>CM019710.1:21105735-21705735 GCA_009760885.1 Achatina immaculata
GAGAAACTTCTGCTACCAGCTTTAGCAGCGACTATAAAAGAAAGTACTTATATTACCGCCCATATTAATTGGTTACAGGCCCTTTTTGCTGTGAAATTTTAGCACCGTCCAGGGTGTGAAATTGTAGTGCTTCACGTTTCTAGGCTGCTACAGCATTTCAGGTCCTCGCTGCCCTTGTTTTCTATAGGAAACCCCGACGTACAAGCCGGGTTGATCCTAGTGTGGGCGGTCCGAGTAACAAACGTTCGCTTCAGTGAGAAGTCGAACCATAGATCATCTGATTGGCATGCAAGTGCAATGAACACTACACCACCGCTGCATAATGCTAATGATATCAGCAGCAATATATTTTTAAGCAGGTAAATATCTGCTGTTATGAGTTTCGCCAAACACCAATTTTGCTGATTAGCTTCTCTCTTAGTGGACTACCGCAGTATTGGAGTGTTGGAGTTGCCTACCCGGCCACTATTAACAGCACACAATATTTGTGTTGCAAGATCTAGTTTCCTTTAATACTTCAAAAGCAATTATAAACAAAGTAATGATATTATTATCAGTACTAATAAAGCATTAGCAGCAATATTACAGTAAAAGACGGAACTGTAACAATACTTATAGTAGCAATAGTGGTAGTAATAATAACAGTAGTATGAAGATGTACAGTTCTAAAACTATCCGGGATAGTACGAATAGTCAAAGAATCGATTACAGCAGGTGTGATATTGTTGTAATATGCAGTTGTAATGTTGAGAATGTAATGTTACACATTAGGAATTCTTCAAATATCATGGACACAAAAAAGAACAAATATATCCATACTACAAGAACTTAATATTGAAGAAGGCTGGCTAGTAAAGAGGATTAAAGAGAGAAAACTTAAATATATTGGATACATTAAACGTCATGATAATTTAGAGAAGATCGTCTTGGAAGGTTACATAATGGGGAAAAAGAAAGAGAGGAAGACCAAGGCGAAGATGGCTGCAAGACATCATTGATGATCTGCAAATGGATGCATCAGCAGCAGGCCATCTTGCTTTCAACCGAGAGGCCTACAGGAGTGCAAAGTTCCTCAAGGGACATGCAAATGAGTGAATGAATGTTGCGAATATTACTATGCAATAACTTACTTGGATATTTCACATAGTTGACGTCAGCTGATCTGGTTTTATTCGGGTCATATATTTCCGGATAGTCAGAATTGTCTGGATAGCGTCCAAAAAATGCGATGACCACAATGAAGGCTATTTGAATGACCAGAACGAATGAGAAGAACTTCACACCTTTTGTTGAAATCGAAGTCATGGCTGTAGATCAGAGTAGGAAGCTTCTGATCTAGTTGTGGTTAAAAAAAATAAAATCTGTTTTCGACTGATAGTTCTTTGAGATTGATAAGTCTCTTAATTTAGTTTTCAATATAGTTTTGTGAGTCATGTGAACTATGCATTAGACATGGTCTCTGTGGACTTCTATGATTAGTCTATACGGCTTACGTGAGAATAGACACCGGAAGTATTGCTAATGAGGAGGGGCAGAAATATGGCATAGTGCATACAATGATGGCCTAAAGACTTATCTTAGGATCTGAGTGTTCAAGAAGTGATGAGATTGGCTGGAAAATATTATCCTGGTTTGTCTTTTTGTAATAATCGCGTGGTTCCGTTACCAGTTTATACTCAGCAGACGCGAGGAAGAAAATCTGAAATGATTAAAAGACGATACAAATTAGAGGGTAGAGCAGAAAAATATATTGTGTATATTTGCCACATTAAGTGAAGAATATTTATGTCAGGTGACTGATTAAAAGCGACCCGCAACAAGTGTGAGTGTCTGCAATACGCTTAATCAAATAAAAGAGCACAGTTTTGTTTGGTTAGATCTTGAAAAAAGTCATAGACAAAGCATTTTTGGACATGAGAGAAAGAAAAATGACAAGAGAACTACTTGGGACTCGAACCGGGGACTCCAGTACGGCGGACAACCTTCGACGCCGCATTAATTAACTTTACCATCTAGCACAACAAAACAACACAAAAAAAAGGTGTTTGATAGTGAGGACATGAATGCCTGTGTGACAGAAAATGGCGAATCTCGGAAAGGAAATGAGGCCATGACACAGAAATTATGTCGCTTAGATACAGTCTCTCCCATGTACCAAACTTGAGACACAAAAGTACACACATGGTCTTCTGCAAATGTCCAGTAAATGTCTAGTAAATGTTTAGACAGTTGCTCCTCCTGTTGGAGTCCGTGGTTCAAGTCCCAAGTAATTCTCTTGTCATTTTCGTTTCTCCCAAGTCTAAGAGCGCTTTGTCTATGATTTTTTTTCAAGGTCTGATTATACAAATTGGAGGTTATGAAAATAATTTTGCCTTTGAATGTAAATGCTATAGAAGAGTTCTCCAAATATCATGGGCACAAAAAAAGAACACATACGAGGGTTGATTGATACATTCGCGGCCTAAGGTACAATTACTTGAAACAAACAGTTTATATTAGCTGCATTTGTAGATCAGGTTAATGTAAGATTAAACACCATGTTTCAAGAAATTAACTGCAACCAATTTTTTTACAGGCTACTGAAGTGGTAAGGCGTGACAGAAATTGAGAAAATGGATAACATTTCTTATCAAGCAGTCATTCGCTACCTCTGCATCAAGGACTTATCATCAGATGAGATCCATGAGGATATGGTGGAGACTCTAGGGAAGAGTGCCCCTTCTTACGGCACAGTGAAGAAATTGGCAGCTCAATTCAAACATGGAAGGGAGAGTCTGGAAGATGATCCCCGTCCAGGAGGACCAAGAACAATAACCACCGATGAAACCACCGGCAGAATCCATGACATGATAATAGAGAATCGACGACTAACTGAGCAGTACATTACCACTAAGCTGGGCATCTCCTAGGAACGTGTTCATACCATTATTCACAATGATCTTCAAATGACAAAGGTCTTTGCTCGATGGGTCCTGAAACTTCTTGTAGCTGATCACAACCGACAGCGTCTCAACATGTCAAGAGACAATCTTGGCCATTTTTTCTGCAGATTCTGAAAAGTTTCTTCAGCAATTTGTGACTATGGATGAAACTTGGGTTCATCATTTTCAACCAGAAACCAAAGAACAGTCAAAGCAGTGGAAACATCATGGATCCCCATCTCCAAAGGAAGTAAGGGTGGTTCTGTCTGCAGGCAGAGTGATGGCTTCTATATTTTGGGATTCAGAAGTTGTGCTATTGGTAGACTATCTTCAAAAGGGCAGAACGGTCAGATGAGCCTATTACGTTACCCGTTTACGAAACTAAAAAAGGAGCTCAGTGGTCGCAAGTTTACTTCAGATGATTACGTCATTCATGCTGTAGACCACTTTCTACTGGCACAAGATGCTGCCTTTTATAAAGAAGAGATCCGTATGCTCCAGGATCGCTAGACTAAGAGCATAAACTTGCAAGGGGACTATGTTGAGAAATAACCCAAAAAAAGTTGTCCACAAATAATCCATTGTACTTTAGGCCGCGAACTTATCAATCACCCCTCGTATATCCATACTACAAGAACTTAATATTGAACAAGGCTGGCTAGTAAAGATTATTAAACAGAGAAAACTTAAATATTTTGGACACATTAAACGTCATGAGAATTTAGAGAAGACCGTCTTGGACGGTTACATAATGGGAAAAAGAAAGAGAGAAAGACCAAAGCGAAGATGGCTGCAAGACATTGTTGATAATCTGCAAATGGATGTATCAGCAGCAGGGTATCTTCCTTACAACCGAGAGGCCTACAAGAGAGCTGTTACGGAGGCAAAGTTTCACAAGGGACATGCAAATGACTGACTGATTGAATCATACAAAACTGTGCTCTGTTACTTTAGTGTGCTCTTTTACTTTAGTGTGCTCTGTTACTTTAGTGTACGGAAGCCTCGTTGTTTCCTATTTGTAAAAATTCGTAATCAAATAAATGACAGTGCGTAACAGCGCTGGGCTTTCAAAAAAAAAAAAAAATTCGGAAAAAGTAAAAATAATTTCTGGAAAATACTGCAGTGCGAAAACCTTCCTAAGAGCAAGACAAACGTTGTAACATGGAGGCGCTCTAGAGCGATGCACCTTTAAAGCGAGGTAACCCTGCACATTATAGTCAATGTGGGCTCGCTCGTTTTAGAAATCTTCGCTCACATGGGACTCGTAAACCGAGGACACACTTTCATTCAATGGAAAGAAAGCAAAAAACAAAAATTTTTTTTTTTAATTTGAAAACTAAAAAGTTGTAGGAACTGAAATGAGACATGAAAGAAAAGTGTTCAAAAACCAAATAGTTATCAAAGAAATTATTATAGTTTTTTTTTTTTTTTTTAATTGAAAGACGTACCTCAACTTGTTCAGAAAAATGCACCCAAAACCTCGCTCTTAGATGTTCTACAGCCCTGCTTATGCATCCACGTTAAAAATACAAAGTAAAAAACACAACGAAATTAAAATGTTTAATTATGAACATATCAATAAGGAGAATTATTTTTTCACTGCCGCTGACACAATTTGCTCAGGTTAGTAATCGGTTTACACCGCACGCCGTTTGAGAACGTGGCTATGGCGCTTACAGACATGCGCTTTTATAGTTTCAGTCTGGTACTGTAAACCCTTCTATATTAGGTTTTTCTTTATAATGATATTTATTTATTCACTTTAGGAGGGAGGTAATTATGTCTTCACTCTGTGAGGATAGTTATTCCTTCACTTTGTGAAGATAATTCCTTCTTCACGTTAGGAGGGAGAATACTATTTCTTCACTTTTTGAGAATACTTATTTCTTCACTTTATGAAAATACCAAATTCTTTAATTAAGTTACATGTGTTCTTTTTTAATTTTTAATACAAATTTCGCTTTAAAAAAATACATAACTGAGGACAAACTTCATCATGAGAGTTGAATGCACCGTTCACCTCCTTACTCTTGTGTCCAAAATGATACCTTTGGTTAACAAAAGCGTCGTTATTTTTTAACTAAACGAGATGCCCGAGGCCTACCCTGCACATTGAATGCCGGGGGTATGGTCCACATCTCGTTACGGGTGGACCCGGTTTGCAGTACCACCGGGTCACGGCCTGTTGTTTTCGTTGTCTAAAAAAAAAAAAAAATAATGATCTTCTCGGCCTTTTGGCTAAGATCAAAGTGTAGTTCTGCTCTCTGTAGAATGTACACTTTGTTATTTTGGAACCAACGAGGTGTTTGAGGCCGCCCTGCACATTGACTGCCAGGGGTTAAGGTCCGCATCTGGTTACGGGTGGGCCCGGTTTGCAGTACCACCGGGTCACGGCCTGTTGTTTTCGTCGTCTTAAAAAAAAAAAAAGTATAATGATATGATCTCTTTAGTGAAGTTTGCCTTGCTCTGTCGTTTAAAAAATAATTTATGTTAAAATACTAAACAGATTCAGCTGAATGTTTAGTCTAATCTACAAAACAAAACAAAAAAACTGAAATGAAATTTACTGCTGGACAAAATGTTTTCTACATGTTGGCACATCGAGCAACAGTCTTGTGAATAGGCATGTTAAAATGATCTAATAACTAGATAAACTGCAGTGATCTCGTAACTAGCTAGGTTGCAATGATCTAGTAACTAGATAAACTGCAGTGATCTCGTAACTAGCTAAGCTGCAGCTGTCTTGTATATAGGCATGTTGCAATGATGATGCAACTAGCTAAGCTGCAATGATTTTATGGTTATGCACATGCAGTGATCTCGTAACTAAGTTATAATGATCTTGTAACTACCCACGTTGCAATGCTCTTGTAACTAGCCAAATTGTAAGAAAATGTATTTCTTGTTGTATAACGTCTGTGTTCATTTTGTTTTAAAGTTGTTTCATGATTTTTTTTTTACCTGCCCACGAAGTACGATGAGTTTTAACAGAATCAAGATTATCAGCCATAAACAAAGATAAACATGGAAAAAATCACCTTCTGAAATCGTGTTCTTCACAGACCACTGATTTTCCTTCAGCGTTTTCTTTTTTTATGGCATGGGTTCTCAAATTATACTGTACGTGGGTACATTTAAAAAAAGAATTGACAGTGGTTGTGAAAAACCAAAAACCCTTTGTTTATACATCATGAAAGTCTTGACAAACTCAAATATAGCTGCGTCTCTCGATAATTCTTGCGAATATCTGAACGTTTTATTTCTCTAACGCCGGCAGTAACGATAGCCAAACAAAGGAAACGACCTTAACGTTATAAAAAAAAAACTTGTAATACGGTCAAGAGGACTCGTCCCACTTTGATACGCTAAAACTCACTTAAATTTTGAAGTGCCTATAAAAAGATGGGAAATGGAGAGTAAAAAAACCCACTAAGTAATGCACGTCTTGAAAGTTGTTATACTTTGCCCGGATATTAGCTTACTCAAGAAAAGAAATGGAGAATTTTTTTCAATATAAAAAATCGACCTTCGTTGAATATTTATTTAAAATTCAAAGTCAAAAGATGGTTCTAAATCTGAAGTACTGACAACACAAAACCAAGTGCTTGTAGACTGCGCACACTTACTTTGTCTGTTGAGAGGTATTCGTTCAAGCGATCATTCATCAAGTGCTGTGTCGATAGCCACGGCAATCATGTTTCTTCATTATGTGTGGTCTAGTATGTTTAAAATCAGATGATGATGATGATGATAGGCTGTTATCTTATATCCTTCCCGTGCCGTTAAACGTCACATAGGGCTCGCAAAGTAGTTCGCCAATTTTTCCTGTCTTCGGCGAATCTTTCAACCTCATCAAAGGATTTTATGCCTGTTAACTTGGCCTCTCTTAATAATGTCCTCTTCAGAGTTTCACGCGGTCTGCCTCTTTTTCTTCGGCCTGTTGTGTTCCACTTGATAGCTTGTTTTGGGATTCTCTGATCATTTCTTCTCATCAAGTGACCAACATATGTCCATCTCCTTTTCCTGATCACCCATGAGACTGGTTGTTGTTCAGTCATCTGTCTTATTTCTGCATTGTTCTTGAATTCATTCCACTTGATGAAGAGTATTTTACTTAGGCATTTGTTTTCAAAAGAGTCTAATTTCTTTTCTATTTCTTTAGTTCTTTTCCAGCTTTCGCATGCATAAATGAGGGTGGATATTACATTTGAATTGAATAGTCTTAACTTGGTTTTGTGCTTATAATATATGTTCTCAAGATTCTTGAAGATTAATGTTGCTTTTGCAATTCTGATTCTAACTTCCTTTCTAGTGTCACCATCCTGGTCTATGTAGCTGCCAAGGTATGCAAATTGATTGACTTCTTCAATATATGTCCCTTCTATGTGTATTTTTCCATTTTGATTGATGGGAATTTTCATTATTTTTGTTTTGTCCTTGTTAATTTCAAGTCCTATTTTGCTAGTCAGTGAAGACAGGCTATCTGTTTTTTCTTGCATGGAATTCACATTATTACTGATAAGAGTTATGTCATCAGCAAAATCAAGATCTTCTAGTTGGGTCCCATGTACCCAGTCAATACCTATGTTACCTGTGCAGCATTTTTTCATTATGAAGTCTACTGTAATCCCAAAAAGTAAAGGAAATAGTATACATCCTTGTTTCACGCCTGTTTCAATCTGGAACCATTCACTCATCCCTTCTTCTGTCTTGACTGCACAAACATATCCATTGTATAAGTCCTTAATGATGTTGACAATTTTAGATGGCATTCCATATAGACATAAAATTCTCCATAATGAATCTCTGTGTATGCTATCAAGTGCCTTTTAAAAATCTATGAAGTTCAGTATCAATGGTTTCTGCTTTTCAATATGTTCTTCAAGTATTATTCTGAGAGTAAAGATCTGGTCGAGACAGCTTCTCCCTTTTCGAAATCCTGCTTGTTCTTCTCTCATTGCAGTATCCATTGTATCTTTGAGTCTATTCAAAATGACCTTGCAAAAACTTTTGACACAACTGATATTAAGGTTACTCCTCTCCAGTTGTTACAGTCACTAAGGTTGCCCTTTTTTTTTTGGTATTTTAACAATGATTCCTTTCTTCCAATTAGAAGGGACCTTTTCTTCTTTCCAAATCTTGTTAAACATAGGCTATTAACATCACAGTCATATTTGTTGGCGAAATACTGCTTGCAGCTTCCGTGTATGTCATAGATTCTGTGCCACTCTCAGATTAATTCATCTAACAAACTTTAACATGTTCAGCATTAAAAACTTCATAACCTGCCAGCCATTTATAAGGCGACCCCGCTCAGGCAGTGACCTACTTCCTCTAGTACTTAACATTTTATTACAAGTTGAACCAAAAGCAGAAAGTAACAATTTGAACAGTCGTGTGTATTCTGTCAACTTTGAAAAACATTCAAAAACTTTCTCCGAAGATAGCGTAACATTACGGCGTGTAAACAGCACATTAAATAGCTAGAGTAGTAATATATATGCACTATATACACGAAAGTTCTGCAAGCGTAGGAATATTTGGTGGAGTGAACTGGTTACAAGACACAACAAAATAGGCCGTAAGGTATGATTATTCATTCAATGGGCAGACTCCAGTTTCCGTGTATCTCAACTTCCCGCGTTTTCTCTTAGTCTGTCTCGTTCTACGTTTCCACATCGTTTCACCTCATTCCGTAATTTTATGTTTTAGTAAGTCTAGAATTTTACTACAAGAGCTTAATATTGAAGAAGGCTGGCTAGTAAAGAGGATTAAAGAGAGAAAACTTAAATATTTTGGCCACATTAAACGTCATGATAATTTAGAGAAGACCGTATTGGAAGGATACATAATGGGAAAAAGAAAAAGAGGAAGACCGAAACGAAGATGGCTGCAAGACATCGTTGATGATCTAGAAATGGATGCAGCAGCAGCAGGCCATCTTGCTCACAACCGTGAGGCCTACAGGAGTGCTGTTTGGGAGGCAAAGTTCCGCAAGGGACAAGCAAAGGAATGAATGAATGAGAATTTTACTACTTAATTAACTGGGTCATCAAGATTTACAAATCTCGGAACATGAATCACGAAAACAAATTTTCATGTGCTACCCCGTTTATTAAACGGATTTAAATTTAAAAAAAACCTCTTTCTGAAATCCCGTAGACCCTTAGAGGTAACCCGCTGATCCTCGGGCCACACTTTGAGAAACCATCCTGCATATGAACTCGGACTTGTTACAGGGGCGCTATTAATAGTCTTGTTATAGGGAAATTATTAAAATTCATGTTATAGTGACATTATTAATAGTCTTATTACAGGGACATTATTAATAGTCTTGTTAAATGGACATTATTTATAATTAATAGTCTTGTTACAGCGACATTATTTATAATTAATAGTCTTGTTACATGGACATTATTTAAAACACGATGGACGACTGATGTAAGGAGAACCGCCTGGTCTAGCGCCTCCCTGCTGGGTCCCGCTTCTTTTCCTTATCTTCAGCATGGGGCGGTCGGAGGTGAAAACTTCACGTTTGATTGATACGACTTGGCTTGTGAGTGCCCACAGTCAAAGCAGTGAACTGCAGTCTAGTCTGCTCATTTGAATAGATGGAGAAGCTATTGCATGAAGTCTGTTTAAAACATGGGAGTTAAATATGCTTCCTTCTTCTTCCTCTTCTACGTTCGAGGTTGATGGTCACATCACACCCTTATCCCTGTCGACATGGCAAAGCCCGCAGTCCTCTCCAGATTCTTTTAGGAGACCCAAAGCTTTTGCCCCAAGCTTGTGTCCTATGGCCATAATATGCTTCCTGATTGTCCTCATAACGCAGTAAAGGGACAACAAGGCTGTAACGCTGATATTAACGCTTCACAAAGCTAATGGGCGTAGTTTAGTCAGAAAAAGAACTAAAGAAAATGAAGAGTTTATGGAGCTATTCGTCGGACAAGCAGATCTTGTCAAGAATTATAATCAGTATGTGGATGGGCTAGACAAAAGTGATCACTTGATAAATAGATATAATATTTTGAGAAAGACTAAGAACTATTGAAAAACTCTTTTTTTCCCTTCATTTATAGACATTGCTAGGGTAAATGCATATATTGTATTTCAGAGATCGAGGAGCGAGAAAACATACACAATTTCAAAGACCGTCTAAATATGGACAATTAGATTTTACTGAAGAACGTGTTGGAGAATTTGAAAATTTATATGATGGTGTCCATGTGGCAGCAAAGCCTGACGTTATATGTCACCATGCAATGAGTCCAGATTTTACAAACAATCAACGAAACCGCAATCTATGTTATCAGACCAATCAAAAGATGAGCTAAAAACAAGTGTTAGATGTTAGAAAATGTGACATATTTCTGTTATCAAAAACAGAGAAAACGTTTATCTCGGCTTCATAAGCTTTTAACGGTTACATATTTTGTAGTGTCCCCTGATTACTGAAGAGAGCATTGAAAGAGTTTAGAGCTAATAGCAGCAAGACAGAAACAAGACAGAAACAATGGTAATATCGAAAAAATGAGCATTCAAAATGCAACATCTTTTCAAACAGATGACACTGACACATATAAATTAAGTTACACTGGAGTAACAAAAAAAAAACAGCTGATGGCAAGTGCACAAATGAAACAAAACGGAGCAAATGTAGCTTTTTATGATATCAAAAAAAATAAGAAAATGTCCCTAAGAGTGAGGAAAAGATTATTACAGTGCTATATAGAACTATGTAAAACAACTAAAGAAACAGACAAGAAATTATACTCTTTTGAAAACAAATGCATAAGGAAAATATTCGGTATAAAGTGAAACGAATTCAAGAACAATGCAGAGATAAGACAGATGAGCAAACAACACAGATCAGACAAAGCAGATTATATCGGTCACGTGATGAGAAAAAACAGTCAGAGAATCCCAAAACAAGTTATCAAGTGGAACACAGCAGGCAGAAAAAGAGGTCGACCACGATGAACTCTAAAGAGGACAATGAAAAGGAAAGGCCAGTTTTAATGGGCATAAAATCCTTTGATAAGGTTGAAAAGCTCGCCGAAAACAGGAAACCTTGGCAAACTACCTTGCTGGCCCTTGGTGACGTTTAGCGGCACGGGAGGGGTTTAAGATGTAATATATAAAACTAATATAGCTGTGAAATATATAATAAAAATATGACTGTGAATGTCAGCAAAAAAAAAAAATGAAAAAGCAACTGAGATGTAGTTTTGGAGAAAAATGCAACAGATGCCCTGGATAGACCAAAAAAAAAAGGTCCTCAGAGAAGATTCAGAACAACGAAAACTAGTTAAAATGATAAGAAAAAGACAATCATAATTTCTTGGACATGTCATGAGAAGACAGAAGTTGGATGACCTGGACATTTCATGAGAAGACAGAAGTTGGAGGACCTGGACATTTCATGAGAAGACAGAAGTTGGAGGACCTGGACATTTCATGAGAAGACAGAAGTTGGAGGACCTGGACATTTCATGAGAAGACAGAAGTTGGAGGACCTGGACATTTCATGAGAAGACAGAAGTTAGAGGACCTGGACATTTCATGAGAAGACAAAAGTTACAGAACCTGTCAATAACTGGAAAAGTAAAGGAAAACAAGAAGAGAGAGAGAAAAAGGAAGCGAGGGGAAAAGGAAGTGAGAGAAAAAGGAAGGGGGAGAAAAAAAAATTTCACTGAACTGACCAAGTGGCATGGATTAAAAAAGAAGCACCTAAATTAACTGAAAACTCTAAGAACAGCCCTAGGTAGAGAAGCATTATCGCCAACGTCATCTTGCACGGCACATAACAACAACAACAACAATAATAATGATAGTAATAATACTCAAGTAGAAAAAAAAACATTACGAAATATAAAAACTAAATTAACCAAATATACCTTTAGCTAAAGATTATCTGACTTCGAAACTTTATGTCAAAATTATGCCAGAAGTTACAGTTTGTCCACAGAATCTTCGTGAAAAGGAAATCAGCGATATTATCACACCTGTACCCAATAACCGCTTTAATTTCTACCTTCAAAGAAAAAGGGAATTTATGCAATGAATACGATAAATGTAAGGATCAAAACTTGCGTTTTATTTATCAAAACGCTTATGTTAATGTGTAAGGTCTCTCACTCTGTCTTTTTTCATTTCTTATATTTCACTAGTAACGTGTATTATCTCTTTCTAACCATTTAAGACAGCTGGAATTAAAAAGAAAAATAATGATTTCTGCATTTTTAAAGTCGGAATATCTAGGGAAAAAAAACTATGACAACTGCATAAACAAATTTCATTTAATCGGGTCGCAGTAAAAGTAAACTTTCATCGGGTCAAAATAAACTTTCAGATATTTTCCTCCAGATAGCAACATCTAATAATTTTACACGTCATCTTTATCATGACGATAATGAAGATAATGATGAAGATGACGTTGACGACGACAACAACGATAATGATAATAAAGTGTATCTTATGATTTTCTTAAAATGTATTTGTAAATTATTGCTAACGCTAATTTAAAATTAATGGCCGGACATGTCAAAGCTTGCTTAACATAACTGATTTAAAAATACTGTGATGGCGTCGCTTAGGACACACTTCGCTCACAATATGATAGATTTCGACCCATGTTTGACTCCACGTCTTAGACGCACGTGTTGGGAGGTCACGTGTGGTCTCTTTTAGAGCTGTAGGACACTTAACAAAACAGGTGAGAAACACATAAATGTCTTTGAATGTAAATGCTACAGAAGAGTCCTTCAGATATCATGGACATAAAAGAACAAATATATCCATACTACAAGAACATAATATTGAATAAGGTTGGGTAGTAAGGAAGATTAAAGAGAGAAAACTTAAATATTTTGGATATATTAAACGTCATGATGGTTCAGAGAAGACCGTCTTGGAAGGGTACATGATGGGAAAAGGAAAGAGAGGCG
Organism: Achatina immaculata; assembly: GCA_009760885.1. Classification (NCBI taxonomy): domain Eukaryota; kingdom Metazoa; phylum Mollusca; class Gastropoda; order Stylommatophora; family Achatinidae; genus Lissachatina; species Lissachatina immaculata. The sequence goes on from CM019710.1 coordinate 21,118,607, forward strand.
AATATTGCTGGAAGACATCGTTGATAATCTGCAAAGGGACGCATCAGCAGCAGGGCATCTTGCTTACAATCGAGAGGCCTACAGGAGAGCTATCAGAGAGGCAAGGTTTAGCAAGGACTTTCGAATGACTGACTGACTGATGTAAACATTTTGTAAAGATTAAATTCATTTAGCTGTTTTCTGCTAAATTTGACTATTTCAACACCGGGGCCACCAGATTTCAGAAATTAGATACGCTGATGATACTGTTCTTCTATGAATATCTCAGAAGGCCTACAACAGTTGATTCTCTCAACGAAAAGACATGGCGAAGTTCGGAATCCCTTTTTAAACACCAACAAAACCAAAGATTAAATGCCGCCACAAATAAGATACGTTTCTTTTTTTAATTCACAGGAACATTTAATTCCCCCTGGTGTTTGTAAAGTGTGTTTAATTTTAATTTTACATTAAAAAAAATACAAGGGACCGAATGTTGTATTGAGAAAACCGATATTTTTAAAAGTGCTTTATGAGAAATATCAAAGACAGGTACATTTGTACCAGGCTCAGAAAAGCCTAGGGTGATCGGTTTGGTTCCAACACCGTTTCCCTGATTGCTTCCTATATACCATTGTCTTGCTACCACGGAACTTTTAATTTGTGGAGTGATGTTTCATTTTCATTAAAATCTACCGCCCCATTAACCCCTATACACGTTCATTTGGTGAGTACAGAATGTATGCAAGTGAGTGTGTAGTCAGTATGTGTATGTACATTTTTGTGTGTCATTTAAAAGTTATTGTATATGTTTTTTTTAATCTAGTTTTTCATATTTTGTAATTTCTCACACGGTTACTGTGCTACTTTGTGTTCTGTTAATATTTTGAAGTGGTGGTAAATGTCTATTCATCTTGTAACGTGTAGGCAGGAAACTGTTGTAGAGTGCAAAACAGCAACAACACAGCACCTCTGATCATCAGAAAAGTACCCCCTTCCCACCTCAGACAAGCGTTTCGGGCCTTTAGCGTTCTTTCTGACTTCCCTGTAACAACATCTTACAGCCAAATCGATTTGGCCTGATGGCCAGTCCGAAATGCGGGCACGACTGTATATTTTGGCCGTGTTAATAGAATTTCATAAACTCTTGTAACGGCTACAGGTTTGTCACTATAAAAGAGTTTTAAACTGCTACTAATTTGTTGTACTCCAGTTTAGATCGTCTGCTTGTAATCTTGGTCCCTGCTGCAGATGGAAGGCAATGGAAGTGTTATCACAAATAAAAAGTTGAATGTTTACTAGCCAATATCACGCGACTTAGTAGAAACATTCGCCACATTTGTAGACATGGTTAGTTTGCCAAGCCATGCAGCTAGTTCTGGGGTAAGCTTCGTGTGTATTACAGTTTGTTTCAAATTATGAGCGGTAGGCGTTGTTATGTTGTAAATCAACAAATATTTATGCGATTATTCGGGCTGGAAAATGACAGTCCAGAACATAACAACAGAGATAGGAAGAGAAAGAGATCAAAGATAGATCTTTACCTACTTCATTGAAACATTAAATTCTTCGGATAGAACTAAAAGACATGAAGTAATTTTTTTTTTAAATGTAAAAAATCTGTAGTAACATATGCAGGAAACTCTACTGTAGAGAGCGGAACAACAGCACAGCTCCTTCAGATCATCAAAGGAAGTAACTGGCCACCCCCAGACAAGTTTTTCGACCCAATTAATTGAACATAATGGACAGTACATTTGAATTTATTTGGCTACATTTTAATTAAAATCCATTTTCACTTCAGCCCAACAAATTCAGAACTTTCTCTTGCATGTACCATACATTGTCAGTATCTGTTCTCTTTTATAACATAGATAGTCAGTGTTTGTTCTCTCATGTGCACTCACAAAAAAAACTACATAATAAATCACATAATAAAAATGATACACTTGCACATGAATGGTAAAATGGTACCCAGATATGTCAGTGAATTAAATAAAAATCATTTATCACATAAAAGTAGTGATCGTGTTAACCAGCAGTTACCAGTAAATTACCAGTTTAAAAAAAAAAAAAGAAAATCGAAACTTTTGGTAAATTACCAGTTAAAAAAAAAAAGAAAGAACTTTTGGAGGTCATTGGTTCCTGTAACCAGTTTATATTATTAACCTAGTAAACCTAGTTGGTAAAGGTAATCCTGTCCTGCCTTAGAGGCACATAGGGATATGGTGTCAGCTCCAGTATTTTCCTTTACCTGTCAGAGCACTAGAGGGTGATATTGTCAGTATCACGCTTGGCCGCCTTTCCTTCCCTAACTCTAGAAGAAGTCGAGTACTCATTTCTACAGCTGGGTGACTCAGCTGGCTAAATCATTTGAAGGATAATTGGGCCAGGAGATTGATGATGCTCAATTTGTATAGAGGAGGATCAGCCAGTTTTGACTTTAGTTCAGCATATGAGCATTTTGTAAAGATTAATTCTCACAGCAAATAAGATAATAGCAGAATTTCACTCAAACATTTAATTCCTACTGATGTTTGTAAAGTTAATTACCACTGATGTTTGTGAAGTTAATTACCACTGATGTTTATAAAGTGTGTTTAATTTTACATTTAAAGAAAAAAAAAAAAAGGTATAAAGTACCAGCTGCTGTATTGAGAAAACTGGTATTTCAGAAAATTCTTCATGCAAGATGAAAGACAGGTACATCTGTACTGGCTTTTAAAAATCCTAGCGCAATCACTGATAAAAGTCAGTTTCATGATTATGGAACTGTGTCATGTAAAAGTTAGTCTCATAATTAAGGGGCTGTCACATAAAAATAAATCAGTCTCATAATTGTGGGACTATCACACAAAAGTCAGTCTCATAATTATAGGACTATCACACAAAAGTCAGTCTCATAATTATGGGACTCTGTTCAGTTCCATTACCAGTGAACAAAAATGAATAATTACTTGCTGGTTTCTGTCTCTCTTTTTAACAGACCTACCCTGGGTTTTCTGGAAATCATACAGCCATAAATGCTACAGATTCCGATGATGATCTAATTGTGGATCACATTGAGTTGGTATCAGGACCTGAGATGTCACACAAACCAATGAGAACAACCTGGGCCATTATACTTGCTAAGATAGTATATGTAAGTTCATTAGAGTCAGAAATGTCATTTAGTCATTAGGTACAGTTCATCAGAGTCAGAAGTGTCATTTAGTCATTAGGTACAGTTCATCAGAGCCAGAAATGTCATTTAGTCATTAGGTACAGTTCATCAGAGTCAGAAGTGTCATTTAGTCATTAGGTACAGTTCATCAGAGTCAGAAGTGTCATTTAGTCATTAGGTACAGTTCATCATAGTCAGAAGTATCATTTAGTCATTAAGTACAGTTCATCAGAGTCAGAAGTGTCATTTAATTATTAGGTGCAGTTCATCAGAGTCAGAAGTGTCATTTAGTTATTAGGTACAGTTCATCAGGGTCAGGGTGTCATTTAGTCATTAGGTACAGTTCATTAGAGTCAGAAATGTCATTTAGTCATTAGGTACAGTTCATCAGAGTCTGAGGTGTCATTTAGTCATTAGGTACCTCAAATGCTGTAATGGACTAGAAATGTGAGGGCACTAACACTTCAGGCCCCCTGTCATGTGCAAATGCTGTGGAACATAGATTAGACAGTGCTTGAAGTCAGTGTAGTGTAAAGGAAAAGTAGTGGTGTCTAATACATAAAGTAGTAATAAAAGTAGTGGTGTATGGTAATAAAGTAGTAGTGTGTTGTGCATAAAGCAAAGATAAAGTAATAGTATAAGTACTTTACAGATCTCTAGGAGTCATAACCTGATAATTCACAGATCTCTAGAGGTCATAACCTGGCAACTCACAGATCTCCAAGAGTCATAATTTGACAACTCACAAATCTCTAGGAGTCATAACCTGACAGCTTACAGATCTCTAAGAATCATAATTTAATGATTCTCAGATCTCTGAGAGTCATAACCCAACAACTTATACAAGTAGAACTCCAGAGTCATGACCCACTTCTTCTTCGTACACTTCAAGATCCAGCAACTTAAGACCCACATGGTGGGCCCATGCACCTCTTTGGAGTATCAGGAATCTACAGACGACTGAAACACTAACCTGAAGGAGAGATCATTTCTCAGATGATCTGGGGATTTGTGTAGTTGTGTAACCTTCTAGAGTAGAGAGTTTCCTGCAGATTTAAAGATGAGCGAGTGGATTCTGTGAGGAAAGAAAGACAAGTGATATATGCACATGCTAGTTTTAAATAAATTAATTTATAATTTTATAAAAGTTATACAGTGATACCTCGGAATCTGAATGCCCCAGAACTCGAACAACTTGGAATCCAAACAAAAATTTCGAGCAGATTTTGCCTTGGAATCCGAACGCTGCTTTAGAATCCAAATAGTTAGCATGTTTTTCACGTGTGTTTGTGCATACGTTTCCCCAGCGCTCAGGCCACCCATACACTTTGTTGTTCAGTCCGTTGTCGGAAGCTGTAGTCAAAGCATCTCGTATGAATGTCACTGCTAATTTTATGGTTTTGTGTTATTTTTTTATATAATAACAACTTAGTGTGTTTGCCATGGGTCCTAAAACGTGTAGTGAGGAGAGTAAGAGGAAAGCTGTTAGAGCTACAGTTGAAGTTAAGAAAGACCTTATTGCTAAGCATGAAAGCGGTACACGTGTGGCTGATCTCACTACTATGTTCAGAATGCCTAAATCGCCTGTTTGTATGATTTTAAAAAGTAAAGAAGCTATCAAAACAGCTGATGTGGCAAAAGGCGTTACAACACTGACCTCTACAAGATCAAAAGGTATGGAAGAGATGGAAAAACTCCTCTTAGTTTGGATTAATGAAAAACAGCTGGCTGGTGATATGATTTCTGAGGCGATAATTTGTGAGAAAGCCAACATCTTCCACGATGATTTAGTTAAAGGAATGCTTGATACTAATGCTCAAAAGGAGTTTAAAGCCGGTGGGGGTGGTTTGAGAAAAGGACTGGGATCCATAGTGTTGTTATGCACGGAGAGGCTGCCAGTTCTAATTCGGAAGCAGCAGAAAAGTTTGTAAAGGAGTTTAAGAAGTTTGTGAACAGTGAGAGGTATGTTTCAAGCCAAGTGTTCAGTTGTGACGAAAAAAGGTCTCTGTTGGAAAAAGATGCCCAGGCGAACGTACATCTCAAAGGAGAAAAATCTGCACCAGGCTATAAGCCAGTGAAAGACCGCCTTACGCTTTTGCTGTGTTGTAATGCTAGTGGTGACTGCAAAATCAAACCTCTCCTCATGTACCATTCAGAGAATTCAAGAGTCTTTAGGAAGAGCAACATCATTAAGAGCAAACTTAATGTTATGTGGAGATGGAGTGTGAAAGCATGGGTTACCGGGAAGTTCTTCACTGAATGGATACAAGGAGGAGTTTGCTCTTTTAGTAAAGGCTTATCTACAGGAGAAAAATCTCCTGATGAAGGCTCTTCTTGTCCTGGGCAATGCTCCTGCACATCCTTCAGGCTTAGAAGATGATTTGGTGGGCAGATATGGCTTTGTCAGGATAAAATATTTGCCCCCCAATACCACTCCTCTTATCCAGCCCATGGACCAGCAGATGATCTTGAACTTCAAAAAGTTGTACACCAAGGATATGTTCCAGAGATGTTTTGAAATTACACATGAAACAGAACTGACCCTCAGAGAGTTCTGGAAGGATCATTACAATATCCTTCATTGCCTAAGAATCAGAGAGAAAGCATGGAGGGAAATGTCTTTGAGGACAATGAACTCTGCCTGGAAAAAACTCTGGCCTGAATGTACTGCTGCAATGGGCTTTGAAGGCTTTGAGGAACCACCTGTTATTCCTGACATCATATCTCTAGGCAAGTCCATGGGTTTGGAAGTCAGCGAAGAGGATATCAACGAGTTAGTGGACGATCACAGGACTGAGCTGACAAGGGAAGAGCTTCACCACCTCAACCAGCAGCAGCAGAAAGAAGTCGCAGAAGGAATTTCTTCATGGGAGGAAGAGGGAGATGCTGGAACCATTCCCACTGCTGAAATCAAGGATCTTCTCAGCATGTGGTCAAAACCCCAGGCAGTCATTAAGAAGTGGCTTCCTAATAAAGCCCTTGTTAACATGTGTGTTAATGCTTCTAACAACTGTAATAGGTGGGGTGGGGGATATGCTCTCCACTCCAATTAAATGTCTTCAAGATGTGCGTCTCAAATAGCCTCTGAGAGTCCAAGTCCAGCTCCTGGCCATCTCGTGGTGGAACTGTTTAAACTGACAAGAGAAGGGGCGAAAAGCAAATATCTGGTGCCTGAAAACCAGACGCTTTGGGTAGACGAGACTCATTAGTCTTGGTTGGTAGCTCATCTAGGAGAAAGAAAACTCTGATCCTGGTGAGATTCTTCAGTTGCCATGCGTGGGGTGAAACTCCTCCCGGCCAGTGAAGAAAAATGTGATTAGGGTTGCCACACAGTGCCGCCGTGGAAAAGGTGATGGAAAGGATTAAGTGAAGTTAAATTGGTATGGCCATAGTCTTGCGGTCAGAGTTACTCATACCATGGCACCTCTGCTCTAGAGGCCAGCCACGTCCTATATACACTCATACTGGGGCAATATGCCTAAACCGGCTTAACCCAAGGGTGAAACTTACTAGTGGCGAGGATTCATCCAGCTCAACAAAAGCTCGTCCTGGTCACCACCAGGAAGGATAGTGGCCACGACCACAAAATGCTGAAGTTGGAGACACTGGACCAGTGCGGTCTAGATAGGCAACCATCTCTCACCTGACAGGGATATATTATATCCAAATGAGGTTGAGGTTTTCCAGTGAGAAAGTCCATCTCTGGACTGGATGGGCAACCACCTCTCACCTGGCGGGAATATACTGATATCCAAAGCATGTCGAGGTTTTCTGGTGAAAACTCTAGACTAAACTGGTGCAACAAAAACCACAGTGTCACGCAATGTCACTTCTGTAATCCACCGAGAATATAGGCCCAAGCCCCACGATGCTCTGAGCCTCCATCCTAAATGAGTCTATCATGAGAACCACAGGAGTGGGTTCAGTAGGATCAAGGGGCGATCTTGATGGTAGAAGCGAACGAAGAAGAAGAAGAAAATGTGTGTTAACTTGTTCAGTGATAACATCATTGAACATTTTAGAAAAGATAAAAAAGCTCACCAATATCAGACAACTTCGGAACATTGGTTCTCAAAAGACACCATGACCAGTGACCCCAAGTCTTCTACAAATGCTACCTTAGCAAAGGGCATGAAAGGCAAAGAATGCAGACACCAGAACCAGACACGCAGTTACCTGATGTTATCATGGAAGGTGACTCACCTGATGTTATCATGGAAGGTGACTCACCTTCCAAGCAGTAATCTCTCTCCTCCTCCTCCATCTTCTACATGCGCAATCATCAATCTTTTTTAAGGTTAATACAGGTTTTTATATTTTTAATTTTATTAATTTACATTTTTATTCAAATATTAATATTATTATTATTTGTTAATATGTTACCTTAAAATCCAGTATATTTACTGTTAATATCATTTAGAAAATTCGAGTTCGTGGGACCCAGGAACAGATTAATCCAGTTTCTGTTATTTGAAAGGAAAAAAATTGTCTTGGAACTCGAATGGAATTCAGGAAAGGATTAAATTCAGATTCAAAGGTATCACTGTAACTTCTTTCCTGTGTAATCTTTATAAAATGTTTTAAATTTTAAAAACATAAATATAAGGATTTTGTGTAATTTCTGTCGCTGATGTTATACTTGTAAACAGGTTATTCTTGGGGTGTCAGCGTACATCATCCCACACGTATGTGATACACAGTACAGATGTGGAGAAGATTCATTATCCCTGGTGTTGTACATACATGGAGGAATGTGGTTCACTTTGCTTGTCCTGGATCAGTACTTTCAGCTTAAGCATGAGCAGAGCAGGCGGAGCGGTTACCTAGAGTTCTATAGAAAGACGCGGAACATTCGTAGGATGCCTGTCCTGATAAACTCATGTGGTAATGTAGCTCTTTGCTTATGAATACATAATATCATATGTTATCTTGCTACAATAGCTTATTAATATTAAATCTTAATAAGTGGATTAAAATTTTCTAAAATATTTTCTAAAAATAGTTATCCTTAGTTTAAAATTGTTAAAAGTAGTTCATTTTTTTATCTTCCTGCGACTGTGAGCTAGTGTTCTTTGCAGTTGATGTGGTGATGATGTTGAGGCACAGCATCATGCCGGCTTGTTATAGTTATGGTTATGGCGGCTATTTTGTCAGTCCCTGAGTGGAACTAAAAAGCAGGGAGTGTGCAGTACTTCTTTAACAGACTCCACCACTGGGCCTGTTACTGAGGGTACCAGTGGAGAGGTGGGACAGGGTCATGGTTGACTGTGATTCACCAACCCTGACACTAGCATGTCAGCTGTGACACTACCATGTAGCTGTGACACTACCATGTCAGCCATGACACTACCATGTCAGCAGTGACACTACCATGTCATCTGTGAGTCACTGATTGCCACAACAAAGAATGTCTTCCTACCCATAAAGTAAGTATTCATATGTGGGTTAAATTAACATTTTATAAGTCAGTTATTTGAGATCAGTTTTTAAAACCTAAATCCATTTGATACCTGTCTACCAGTTCACACCATCTATCTTTCTCCCTGTGTTTCTTTTTTTTTTTTATTTCTATCTATATTTTCTTCATCTTTTTTCTGCCTCTTTTTCTTATTTTTTTTTTTTTTTTAGATCTTTAAAGTACCGTTCTATCTGTCTCATCAAATATTTTGCGGTGAACAATCATAAATTTCTGTTTGGTATAGTCTTTAGTACAGACATGAATGCTGCATTCTTTGGTAGCTAATGTCAGTGTCTTTTATTTTCTTTGTAGCCAGTAGGTTAGTTATTTCCTGTGCGTCCCAGTCAGCCATCCTCACCTTATTTCTGCCATGAGTTTTCCAGTTTTGTCAGGTATTATAATTACTCATCATCATGTGCCATCTCCAGAACAAAGTTTAGCAGTAATGAATCTCCAGTTTCCTCACCTTGAAGGTTGTATCCTGTCCGCTCTCGTACGCTATCTTCCCATCTACATCTCTGTCTGCCTCTTGTTGTTTTTCCTTCTGTCTTTCCTTCTAGTATGGTCTTCAGTATGTTACTGTATTATGTGTTTTGATCCCTGTTACTTTGAGAAGTTCACAATGTACTTGGAGCTGTTCTAAAACTTATACATTTGTTCATTTCATTTTCATTGTTTTATGATCTTTTTTTCCTACAGATCAGCACTTCTACTGCATTTATCCTTCTACCCAACTTTTTGCTCAGAGTTCAGATTTCTCCTTCATTCAGTAATATGGAATAGATATCATCATCATCATCATCATATTTGCCTTTCACTCCCTTGAGAGCATAGCCCACAGATAAAGGCTCTCTCTTGTTGGCAGAATGCAGATGAAGCCACTGTCAGCAATTATTGAGGAAAGACGCTGGCGATGGTTGGGACATGTGCTCCGAATGACTGACAACTCACTACCAAAAATAGCACTAAGGTGGACACCACAGGGGAACAGAAGTAAGGGTAGACCAAAAGAGACATGGAGAAGAACAACAGAAAGGATGTTGAGCAATAGAGGGCTCACCTGGGCAAGAGCAGAAAAAAGGCGAAGGACAGGCATTTGTGGAAAACCCTTGCGGAAGCCCCATGTGCCCTGGGCACTTAAGGTTCAGAGAGAGAGAGAGAGTCATCCCTGTTCTTGGAATTATTCTCTGCTTCCTTCTATGTGTATCCCTTGTCTCTGAGCACTGTCAGAATTTCTCTTCTACAAGTAAGTCTAGGTCTTTCTCGTTTTCTGTTTCCTTGAGGATTCCATGTCAGTGCCTGTCTTACTATGCTGGTGTCGGGTTTTCTCAGTGTGGCCAGTCCACCTCCATTTCCCAGACATGATTTGTAGATTCATAGGTTCTTGTCCTGCACTTTCCCAGACCTCCTCGTTCCCGACCTTGTCCTGCCATTTAATGTTTAAAATCCTCCTCATGCGGTAGTTCATGAATGTTTGTATCCTCTGTTGTATTGTCTTGGTCATAATCCACTTCTCCAAACAGTCTTTACGTTTGTATTGAAAAGCCTAAGTTTGGTTCTTGTTTTGATGTTCTTAGATGACCATATTTTGTTAAGTTGGGTAAATACTGTACTGGCCCTGGTCATTCTAGCTTTAATATCCTTTTCTGTCCCCCCTTATTTATCCACTATGCTACCTAAATATGTGAAACACTCTGCTTCCTCGATTGACACTCCTAAGGCTATTGCTTGCAATAGATACCTTATTTTATATCTTATATCCTTCTATGCTGTTAAACATCACATAGGGGTCACAAGGTAGTTTGCCAATTTTTCCTGTTTTCGGCGAGTCTTTCAACCTCATCAAGGGATTTTATACCTATTAATTTGGCCTCTCTTAACAATGTCTTCTTTAGAGTTTCATGTGGTCGACCTCTTTTTCTTCGGGCTGTTGTGTTCCACTTGATAGCTTGTTTTGGGATTCTCTGATTGTTTCTTCTCATCACGTGACCAACATATGTCCATCTCCTTTTCCTGATCACCCATGAGACTGGTTGTTGTTCAGTCATCTGTCTTATCTCTGCATTGTTCTTGAATTCACTCCACTTGATGATGAGTATTTTCCTTAGGCATTTGATTTCAAAACAATAGATACAGCATGTTGCACATTTCATTTTTGTTTTTATGGGCAGGTTCCTTAACAACAGAATTATCTTCATGGTGTTGAATGTGTGTTTTGTCATTCCTGTTCTTTTCTTTATCTCTGGACAGTTATTACTGATTTCTCATACCTAGCCCCACAGTTATTACTGATTTCTCATACCTAGCCCCACAGTTATTACTGATTTCTCATACCTAGCCCCACAGTTATTACTGATTTCTCATACCTAGCCCCACAGTTATTACTGATTTCTCATACCTAGCCCCACAGTTATTACTGATTTCTCATACCTAGCCCCACAGTTATTACTGATTTCTCATACCTAGCCCCACAGTTATTACTGATTTCTCATACCTAGCCCCAAACCCTCCGAACATCTTGATTGTCTTTTCCATCTGCTGTAAATCAGTTTGTTCCTACGCTGAGAATTTCTTTGGATTTGTTTTTCTGGCCATATTAGGACCATGAAAGTATCTCTCTGTGAAGCTGCATCGTGTATGTGAGATTGTAGCATTTCCTTCATCTTTTTTCTCTCTATGTCAGTTATAGGTGAAGTATCTTTAGCAGTCTTGTAAGCTCTGATGTAGACAGGGCAGTGGAATCAGAGTCTTGTAAGCTCTGATGTAGACAGGGCAGTGGAATCAGATTCTTGTAAGCTCTGATGTAGACAGGGCAGTGGAATCAGATTCTTGTAAGCTCTGATGTAGACAGGGCAGTGGAATTAGTCTTGTAAGCTCTGATGTAGACAGGGCAGTGGAATCAGATTCTTGTAAGCTCTGATGTAGACAGGGCAGTGGAATCAGAGTCTTGTAAGCCCTGATGTAGACAGGGCAGTGGAATCAGAGTCTTGTAAGCCCTGATGTAGACAGGGCAGTGGAATTAGTCTTGTAAGCCCTGATGTAGACAGGGCAGTGGAATCAGAGTCTTGTAAGCCCTGATATAGACAGGGCAGTGGAATCAGAGTCAGAACCAGTTTAAAGTGGAGCTGAAATATATTGATACATCATTTACCAAGGTCTCTTGAGTTGGATGGTAAAAGAATGAGGAGTCAAAGGTTTGACATATGTACTACACATCCTGTTATTGTTGTATTGCCTTGGAAATGCAAGTGAGATGTCCATAGTAACCAACACTTGGAGGTATTGAAACTAAAGTATTGTCCTGAACCGAAAGTGAAAACCCAACATGGGCCCATGAGAGGCAAGTATCTTAGTAGAGTTTACCATCATGAGGGCCTACAGTGAGCTCAGTTCCATTAGTCAAGCTGAGCCTCTTACTAGGAGCACCATTTGTGAGGTAGGATAGGGTCTTCTCAGCTCTGGTTCACTGGCTTGAACATGCTGTCTCTTTAGAATGGTCACATTCTTGTTTACAGACAGCCTTATACTTGTGATAGTATTATCTGTAATAAATCTGTTTGCAAAACATCATTCACTCTGTATACAACTAATGCTGTCAGTGATACATGTAGTTGTCTGTGTAATAAATTTGTTGCAACACATCTTTCACTCTGTTTACAGCAAACGCTGTCATGGTGATAGTGACAAAGCTGCTGGACAGTCACTGCTGTTGTGTTGGTTGTTTAACCAAAGCACGGTATATTCAGATGTTTATCAGCATTGAGTGTGTGGTGGCCCTGATTTTCTTGATGGTGTATCTAGGTAAGTGTGTGATGACTCTGATTTTCTTGATATTGTACCTAGATAACCATTTGATGGCTCTGATTTTCTTGATATTGTACCTAGATAACCATTTGATGGCTCTGATTTTCTTGATATTGTACCTAGATAACCATTTGATGGCTCTGATTTTCTTGATAGTGTACCTAAATAGCCATTTGATGGCTCTGATTTTCTTGATATTGTACCTAGATAACCATTTGATGGCTCTGATTTTCTTGATATTGTACCTAGATAACCATTTGATGGCTCTGATTTTCTTGATATTGTACCTAGATAGCCATTTGATGGCTCTGATTTTCTTGATAGTGTACCTAGATAACCATTTGATGGCTCTGATTTTCTTGATATTGTACCTAGATAACCATTTGATGGCTCTGATTTTCTTGATAGTGTACCTAGATAACCATTTGATGGCTCTGATTTTCTTGATAGTGTACCTAGATAGCCATTTGATGACTCTGATTTTCTTGATATTATACTTAGATAACCGTTTGATGGATCCAATTTTTTTTAGTGGTGTATCTAGGCAACCATACAGCTATGATTTTCTTTACAACATGTCTAGGTATCTGTTATAATATATCTAGTTTATCTGTGTAGTTTGTCTAGAATCAGAATTAAATAAGTAACATTTGAACAAAACAACTGAATAGTGGTTCTCTATACTCAAGTTATTTGCTGTGGTTGAACACTTTTTTAAAGAGCAAGATGCAGAGCAAGCTCTTTCAGTCTTTCCACCCTCCTTGAAGCTTTGGTTTAATTTTCAGGTCTCAGTGAATTCTGGGCTGTTTTAGTTTACATTATCCAGAAGTTAACAGCATGAGTTTTCTGTTCGAAATGCCTAACTGAAAGTTGGCAGTTAATAAAAGTTATTATTTCACACTATAGATTGAGGATTTTGCAGGTGTTTCATTTTACATCCTTCCCATTCCGTTAGATGTCACATAGGGCCTTCATGGTAGTTCACGAAGATGTCCTGTCTTCGGCGGGTTTTTCAATCTCATCAAGGAATGTTATACCCACTGAATAGGCTTCTCTTAATAATGTCCTCTTTAGAGTTTCACATGGTTGACCTCTTTTTCTTCAGCCAGTTGTGTTCTATTTGATAGCTTGTTTGGGGATTCTCTGATTGTTTCTTCTCATCACATGACCGACATATGTCCATCTTCTTTTTCTGGTCAGCCATGAGACAGGTTGTTGTTTGCTCATCTGTCTGATCTCCACATTGTTCTTGAATTCATTCCACTTTATACCAAGTATTTTCCTAAACATTTGTTTTTGAAAGAGTCTAATTTCTTGTCTATTTCTTTAGTTGTTATCCAGCTTTCACATGCATAAATGAGGGTGGATATTACATTTGAATTGAGTGCTGTTAGGGAGGCAAAGTTCCGTAAGGGACATGCAAATGAATGAATGAATCTTAACTTGGTTTTTGTGCTTATAACTTTTGAATGCCATATGTTCTTAAGATCTTGAAGGTCAATGCTGCTTTGGCAATTCGAATTCTAACTTCTTTTCTGGTGTCACCATTGTGGTCTATATAGCTTCTGAGATATGCAAACTGTTTTATTTCTTCAACAGCTGTTCCTTCTACGTATATTTGTCCTTCGTCATTAATGAGAACCTTCATTATTTTTGTTTTGTCCTTGTTAATTTCAGGTCCTATGTTACTAGCCATTGAAGACAGGGTATCTGTTTTTACTTGCATTGATTTCATATTGTCGCTGATAAGAGTTATGTCATCTGCAAAATCAGGATCTTCCAGTTGGGTCTCATGTGTGTCAACATGACCGAAAAAATCCCCCCAAAAGCACATCTCATGAAACCCTAAGGCTTAGCTATTTTCTTTTGTTTTTGTCCAAGGCAGGTTGGTTTAAAAGTCATTTTTACTTCTGCACAAGAAAAGAAAAGACCTACTCTTCTGGATGCCATATACCACAAGCCAGACCTCATTAACATTTTGTATACTGTACATTTAATATTCTGCTTTTTCAATGGTGGCCTAAGCTAAGAGAAAAAAATGTTTTGTATTTCTGCCTACTCTAGTTATTCTGTTAGAATTTATATATTTTATAGCATACAGGGTGAAGCAGAAGTCAAGTACCATAGGGACGTACACAATCAGTGTATGATGATCGTAATTACTTTGGTACAGTATTTATAACAGTTAGCCTAAATCTGAATTTATTAAAGCAGGAGGAAAGGAGTGTGCAACAATCTATCATGTACTGTGCAAAAAGATATGGCATTCAGGTATTTGGCCAAAAGAATGGAAAAGAACTATATTCATACCACTGCCAAAAAAGGGTAACCTGAAATTATGCACAAACTGCAGAACTGTTGCCTTGATTAGTCATGCCAGTAAAATTCTGTTAAAAATCATAATGGGTAGACTTCGTAAGAAAATAGAAGAAGAAGTCAATATGGTCCAAGCTGGTTTTAGGCAAGGAAGAGGATCAAGAGACCATATACTCAAAATATAAGATTAATAATAGAGAAATGCAGAGAGTTTAATGTGAATCTATATTTATCCTTTATAGACTGCTCAAAGGCATTTGATTGTGTACAACACCAGAAACTTTGGGAAATAATGGAAAAAATGGGATTTCCAACACATTTGATACAATTAACATCACTGCTGTATCTAGACCAACAAGCAGCAGTAAGAATAAATGGTGAAACAACAACTTGGTTTGACATAAAACAAGGGGTCTGTCAGGGGTGCATATTGTCACCCTACTTATTTAACTTGTATACTGAAAATATAATGAGGAATGTTAGAGAAGATGTAGACAAAGAATATTACAATGCCATAACAATTGGAGGTTATGAAATACCAGAGATTAGATATGCTGATGACACAGCGTTACTATCCACGACGCAAAAAGGAATGGAAAAACTAATTATGTCAGTCCATAAGAACAGCGAAGAGCAGAACCTCTATCTTAATGCGAAGAAAACTAAATTGATGACAACTGACAAAACAAACAAGGCAGCTGAAATATATATCAGTGATGAAAAATTGGAAGAAGTGGAGAGTTTTGAATATCTTGGATCACTGCTAATAATGGAGATACAATGAGGGAAATTAAAAGGAGGACATCTATTGCTCTTCAGAAAGTAAAACAAATAAAGAATCTGTGGAGAGGAGCAGACAGAACTACAAAAATAAGATTTTTAAGGTCATGCATCTTTCCCATCACAACATATGCCTGTGAGACCTGGACACTTAACAAAACAGCTGAGAAACACATAAATGCCTTTGAATGTAAATGCTACAGAAGAGTTCTCCAAATATCGTGGACACAGAAAAGAACAAATATATCTATACTACAAGAGCTTAATATTGAAGAAGGCTGGCTAATAAAGAGGATTAAAGAGAGAAAACTTAAATATTTTGGACACATTAAACATCATGATAATTTAGAGAAAACCATATTGGAAGGATACATAATGGGAAAAAGAAAAAGAGGAAGACCAAAACGAAGATGGCTGCAAGAAATCGTTGACGATCTGCAAATGGATGCAGCAGCAGCAGGCCATCTTGCTCACAACCGAGAGGCCTACAGGAGTGCTGTTTGGGAGGCAAAGTTCCGCAAGGGACATTCAAATGAATGAATGAGCCTAAATCTCCTGATGTGCTACTTTTGCCTCATCTTGTATAATGGGGGGTGGGGTTAGAATATGAACCAAAAAGTGGCAGTAAATATTTTAATGCAGGGTTCCGCAAGGATTTTTTAAAAAATTCCATGGGTTCGTGGGAGCAAAAAGTTTGTGAAAGGCTGCTATAGATGTTTAAAATTTTGATATTATAGATATTTCTTTGTGTGAAATTTAACACTCTGGATGATACATTTAGTCAGCCGTTAAGAACTTAAAACTTGTATTTTTAGTCCGCCATTAAGAACTTAAAACTTGTATTTTTAGTCCACTATCAAGGACTTAAAACTTGTATAGTCCACCATTAAGAACTTAAAACTTGTTTTTTAGTCCACTATCAAGGACTTAAAACTTGTATAGTCCACCATTAAGAACTTAAAACTGTTGTATTTTTAGTCCAACATTAAGGACTTAAAACTGTTGTATTTTTAGTCCATCATTAAGAACTTAAAACTGTTGTATTTTTAGTCCACACTGTGAGATTCAACAGCAGGAAAGCTCTGCCTGATGTAAGCCAGGAGGATGCCACAGCAAGTTTTGCAACCTCACATTCACACGCAGACCTTGGCTTCAGGTATCAGTTTTAAAAATCTGTGCTGATAAGTACGCACCATTCCAGAAAGTTTTGTAGGCCACGCTTCTGTTTTTCTCTTCCACCAGTTCATTTCTGTGCAGCAGGAAAGGAACTGGTCACCCTACCTCACACGCTGATGACCCAGCATAATGAGGTCTCTAACGCTTCACCCCCTACGGCATAATTGCTATGGGACTATCTTTACTTTTTTACTTTGTATGCTCTTTAACTTTTAACCTACTGAGCAGAACCCCATGCATGTTTTTATTTTTTTGTAATAAAATGTCTCAACGGTGATGCTTTATCAGGAAATGGTACCACGCCTATTTTGAGCATTTACGGTAGTTTAAAATTACGAAGTCCTGACTATGGAATAAAACCAAATGACGCTAGGTTTTTTTTCTAGTTTTTTTATTTTTTTTTTAAAAGCCATTTAATCCCCTTTAGTGTTACTTAAAAAAAAAAAGAAAACAAACTTGTGTCACTCTTCTTGTGGCAGATTATTTTCACAAAAATGAAGAGAGTGAAAAACACATGCAGAACAGTTATAAAGACAGTACAATGATTTATTATGTCAGAAATAAATTTTTTTGACACAAGCTGCCAATAATGAAGAAGGTGGTGTCTTGATGATGATGATGATGTGATTACAGTAATAAAGGTAATAAATGTAAAAAGGTAATAAAACAGAAGATAATAATTATGGTGATGGTAATGATGATTATAGTAATGATGATGTTGTCTGAGATGATGGTGTAGTTGAGCACATTTGTTAGTTTCACAATCATATCAAGTATATCACCTGTGATTATTGTACTGAAATATTGCATCAGGTTGCTGGTATGATTAACATCTAACTCTCATCCTGGTGTTCCAGTGAATGCTAGCCTGGAATGTGGGTGTTGATCATTCTCTTACTACTCAAACTCAGGTGCACTGTCAACAGTTTCAGTGCTGTCAGCACCATCACAAGCATCACTGCTGTCTACATAATCAGAATCATTGCTACTACCCTCTTCTTCCAGATGAACGCATATACTACGACCAGCCATTGTTCTCACTGTGTGTAATATAACAAAAGCCACGGCTATATTTAGCTTGACCTGCTTGTTGAATTTGCTATTCCAGCAGCCTCCTTCTGATATCTGACAACGAAGCTTGCTATGGTCTTCACTAGAGCGAGTAAACACATCGATAACACATGAAAATGCATCTTGGTTTAATCAGCGAGTTAACTCGGGGCTAACACTGTAAGAATGACAAGCCAGTGTGAGATAACTGGGGGACAGCACTAAAGGGGTTAACAGATTATAGTAGGTTAAGGGTTAATAAATCCGTGTTTGGAGTATTCATCAGTTTTTCAGTTACATTTTGTGCTATGAGCATCTGAGTAGCAAAGTTGGTTGATGAACTGCTTTCTCATGTCAGTAGTTGTTGGTTCAGCTATTGCTCAAGTCACTCTGGCCAACCCAACTGTCAGAATGAATACCTGGTCCCTTCTGGGGCTAGCAAAGAAGGGACAGTTGTACATTATCTATTTGACTAATTTATTTTTGTATGTTCTCTAATTTTATACATGAATAGTTTTGTACATTCTCTAATTATACCCATATAATTTTGTATATTTGATTATTTTTGTATTTTATTGTATAGTCTCTAATTATACAAGGGTAAATCAAAGCAAAGTTAGAAAATGAGAAATACACAAAGCTTTCATTTAGTGCAGGAAAAATAGCAGCCATATTTTTCAGTACTTACCCTTTGCTTTGCAATGCACTTATGAACCAGTGCCTGAATTCAAATTAAGAAAAAACCCATTGTCCTGACTTCTCAGTCACTGGTGCACATGTTCCTCTTGTACTCATCCAGGATGACCAGTGTTGTGTTAGCTTGTTTTGCCTGTCATAAGCTTCATAACCCAGTTGTAGACTCGTAGCCTGTTTGAGGGGTTTAGACCTTTTGGTGGACAAGAATCAGATAACAGAATGCAGTTCTTCCTTGGAGTGTGTCTGCAGTACAGTCACCATCTTGATATAAGCTTTTTCTGACTTGCTGCTTAGCAGCAGTAGCATATCAGCATACTGACGTCATTGACCTTGGTGCTAACAGGGGGTACTGCTAAGGGGTTTCTATCTGTTCTTTCAAAATTGTATGTGTTTTTCCTAACTTTTATTTGATCAACTTTTATATTACCATTTTATGCATCCTCAGGTTATATTGATTTAAGTTTTTATATTTTCAATCTCTGTTTGTCTTAATTTTGTACTTTCTATAGTTATATTTATCTGATTTCGTACATTCTTTATTTATATTTATCTAACTTTGTAAATTTTCCAGAAATGGCAATTATGATGATCAAGTGATGGAGAAACAAGCAGACTTGATTCGATACTTGCGACAGCACACAGAAGCATTGGCCAAGAGGAACTTAACACTGACACAAGAGGTCAACAGATTGAAAAGATGAGATAATTAATGTTACATTTTATGGTCATCACATCTTACTTTTTTTGTTTTTTAGTTTCTATGAAATTTTTCTAGTTTTATATAATTCAAGTTTCAACTCTTAATCCATTGTTGAGTCCAGTCCCAGTCCATCTGTTGTTGTATGTGGAACAAGATATTGCAAGATAAAGAAGGTAAAAGATAAGAGTGCTGAATGAAAAGAGGGAGCTAATAGCTGAAACCTAACCCTACCGGGCAACACTCAAGATCACAAGAATATTTTTGTAATCAAACAGCACAGTCTACATTTTTATTTAAGCAGAAAATTATACAATTATATTATACTTGTATAAAGTTTTTTTTCATAATTCTCAGTTTAAATTAATCCCAACTACATAAAAAATATGATTGTATATATATTTTTTCTTTACTTTTTAAAGATTTGTTTATGCAGCTGCCAGTACATTAAGAGTTATGGACCTTAAGTGTGTTGACCCTGCTTTCAGACAGTATATGGAACCACTAGTAAGCAGCCTTCTTCAAGTTGTTAAATTTTTTGGCAGAAGATGAAAGTCTTTCACAGTGAAAGATGTGTTGCTGCTTCTTAAATCTCTGAAGAGTGACAACATTTTATTACATTTTTCATTTCCTTAAAAAAGGAAATGTTATTCTTTTGTGAAATTTTGTTTAAAGTGAAGTTTTATTCTTTTTTTTTTGTGAAATTTTTAAAAGTTATTTTAAGGTTAAAAAAAATGTTCTTCTTTTGTTACAGCTATTTTAAAGTAACAAAACTTGTTAATTTGTTAATTATTTTTAAGTGACTTTTTTTGTTGATGTTTTTATTGTTCGTTATTTTAAAGTGACAGAAGGTGTTTTTCTTTCCTTAGAGTTAATTTAAAATGACAAAAGAATGTTTGTTACTGTTATTTCAAAGTGACAGATACTCATTGTCCCGGCAAGGGGACAGGCTTCTCCTGTGTACTTGTATTTCCGACTATACCAAAGTACCGGCTGTACATTTCATTAGAAATAATGAATTTATTTTGTTATAAATTAGACCTAGTAATATTTTTGATTTAATTAGATTTCAGAGAGAGAGAGAGAAAGAGAGAGATGGCATTCAAAGCTTTACTGACTGTAAGTAAGTAAAAAAAAAAAAGTAAAGGTAATCCTGCCATGCCCTAGAGGCACATAGGGATATGATGTTAGTGCCCATATTTTCCTTGACCTGTCAGCACACTAGAGGGTGATATGGTCAGTATCACGCCTGGCTGCCTTTTCCTTCCCCAACTCCAGAAGAAGTCAGGTACCCATTTCTACAGCTGGGTGACTGGGGGTGCCGCCGGCCGGATTTGAAACTGACTGTAAGTAGGAATTGTGTAATATACTGAGAGCAGCTGTGTATATAAATAAGTAAAAGTAAAATCCCCATTTCCATGCCATTAAGGGGATACAGTGATAGGTCCACATTTCAAAGACCATGGGCATGTGAAAGTGTGATATGGTCAGTAT
This sequence comes from Achatina immaculata, assembly GCA_009760885.1. Lineage (NCBI taxonomy): Eukaryota > Metazoa > Mollusca > Gastropoda > Stylommatophora > Achatinidae > Lissachatina > Lissachatina immaculata. The sequence continues at coordinate 21,139,220 of CM019710.1, forward strand.
CATGTCTGGCCACATTTACTTTCCCAGATTTAGAGGCTGGGTGGACCCTGGGGTCTTTTTGGTGTGGTAGTACCAGGAAGAAAATCCCCACTGCTGGGACTTAAGTCCCAGTACCGCTGGATTAGTAGACATATATAAATAAGTGTAGATCATAATATTAGCCACAAAAATAACGTAAATCAGACAGATATTCTATATGATCATAACAAATATGACATAAAATGTGTGTTTTATGTATTGCACATGGAATTGAGCTTACAATAATGTGTGAAGTTCAAGACCATATTTAGAAGTGGAATTGTCATATGGCCAGATTTTTTCATGAACAGATTGGCAGTGCTGGAAGATGCACTGTAAAAATTCAAGAAATTTTTACATCTTTTGATGCTTCTCTCTTTGTGAAATGTTTAGTCTGCAGGGCCTTTATATCAATTTACCTTCAGCACAGATTCTACTGCATGTGTCAGAAAATGTTCTTTACCAGATTTAATTTACAATATATTCAGTCATTTGCATGTCCCTTGCGGAACTTTGCTTCCATAACAGCTCCCCTGTAGGCCTCTCGGTTGTGAGTAAGATGGCCTGCCGCTGATGCATCCATTTACAGATCATCAACGATGTCTTGCAGCCATCTTCGCCTTGGTCTTCCTCTCTTTCTTTTTCCCATTATGTACCCTTCCAAGACTGTTTTCTCTAGATTATCATGACGTTTAATGTGTCCAAAATATTTAAGTTTTTAATCCTCTTTACTAGCCAGCCTTCTTCAATATTAAGTTCTTGTAATGTGAATATATTTGTTCTTTTTTGTGTCCATGATATTTGAAGAACTCTTCTGTAGCATTTACATTCAAAGACATTTATGTGTTTCTCAGCTGTTTTGTTAAGTGTCCAGGTCTCACAGGCATATGTTGTGATAGGAAAGATACATGCCCTTAAAAATCTTATTTTTGTAGTTCTGTCTGTTCCTCTCCGCAGATTCTGTAGTTGTTTTACTTTCTGAAGAGCGATTGATATCCTCCTTTTAATTTCCCTCATTGTATCTCTATTATTAGTTAGTAATGATCCAAGATATTCAAAACTCTCCACTTCTTCCAATTTTTCCTCATTGATACATATTTTACCTGCCTTATTTGTTTTGTCAGTTGTCATCAGTTTAGTTTTCTTCTCATTAAGATAAGAGGTTTTTCTCTTCACTATTTTTACGGACTGACATAATTAGTTTTTCCATTACTTTTTGTGTTGTGGGCAGTAATACTTTGTCATCAGCATATCTAATCTCTGGTATTTCATAACCTCCAATTGTTATGGCATCATAATATTCTTTGTCAATATCTTCTCTAACATTCCTAATTATATTTTCAGTATACAAGTTAAATAAGTAAGGCGACAATATGAACCCCTGACGGACCCCTTGTTTTATGTCATACCAAGTTGTTGTTTCACCATTTATTCTTACTGCTGCCTGTTGGTCTAGATACAGCATTGATATTAATTGTATCAGATGTGTTGGAAATCCCATTTTTTCCATTATTTACCAGAGTTTCTGGTGTTGTACAAATGCTTTGATTAGTCTATAAAGGATAAATATAGATTCACATTAAACTCTGCATTTCTCTATTATTAATCTTATATTGAATATATGATCTCATGATCCTCTTCCTTACCTGAAACCAGCTTGGACCATATTGACTTCTTCTTTTGTTTTCTTATGAAGTCTACCCATTATGATTTTTTAACAGAATTTTACTGGCATGACTAATCAGGGCAACAGTTCTGTAGTTTGTGCATAATTTCAGATTACCCTTTTTTGGCAGTGCTATGAATACAGTTCTTTTCCATTCTTTTGGCCAAATACCTGAATGCCATATCTGTTTACATAGTTCATGATAGATTGTTGCACATTCCTTTCCTCCTTCTTTAATAAATTCATCTGTTATCTCATCACATCCTGGTGATTTACCATTTTTCAGATTCTTTATTGCCCATAATACGTCTTCTATTGTCTGTTCCAGTTCTTTCTCCTCCAGTAATTCCCACTGTTGATTTTTGCTTTCACAGTCAGTTGTTTCATACATTCCTCTGCAATATTCCTTCCATCTTTCTAGAATTTCCTCTGTCTCTGTCAAGGTATTCCCCGTCTCATCACAAATTATATTTAGCTTAGGTGTGACATTTCTCCTCAATGTCTTCATTTCTTTAAACATTTCACTATCTCTTCCACACTTTTGATGTCCTTCTGTTCTTTCACAACAATTTTGTATGTATTGTTTTTTGTCTTTTCTTATGTTTCTGCTTACTTCTTTCTATATTATATTATTATTATTAATAATATATTATTATTATATATTATATACAGATAGCATTGGGAGTTATACTTTTCCATCTTGTGTGATCATTTGTGTTTCCTATCAATTCAAATGCTTTTCTTTGGTCAGTCCACTGAGATAATTTTCTCTTGGCCTTCATTTCCTTCTTTTCCCCTTGAATTTTCTGGTCATTGTTAAGCTCTGTAACTTCTGTCTTCTCTTGTCATGCCCAAGATATTTCATCTGTCCTTTTTTTATAATTTTAACTAGTTTTCCTTGTTCTGAAACATCTTTGAGAGCTCTTCCTTTGTTTTTCTATCTGTCCAGGGTATTTCTTGCATCTTTCTCCAAAACCATAATTCTCAATCAGTATCCTCAACAGGAGAACTGTTAGGGAGGCAGTGTTCTGCAAGGGACATGTAAATGACTGACTGACTGACTGATCCTCAAAATGATTATTCCCACTAAATAGTGTTTTTCATATTGCTTTTCTGTTTTCTAGTAATTTGAAGTTGTCCATAATCCAGCAGTAAAAATGGCCCAGTATTTGAGGGGTGATGCACGTGTTTATTTGTTTGGGAGTTGTGCAGAAAAAGGGGACATTACTCTGACTCAGAATATTCCAGCAAGTTCACTCAACCAATCAATCACGTGCCGTGCCGTGTGGCGTAGTGATCATTTCTCTCCACAATTTCCTGTCTTTAGACTTGATTATGAGATCCGCCGGTGACTTTCTTCCCAGCCACACTGACAGCCTATCCAGTAACTTCTCTCTCTGTCTTCCTCTGCCTCTTCTTCCCTCAGCTTTTCCAGTGCCACAATGTGTTCCAATTTTCCTCTTCTCGGAAAATGTCCTACAAATCTCGCTTGTCTGCCTCTGATATTTACTGTAATTTGCCTTTTAACTCCAACCTCTCTTAGACTTATTTGTTGGTTTTCTTAGCTGTCCATGGTACCTTCTTATGAACCACATTTCCATGGCCTCCAGTTCTCGCTGTACTCTCTTATTCATAGACCATGTTTCACATCCATAAAACAAAATTGGCTCGATGTAACATTTAAGTACTTGGAATCTTGCTTCCATTGACATGGATCTGTTGCATAAGATGTTTCTCATTTTCTGGAATGCTGACTCGGCCTGAGCACGTCTGCTTTTTATTTCATTGTGACATCAGCTGTTATAATTGTTCTTAAGTACTTGTTCCTATCCTAGTTGCTAACCACTTGGCAAACTCAGCTGTAAGAAATAGGAGTATAAGGAGAAAGGGCAACCATGTAGGTCTGACACCAGTTCCTCAGTACATATGACTCAGTGATACTGAACAGATGAAGAAAACTATGAGCCCTAATACCACATACCTTGCATTCCTCATTGGCAAGGAACAGATCGAGAAAACTATGGGCACTAACACTACATACTTTACATTCCTCAGTGACATTGGAACAAGGAAAATATGAGTACTGACACCATATCCCCAATAAACATCTGTGGCTTAGATGAAGGCATCTTTTTCCATTTTCATCCACTCAGTCAAAGCACAAAATGCAGTTTTCTGTACAGGTAAAGGTAACTCTGTCACGCCTTAGAGGCACATAGGGATATGGTGTTAGTGCCCATATTTTCCTTGACCTGTCAGCACACTAGAGGGTGATATGGTCAGTATCACTCCTGGCCACCTTTCCTTCCCCGACTCCAGAAGAAGCCAGGTATCCATTTCTACATCTGGGTGACTGGGGCACCTCCGGCCGGATTCAAACCCCCCAACCTTCACTAACCACATTGCCACTCGGACACCACTCGGACACCCATATTGCTGGTTTCTCATTTTGTATTCTTTGTTTACTTTTATTTCACATTTCTTTTCAAAATATCAAAATAATTTATAAAAGAAACATTAAAATAATTTTACATTAAGAGTTATATCACAAATCTTTTTTTTTTTTGGACTGTAAATTGTGAGTGCATTTGAAATTTGCATTTTTATTTTAATTCCTGATTTTGAATTTTTGTGTTTTTCTTTTTTTAACAAAGCTGACATGAGATTCTTCTGTAACAGATTTCCTTAAGTAGTTATTTATTCCATGATTTGTCAGAAACTGTTTGAATTTTGTAATTACTCTAATGCATGGGTCCTTAACATTTTTATTATTACAGACCCAATTCCTCCCTTTATTGTGCCTAGTATGTCCTCAGATCCTGTATTCATTACATATTCCCCCCCCCCTTCCATCACTAGGACCCCCCCCCCCTTCCATCACTAGACTGTCCACATCATCATCAGTTCTGTTAGGTGCCAGTATACATACCCTCATCACTAGACTGTCCCCATCATCATCAGTTCTGTTAGATGCCAGTATACATACCCTCATCACTAGACTGTCCACATCGTCATCAGTTCTGTTAGGTGCCAGTATACATACCCTCATCACTAGACTGTCCACATCATCATCAATTCTGTTAGATACCAGTATACATACCCTCATCACTAGACTGTCCACATCATCATCAGTTCTGTTAGATACCAGTATACATACCCTCATCACTAGACTGTCCACATCATCATTAGTTCTGTTAGATACCAGTATACATACCCCCATCACTAGACTGTCCACATCATCATCAGTTCTGTTAGATACCATTATACATACCCTCATCACTAGACTGTCCACATCATCATCAGTTCTGTTAGATACCATTATACATACCCTCATCACTAGACTGTCCACATCATCATCAGTTCTGTTAGATGCCAGTATACATACCCTCATCACTAGACTGTCCACATCATCATCAATTCTGTTAGACACCAGTATACATACCCTCATCACTAGACTGTCCACATCATCATCAGTTCTGTTAGATACCAGTATACATACCCTCATCACTAGACTGTCCACATCATCATCAGTTCTGTTAGATACCAGTATACATACCCTCATCACTAGACTGCCCACATCATCATCAATTCTGTTAGATACCAGTATACATACCCCCATCACTAGACTGTCCACATCATCATCAGTTCTATTAGATACCAGTATACATACCCCCATCACTAGACTGTCCACATCATCATCAATTCTGTTAGATACCAGTATACCTACCCCCATCACTAGACTGTCCACATCATCATCAGTTCTGTTAGATGCCAGTATACATACCCCCATCACTAGACTCTCCACATCATCATCTGTTCTGTTAGATACAAGTATACATACCCCCATCACTAGACTGTCCACATCATCATCAGTTCTGTTAGATGCCAGTATACATACCCCCATCACTAGACTCTCCACATCATCATCTGTTCTGTTAGATACAAGTATACATACCCTCATCACTAGACTGTCCACATCATCATCAGTTCTGTTAGATGCCAGTCATTCATTCATTTGCATGTCCCTTGCAGAACTTTGACTCCCTAACAGCTCTCCTGTAGACCTCTCAGTTGTGAGCAAGATGGGCTGCTGCTGATGCATCCATTTCCAGATCATCAACGATGTCTCGCAGCCATCTTTGCCTTGGTCTTCCTCTCTTTCTTTTTCTCATTATGTACTCTTCCAAGACTGTCTTTTCTAGATTATCATGACATTTAATGTGTCCAAAATATTTAAGTTTTCTCTCTTTAATCCTCTTTACTAACCAGCCTTCTTCAATATTAAGTTCTTGTTTGCTCTTTTTTGTGTCCATGATTAGATACCAGTATGACTTCACAATTTAAACTAAACTACTAACATATTTTGAAGCCATACATAGATGCCAGTAGGACTTCAAAATATGTTAGTAGCTTAGTTTTTATTCATGTGTAGAAGGTTTATGGGTCTAATACTGTACCCGCAGCGTGCCTTGTGACATGAAAATGGGAATTTTACCTTTACCTTATAGCTAGGAATAGAACAGCTTGAAACCCTATGAGAGCTTGGAAGAGAAAAAGGACTTTGAGAGAGATGACTTGACATTGCTGTCTTGAATGTACGGGCTGAGAGTGAAGAATGGCATCGCAAGAACTGAGTGGTATTCACGGCAGTCAACACCAGACTGGCACACTCAGTCACTGTGCACTGAGGGATATTTTGAGTAGGCAGTTTGAGCACCTGTAGACGTGTTGTGAGTGCAGTAATAATGATCCATCTACAGCATAACATGACATAACAGAACAGTAAAATGAAAATCATAAAGATTTTAGTACATTTATTTATACTTAATGGTGATAGTTACAACTCTAAATAAATTGTAATGTAACAACATTTTTAAAATGTTCAAAGATTGAGTCCCTTGCCCCCATCTACTGTTCCTCTTAGCTGCACATCAGCATGGCCCCGCACACTAACAAAAATCATGCCATGCACTGAATTATATGTCATCATCAGGTGCCGTACCGACTGGCGTTGGCTATTATGCTTCTCCAGAGTACACGATCCTTCATGCAGGCCATCATTTCAGTTGGTGATCTCCTCTCACACCAACCCGTCAGACTGTCCAGTATCATTTCTCATGGTCTTCCTCTTGATCTTCTTTCTATTTTTCCTGTTATTACAATATTTTCAATGCCCCCTCTTCTCATTGCATGTCCTATGAAAGTACATTGTCTCTCTCTTATTTTTTTTACAAGATTTTTTTGTCCCTCCAGCTCTTCTCATACATTCTTCATTAGTTATTTTTGCTGCCAAGTCACAACGTTCTTCTAATAAACCACATTTCTGCTGCTTCCAATGATTTTTGTGCAGACTTGCCTATTGTCCATGATTTACTTCCATATAACAAGATAGGTTCAATATAGCATTTTAGGACTCATTTTCTAACATTCATTGATAAGGATGTGTTGCATAATATGTTTCTCATTCTCTGAAATGCAGTCTTTGCTTGGCCTATTCTGTTCCTAATTTCTGTTCTGCATTTCCCATCTGAAGTTATTACTGCTCCAAAGTATTTGAATTTCTGCACCTGCTTTAGAATGGTTCCATTTAATTTTATACTGCATGTTGGTGGATTCTGTTTCTTAGATATAACCATAATCTCTGTCTTTTTGATGTTCAGAGTAAGGCCTTTCTGTTCACTGTCTTTGGCAACTTTATCCAAGAGATATTGCAGGTCTTGTTGGTTCTCAGCTATCAGTACTGTGTCGTCAGCATACCGAAGGTTGTTAATATTGTACCCGCAGCGTGCCTTGTGACATGAAAATGGGAATTTTACCTTTACCTTATAGCTAGGAATAGAACAGCTTGAAACCCTATGAGAGCTTGGAAGAGAAAAAGGACTTTGAGAGAGATGACTTGACATTGCTGTCTTGAATGTACGGGCTGAGAGTGAAGAATGGCATCGCAAGAACTGAGTGGTATTCACGGCAGTCAACACCAGACTGGCACACTCAGTCACTGTGCACTGAGGGATATTTTGAGTAGGCAGTTTGAGCACCTGTAGACGTGTTGTGAGTGCAGTAATAATGATCCATCTACAGCATAACATGACATAACAGAACAGTAAAATGAAAATCATAAAGATTTTAGTACATTTATTTATACTTAATGGTGATAGTTACAACTCTAAATAAATTGTAATGTAACAACATTTTTAAAATGTTCAAAGATTGAGTCCCTTGCCCCCATCTACTGTTCCTCTTAGCTGCACATCAGCATGGCCCCGCACACTAACAAAAATCATGCCATGCACTGAATTATATGTCATCATCAGGTGCCGTACCGACTGGCGTTGGCTATTATGCTTCTCCAGAGTACACGATCCTTCATGCAGGCCATCATTTCAGTTGGTGATCTCCTCTCACACCAACCCGTCAGACTGTCCAGTATCATTTCTCATGGTCTTCCTCTTGATCTTCTTTCTATTTTTCCTGTTATTACAATATTTTCAATGCCCCCTCTTCTCATTGCATGTCCTATGAAAGTACATTGTCTCTCTCTTATTTTTTTTACAAGATTTTTTTGTCCCTCCAGCTCTTCTCATACATTCTTCATTAGTTATTTTTGCTGCCAAGTCACAACGTTCTTCTAATAAACCACATTTCTGCTGCTTCCAATGATTTTTGTGCAGACTTGCCTATTGTCCATGATTTACTTCCATATAACAAGATAGGTTCAATATAGCATTTTAGGACTCATTTTCTAACATTCATTGATAAGGATGTGTTGCATAATATGTTTCTCATTCTCTGAAATGCAGTCTTTGCTTGGCCTATTCTGTTCCTAATTTCTGTTCTGCATTTCCCATCTGAAGTTATTACTGCTCCAAAGTATTTGAATTTCTGCACCTGCTTTAGAATGGTTCCATTTAATTTTATACTGCATGTTGGTGGATTCTGTTTCTTAGATATAACCATAATCTCTGTCTTTTTGATGTTCAGAGTAAGGCCTTTCTGTTCACTGTCTTTGGCAACTTTATCCAAGAGATATTGCAGGTCTTGTTGGTTCTCAGCTATCAGTACTGTGTCGTCAGCATACCGAAGGTTGTTAATATTGTATCCTCCAATTTTTATGCCTGGTTCTGTGATGATAAGTTCTTAGAATATTCTCGCTGTATAGAGAAAAAAGGTCTGGAGATAGTACACATCCTTGTCGCACTCCTTGTTTTATAGGGTGATATTTTCCAGTTCTATTTTCAATTTGAATTGCTGCTTCTTGCTGCCAGTATAGATGTTTTACAATCCTCAGGTCTTTGCTGTCTATACTGATGTCTTCAAGCATTTTAATAATTTCGTTATGTTTCGCCTTGTTGAATGCTTTGATGTAATCAATGAAGCATAAGTAGAGAACTTTCTGTACTTCTAAAGCTCTTTCTGTTAGTGTTCGTGAAGCATATAAATGGCAGTGTGTGTTCCCTTTCCTTCAACAAATCCAAACTGTTCATCTGCTATTTCCATTTTTATCTTTTTCCTTGTTCTTCTCATAATTATTCTCAGAAGTAGTTTTGTTATGTGACATGAGAGGCTGATAGTCTGGTGATCATCACATTCCTTTGCCCCTGGTTTCTTTGGTAGTGCTATAAACATGGATTTAAGCAAGACACTGGGCATATAACCACTGTTGTAAATGTCATTCAGTAACTTGGTTATTATTTTTATTCCTACCTCCTCTAGTGCCTCTATTTCTTCTATTGTTATATTATCAGGCCCAGTCACTTTCCTTTCTTCATGTGCTTGATAGCATCTATGATTTCATCTTCAAGTATTGGTGGTCCATCACAGTTTTCAGTATCTGGTGTTAATTCTGGTCTTTCTCCTCCATATAGCCCACCGATGTACTCTGTCCACTTGTCCACAATATCTTCTTTTCCCATTAACATTTTACCTTCTTTTGATTTCAGGCATCCTGTGGTATATTTTGTTTTCCTGCCTGTGAGTTCACTAATTCATTTGTGCATGTTTTTGCTGTCTTTATTATGAGAGTCCTCTATTTGTCTGCACTATTCATTTAACCATACTTCCTTTGCTTCTCTGCATTTGCGCCTTATTTCTTTATTTGTCTTGCTATATTTTTCTTGGTTATTTTTACTCCTCCACTTGTCCATCAGTCCTAAGATGTCGTCTGTCATCCATTTATTTTTAGAGGCTTCTTTTTTTCGGTGGTATTATCTCCTTAACAGTTTGGTGGATAGAATCTCTTAACATTGCCCATTGTTCATCTATACTATTTATCTTTGCTATTGCATTGTATCTATTTGTTATAATAACTTTGTATTGTTCTCGCATTTCTTGGTCATTTTTAAGGAGTTCTGTATTCGTTTTGTGTTTCTCACTTTTCTGCATGCTTTCTTTAACTTTATTCTAATTTTTCCACAGAGTGGGTCATGGTCACTATTGCAGTCGGCTCCTGGCATGGTTTTTGTTGTCGGTAGTGCATTCCAGAATAGTTTGTTGATTAATATGTTGTCTATCATCTGGTTAAAAGTCTTTTTGTCTGGGCTACATCACGTTGCCAGTCTTCTGGGATTTTGTTTAAACCAGGTGTTTCCTACAACCATGCTATGTATTCTTGCCCATTCGATTACAACCTTCTTTATTCCTCTCCCCAAAGTCCATAGTCATCAACAATGTCTGAAGTTCTTCCTTTACCAACTTTGGCATTAAAATGTCCCATGACTATAGTAACTTCATGTGACTTTGTGTGTCATTATAAAATAGCTGTACATCTTCTTCAGAACTTTCAGATGTTGGAGCGTACGCTTGTATAATATATATGTTTATTGGTCGTCCATTCAGTTGGGCTAGCAGGACTCGTCCGAGATGTTCAAATATCCTACAAGTTATATGTTATATCCTACAAATTATATGTGCCACACAAAAATAATTTCCAGATGTTACTCTGTGCTAGGGTAGCATGGAAGAAAACTGTGACAGCATTACATGAGTTTGTTTTCCTGATTTCTTTAGGTTTTAGCATTTATACTCTGTATTTTGATTTTGATTTTAAAATGCATGTCTGTGCACACATTTTTTTTTAGATAATATATTTGCACATGGGTTCAATATTTTGTGCACAAGCTGCAAAACTTTAGAGGGCACATTGCCTCCATCATTTGATTAACATACGCCCAGGGATATGGATGCCCATGTTAAAAACCCTTATTTTAGTGCCTCGTTCTGTGACATTTAGAAATTATGTACTGCATAATAGTACAGTGTTTTCTGTGTGTTAAGAAATTATATGTCAAATTTGTGTGTGTATAGGAAGTTCTTCAGTTCTGCCACAGACGTCAGGTTAGCATGCATGTCCTTTCTCAGATTTATCAGAATTTCACAAGTCTGAAAGCACTTTAGATCATTTCAGGTGATTTTTTGGGGAGTTCCCTCTCTTGTCTTCTGTGTACCTTGTCCAAGATCTAATCTGACTTGCTGGTTTATTTCATTGTCACATAATAAAGTAAACTGCTACAGTTCTAGATTTTGAACTGGGATATTATAAAAATCTATACTACTACAGTCCTAGATTTTGAACTGGGATATTATAAAAATCTATACTACTACAGTCCTAGATTTTGAACTGGGATATTATAAAAATCTATACTACTACAGTCCTAGATTTTGAACTGGGATATTATAAAAATCTATACTACTACAGTCCTAGATTTTGAACTGGAATATTATAAAAATCTATACTACTACAGTCCTAGATTTTGAACTGGGATATTATAAAAATCTATACTACTACAGTCCTAGATTTTGAACTGGGATATTATAAAAATCTATACTACTACAGTCCTAGATTTTGAACTGGGATATTATAAAAATCTGTACTACTACAGTCCTAGATTTTGAACTGGAATATTATAAAAATCTATACTACTACAGTCCTAGATTTTGAACTGGGATATTATAAAAATCTATACTACTACAGTCCTAGATTTTGAACTGGGATATTATAAAAATCTATACTACTACAGTCCTAGATTTTGAACTGGGATATTATAAAAATCTATACTACTACAGTCCTAGATTTTGAACTGGAATATTATAAAAATCTATACTACTACAGTCCTAGATTTTGAACTGGGATATTATAAAAATCTATACTACTACAGTCCTAGATTTTGAACTGGGATATTATAAAAATCTATACTACTACAGTCCTAGATTTTGAACTGGGATATTATAAAAATCTGTACTACTACAGTCCTAGATTTTGAACTGGGATATTATAAAAATCTATACTACTACAGTCCTAGATTTTGAACTGGGATATTATAAAAATCTATACTACTACAGTCCTAGATTTTGAACTGGGATATTATAAAAATCTGTACTACTACAGTCCTAGATTTTGAACTGGGATATTATAAAAATCTGTACTACTACAGTCCTAGATTTTGAACTGGGATATTATAAAAATCTATACTACTACAGTCCTAGATTTAGAAGCAGTTTGTTATTTTTCTCTAAGGAAATCTCCGTTTCAAGTAAATGAAAGTGATCCCTGCTGACAATGACTTGACCGTTCAGACTGGACACTTTGTGGCCACTGCCCTGTGGTTGAGAAGACTTTTTTTGCCAGTGCCACGGAGTATGTGTACGTCTTCTCAGACCTTCCTGTCAAAAGGGATATCAGAAGAGCTGTCAGCCTATCTGTGTGCAGAGATGATGATGGTTGTACAAGTCTTTTGACATCATTTATCCTTACTAGCTCTTAGTATTGGGGGGAGAGGGGGGTTCTATTTTTGTATGGTCTTTCTTCTCCGGGCTCTTGTTGATTTCCAGGTTAAGGACAGCTTATATTTTAACACTGGCTGTATAGAGCATCCAAGTTTGTGTTTTAATACTCAGTGTATAGAGCATCCAAGTTTGTGTTTTAATACTCAGTGTATAGAGCATCCAAGCTTGTGTTTTAATACTCAGTGTATAGAGCATCCAAGTTTGTGTTTTAATACTCAGTGTATAGAGCATCCAAGCTTGTGTTTTAATACTCAGTGTATAGAGCATCCAAGCATGTATTTTAATACTGTAGGATTAAACCTCGAAAAAATCGTAGACAAAGCACTTTAGTGAGACGTGAGAGAAAGAAAAATCACAAGAGAATTACCTGGGATTCGAACACGGGCTCCAGTAGGACGAGTAGCCATCTAGCCACGAGAGAACAGCGTACTATCGACTTAGCCAACTAGAACTAGTTGGCTAAGTCGATAGTATGCTGCTCGTCCTGAGTCTGTGTTCGAATCCCAGGTAATTCTCTTGTGATTTTTCTTTCTCTCACGTCTCACTAAAGTGCTTTGTCTACGATTTTTTCGAGGTTTAATCCTACAATATTTGTTCTCTTACTTTACCGTACCAAAACCTCGTAGTTTCCTATTTATAAAAAATTGTATTTTAATACTGTCTGTATAGAGCATCCAAGTTTGTGTTTTAATACTCAGTGTATATAGCATCCAAGTTTGTGTTTTAATACTCAGTGTATAGAGCATCCAAGCTTGTGTTTTAATACTCAGTGTATATAGCATCCAAGTTTGTGTTTTAATACTCAGTGTATAGAGCATCCAAGCTTGTGTTTTAATACTCAGTGTATAGAGCATCCAAGCTTGTGTTTTAATACTCAGTGTATAGAGCATCCAAGCTTGTGTTTTAATACTCAGTGTATAGAGCATCCAAGTTTATGTTTTAATACTCAGTGTATAGAGCATCCAAGCATGTATTTTAATACTGTCTGTATAGAGCATCCAAGTTTGTGTTTTAATACTCAGTGTATAGAGCATCTAAGTTTGTGTTTTAATACTGTCTGTATAGAGCATCCAAGTTTATGTTTTAATACTCAGTGTATAGAGCATCCAATTATGTGTTTTAATACTGTCTGTATAGAGCATCCAAGGTTGTGTTTTAATACTCAGTGTATAGAGCATCCAAGTTTGTGTTTTAATACTCAGTGTATAGAGCATCCAAGTTTGTGTTTTAATACTGTCTGTATAGAGCATCCAAGTTTATGTTTTAATACTCAGTGTATAGAGCATCCAAGTATGTGTTTTAATACTCAGTGTATAGAGCATCCAAGCTTGTGTTTTAATACTCAGTGTATAGAGCATCCAAGCTTGTGTTTTAATACTCAGTGTATAGAGCATCCAAGCTTGTGTTTTAATACTCAGTGTATAGAGCATCCAAGTTTATGTTTTAATACTCAGTGTATAGAGCATCCAAGCATGTATTTTAATACTGTCTGTATAGAGCATCCAAGTTTGTGTTTTAATACTCAGTGTATAGAGCATCTAAGTTTGTGTTTTAATACTGTCTGTATAGAGCATCCAAGTTTATGTTTTAATACTCAGTGTATAGAGCATCCAATTATGTGTTTTAATACTGTCTGTATAGAGCATCCAAGGTTGTGTTTTAATACTCAGTGTATAGAGCATCCAAGTTTGTGTTTTAATACTCAGTGTATAGAGCATCCAAGTTTGTGTTTTAATACTGTCTGTATAGAGCATCCAAGTTTATGTTTTAATACTCAGTGTATAGAGCATCCAAGTATGTGTTTTAATACTGTCTGTATAGAGCATCCAATTATGTGTTTTAATACTGTCTGTATAGAGCATCCAATTATGTGCTTTAATACTGTCTGTATAGAGCATCCAATTATGTGTTTTAATACTGTCTGTATAGAGCATCCAAGGTTGTGTTTTAATACTCAGTGTATAGAGCATCCAAGCATGTATTTTAATACTCAGTGTATAGAGCATCCAAGGTTGTGTTTTAATACTCAGTGTATAGAGCATCCAAGTTTGTGTTTTAATACTCAGTGTATAGAGCATCCAAGGTTGTGTTTTAATACTCAGTGTATAGAGCATCCAAGCTTGTGTTTTAATCCTGTCTGTAGAGAGCATCCAAGCATGTATTTTAATACTGGCTGTATAGAGCATCCAAGCATGTATTTTAATACTGGCTGTATAGAGTGTCCAGAAGACAAATAAAACCAAACAGAGCAACCTATCGGAGAGAAATATACTAAAAAATGTTACAGATGAATTGTAATTTAGTGCAAGTCGTGTTTGTTAATATTAGACAAAGAAAGGTTATCGCTCTTTCTCAAAAAACAAAGAAAGGTTTACGCTCTTTCTCCAAAACACAGAAATGTTATCGCTTTTTCTAAAAAAACAAAGGAAAGTTATCGCTCTTCCTCAAAAAACAAAGGAAGGTTATCGCTCTTTCTCAAAAACAAAGGAAGGCTATCACTTTTTCTCAAAAATCAAAAGAAAGTTATCATTCTTTCTCAAAAACAAAGGAAGGCTATCACTGTTTCTCAAAAATCAAAAGAAGGTTATCACTCTTTCTCAAAAAACAAAGGAAGGTTATCGCTCTTTCTCAAAAAACAAAGGAAAGCTATCACTCTTTCTCAAAAAACAAAAGAAGGTTATCACTCTTTCTCAAAAAAAACAAAGGAAAGTTATCACTCTTTCTCAAAAAACAAAGGAAGGTTGTCACTCTCTAAAAAAGGAAAGTTATCACTCTTTCTCAAAAAAAAAAGGAAGGTTATCGCTCTTTCTCAAAAAGCAAAGGAAGGTTATCGCTCTTTCTCAAAAAACAAAAGAAGGTTATCACTCTTTCTCAAAAAAACAAAAGAAGGTTATCACTCTTTCTCAAAAAAACAAAGGAAGGTTATCACTCTTTCTCAAAAAAACAAAGGAAGGTTATATCACTCTTTCTCAAAAAAACAAAAGAAGGTTATAACTCTTTCTCAAAAAAACAAAGGAAGGTTATCACTTTCTCAAAAAAACAAAAGAAGGTTATCACTCTTTCTCAAAAAAACAAAGGAAGGTTATCACTTTCTCAAAAAAACAAAAGAAGGTTATCACTCTTTCTCAAAAAAACAAAAGAAGGTTATCACTCTTTCTCAAAAAAACAAAAGAAGGTTATCACTCTTTCTCAAAAAAACAAAGGAAGGTTATCACTCTTTCTCAAAAAAACAAAGGAAGGTTATCACTCTTTCTCAAAAAAAACAAAGGAAGGTTATCACTTTCTCAAAAAACAAAGGAAGGTTATCACTCTTTCTCAAAAAAACAAAAGAAGGTTATCACTCTTTCTAAAAAAAAACAAAGGAAGGTTATCACTTTCTCAAAAAAAAAAGGAAGGTTATCACTCTTTCTCAAAAAAAACAAAAGAAGGTTATCACTCTTTCTCAAAAAAACAAAGGAAGGTTATCACTTTCTCCAAAAAACAAAAGAAGGTTATCACTCTTTCTCAAAAAAACAAAGGAAGGTTATCACTTTCTCAAAAAAACAAAAGAAGGTTATCACTCTTTCTCAAAAAAACAAAAGAAGGTTATCACTCTTTCTCAAAAAAACAAAAGAAGGTTATCACTCTTTCTCAAAAAAACAAAGGAAGGTTATCACTCTTTCTCAAAAAAACAAAGGAAGGTTATCACTCTTTCTCAAAAAAAACAAAGGAAGGTTATCACTTTCTCAAAAAAACAAAGGAAGGTTATCACTCTTTCTCAAAAAAACAAAAGAAGGTTATCACTCTTTCTAAAAAAAAACAAAGGAAGGTTATCACTTTCTCAAAAAAACAAAGGAAGGTTATCACTCTTTCTCAAAAAAAAACAAAAGAAGGTTATCACTCTTTCTCAAAAAAACAAAGGAAGGTTATCACTTTCTCCAAAAAACAAAAGAAGGTTATCACTCTTTCTCAAAAAAACAAAGGAAGGCTATCACTCTCTCACGCCCCACATTGAGATCATCCCCCCCTTCCCCCGCCAAATTGCAAGAGAGGGGGTGGGGCAAGGTTACCGCTGAGATCAGGGCCTGGTATCCTCTTTTTTTCCCAGTAAGTTTCGCCTACGGACTTGATAGGGAGCCCGACCTGGCTGACCACGGCCCTGCGTCCACAGCTTCGGTTTAAATACATGTTGTCCGTCAACTCCATATCTTGTTTCCCTGCGGTCGTTTCTTTTTTAGAAACTTTTGAACAAATGAGCTGTTTGGTTAGAAACATAGGGCGCTTTTCTTGATCAGATCATGGGAAGTAAAGAGATTGTGTTTCAGCGTCTTGCTGAACGAAAGAGATTAATCTGGACATTACTTTAACCCACCTTGAGCTGACAGCATGTCTGCCTTTTTTCGTATTTTTAGAAAACGCGGTCGTTGAGCTCGATGTAAGGTTAAGACAACCTGCCTTCCAGTTTACAGCTTAAATGGATCCCGACTTAAATTACATAATTATGAGATCCGGTATCGCCTGACACACTCTGGTTTACACTCAGGGAAAGATGGCCTTTAAAAAATAAAAAAAAAAGAAGTTGGGACAAATCCTCCGCAACATACAGACGTCCATGGTGGTTATGACTAGAGAGAGATGTACCGACCTCTCTTGTTCTTGATCTGTCTCCCTTTAACTGCGAGCGGGATGTTTTTTGTAGCCGATGTGGTGAGGGTGTTAGAGTGCAGCATCGGATCTGATGGAGAGAGGGATACCAAGGGTTTTTTTTTTTCAAACCGTTCAAAAGATGGCGTTGCCTCAGTTTACAGGCTCTACTGCCATAAGGATTACGGCGGCCCCCCAGTCCGTCACTCTGGCTCAGCCTGATACCGGTGGTACCAACGAAGAAGTAGGATAGGGTGTTGGTCAGCTATAGTTTGTCAACCCTGATGCAAGCAGTCAGATATACTTCCCCAACACCGACGCAAGCAGTCAGCTATATACATCGCCAACTCTGACGCAACCAATCAGCTGTACTTCGTCAACTCTGACGCAAGCAATCAGGTATACTTCGCCAATTCTGACGCAACCAGTCGGCTATACATCGCCAACTCTGACGCAACCAATCAGCTATACTTCGCCAACTCTGACGCAACCAGTCATCCATATTTCGCCATCCCTGATGCAAGGAATCAGCTATATTTCGCCAATTCTGACGCAAACGGCCAGCTATACTTCGCCAACCCTGATGCAAACTGCCAGCTGTACTTCGCCAACCCTGACGCAAGCAGACAGCTATTTTTCGCGCAAACTCTGACCCAAGAATTCAGCTATACTTCGCCAACTCTGACCCAAGCAATCAGCTATACTTCGCAAACCCTGATGCAAGCAGTGAACTTCACCAATCCAAACGCAAGCAGACAGCTATGAGTCTCTAACCGTTACCTCAGACAGCGTCTTTCACCCTCACCGATCCGCCTTAGTGTGTCAATATTTTACCGAGTTATATGGGAACCGTGGTTTCCTCACACATGGTTATGGTGCTCATGATGATGATGATTCTGAATTGACTATAAATACTGCTATAGCTTTGTTGTTATTCCAGGGACATATAGAAGCAGCAGCACGTTTCTGCCAGCTGCAGTGCTAGACTTCTAAAATAGGCTCCACCACCATTAGCTCACACCTTATCTCAGCTTTGTTCCTCAAACAGCTATACCATTTTTTGTGAGATCTTTTCACGGATGCGAAAAGATCACTCTTTCTCAAAAAAACAAAGGAAGGCTATCACTCTCTCACGCCCCACATTGAGATCATCCCCCCCTTCCCCCGCCAAATTGCAAGAGAGGGGGTGGGGCAAGGTTACCGCTGAGATCAGGGCCTGGTATCCTCTTTTTTTCCCAGTAAGTTTCGCCTACGGACTTGATAGGGAGCCCGACCTGGCTGACCACGGCCCTGCGTCCACAGCTTCGGTTTAAATACATGTTGTCCGTCAACTCCATATCTTGTTTCCCTGCGGTCGTTTCTTTTTTAGAAACTTTTGAACAAATGAGCTGTTTGGTTAGAAACATAGGGCGCTTTTCTTGATCAGATCATGGGAAGTAAAGAGATTGTGTTTCAGCGTCTTGCTGAACGAAAGAGATTAATCTGGACATTACTTTAACCCACCTTGAGCTGACAGCATGTCTGCCTTTTTTCGTATTTTTAGAAAACGCGGTCGTTGAGCTCGATGTAAGGTTAAGACAACCTGCCTTCCAGTTTACAGCTTAAATGGATCCCGACTTAAATTACATAATTATGAGATCCGGTATCGCCTGACACACTCTGGTTTACACTCAGGGAAAGATGGCCTTTAAAAAATAAAAAAAAAAGAAGTTGGGACAAATCCTCCGCAACATACAGACGTCCATGGTGGTTATGACTAGAGAGAGATGTACCGACCTCTCTTGTTCTTGATCTGTCTCCCTTTAACTGCGAGCGGGATGTTTTTTGTAGCCGATGTGGTGAGGGTGTTAGAGTGCAGCATCGGATCTGATGGAGAGAGGGATACCAAGGGTTTTTTTTTTTCAAACCGTTCAAAAGATGGCGTTGCCTCAGTTTACAGGCTCTACTGCCATAAGGATTACGGCGGCCCCCCAGTCCGTCACTCTGGCTCAGCCTGATACCGGTGGTACCAACGAAGAAGTAGGATAGGGTGTTGGTCAGCTATAGTTTGTCAACCCTGATGCAAGCAGTCAGATATACTTCCCCAACACCGACGCAAGCAGTCAGCTATATACATCGCCAACTCTGACGCAACCAATCAGCTGTACTTCGTCAACTCTGACGCAAGCAATCAGGTATACTTCGCCAATTCTGACGCAACCAGTCGGCTATACATCGCCAACTCTGACGCAACCAATCAGCTATACTTCGCCAACTCTGACGCAACCAGTCATCCATATTTCGCCATCCCTGATGCAAGGAATCAGCTATATTTCGCCAATTCTGACGCAAACGGCCAGCTATACTTCGCCAACCCTGATGCAAACTGCCAGCTGTACTTCGCCAACCCTGACGCAAGCAGACAGCTATTTTTCGCGCAAACTCTGACCCAAGAATTCAGCTATACTTCGCCAACTCTGACCCAAGCAATCAGCTATACTTCGCAAACCCTGATGCAAGCAGTGAACTTCACCAATCCAAACGCAAGCAGACAGCTATGAGTCTCTAACCGTTACCTCAGACAGCGTCTTTCACCCTCACCGATCCGCCTTAGTGTGTCAATATTTTACCGAGTTATATGGGAACCGTGGTTTCCTCACACATGGTTATGGTGCTCATGATGATGATGATTCTGAATTGACTATAAATACTGCTATAGCTTTGTTGTTATTCCAGGGACATATAGAAGCAGCAGCACGTTTCTGCCAGCTGCAGTGCTAGACTTCTAAAATAGGCTCCACCACCATTAGCTCACACCTTATCTCAGCTTTGTTCCTCAAACAGCTATACCATTTTTTGTGAGATCTTTTCACGGATGCGAAAAGATCACATTAACAAATCCTAACAACAGGACAAACTCATCGAAGCTTCAGTTACTATTCTTGACTTTCTGGACTTTTTCCCCCTATTTCAAAGTCTGTTGTTCCAACTTGTTAGGTCATATCTCACGTAAAGATCGTCTTTCCAGCTCAGACCTCATATATTTCTTGTCGCTTGTCGCTTAGTCATCAACGGACACTTTCTATTTCCGTTTTAGCCTCACATTGTCGTTCGTGAGGCGGACACAAAATTATGTTTTGTCCTGGCTGCCATTAGACTTCTTCTTCTTCTTCTTCTTCTACTACTACTTTTATTTCACTGGAATTGTAAGCTGTTTAATCCAGGTTACCATTATAATTCCTCCTCCTCCTCCTCTTCTTCTTCTTTCACTGAATTGTAAGCTGTTTATTCCAGGCTACCATTATAATTCTTCTTCTTCTTCTTCTTCTTCTTTCACTGAATTGTAAGCTGTTTATTCCAGGCTACCATTATAATTCCTCTTCTTCTTCTTCTTCTTCTTCTTCTTTCACTGAATTGTAAGCTGTTTATTCCAGGCTACCATTATAATTCCTCTTCTTCTTCTTCTTTCACTGAATTGTAAGCTGTTTATTCCAGGCTACCATTATAATTCTTCTTCTTCTTCTTCTTCTTCTTTCACTGAATTGTAAGCTGTTTATTCCAGGCTACCATTATAATTCCTCTACTTCTTTTTCTTCTGCTTTCACTGATGTGTAAGTTGTTTAATCCAAGCTACCATTATAATTCCTTTTCGTCTTCGTCTTCTCGCCCCTGGAACGGGTAAGTGGTGTTGAGGCGCAACATCGTGTCGGCTTAGGAGAGGGTTATGGCAGCTATTTTTTCATTCCCTGACTGCAGCTAAAAAGCAAGGAGTGTGCAGTACTTCTTTAGCAGACTCCACCACCATGTTGATTATGGCGATCCCTGTCCCTGTTAGCCAATCTAGACCTGTTACTGGGAGTACTGACGGAGAGGTGGGGTGGAGTATTGGTCACCTGTGGATCTCTAAAGCTGATGTCAGCTATGGGTCGTTTATTGCCAAAATGGACAGCGAATAGAGGTGGGGTTGTTTTGTTTTGTTTTCCTAGCATGAAAATTAGACTTTTTGGTGTAGGCTACCATTAGACTCCCGTGGGAATAAGCCTGTCCTATCAGAGTGTCACTGGGTGGTGGATGATGGGACCGACAGCTTTGAATGTGTGCTTAAACAGCAGCAGACCAATAACAGGTGTCCTGCAGCCATGCGGGTCAGTTTCTTTATACAAAGGCTAAGGGAGAAAACCGTATACAAGCCGAGCGGAAGGCAAAGGGAAACCACCGTCAAACCTTTGTCAAATCATGCTTCACAAATCTGAATAGAAGTAACGGTGTAAAAAGTGCTCCAGTGGAACAATCTCGTCCTGTAGGGTTCATCATGTTACGAAGAGATAGTCGTAATTTCTTTGACAGGTCATGAGAAGACAGAAGTTGGAGAACCTAGTAATGATTGGAGAATTCATAAGGAAAAGGGAGAGAAGACCGAGGGGAAAATATCTCAGTGGACTGACCAAAAGGCATGGGAAAAGAAAAGCATGTGAATTAATCGGAAACACCAAGGACAGCACAAGATGGATGAGCGTTCTCTCCGAGGCCCTAGTAGACAGTGGTGGATTCATTTGTTTGTTTGGGGAAATTGTCTCTGATATGTGATGTTGCAAGTGGTATGGTCTCTGATATGTGATGTTGTAAATGGCATGGTCTCTGATACGTGATGTTGTAAGTGGCATGGTCTCTGATATGTGATATTGTAAGTGGCGTGGTCTCTGATATGTGATGTTGTAAGTGACATGGTCTCTGATATGTGATGTTGTAAGAGACATGGTCTCTGATATGTGATAGTGTAAGTGGTATTGTCTCTGATATGTGATGTTGTAAGGGGCAGGGTCTCTGATATGTGATGTTGTAAGTGGCAAGGTCTCTGATATGTGATGTTGTAAGGGACATAGTCTCTGTTATGTGTTGTTGTAAGTGGTATGGTCTCTGATATGTAATGTTGTAAGGGACTTGGTCTCTGATATGTGATGGTGTAAGCGAAGATTAAGTGGTGGCATTGTTCTCCACATAAAGCAACACGGCATCCTATTTTGTGAAGAATCAACCAACATTTCAGCGACTGGATACCGAAATAATCAGCCACCACACGGGCGTTGTGGTGGGTGGATCCTGGTCAGAAACCTCCGGGCAACCAAGATGTGAAAAAAACGGATACGTGGCTCTTCCTGGAACTGAAGGAAGGTAAGTGTCCAGGTATGAGACGGGTCACAGTACCCTCCAAGGTGCCGAAGATCAAGGAGTATATGACCCTGACAGGCAGCTGATCCACATCGCTGCTTAGACTGAAAGAGCTGGTAGTACAGCCTTGCACGGCCAGGAACGAAAGGCGTACTGGGAGCATGAGAATTCAGAATCTGGCATCATCGCTTTCTGGACACTTCCATACGTGCTCCTCTGCCTGCACCGACTCCCACCGAAGAGTCTGTCTACTACTGGTTCCCGTCAAATATTGGTTGTTTATCTTACGTTTCCGCCCACTTTGGGAGGGTGAGAGAACTTGTCAGCCAACACAGAATGGACACTGCCTGTCGCAGGAAGTTGGTGGATACATCGAAGAGGGTTTTGTGCACCTTTTGACATACCAGGAGTGCTGTGATGATGATTCAGACGATAAACCACGAACACTAACATCATGTTGCTGTCCGTATGCCTCAGTGATGTGTAACATACGAAAGGAAATTTAGATATTATCCCCCATCGTATAAGTCTCACTGGCGTGGAATATGGTTGCAATGAAGCTTCAGATTCAGGTGGGACTGAAGACTACTTAAAAACTGTAGAACACAGCTGTATCTATGTATGTATCTACACAGCTGAGGGACATCATCACCATCTTCTTTCTTATTCTTCTTCTTTCTTCTTCTTTTACGTTCAGTTTCGTATGCTCAGCTTTCTAAACAGGGAGTCGGGTTGCCTCCTTAAATCCTGCTATCAGCAAGAGGTCTTAATAGTAACACCAGTTTCTCCTCCGTGTTTTTCTCTCTGAGTCATAACTGGGCATTGAGGTCTTTATGTATTCAAATGTAATATCCACCCTCATTTATGCATGCGAAAGCTGGAAAACAACTAAAGAAATAGAAAAGAAATTAGACTCTTCTGAAAACAAATGCCTAAGGAAAATACTCGGCATCAAGTGGAACGAATTCAAGAACAGCGCAGAGATAAGACAGATGACTGAACAACAACCAGTCTCATGGGTGATCAGGAAAAGGAGATGGACATATGTTGGTCACTTGATGAGAAGAAATGATCAGAGAATCCCAAAACAAGCTATCAAGTGGAACACAACAGGCCGAAGAAAAAGAGGCAGACCGCGTGAAACTCTGAAGAGGACATTGTTAAGAGAGGCCAAATTAACAGGCATAAATCCTTTGATGAGGTTGAAAGACTCGCCGAAGACAGGAAAAATTGGCGAACTACTTTGCGAGCCCTATGTGACGTTTAACGGCACGGGAAGGATATAAGATATAAGATAAGATAAGATATGCAGTGTGTGTTCAGAAGTCTGGAGGCCGTATTGGCACGTGCACTGGGCTGTTAGCGAAGCCTTTGTCTAGGGAAATAGAATACCAGATTCAACTTATCACTCGAAAATGAAATTTCATCTTAGTATTGTCTGCAAAAAGGGCAGTAATTTACTTGGACAAGCTGAGATTTGTAACATGGATTGAATTTTTGTTATCTGAGATATGCCTCCACTCTTTATTTCACTCTGTCCTCCATTTTTCACAAAATTAATCTCTCTTGGTCGTCAAACTTTCAGTCTGTTTGACAAGTCTATCCATCTCTTCTTGTCCGTGTATCGCTCTTTTATTTTCTGGTTTTAGCAAAGCCATATTTCTTTTCCATGTCGCTCAGCGCATGCACTCTTCTTTTCCTCTTTAAATGTGCTAAGAATATGCTGATTTAACAGAAGAGAGGAGTTTGAAGCAGAGGTCGTACTTGCTGTGCATGCTCTGTCAGTGATAGGCCATCTTAGTTCATCCTTTCGTATAAGCGTAGTTGAATGAGTAGTGAAATTGGTCAAAATATAATAAACTATTAGCTCAAATAACAGAAATACATTGAAAAAAGAACATCCAGAACACCAGAATAATGATGCTTGCTCCCAGAACAGCAGAGAAGAACAAGTCAAGAACTTTAGACCCAGAATAGGTCTTAACACATTGAGACACGCCACATATTTAACAGGCTCAAGATAAGCACAACAGATTGAGACGCACGGCATGTTCAACAAGCTTAAGATAAGCACAACAGATTGAGACGCACGGCATGTTCAACAAGCTTAAGATAAGCACAACAGATTGAGACGCACGGCATGTTCAACAAGCTTAAGATAAGCACAACAGATTGAGACGCACGGCATGTTCAACAAGCTTAAGATAAGCACAACAGATTGAGACGCACGGCATGTTCAACAAGCTTAAGATAAGCACAACAGATTGAGACGTACGGCATGTTCAACAAGCTTAAGATAAGCACAACAGATTGAGACGCACGCCATGTTCAACAAGCTTAAGATAAGAACAACAGATTGAGACGCACGCCATGTTCAACAAGCTTAAGATAAGCACAACAGATTGAGGCATACCACATGTTTAACAGATTCAAGATAAGCACAACAGATTGAGACACACCACGTGTTTAACAGGCTTAGGATAGACACAACAGATTGAGACACACACCACATGTTTAACTGGCTCAAGATAGGCACAAACGGCCAACGCACCTGTAGTACCGACAGAATGTCAGCCCAGCATCTGTTAGAGTGATACTCTTCATTAGAACCGATGTGGCTCTTCTGGCCGTCACTTGAACTAGTCCATGGCAAACTGCATGATGATCTTGACAAAGCTTAAGACAAACGGCAGCGTTCTTCAGAGATATCTAAATTGAGGTCTGAAAGTGTTCCAAGAAGAAAAGAGAAAAACGAAGCAAATAAAGTTCGATGCTGCACTATCATCGTAAAGCCGTTAATTTAGAAAGTGAATATGTAAGGTCTTTTTGTTTTTATATCGTAATCCGACGCTACGTTCTCTGGATCCAGTATTTGCAGCGCCCGCACAGAATAAATCAGAATTAGAGAAGACAGTTGCTGTAAGCTGATGAAGTTTTATTGGTGCTAAATGGAGACATGCAGGACTTTCTAATCTTTTGTTTCGGAATTTATAGTCTGGCGTAATTTCTATAGATGTAAATTTTTAAAATTCTCTTAGTAGTTTTTTTTTTCTGAAATATTTTATCTTCTCTTTCTTTTTTTCCACTAGTTTTTTTTTAAAATTCTCTTTCCTGTCTTCTATCTATCTATCTATCTATCTATCTATCTATCTATCTATCTATCTATCTATCTATCTATCTATCTATCTATCTATCTATCTATCTGCCTGCCTGCCTGTTTGCCTACCTATCTGTCTGTCTGCCTGTCTGTTCAACCTGGTTGCCTGTCTGTTTGTCTGTGTATCTATCTATCTCTCTCTCTCTCTCTCTCTCTCTCTCTCTCTCTCTCTCTCTCTCAATCTCTCTGTTTTTGGGGGGTTTTTTTTGGCCTTTCTCTGTCAGACCTTATCACCGTTTCTCCCTTCCCTCCCCTCTTTCTCCCTTTCTTTTCTCGGTGTTTCTTTTGTCTGTATGTTTCTGTCTCTCTCTCTCTCTCTGTCTCTGTCTCTTGACTCTCTCTGTCCCAGCCTCTAATGTTCCCTGTTATCTGACCTTTCTGTCTCTCTCTGTGTCTCTGTCTCTTGACTCTCTCTGTCCCAGCCTCTAATGTTCCCTGTTATCTGCCTTTCTGTCTCTCTCTCTGTGTCTCTGTCTCTTGACTCTCTCTGTCCCAGCCTCTAATGTTCCCTGTTATCTGCCTTTCTGTCTCTCTCTCTGTGTCTCTGTCTCTTGACTCACTCTCTCTGTCCCAGCCTCTAATGTTCCCTGTTATCTGCCTTTCTGTCTCTCTCTGTGTGTCTCTGTCTCTTGACTCTCTCTGTCCCAGCCTCTAATGTTCCTTGTTATCTGCCTTTCTGTCTCTCTCTCTGTGTCTCTGTCTCTTGACTCATTCTCTCTGTCCCAGCTTCTAATGTTCCCTGTTATCTGACCTTTCTGTCTCTCTCTGTGTCTCTGTCTCTTGACTCTCTCTGTCCCAGCCTCTAATGTTCCCTGTTATCTGCCTTTCTGTCTTTCAATGTCTTCTCTCCGCTTCCCCCCCCCCCCCCGCCGCTCTCTGTGGAAAGAAAATAAAAGACCTTCTACTGACACATCTTGTGTACCACAACCACGTAAAATCCCAGGCTGCCCTCCCATGCGCTGGTAACAGATTGTGTCACAATTGAGAGGCAAACACGGAACACTCGGGTCGGATGACACAGTGACCAGAAAGGAGAACTTCATCGAAGCCTGCTACAAGAAACACCGACGAATAGGAGAAACAGGGTTTTGGCAGACTGTTTTCACCCACGCTGACAACTGCCGTCACTTTAGCACAATCATCTCTCGTTACTTACGGTCTCATAGCATTCGTGGCTATCGTTACGGCACCGACTATAATAGCGACTATCTTAACTTAAATCTGTCTTAGACTATTTCGCGAACAAATGTTAAAATTAACTATGCGCAAATTAAAATATACTTCACTCAAGTTAGTTATCAGTTCATATATTAATTCATCTTTTTAAAAATTCCACATCAAAATTCAAGAGAGCTAGGAATACTGAAATGAAATCTGCATATAAATCAGATTATTACATTAAGTATTTCAGGCTATACATTTAACAAGAAAATTTTAGCATCTTAAAGAAAAATTTTAAAACTTGGAAGTTGGAAGCTGTCTCACAAAAAAGGATAAAACTATTTATTAAAAATGCAATATTTCTTTCCTAATGTTTACTGGACTTCAGTCTTTCACACAAAAGATTACTTTTTCTTATTGTTTATTATTATGTCTCATTCTATGTCACTGGTTAGGACGTTTAGGTTGAAATGCTGCTTTTATTACGTTATTTTAGTCCACTTTTTTTTCTCCCATTAATCTACCATGTATGAGGCATTTCAGCCAAAATCTGGCTCCAGAAAACGACATGGGTAATACAGGGTACACGTGAAGAGATTGGGATGTGATGATGTTTAATGAGGCAATCCGTCCTTGTTTAATCCAGGTACATGTAATCTGTAATCATAGACTGGCAATCTCGCACTTTGGGCATTCCCACATGTGTTCCGCCTTCCGTTCCAACACCCACTGAAGCGGACCCCCGCTGATGGAGCCAGTCACACGCTGGTTGTGGGCAACATGCGCTAAACCGCTTCTTTCGGGAAAATGTCCGCTTTCCCTCTCCTCCCCCATCTCGATCATTCCCCTGATGTGACTGTTGTCATTCAACCCGATGTCGTCCTCCATACGTAGCCTGCCCAAGGCGGCTCTTGCAGTCTCCTCCTTGCCCGTTCTTGGGGCGCTCTGAATGACTGCCGTGCCCGCCAGCTTGTCCGCTTTCTCTTTGCCCTTGACTCCCGCATGACCCGGGCAGTAGATCCAAGTCAAACTGACCGCCCTCTAGAAACTGCGACCTGGTTGGCTGAGTCGTTAGACCTTAATCAGGTGGGAGCGGGTTCAAGTTTTTTTTTTCCGGGATTTTTTTTTTCTGGTACACATCAAAAAGGCCCCTGGGTCCACGTAACCTCTAAAATTGGGTACCACAGAAACGCAGGAAGGTAAATGCAGCCAGGCCTGATACTGACCACATCAGACTTTCATGTGCCGAAGCTTTTGGAAATATTGGCCTAACACCGTGTCCCCAGTATGTCTTAATGCCATGGAAAAGGGAAATCTTTTTTTTTTTAATTTTTAACATGTGCATAGGAAACTGAATACAGAGAAGAAACAAGGCTGCCTTATAAGTGTTTATTAGTCTTTGCCCTTAAGAAGGTGTTTAAAAATAACAGCTACAAAACCTAGCTTTTTTTTCAGTTTTACAACATCTAAGAGCACCTCTCTCTTCCTCTCTGTCTCGCTCTCTGTCTCTCTCTTGCTCTCTCTCTCTTGGTCTCTCTCTCTTGCTCTCTCTTTTTCTTGCTCTCTCTCTTGCTCTCTCTCTCTTGGTCTCTCTCTTGCTCTCTCTCTCTTGCTCTCTTTCTTGCTCTCTCTCTCTCTCTCTTGCTCTCTCTTTTGCTCTCTCTCTCTTGGTCTCTGTCTCTCTCTTGCTCTCCCTCTCTCTTTTGGTCTCTGTCTCTCTCTTGCGCTCTCTCTCTTGTTAACTCTCTCTCTCTCTCTGGCCCATGCCAATCAGGCGTTCGTCGTCATCAATCACCTATCCTTTGCTTTATCCTTTGCACTTATCCTTTGCTCTTCCTATTTTAAAAAATGCGTTGGACCGTTCTTTGTGCCACTCTTTTAGTTGGTCAAGTATCTTATTTCTTTGTCGTCCCCTGTCCCTTTGTCCATCCACTGTCCCTCTTGTCACTAGGTGTTCCAGTTTGTCTCTTCTAAAAACATTTGTCTACAAATCAGGATTGTTCTGAATTTTGCCCAGCCTCTCTTAGAACCTCTTTACTTGTTTTCTTAAAGCTAAAGGTAAGATAAAATCCTTGTTTCCACGCAATTAAGGCATATTGGGTATACGGTGTTAGGCCCGTATTTTCCATGACCTTCGGCACGTGAAAGTCTGATGTGGTCAATATCACGCCTAACCGCTTTACCTTCCCAGGTTTCTCTGGTACCCATTTTTAGAGGCTGGGCCAACCCCGGGGCCTTTTTGGCGTGTACCAGAAAAAAAGTCCCACTGCTGGGACCGAACCCGGCACCACCAGATTAGTAAACTGAGCGTATAACTACTCAGCTAACCAGGCCTTTGTTTTCTTATAAAAACTCATACAAAACTTTTTTTAAAGTCTTCTTAAGAGATGTTTTGGAAAGAAAAGTTGAAAAAATGGCGGAATTATTAGTTGGACTTTAAGCAATTTTATCAAGCTTGAGTCTTGCGGAGCACCGTAGAAAACAATCGACTCCTAAACCGCAGAAGCTTCGCTGGTACAGGGCAAGCATCTTATAAAAGACAGCATCTTTCCCTGGTGTTAGTAAAGTTGACTGTCACCGTGTAAGGCTGGGAATAAAGTTTGCTTTTCTCTATTCTTTATGAAAGATGATGTGGTTTTCATGTGAATTTGTGTTTAAAAACAGTTAGTTTTAAAACACGGATAGATGCGTATTTTATATTAAATTCTGATTTTCTGGTTCCCCCCCCCCCCTTGTTTTCTGAGTTTTCTTTGAGGGGGGGGGGGCGGGGGAGTATAAATTAAAATGATCGCTCTTAAAAATTTCTGTTTATTGATCATTAGTGAGCTACGAGGTCTTCATCTTCGTGCCCTTCAGTTATTTGTCATCTTCTTTCTTTCTTTTTTCTTTCTTTTCTTTCTTCTCATGTTGCTTCTTTTATATTTATATTCTTCCTCTTCTTCTGCTATAATAACGTATACCACCACCACCACTTTTATAGCAACCAAAGCACTACCACTGTGCCTGATACTGTTACTGATACCACTACTGTCACACCACTACTACCATCACTACTGCCACTATTACAACAACAACAACAACAACTACTACTACTACTACTACTACTACTACTACTACCACTACTACCATCACTACTGCTACTATTACAACAACAACAACAACTGCTGCTGCTACTACTACTACTACTACTACTACTACTACTACTACTACCATCACTACTGCTATTATTACAACAACAACAACAACTGCTGCTACTACTACTACTACTACTACTACTACTACTACTACTACCACTACTACCATCACTACTGCTACTATTACAACAACAACAACAACAACTGCTCCTGCTGCTGCTACTACTACTACTACTACTACTACTACTACTACTACTACTACTACTACTACTACTAGCACTGTTGTTGCAGTGTCTGCTCTTCTGTCTTCGTCTTCATTGTCTTCTTCCTCTTCCTCTACTTATTCACAATCTTTCCTCCTCCTCTTCCTCTTCTTCTTCTTCTCTTAGTTCTTGGGCATATGCGTGTTTCTTCTCTTCTCTCCCTGCCCCACCCCCTCCCTTTCTTTTAATATTTTCAAAACCCGAGGCTGTGTTTAAAGAAAAGCTAGAGATAGGAGGCGATGCTTGTAATGAAATGCATCTCTCTTTAGAACGTGGTCTCCTTCTAACACAGCTTTTCAATCTCGATGCTTTCACTAAAACTGTTCACGTGTTTCGATGCTGCTTCGTGTTGCTCTTGTCCTTTATTTAACAGAAAGTGGGATTTTGTGGCATCGTATAAAAACATTCTGCTTCGCTTGTGTGTGGTTCCAGTCATATTTTAGTATTCCCTGTTTTTTAAACTAAAGTACTTAACTGTGTCTGAATTTCACGTGAGTGGACAGGTATGGTGTTTCATTAAAGCAAATAAATTACTTTCATTAAATAGACATCGAGAAGTGATTAAACATCAAAGTGTTTTCTTTCACAGACAGAAAACAGAAAAAGGACAGAAGTAAGTATTGTAACCATTTGTAACCAGGCGGGTACTTGAGTGACGAAGTGGTTAGTGCACAAGATCACTCACTGCGAGGTTGGCTTGCACCACCCTCGACCACACTTCTTAATTTTTATGCACCACCCTCGACCACACTTCTTAATTTTTATTCAGCACCCTCGACCACACTTCTTAATTTTTATGCACCACCCTCGACCACACTTCTTAATTTTTATACAGCAGCCTCGACCACACTTCTTAATTTTTATTCAGCACCCTCGACCACACTTCTTAATTTTTATGCACCACCCTCGACCACACTTCTTAATTTTTATGCACCACCCTCGACCACACTTCTTAATTTTTATGCACCACCCTCGACCACACTTCTTAATTTTTATGCACCACCCTCGACCACACTTCTTAATTTTTATGCAGCAGCCTCGACCACACTTCTTAATTTTTATGCAGCACCCTCGACCACACTTCTTAATTTTTATGCACTACCTTCGATCACACCTCTTTGTTTTTATGCACTACCCTCGACCACACCTCTTTGTTTTTATGCACTACCCTCGACCACACCTCTTTGTTTTTATGCAGCACCCTCGACCACACCTCTTTGTTTTTATGCACTACCCTCGACCACACCTCTTTGTTTTTATGCACTACCCTCGACCACACCTCTTTGTTTTTATGCACTACCCTCGACCACACCTCTTTGTTTTTATGCACTACCCTCTACCGCACCTCTTTGTTTTTATGCACTACCCTCGACCACGCCTCTTTGTTTTTATGCACTACCCTCGACCACGCCTCTTTGTTTTTATGCACTACCCTCGACCACACCTCTTTGTTTTTATGCACTACCCTCGACCACACCTCTTTGTTTTTATGCACTACCCTCGACCACACCTCTTTGTTTTTATGCACTACCTTCGATCACACCTCTTTGTTTTTATGCACTACCCTCGACCACACCTCTTTGTTTTTATGCACTACCCTCGACCACACCTCTTTGTTTTTATGCACTACCCTCGACCACACCTCTTTGTTTTTATGCACTACCTTCGATCACACCTCTTTGTTTTTATGCACTACCCTCGACCACACCTCTTTGTTTTTATGCACTACCCTCGACCACACCTCTTTGTTTTTATGCACTACCCTCGACCACACCTCTTTTTTTTATGCACTACCTTCGATCACACCTCTTTGTTTTTATGCACTACCCTCGACCACACCTCTTTGTTTTTATGCACTACCCTCGACCACACCTCTTTGTTTTTATGCACTACCCTCGACCACACCTCTTTGTTTTTATGCACTACCTTCGATCACACCTCTTTGTTTTTATGCACTACCCTCGACCACACCTCTTTGTTTTTATGCACTACCTTCGATCACACCTCTTTGTTTTTATGCACTACCTTCGATCACACCTCTTTGTTTTTATGCACTACCTTCGATCACACCTCTTTGTTTTTATGCACTACCTTCGATCACACCTCTTTGTTTTTATGCACTACCTTCGATCACACCTCTTGGTTATTATGCAGGAGCCTCGAACAAACCTCTTGTTTTTTTTTCCAGAAAAAGCTTCCTCAGTCTCTCGCCTGTCTTCTTCCTCTTCTTCTTCTTCTTGTTAATCCTCTTCTTGTTCATTCTAACAGGAACTACGAGCTGGTGTTTTTGCAGCAGTTGCGGTGAAGATGTTGATGCACAGCACTGTGTCGGATTTCGAGCGGGTTACGACTGATATTTTTCAGCTCCCGAGGGCAGCTAAAAAGCAAGGGGAATGCAATACGTCTTTAGCAGGCTCCACCACCATGGGGTCTATGACGATCCCTGTACTATCACTAGGCTTGTTACTGTGGGTACAAGCAGTAATGAGGGACAGGGTCTTGGTCAGATGATTCGCCAGCCCTGAAGCTTGCACATCATCTATCGGTTGCTGATTGCCAAATCAGGTCATTTCTGCACCATTTAATTCCTTTACGATATTCCGTGAACGCCTTCATTTTTTTTTTTCGCTGTCCCTTGTGTAAATTCATTACGTGATGTTTTCAAACTATGTTTCTAT
The DNA here is from genome assembly GCA_009760885.1 of Achatina immaculata. NCBI lineage: Eukaryota > Metazoa > Mollusca > Gastropoda > Stylommatophora > Achatinidae > Lissachatina > Lissachatina immaculata. The sequence continues at coordinate 21,171,850 of CM019710.1, forward strand.
GGCTCACCGTCTTTCTCATTGCTGCTTCTTTACAAGTAATTATTGAGTAATTATTGACTAGTTCGCAAAGCTGTATAGATTCACTTGTTCTAAGTGAACGGTGGTAAAACAGGCTGTTTTGTCAGAGCATTGGGTTTGTTCCAGATTATTCGGCCCTGATTGTTAGATCGATACTCAGAAATGTGCAACTGTAGCACCGCCACAACTCCATGCTGGGACATCTAAACAAACGCAGTCATTATTTATTTATGCCTTTTTTCCCCCTTCCCTTTTCGCCTTCCAGTTTTTTGTTCGGTTGTAGTTTTAAGTGACGGACAAAGTTAGGGTGATTACATGACGCACCCAGTTCGTCGATGGCTGTACATCCCTGGCCAGTATTCTGTTTTCATTTCTCCAGTTTTTTTTTTTAATTATTGTTATTTATTCGTTCCCTCAGTCCTTTCCACCACCCTCCCCCCAAAAACAAAAAAATCGTCGATGTCTATTGCATAATTTTGTCCCCCCCCCCTTCTTCTTCTTCTTCTTCTTCGTTCACTTCTACCACCAAAAACCGCACTGTGAACCTACTGAATTCATGCCTGTGGTCCTCGTTAGGTCCCGTGGTCCCCTGTTTGGTCCAAAATAGACCACACGAGATCCACGAAAGGACCACAAGAGATTCAGTGTGTCACAGTGCTTTAGCCTGTATTCTTGGTGGGTCTCAGAAGCGGGATTGCGTGACACCGTGGTTTTCATTGCACCAGTTTAGTCTAGGGTTGGACTTTCTCACCAGAAGACCTCGACGTGTTTAAGATATCAGTGCATCCCCGCTGGGTGAGAGGCGGTAGCCCACCCAGGCCAGAGTTGGACTTTCTCACCGGAAAACCTCGACGTGTCTTGAGATACCCGTGTATCACCGCCGGGTGAGAGGTGGTTGCCCATCCAGTCCAGGGTTGGACTTTCTCACCGGAAAACCTCAGCGTGATTAGGATACGCAAACATCCCCGCCGGGTGAGAGGTGGTTGCCTATCTAGACTTCCCTGGTCCAGTGTCTCCGACTTCAGCATTTTGCGGTCGTGGCCGCTACCCTTCCTAGTTGTGACCAGGATGGAGCTTTTGTCCAGGAGGACGAATCCTCGCCACTAGTGACTTCTACCCCTGGATTGAGCCGGTTTAGGCATTATCCCAGTATGGGCGTGTTTGGGACGGGACCGACCTCTAGAGCAGAGGTACTGTGACATGCATAGCCTTCAAGATTCACCCCTGGCATGAGCCGGTTTAGGCAAAATTCACCAGTATGGGTGTTTATCAGGCGTTACCGACCTCTAGAGCGGAGGTGGCATGACATGTCTAGCCATCAAGTTCCACCCCTGGTGTGTGCCGGTTTAGGCATATTTCACCAGTGTAGGTGTATTTCGGACGTGGGCTGCCTCTAGAGCAGAGGTGCCATGGTATAGCTCTCGTAGCGATACTACTGGACATACCGGTTAAACTTCACTTTCCACCACCTTTTCCCATCGGCTCCGCACAGCAACCTTTATTTCTTTTCCACATTTATTTCCTTAACCGGGAGGAGCTTCACTCCACGCACGGCATTTGAAGAGTCTCGCCAGCAGTGAGACAAGCCGGTTCATGCATTTCACCCGACATGACTGCACTCAGGACGTGGCCGACCTCCAGACCAGAGGTGCCATGATTTGACTGTTTGCTTCGCTTTATCCTTTCTACCACCTTTTCCGCAGTGATGCTGCACGGCAACCTCATTTGTACCTTTCTTCATTGGCCGGGAAGAGCACCGCTCCACGCACGGCAACTGAAAAATCTCGCCAACAGCGGCAGATGAGCTACCAAACGTGCCACTCATCTACCCTAAGTAACTGGTTTTCAGAGACCAGATATTCGCCCTCACCCCTTCTCCTGTCAGTTTAAACTGTTCTGCCACGGGAAGGCCAGGAGCTGGACTTGACTGCCAGAGGCTGTTTGAGGCGCATTTGCAGTCCTTAGAACCTTTTGTTCCCCCAAACCCCGTGCCCCCACCCCACCCCACCCCCGGGTTTTACCCTTTTTTTTAGGCGAAGGTCCAGAACAAACATTTGTACTTTCTTTATTAAACCGTAACTACATTTTTCTATCTATCTATCTATCTATCTATCTATCTATCTATCTATCTATCTATCTATCTATCTATCTATCTATCTATCTATCTATCTATCTGTCTGTCTGTCTGTCTGTCTGTCTGCTCATATATCTCCATGGTCCCTTTAATCAATTTAATGAGCGAAATACAGATAGTCCCCGAATTAGGAACGTTCGACTTACATACAACCTGTAGTTATGAACGTACGAACCCCCTTTCCACCGTCTCCCCTACACAATCCCCGCCCCATAAGAACTTTTATATTACAAATCCGTGTTACATACAATAGCTCGTTTTAACAAACGGGGACTACTTCGCGGTGCGCATAGTTACATTGAGCGTCTACAACGGTTCGTCGGTTTCTTTCATTATTTTTATGTATAGAAAAGTAGGTTTCTCTGCGAGACAATGCAGAGATAAGGCAGATGTCTGAACAACAACCAGTCTCATGGGTGATAAGGAAAAGGAGATGGATGTGCATGTTGGTCACTTGATGAGAAGAAATGCTCAGAGAATCCCAAAACAAGCTATCAAGTGGAACACAACGGGCCGAAGAAAAAGAGGCAGACCGCGTGAAACTCTGAAGAGGACATTGTTAAGAGAGGCCAAATTAACAGGGATAAAATCCTTTGATGAGGTTGAAAGACTCGCCGAGGACAGGAAAAAATGGCGAACTACTTTGCGAGCCCTATGTGACGTTTAACGGCACGGGAAGGATATAAGATATAAGATAAGATAGAAAAGTAGACCGTATACAGTACACTACATAACCGGTGTTAGATAATAACGCTACCTGTTTTCGACTTGCGTACAAATTCGATTAACGAAGAGACTTAACAACGGAATTCCTTCGTAACTAGGGGACTGCTTGTGTATATTTCAGATAAGAAATTTCGTTTGTTGTTAGTTTGTTGTGTGGGTTAAGATTTGTTGGTTGGTTGGTTGGTGGCTGTTTGACTAGGTGGCTGTCTGATATATTCCGCATTTTAATTGCTGTGAGATTTCCCGCATTTCTCGTAATTTTACGAGCTACGAGATCCTGGCAGCTGATGTCTGTGATGGATATTTTGAAAACGAGCATCAAGAAGGACCAGGAGTAAGCTCTGGCTAGAGCAGTTTTCTTTCATTTGCCGGACAGACTTTAGAAAACTGGCTTCTCAAAAAGCTGCATCACCAAGGGAAAATGTTAAATCGAAAGTTGTCTTGAAAACATCTTTTTATAGGGATGTAATTTTTTTTCCACGTTCAGATTACGTGCACTGTGCATGTATAAGTACATCATTATGATCATCATCACTATGTGTCACCTCCACAAGAAAGATTTCACTGTAATATATCCCCATCCTACTGTCTCTTTTTTTTTCTTTCACTCCACAAGATTAAATCCTGACCATTTCTTGATCTTTGTCCAGCAGTCTCAACCGTCTCTTGATCTTTGTCCAGCAGTCTCAACCATCTCTTGATCTTTGTCCGGCAGTCTCAACCATCTCTTGATCTTTGTCCGGCAGTCTCAACCATCTCTTGATCTTTGTCCGGCAGCCTCAACCATCTCTTGATCTTTGTCCAGCAGTCTCAACCATCTCTTGATCTTTGTCCGGCAGTCTCAACCGTCTCTTGATCTTTGTCCAGCAGTCTCAACCATCTCTTGATCTTTGTCCAGCAGTCTCAACCATCTCTTGATCTTTGTCCAGCAGTCTCAACCATCTCTTGATCTTTGTCCAGCAGTCTCAACCATCTCTTGATCTTTGTCCGGCAGCCTCAACCATCTCTTGATCTTTGTCCAGCAGTCTCAACCATCTCTTGATCTTTGTCCGGCAGCCTCAACCATCTCTTGATCTTTGTCCAGCAGTCTCAACCATCTCTTGATCTTTGTCCGGCAGCCTCAACCATCTCTTGATCTTTGTCCGGCAGTCTCAACCATCTCTTGATCTTTGTCCAGCAGTCTCAACCATCTCTTGATCTTTGTCCGGCAGTCTCAACCATCTCTTGATCTTTGTCCAGCAGTCTCAACCATCTCTTGATCTTTGTCCGGCAGCCTCAACCATCTCTTGATCTTTGTCCAGCAGTCTCAACCATCTCTTGATCTTTGTCCAGCAGTCTCAACCATCTCTTGATCTTTGTCCAGCAGCCTCAACCATCTCTTGATCTTTGTCCAGCAGCCTCAACCATCTCTTGATCTTTGTCCAGCAGTCTCAACCATCTCTTGATCTTTGTCCAGCAGCCTCAACCATCTCTTGATCTTTGTCCAGCAGTCTCAACCATCTCTTGATCTTTGTCCAGCAGTCTCAACCATCTCTTGATCTTTGTCCAGCAGTCTCAACCATCTCTTGATCTTTGTCCAGCAGCATCAACCATCTCTTGATTTATGTTTGCCACGACCGACGGTCTCTTCATTATTTTTTGTTCCCTTCTAGCATCAACTATCTTTTGATTTTGTTCACCAGCCTCATCTATCTCTTGATTTATGTTTGCCACGGCCGGCCATCTCTTGATTTTAATCCGCTGTTTCCTGACATTACAGGTCCCTTCCTCTTTTCCCATCAAATTTTTCCATCAGGTATGTTTTTTTTTCCGTTTTTTTTTTTGTTTTGTTTATTGTATTGTGCCTCTTGATACCGGCAAACTATTTTAATTATCGGGTTCTTGTATTGAATGCTGTTGTTTTTTTTTTCTTTTAATTTTAGTTGATATCGTACAGCGGTTCTCATAATATTTTAGGTTTCCACGGCCTTGCCTCCCAGACCACATCTCTTGCCCTGTTCAAAAACGGTTTTTTTTTTCGGTCCTTCGACTGGTTCTGCCGCTGGTCATCGTTCCCTGTTCCCTCACAGCCCCGCCCCACCCCAGACCAATCCTCTAGGCGTGGGGGAGAAGGCTGATACAGTCAGACTGAGCACGTCTTTGTTTGTCTTTCCTTGTGACCATTACGCGGTAATACGGATGTGCGTAAACAAACAACAATGCATTCACGGCCAGCGCTAATATAAATTACAGTTCCCAAACAGCTCTCGCTTTAGTTCCAGGGGACTATACAGGTAGTGTCATGGAGACACGATGAATAGGGATTTCCCCAAATTCTACCCGTTCCTTTACTTTCCAATGTTTCGTGGCCTTTTTTTTTTTTTTTTGCTTCTTTAATCAATAACTCTTGTCTGAATTAGGGAATTGTGTGGCGAAAGCACCGGAAACTGGGAAAACGAAAATACTGTTTACCAACTGGAGATAAATTCAGCCACGCTGCTATGCATGCGATCGTTGGCGGGGGATAGAAACGCCGCGGAGAATTGTGGGATGTTAATCAGCGGCGAATGGCGTGCCCGTGAATGTGGTGTGTGTGTTTGAAGAAAAAAAAAATCGAAAATGGGAGAAAAGGAGGCCGTAATTGACGGGACGGGTGTGGATTAGTTTATAGATGGGACGTATTTGCTCAGTTACTGGAGTTGTGACAGCAACTGGAGGAAAGCGGTATAACAGCAGCCAGATAAAAAAAAAAAAAATGTATCTTTCGTGCTTATATGTCACAGGGTGTCCCATCAGTACGTGAACACTTTTACCGCATATACAACATCAGAAAACTATCCTTTTCGCCTAAGGGCAGGCCACTGTAGACTACTGACCCACCTACAGCGACTTAAAATGTCTCTCACAGACGAATGACCATGCGGCGATGGAGTTCAGACTCCGGAACATCCTTCAAGAGTGCCAAAACCATGCGGACTTCAGACATGGCCTGAGGACACGAACTTGGGGCAAAAGCTTTGGGGCTCCTATCAGGATCTGGAGAGGACTGCGGGCTTTGCTTTATTGACAGGGATCAGGATCTGATGTGACCAACAAAATCGAACACAGAAGAAGAAGAACTGCATATACAGACTGGAATGGTTAAATCGATACAGATGTGGTTTCTGGCGACATGAGCTTGTAGGAGCTACGTAGTGCGCACATTTCTGCTGAGATTCCCCATTCCAATGAAGAGACTGACTCAAATGAGTGCATGGCCATTCACAGCACTTTCGGCGGGTAGAACGATCCAGGAAGCCAGCGGTGCCTTCGCTATGACCACAAGCAGCTTGACGATGGAGGTGATGGTTGTAACGAAAGCATTCGTCTGGCTGGAGTCACAAGGCTACGCCTGTGTCTGTATACTAAGCGATTCAATAAGTAAGATCCAGAAGATCGAGGCAGGTTCTGTAAGCAGGCAGTGGCTTGAGTCATTGAAAAGATCAACTATTCCCAGAGTCACCTTCACCTATGATCCTGGGCACGTGGGCATCCAGGGAAAGGAGAGAGCTTGTAGACCTGACTGGCTCTGCCATAACTGTAGATGGACAACCACTGGATCGAGCTTATATTGTTAACGTGCTCAGAGAGATAGGCAGAGTGGAGGACTTCGAGGACAGTTAATCTACATCGCTACTCAGATTGAGAGAGCTATGAATACAGATCGGCACGGCCAACAACGAGACATACTGGACATGCGAGACAACTGGTCAACCAAGACAGAACGGGCACTATCAGCCACGGGACGCTGATGAATATGTTGAGGGGGTGGGGATCTAAGCATTTATGGACATGTCTGGAGTGCAATGATGATAACCCAGGCCACAAGACTGACTCCAGTGGGAATTCTAAAGTAAAAGAATGTTCTAAATTCCGTCCACTTCCTATGTTACTGACTCGGTGACTCAAGTGTCATTTAAAACAGTTTTTTTTTTCTTTTTTACATTTCCAGTGGTAAACTAGAAAAAAATGTTAACCATCAATCAGATGAGCATTTTAATTTTTTTTTAAGGATTGAAAGGAAAAATATAACTGCATGAATTATAACATCGGTACTATATAAACTGTATAAATTAAAAGGAAGACATCTATGGCTCTTCAAAATATAAAAAAAAACTAAAGAAGCTGTGGAGAGGAACAGGCAGAACTACAAAAACCAGATTATTAAGGACATGCATCTTTCCCATCACACCATATGCCTGTAAGACCTGGACACTTAACAAAACAGCTGAGAAACATAAAAATGCCTTTAAATGTAAATGCTACGGAAGAGTTCTTCAAATATCATGGACACAAAAAAGAACAAATATATCCATACTACAAGAACTTAATATTGAAGAAGGCTGGCTAGTAAAGAGAATCAAACAGAGAAAACTTAAATATTTTGGACACATTAAACATCATGATACTCTAGAGAAGACCGTCTTGGAAGGGTACATAATAGGAAAAAGAAAGAGCGGAAGACCAAGGCGAAGATGGCTGCAGGACAACGTTGATGATCTGCAAATGGACGCGTCAGCAGCAAGGCATCTTGCTTACAACCGAGAGGTCTACAAGAGAGCTGTTAGGGAGGCAATGTTCCGCAAGGGACATGTAAATGACTGACTGACTGTATAATCTCAAAATTCGAAACATGCTTTTTGTTTCAGGACACCCTGAATCTACAGCTTAGGCACAGTTACATAGAAAGCCATACGCAATATAAATACAGGCCTATAACACAAGCGCACCCGCGTAGAGTAAAACCACAGACAAATCAAGCACAGGGAGTAACAATCGTACAATTTCTCCCATCATCAGAGAAAGGAATAGCATATATAACATCTGAGCACGTCAATCAGATGTCTTCTTTCCGATATTTTATACGTTGGAAACCTTGTGGCCGTATGACCAGCTGTGTTCGCTACGCCCTGCTGTTATTTGTTAAGCACAACTCAGTGAATCAAGAAAGTCGCATTAAAAGTTGGAAAAGATAATATAAGATCACGCTAAGTATCATAATTTGATCAAGTGCTCACCTGGGTAAAAACTAATCTACATTTATGTTTAAATAAATGTTGCATAGTCTTAAGTAAATATTTTTTTTTACAAATCAAATCTTCATTTTTCTTCCGTCATTTTTGACATGTTACGTCTAATGTATGTTTATAGGCGCGACTTGACGCTTTGAATTTCTCCTCTATATACTGAAGTGATTTTTCGGGATTCCATTCCTCAGTTCTATTAACTCGCGGAAATTTCATTAGCAGAACTGATCAATCCATTCCGTGCGAGCAGGATACAACCTGGTTTGACTAGTCCAGACCCGGACTGCTGGAGAGTCGCTTACATTATGGTAAATATAGATGTGGTTTTTTTTTCCTGTATTTTATTTTCTCTTTCATTTCGTCACGAGAGGTAACTGAGATTTGTAGTCAGGTTTACTACAGGAAACAGTGGAAGAGGTATGATGTGACTATAGATTTGTGAAAATTTGATTGTAACAGTTGTGGCTGTAGTAGTAGTAGTAGTAGTAGTAGTAGTAGTAGTAGTAGTAGTAGTAGTAGTAGTAGCAGCAACAGCAGCAGCAGCAGCAGTAGTAGTAGTAAGTAGTAGTAGTAGTAGTAGTAGTAGTAGTAGTAGTAGTAGTAGTAGTGTTAATAGTAGTCGCAGCAGTAATTAGTTTGTAGTGATAGTAATAGAAGTAGTATTAGTGGTAATGATAGCAGTAGTAGTAGTAGTAGTAGTAGTAGTGGTAATAGTAGTAGTAGTAGTAGTAGTATAGTAGTAGTAGTAGTAGTAGTAGTAGTAGTAGTAGTAGTAGTAGAAATAGTAGTAGTAGTGGTAGTAGCATCAGCTTAATAATAGTAGTAGTTGTTGCGGTTGCTATGTAGAATTAGTAGCTGACATAGTAAATGTAGTAAAGAAAGCAACAGTAGTTGTGCTGGTAATGTAAACAGAATTTGTTTTAGCGTTAATATTTCAGTACTACTTCTTCTAATGTAGCAATGGCGCTGTTATCAGTGGACAATGAAGCTGTTAGTTTCCGGTGTTCATTTTCATTATAGAGAAGATTCTAATGGCTCGAGTAATTACTTTTTGCGGGTTTTAGATTACTGCAGTTACAGATCGTAGAATTCATGAAACTGTGAAGGTTTTACAAACACTGACGTCAGTTGCTCAGTGGTGCCTGCTGTTCCGTGATGTGTGATGTTCTATGATGGATGCTGTTCTACAGCGGGAGCTATTTCGCTATGTCCGTTGTTACATGACTTCAGCTGTTTCGTGGTGTCCGTTGCTATATGACTTCAGCTGTTTCGTGATGTCCGTTGTTTCTTGACTTCAGCTCTTCCATGATGTCCATTGTTCCATGACTTCAGTTCTTCCATGATGTCCGTTGTTCCATAACTCCAACCCTTTTATGATGTCTGTTGTTCCATGACTCCAACCCTTTCATGATGTCCGTTGTTCCATGACTTCAGCTCTTCAATGATGTCCGTTGTTCCATGATTTCAGCTTTCACGCGGTGTCCTTTGTTCCACAGTGTCATTTCTTCCGTGATGTACACTGTTTATTTAAAGTCAGAAGTCCCCTGACGTCTTTTATTCCATGATGTCAGCTACTCTGTGAGGTCTTCTTATCTGTGACGTTGTCTTTTCCATGATATCAGCCGTTTCATGATGTATGTCGTTTCCTGACGTTAATTTTTCCATTATGACTCATGAAATAAATGCGTATAATAATATCATTCTTTCATTTTTACACAGAGAACTAAACGAAAGTGGGGAAGGCGGCGAGAAGGATGGAGGGTTTGAGCCTGACTAAGACTAAACAATAAAATATAAAACACAAAAAAGGCATGAAAACACAAAAAAAGGCTTGAAAACACATAAAAGCATTAAAACACTACACATCTAACGGCATAAAAGAATGAAAACATAAAACAAAACAATGATGTGAAAACTATTTAAATGTTTGACGATGTTTATTTTAGTAATCTAAACAAAGACTCCCAGCCCTCAGAAAGTTGTAAATCTCAAGAAGCCACCCACGTCCTATTTCTTCGGAGACTTAAAAGGGCTGTAGTGGCTGTCGTGCCTGGAATGTCTGTCTGAAGTGGGTACGTCTCTGCTTACAGGAACAGCTTAGCAAAGTGATAGAGCACAGCCTTGTATGGTTCATTCATTCATTCATTCATTCATTTCCATGTCCCTTGAGGAACTTTGCCTCCCTAACAGTTCTCCTGCAGGCCTCTCGGTCGTAAGCAAGATGGCCTGCTGCTGGTACATCCATTTGCAGATCATCAACGATGTCTTGCAGCCATCTTCGCCTTGGTCTTTCTCTCTTTCTTTTTCCCATTATGTACCCTTCCAAGACGGTCTCCTCGATTATCTTCTATGGTGAGACGAGGAAAATTCGTAGACAAAGCACTTTAGACGTGACAGAAAGAAAGAAAAAAAAAGGTGATAAGAGAATTACCAGGGGCTGGAACCACGAACCCCGGTGGAACGAGCAGCCGCCTAACAACGAGAGTACAGCGCACTATTCACGAGTCACAACTTGCATATCTTCTCTTTTCGAGATTCACGATTTCAGCCAGACGCGCACTGATGACTTCGCCATCAAACATCTTTCTTTTTCTGGAGGTGCCAGATAGTGAATTTGACTAGTGAGCTGTGCTCTAGCGCCTAGAAGGTTGCTCGCCCTACCGAAGTCTGTAATTAATTATCTTGTCATTATTTCTTTCTCTCTCGTCTGAAGTGAGAGAAAGAGAGAGAATGAGAGAGTGAGAAAGAGAGAGAGAGAGTCTGTGAGATAGAGCCATGAAATTTGTGTGACCCCCTTTTCTTTGTAAAAAAATGTACAACTCATGTCTAAATTTACTACCTTCATTACACGAATCACTATCATCTCATGATTTGTAAAAGCCCACCATTTCATTATTTCATCTCACGGGCAGTCATCTCCTTGTTCAAATCATTTCAATTGACTTTGTATTTGTTGATTGTTGAACGTAAATAATCTTTATAAACAAAATAAGGAGATATATCTAACTACTATTTTTCGAAGTGTAACCATACAACACTGAGTTCTATTACTTCACCGTGGGATAGCCTCGTTGCTTTCCACTTATATCTGTAGTTGTTCAGCGCTGTTTGAACACAAGATTTCCTGCACGATCGACCTGCATCATTGGCCAGGCAAATTGTGTGGACTGAATGTATTTGAGACTAAAGGATTTGAAAAGTCGTGTAAAGAATGCACTAGAAATGGACGACAAAGGTTTAGTTGCTGGACTAGTTTCGTTGCTTTTTTTTTCTCTAGAAAGTGCCCCCCCCCCCCCCAAACCCCCTTACTCGCCCAAAAAAAAATGACTTCGGTTTTTCAATCCCCTAATTTTGGAGGCTTTCCCCGCTAAGTTGACATATGGCATCATCCATTCACAGTTTGCTCTATGGCTTTTCTCACGTTCGCAATCTGGGAATTAAGTCTGGAGATTTCTGCAATAAATCTGCTATCGATTCCTCTTGGTCTCTTGATTAACTCTTGATTTCAACCTTTAATGGTGAAATCAGGCCTTTTCAGTGTATGTTTTCGTCGGGAGAGTAGATGAGTGTGTTAGAGTGACAGCGTGATTGTAGGAGCTGGCGAATCAAAGCTGGTCAAGACCCTATCTCGCCTCCTCCTGGTGTTCTTGCTGGGAGGTTGATGTACTTCTTCAGTCTGGTTCACTGGTTACGGTTCCCCGTGGTTCTCATTAAATGTGATGTCTCGGGTTCATTTTAATCTTGAAACGAGCTGTCACAATCCACTCCTAATCCAGCACCACGTCTGCGCTTCAATGTCATTACGACCTCTGCTGAAAAAACCCAAAGTCTTGCAGTTGCTCGAAACATTAAATAGGAGAACATGTCGACATATCATTCCGTTTTCTACATAGCCATCTTACTCAGAGTGATATCCATCCTTCTCAGAGCTTTTCTTTCTTAATATCCATCCTTCTCAGAACTTTTCTTTCTTAATATCCATCCTTCTCAGAGCTTTTCTTTCTTAATATATATCCTTCTCAGAACTTTTCTTTCTTAATATATATCCTTCTCAGAACTTTTCTTTCTTAATATCCATCCTTCTCAGAACTTTTCTTTCTTAATATCCATCCTTCTCAGAACTTTTCTTTCTTAATATCCATCCTTCTCAGAACTTTTCTTTCTTAATATCCATCCTTCTCAGAACTTTTATTTCTTAATATCCATCCTTCTTAGTGCTTTTCTTTCTTAATATCCATCCTTCTCAGAACTTTTCTTTCTTAATATCCATCCTTCTTAGTGCTTTTCTTTCTTAATATCCATCCTTCTCAGAACTTTTCTTTCTTAATATCCATCCTTCTCAGAACTTTTCTTTCTTAATATCCATCCTTCTTAGTGCTTTTCTTTCTTAATATCCATCCTTCTCAGAACTTTTCTTTCTTAATATCCATCCTTCTCAGAACTTTCATTTCTTGATATCCATCCTTCTCAGAGCTTTTCTTTCTTAATATCCATCCTTCTTAGTGCTTTTCTTTCTTAATATCCATCCTTCTCAGAACTTTTCTTTCTTAATATCCATCCTTCTCAGAACTTTTCTTTCTTAATATCCATCCTTCTTAGTGCTTTTCTTTCTTAATATCCATCCTTCTCAGAACTTTTCTTTCTTAATATCCATCCTTCTCAGAACTTTCATTTCTTGATATCCATCCTTCTCAGAGCTTTTCTTTCTTAATATCCATCCTTCTCAGAGCTTTTCTTTCTTAATATCCATCCTTCTCAGAGCTTTTCTTTCTTAATATCCATCCTTCTCAGAGGTTTTCTTTCTTAATATCCATCCTTCTCAGAGCTTTTCTTTCTTAATATCCATCCTTCTCAGAGCTTTTCTTTCTTAATATCCATCCTTCTTAGTGCTTTTCTTTCTTAATATCCATCCTTCTTAGTGCTTTTCTTTCTTAATATCCATCCTTCTTAGTGCTTTTCTTTCTTAATATCCATCCTTCTTAGTGCTTTTCTTTCTTAATATCCATCCTTCTTAGAGCTTTTCTTTCTTAATATCCATCCTTCTCATAGCGTTCCTTTCTTGATATCCATCATACTCAGTGCTTGTCTTTCTTGATTTCCGTCTTCTTCAGATCTTTCCTTTCTTCAGATCGATCTTTCTCAGAGCTTTCCCTTCCTGATGTCCATTCTATTTAGAGCTTTCTTTCAATACCCATCCTTCTCAGAGCATCGCTTTCTTCATATGCATCATACTCAGAGTTTTTCTTTTTTAATAGTCATTCCGAAAACTTACTGTTGTCTAGCCAGAATGACTGCTTCAGTGAGTCTGGTGTTTTATGTCTCAGTCATTTCTTGGCACTTTTTTTATAGTTGTAGGAGATAGGATAAACTATACTGGAAAATATTTCACATACGTCGTCTTTTATCATCTGTTGTCGTGTGGTCTTAATATAGAGCAGGGTCTTGATAATATGAACCGATGAACCACCCCTTAGCCGTTTCAGGAAGAGAATGAGGATAATGAAAGCAGTTATAAGCTCGACATAAAACAAACAATATTTCGAACACAAAAAGATTGTTTCTGTTACAAATTGTTGTGTCTTACCTCCTCATTCTTTTTAAAGATAACGTATAAAATATATCTCTTTATCTTTTTTATAAAGATTATTTACGTTCAAACAAGCAACAAATACAAAGTCAGTTTGAAATATACCCACTAAATTGAGGATGACTGCCCGTGAGATGAAATAATGAAATGGTGGGCTTTTACAAATCATGAGATGATAGTGATTCGTATGATAAAGTAGTGAATTTAGACATGAGTTGTACATTTTTGACAAAGAAAAGTGGGTCACACAAATTTCATGATGCTCTTTCTCTCTCTCACTCTCTCTCTCTCTCTCACACTCGCTCTCATTCTCCCTCTCTCTCCCTTTTTCTCACTCTCTCTCATTCTCTCTCACGCTCTCTCACTCTCACTCTTTCTCTCACACTCACTCTCACTCTCCCTCTCTCTCACTCTCTCCCCTGTCTCTCTCTCACTCTCTCTCACACTCGCTCTCACTCTCCCTCTCACTCTCTCTCACACTCACTCTCACTCTCCCTCTCTCTCACTCTCCCCCTGTCTCTCACTCTCTCTCACTCTCTCTCACACTCGCTCTCACTCTCCCTCTCTCTCACTCTCTCTCCCCCTGTCTCTCACTCCTCTCTCTCACACTCGCTCTCACTCTCACTCTCTCTCACTCTCTCTCTCTCTCACTCTCTCTCCCCCTGTCTCTCACTCTCTCTCTCACACTCGTTCTCACTCTCCCTCTCTCTCACTCTCTCTCACACTCATTCTCACTCTCCCTCTCTCTCACTCTCTCCCCACTGTCTCTCTCTCACTCTCTCTCACACTCGCACTCACTCTCCTCTCCTCATCTCTCTCACACTCACTCTCACTCTCCTCTCTCTCACTCTCTCCCCCTGTCTCTCACTCTCTCACTCTCTCTCACACTCGCTCTCACTCTCCCTCTCTCACTCTCTCTCCCCCTGTCTCTCACTCTCTCTCACACTCGCTCTCACTCTCTCTCTCCCCGTCACTCTCTCTCACACTCACTCTCACTCTCCCTCTCTCTCTCACTCTCTCTCTCCCCCTGTCTCTCACTCTCTCTCACTCTCTCTCTCACACTCACACTCTCCCTCTCTCTCCCCGTCTCTCTCACTCTCTCTCACACTCGCTCTCACTCTCCCTCTCTCTCCCTCGTTCTCTCTCTCATTCTCTCACTCTCTCTCTCACTCTCTCTCTCTCTCTCACTCGCTTTCACTCTCCCTCTCTCTCCCTTTCTCTCACTCTCTCTCACTCTCTCTCCCTCTCTCCTCCTGTCTCTCACTCTCTTTCTCTCTCTTTCTTTCTCATACGCTCGTTACCTTCAAGGCTTGTTTCTTGCAGGATTACACATTGTTCATATTCCTGTTCCATTAGTTCTATGTTTATTCTTTGCCCTACAAATGGCGTTCCCTGTTTTTGTACAGTTATAACTTTTAGACTTATTTTCTTATGTTTCAGCTCTCATGGACTGCCACTTCGTGTTACTTCTCATCGGAAAGTATGCTATAAATAGACTGGGAATCCCAAATGCACGTTGCTCTATTATTTGTTTTCACATTCATGGAATTTGCAGGTCAAGAAGTTAAGACATGAATCCACGGGTGAGACCAGCTATGAAGAACGTGGCCTCCCTTTCTGGCAAAAATGGAGTTCGTCGAGATTTGGATAAAGGAATTACTTCCCTTGTCAAAGATGGCGGAAAGGCTACGTCTGTAAATTTTGATTTGAGTAACCTTGACATTGTGTCATTATCTCTTCCGGAAGGAGATTTACCGAAGTCTGGTCACGTCCAATTCTTAACTGATAATATATCTAACAGCAGAAAAGCTTCCAGAACACAGATAAGAAGCTGCAGTTGTGAAGACACAACGTATACAAAGAGAGGCACCACCAAGAAGATCAGTTGTTCAGAAGAGATCCACAGCGAAGTTTCTGAAGGGCGCAACAGCAGTGTAGACAATGAAGAAAAAACTGAAGACGCGTCGCCCGAAGATGAAGTTACATGCATGAAGATAGCTCACAAAAAATGCTGGTCCGCTGGTAGAAGCTACTCTTTCGATTCCCAGAATTCCCGCTCAACTGCAGCCGTACAGAGAAGTCACTCCCTCTGTAAAGAGACCACTAGTCCAAAACACCGACTGGACAGCAGCCCTCGGTTTCGCGAAAGGAACAGCATCCATAGGGTGAATCAAAAAGACAGCCAATCGTTGCTCGCCGCGTACAGGGAATCGACAATAACAACTTCAGCGACCTCCACCGCTCCTACACCATGTATTGTGAACAACAAGCCCTCATCAAGTTCTCGAAAAAATTCAGGAACCGGCCTCTCTGTTCATTTTGCAGATTCAGTAATAGTTTCATCAAAACCGAAAATAAAGTATGCCTCCAGTAAAAATGTGCATACAAAGTCGTCAGTCTCCAAGACTAGCAGCCGCTATAACATAGATCACAAAACTGACCACGCCCATAAAGAACAAACCAAAACATATTTACAAGAGACTGATTGTAATTTATGCTTGTCAAAGAAAACGAAAAGATGCGAAGAAAAGTGTTTAACCACGCCCACCCGAGACGCCACGCACAGCATGACAACCAAAAGAGATGGAGACGAATGCTGCGACATAACTAAGAACCTCCGAACCGGCACACCAAATGAAACAGGCGACTGCTCAGATGAGCGCTTCTTAAATCAGCATACCTACTTCAACAAATCGCCGAATGGCGATAAGTTTGAATATTCAAATCTAACCAATCATGGATCAAGCAAAGGCGTCAACTCTGCTTATCTGAAACGCCCTGACCAATCGAAACGAACGTTTCCGCAGGGCTGGGTGAGCGATGATCTGGACTTATTGCTGACATCGCCGTTATTATTGTCGTCTTCATCTTCAAGTGAAGAGCCTTGGCCCACTATTGCGTCAGATCTTTCATCGTCAGCATCATCAACGCCACTATCACAAATGTCACCACCAAAGCGATCTTCGTCTAGCCTGAAAAATGAACGACGTGTTACAGAAGATTTGGATTACACGTCTACCTCTGACCTGGCCCAGAAGGATGGCTCATCAGGCCATTCACCCTCAGCCCCTCTGCTGGGGAAAAGGTCAGATGCCGCATTGTCCGACATGAAACCAAGCTCTGCCTTCACATTAACGAAAAGGCCTGAATTCGACGCTCCGCCCTTCAGTCACAGAAGTGTAGCATCAGCATCGAAGAAGCAAACCATAGCTGCCAGCTACCAGCTGGAGCACTGCTGGTTTTGTGGGCGGCCAATGTTGCCATTTGACTTGAGGTAAACATTTTATCAAGTATTACTTTAGCTTGTTAAAGTTTCCCGTCCGTTTTGTTAATCAGCTACTCGTAGCTGACGTGTTAGCGTCAGCAAAGATAAACCATATCTGGTCAAGACCCTGTCCCACATCCCTGTTTGTATCTCTTAATACCCCCTAATTGTTAGCTCCAATCAGGAACTGAAAAAAAAAAAATAATCGTCGGAAGTCGGCCCCAAGCCATGCTGTGCCTCAACATTCTCACCGCATCGACTCCAAAAACATCAGCTCGCAACTCAGAAGAAGAAGAACAACAACAACAACAGCAACAACAACAACAACAACATCAACAACAACAACAACAATCCTTTAAAGCAATGGTTCCCAAACATTTTTATGCCCAGCGACCACTTCTCCAACTACGTGTAAGCTGGGAAGCATCAGCTTTTATGTGATACTCCAATGCCATTAACAATTAATTGTTTTTATTGAATATATTGCACTTAATACCAAATCGATAATTCATCAGCGGACCACCCGATAATGGTCCGATGAATACTTGTTGCCCGCTGGCCGCTTTGGTAATCTTTGTTCTAAATTATTTTGAGTTAAGACTTTGTTAGAATCTCAGAAAATATTTTATTTATTTTATTGAAGTATCTCCCGCCCCCCCCCCCCCCCCCCAAACAGTCCAGTCAGGTGACACAGATCATGAGATCATCGCCTGGTGATGAGACAACATGTTTAGTTGTTCTCTGTTTTCTGTGCCTAGTTCGTTTTTCTTTTTATGTTTTATTGAGACCTCGTCAACCTAAAGTTAAACTTTAATTTTTTTTTATGTTTTACTGAGACCTCGTCAACCTAAAGTTAAACTTTAATTTTTTTTTATGTTTTATTGAGACCTCGTCAACCTAAAGTTAAACTTTAATTCTTTTTATGTTTTGTTGAGACCTCGTCAACCTAAAGTTAAACTTTAATTTTTTTTTATGTTTTATTGAGACCTCGTCAAGTAAACCTAAAGTCATTCTTATTCATGTCTTCTAGTTCTTCTTCTTCGCCGTCGTTCGCTGAGACATCGACTTCATTGCCGCTCATATATTCTGCAGTTCGCCTCTGATTCTAGTCATCTCCGCGCAGCTTCTTCTGCAGGAAGCTGAGGTCTTGCCAGGTCCTTTGCCAGAGCGGGTTGTGTAGCTGGCATGTCTAAGAGATATTCTGTGCTACCTATGCCTCTTTTCCGCGGGTACGTAGGTCCTTTTTAGCCATTTTTCAGCCTCTGGTACAGATGCTGCCTCAGTTTGCAGTGCTTTGTTCTCACCTTTAATCTGTAACCAGAGACTGGCATTCCCCCGGACTCCGGGCATTCCTATATGTGCTCCGCCTTCCATTCCAACACCCATTGAAGTGTGAGCCCGCTGATGAAGCCAGTCACACGCTGATTATGGGTAACGCGCGTTAAACCATTTCTTTCGGAAAAAAACACGTCCACTTTCCCTATCCTCCCCCAGCTCGATCATCCTCCTGATGTGATTGTTGTCTTTCAAGCCGATGTCGTCCTCCAAACGCAGCCTATCCAAGGTGGCTCTTACCATCTCCTTCTTATCCGTTCTTAGGGTACCCTGAATTAATACATGCAGTAAAGGTTGTCCGCTTACTCACCGCCCTTGACCATGTCATACTGGTTACCCGAGAGCCCTCTAGAAGCTAGGCACATTCCCTACGGAAGAAATGTCTCTGAATTCTCCGTAACACGCTTTGTGAGTCTGTTACAGTGACCTCATGCGACTCCTCCTGCTTCAAAAGTTTTGTTCTCAGCCGGAAAATTATAATTTGGTCCCTGTCTTATGCGGCACGCAAGAAAAAAAAAAGCCTTAATTTTCTGACTATGCTCTCTTCGTGTGTCAAGTTTGGGCTTCCTGCAAACCTGCAAGTTCTGTGTAGAGACTCGTGGAGAACACTGACCACTAAAACCTATCTGTTAGAAATACGATGATGATGATGATGATGATGATGATGATGACGACGATGACGGTGGTGGTGGTGGTGGTGGTGGTGGTGGTTGAAAGCTGGTTAGAATTGTATATGAGGGGAAGAGAGTTCCAGCCGGTGCACAGCTCTGGGGCCCCTTGACGGCTTTCTCCGTGTTAAGAGAGAGACCAGTAAGCTTCAAGAGATCTTTCAGTGGATGAAAACAAAATGATCACTCAGTATGGCAAGCGGTTTTGCCACATGTTACGAAATAACTCAGAGAGGCGCTGTCTGTAGGTTATTGCTTCTCTGCAGTTCTTTTCTTCCCATCAGATTTCAAGCATACATACTACAATCAGGTCTTATCTGTGACCCACATCGATTCTTTTTTCTCGAAAACTTAAATGATAATCTAACATCCGGTGAGACAGGAGGAAAGTTTTTGTCTGAAAACCAATGAACCATCCGAGGAAGGTTTTAAATGTCGCAAACCAGGAACCGTAAAACAATCAAGTTCGTGTCTTCGTTCTTGCACATTCGTCAGGGTCTCTAAACTTGACTTATGGATGCTGGTATCCTTCTTTTCTTCCGTTCCATTTAGCCAGCCCGTCTTCATATCTTTCTTTCAGTCTCCCTGGTTACGCTTCTGTTTTCGTTTGTTTCTAAGTTCGAGTAACTGTCAGGTTTTCTAACTGCTGTCTTCCCATGTCCAAAGGGTTTTAACTTGTACTTAAAATTAGCAGTGTTTTTTTTCTCTCTGTTCTCCGATTGTGGCCATGTTTCCATGGGCTCAAGTGCTTTCCCTCAGTGGTCACAAATGATGAAAGGAATCGTTTCTGAAAAGAGCAACTGTTATACAAAACCCATTTGCGCTGCCATTAAAAACTGCTTTAAAACATTAAAAAAGGCAGTAGAAATTATTTGGACATTTTATAAGAAGGCACAGTTTAAAGATTCCGACTATCACAGGAAAATTCATTGAAAAAAAAGACCACCTGAATAGGCTGATCGAGTTTCCATTTTAAAGAAGGCACTCATGTCATGTTAAAAGTTTAATTTTTATTAGGCTCTCTAACTTGTCTTCTAAAGACATTTCCAGTGATTGGTAGGTTCTCTAACTTATGTCTTCTTATGACTTGCTCAGTGATTGGTAGGTTCTCTAACTTATTCTTCTTATGACTTACCCAGCGATTGTTAGGTTCTTTAACTTCTGTCTTCTTATGACTTACCCAGTGATTGTTAGGTTCCTTAACTTCTGTCTTCTTATGACTTACCCAGTGATTGTTAGGTTCCTTAACTTCTGTCTTCTTATGACTTGCCTATAGCATCTTTACTGTGTTTTTCAAAATGTCTTAAAACAGTCTTTTACATTCTACAACTTCTCTAAACACTTCTGCGTGTCTCTGGTTATAACACTGGTTTTTGCCGTCCAGGGCAGGCCAAAGGAGACGGAGGTTCAGCCAGTTCATCGATTCGGGCCCGGGGAGTCCCCTTTGTTTTTAAGCGTAGTGGGGAGGGAGAGAGAGGGGGGGTGGACGGCTTCCCTTGTTTTAAGTGCGGGACTGGCCTGTCGTGGATGAAGACAGAATGGCTAAACAAAAAAATTGGAAGGGGGGGGGGGGGGGAGTGGGGAGCATAGAAGGAGGAAGCGGAAATATTGGTACATTTCTGTGAGAAGCTGGTAAGGAGTATACTGTTGACTCTTTCCCGGAAGCCTTGTCGTTCTGGCTTCTAAATTCTCTTTCAGTTTCTGTGTTTATTCTCCAGATATCGCGAACACGATGGCTCTGTATTAACCCTTTGGAGGCGCTTTAAAAGTCTTGTATCAATGTTAGTGACATTCGCTTGTTTTTTTTTTTTACGTGTCTGTTTCTTATTGTTAGGAATCAATCAATCAATCAATCAGTCAAGTGCCGTGCCGTCTTCTCTCCATATTTCCCTGTCTTTAGACTTGATTGTGAGATTCGCTGGTGACTTTCTTCCTAGCCACACTGACAGCCCATCCAGTAACTTCTCTCTCTCACTCACTCTCTCTCTCTTTCTCTCTCTCTCTCTCTTTCTCTCTCTCTCTCTCTCTCTGTCTTCCTCTGTCTCGTCTTCCCTCAATTTTTCTAGTTGCCACAATGTGTTTCAATTTTTCTCTTATCAGGAAATATCCTATAAATCTCGCTTGCCTGTCTCTGATCTTTGCTGTAATTTGCCTTTTAACGCCAGCCTCTCTTAAGACTTCTTCGTTGGTTTTCTTAGCTGTCCATGGTACCTTCAACATCCTTCTTATGAACCATATTTCTATGGTCTCCATTTCTCGCTGTACTCTCTCATTCATGGACCTATTCATGATCTTATTCATTGTTATGAAGCCATTTTTAATCTTCGTATTCTCAGCTCTGTTTTAGTTGTGCATCTCTATCTCTCTCTCTCTCTCTCTCTCTCTCTCTCTCTCTCTCTCTCTCTCTCGCTCTGTCACTGTGTCAAGTCAAGAGCTGACTATTTCTGACAGATATATACATTTAAATATTTCTTGTAAATAATTACAAGCTAAACGAGAAAGATGAATATTGAAAAACTGAGTAAAAAAAAATACTAAAATACTAGCCACGTGAAAACTGTACATCACTAGATAAAAGATAACTCTTACTGGACTGATTCAGAGTGAAATCCCTTGCACATCCAGAGAAAAGCGAAATAGTTTTAGCAGTTTGTTTTTTTTTTTTGCTTTTTTTTTTTTTTTTGCTAATTTATTTTACATTTTGTATGAATTTCTTGGGTGTTGCTCAATGTTCTCTTAATTTTCATTAACATTTGAGGGAAAAAAAACTGTTTTATTTTTCTTAAGTCGTAAGTGATCATATTATGGCATGCCGCTTTGTCACGAAGTAAAATAAGTCAAGGTACCTCAAACCATGTATTTCTCGCTTCTTTTAGTTCTTCCTGTGTTGTGTGTCTCCACGTCACCAATGGCCTGGCCCCCCCCCCTTTTCTTCTCCCTTGAGGTGTCAAAGTCAATGCAGTATAGGGGTGTCTTGTTCTTTCCATTCGTAGTATGTGGCCCGGCCTTTTCCATCTTCGTTTTTTTACCTCTTTGGTTATATTCTCTATGTCCATTCGTTTGGTTATCTCCTCGTTTGTCACGTGATCTTCCCAGTGTACTCTTAAACTTTCCTAAGGCATCTTCCTTCAGATCCTCTCAGTCTGCTTTCGATTCTCTAATTGGTTCTCCATGTTTGGGCTGCATATAACGGGATGGAGTGTGCATTGGATTGATAGATTCCGAGGTTTGATATTCGTACGGAGAATGGGATATTTCCAGGTGTTTGCTAATTTGTTAAAGGTTTTTAAATATTGCATCTTCAATAAAGTTCCTTTTTTTTTAATTTATGTTTTGAAAATTGTAATTTATGTGAAACAAGGAAGTATAATCACTCAGTCTGTTTTATTTAGCCTTTTGTGTTTTTTCCCTTCAAAATTGTGTTACAGAAGGGTCCTTAGCTTTTCTTTTGAGATAAGAATTTTTTTTAACAAATAAGACAAGTGAGCTTAATGAATTGTAATAACAATCAAGGTACAACTGAAAGCTGGAAATGTCTGTTTGTTTTTATTTAATTCATTACCATGACAGACATTCCTCTCAGCTGTCCAAGCCACTTTCATGGAAACTGGACTTTTTTTTTCGTGGAAATATTGGATTGCTGCATGTTCTTCCTTCATTCGTGCTCATCTTACTTTCTGCCACCCTTGTTTCTGCCCACTCTCCTCATTCTTTCTTTCTTTTTTCTAAAACTGAACCAACGTCTTTGTCTACCTTTATTACTAGAACCAGTTTTACCGTAGTCGTCATTTCTCTCTCTCCTGCCTCTCTCTCTTTCACCCTCTCTCTCTTCCCCTCTCTCTTTCCCATCTCTCTCTCCCTCTCTCTCTTCCCCTCTTTCTTTCTCATCTCTCTTTCCCATCTCTTTCTCCCTCCCCTCTCTCTCTCCCCCTCTCTCTCTCTCTTCCCCTTTCTCTTTCTCATCTCTTTTTCCCATCTCTCTCCCTCCCCTCTCTCTTTCTCATCTCTCTTTCCCATCTCTCTCTCCCTCGCCTCTCTCCCTTCCCTCTCTCTTTCTCATCTCTCTTTCCCATCTCTCTCTTACTCTTCTCTCTCTCTTCCCCTCCATCTTTCTCATCTCTCTTTCCCATCTCTCTTTCTCTCCCCTCTCTCTTCCCCTCTCCTTCTCTCTCTCTAAATCGTACAATACCCGCCCCTACCACATGTAAGTAGCGTAACATTCTAGAATTTACCTCATAAATCCTGATTACAGCCTTTTTTCATCTTCTTTACGATATGTCTTCATATACAATATATATATATATATATATATATATATATATATATATATATATATATATATATATATATATGTGTGTGTGTGTGTGTGTGTGCTACAAATATAGACATTTCGAGAAATATGGTGTCTTTACAACGTATTTCTCGAAATGTCTATTTTGTAATGGCGTCTTACGATATCAAATTCTACTGCTTTGCTTTATAGTAGAACTAATATTGCTTTACAGTAGAACTAATATTGCTGTACAGTAGAACTAATATTGGTTTACAGTAGAACTAATACTGCTTTACATTAGAACTAATATTGCTTTACATTAGAACTGATATTGCTTTACAGTAGAACTAATATTGCTTTACAGTAGAACTAATATTGCTTTACAGTAAAACTAATATTGCTTTACAGTAAAACTAATATTGCTTTACAGTAGAACTACCACAGAAGACAACTTCTCTCTTTCCTGGGAACATTTCCTAATTGCCGAGGCCTATCATGAGCTTCCACTGCACGGCAGTGTTTACACAGGGATTTTTAAGTAATACTGCAGGCTCTGTATCTACCTGGAACTGTAAGCATGGTGTTCTTTGCAGCTGATGTGGTGAAGATGTTGAGGTACAACATCGTGTCGGATTGGGAGCTGGTTATGCCAACTAGTTTTTTTTTCAGTCCCTGGGTGAAGATAAAGAGCAAGGGATATGCGATGCTCTCTTTAGCAGCTCCGCCACCATGGAGACCTTGGTGATCCCTGTCGTGTTAGCCAGGCTAAACTTGCTACCGTGCACATCAAGGGGGTGGACCCATTCCGACAGGACGCTGTGCTTCAACATTTTCACGCGTTGGCTGCAAAGAACACAAGCTCCTAGTTCAAGAGGGAAGAAGTAGTAGTAGAAGAAGAAGAAGAAGAAGAGAAGAAGAAGAAGAACAACAACAACAACAATAAGAACAAGAAGAACACGAGCAAGAACAAGAATAACTAAAAGAACAAGAAGAAAACATTAGACTCGTAATGAATGGTAGATAAAGCAAAAAAATAAATGTTCCTCTTTGGTAGGTCCTGCTCAACAGTTAGAAGACGCGCAGCCGTGAATGGTAACTCTAAGCAGCAACTGTCAGTGTTTCTTCAGTTCACCACAGACTGAACGGTCTGTTTCGAAGATGCGAGATAGCACATTTCGTTAGTATGTTTTTCTCTTGTGGCTAGACGGCTGCTGGTCCTATATGAGTCCGTGGTTCGAATCCCGGTAGTTCTCTTGTGATTTTTCTTTCTCTCACGTCTCACTAAAGTGCTTAAGTCTACGATTTTTTCGAGATCTAATCATACAAAACTCTGTTCTGTTTCTTACCTTACAGTACGAAAGCCTCGTTGTTTCCTATTTATAAAAAAAAAGTGTGTTCCGAACAGACCGAACAGAGCGACAAATTTTGCCACGGCAAGCTATCAGTTTCAAGGGGAGACTATCACTTCAGTTTCAAGGGGAGACTATCATATCAGTTTCAAGGGGAGACTATCATTTCAGTTTCAAGGGGAGACTATCGTGTCAGTTTTAAAGGGGAGACTATCATTTAAGTTTTATCATATAAAACTGATTAAAAACCAATCTTCTACAAAACTTTCGGGGTATAGCCACAGACCCTTCATGACATGCTAGCGATCACGAGTTACCTGTAGTAATCACAAAACCATTGACTGGTTTTATTTTAATGAATTCTCAGGTAGACATTTTTTTGCATTTAAAAAAAAAAATTGTTAATGTTAATGTTCATTTGAACATTATTTTACTTCTAACTATAGGTCATACATATCTTGCTCATATCATCATTATATTTTATTAATATCATCAGCATCATCATATCTTGTTAATATCATCATTATCATTATCATCATCATCATCATATATCGTTTATATCATCATCATAATCATCATCATATCTTGTTAATATCATCATTATCATCATCATCATATATCGTTTATATCATCATCATAATCATCATCATATCTTGTTAATATCATCATTATCATCATCATCATATATCGTTTATATCATCATCATATCTTGTTAATATCATCATTATCATCATCATCATATATCGTTTATATCATCATCATAATCATCATCATATCTTGTTAATATCATCGTTATCACATCTTGTTCACATCATCATCATAATCATCATCATCATCATCATCATCACATCTTGTTTATGTCACTATCATATCTTGTTCATATCACCATCATCATTTCTTGTTCATATTATCGTTATATCTTGTTAGTATCATCATCATATCGAGTTCACATCATCATCATATCTTGTTCATATCGTAATCATATCTTCTTCATATCATCGTCCTATTTTGTTCATATCACCATCATATCTTGTTCATATCACCATCATATCTTGTTCGTATCACCATCATATCTTGTTCATATCACCATCATATCTTGTTCATATCACCATCATATCTTGTTCATATCACCATCATATCTTGTTCATATCTCCATCATATCTTGCTCATATCACCATCATATCTTGTTCGTATCACCATCATATCTTGTTTATATCACCATCATATCTTGTTCATATCACCATCATATCTTGTTCATATCCCGATCATATCTTGTTCATATCACCATCATATCTTGTTCATATCACCATCATATCTTGTTCATATCCCCATCATATCCTGTTCATATCACCATCATATCTTGTTCATATCCCCATCATATCTTTTTCATATCACCATCATATCTTGTTTATATCTAATCCTGGTCTAGTCTGAGAGGAAGAGAAGAGCTACAGAACAAAGTGGCCGAGTTGGAAGTTCTTCTGGCCCGAGCCCAGAGCGAAAAGGTTAAACTCGTTGAGGAGCAGGTCAGTTTTGATTCTCTTCCCACTAGGTTTTGTTCTTAGGCGTGTGCCTGTGTGTGCGCGCACGCTTGTGTGTGTATGTGTGTCTTGCCGTTACCTATGTGTGAGACCACACACAAGCAGGTGTTCTAAACACAGCAAGGCTGTTTGCCATAAAGCACGGGGGAATATAAACAAACAAAAAGTGTGTCGAAACAAAAAGAAATGTTTACTAAAATCAGAATCATAAACCTAATTGACCTATCCTCAGGATGAGTTCGGCGATCAACCACCAGGACTTGAACAAATATGACAAACCAGGACCATTGCCCGCGGCTCCATAGATTTTGGCCCTTCAAGATAAACGTTTCCCAACTAGATAAAGGAACTAACCTTTACCGATCAGAAATATATGACCTCCCAGAGATCTCCGGAGATAGCAGCAGAATCAGGAGACAACAAAACTCTATATAACATATAAAAGAGGCTAGCATGTACTATTGCATCCAAAGACCAATCCTTACCAAAATTGGCACACTTTTAACATCAAGTAAAGACCAAAAGCAAAGATGGGCCGAACACTTCCAAGAATTACTTAATCGACCACATCCAAAAAGAACTGATAGACCTTGGAGCTGATTTAAAATTCCCACAGCTAAATGTCAACCTAGATGAAATTACATTGCATGAAATTGAAATAGCAGTGAATATAAAAGCTAACAACAAAGTGCAGGTGAAGATGAAATAACAGCCGAAATGTTAAAAGCTATTAATATTGTCAACATGAAACAACTACAGAGAATGATCAGTAAAGTTTGGAAAGAAGAAAAAGTCCCTTCTAAATGGAAAAAAGGAATCATTGTTAAAATACCGAGAAAAGCAACCTTGGCGACTGCAACGACTGGAGAGGAGTAACCTTACTATCAGTTGTGTCAAAATTATTTTTGCAAAGTTATTCTGAATAGAATTCAAGATTTAGTGGATGCTGCAATGAGAGAAGAACAGGCAGGATTTCGAAAAGGTAGAAGCTGTCTCGACCAGATCTTTACTCTAAGAATAATACTTGAAGAACATATTGAAAAGCAAAGATCTTTAATCCGGAACTTCATAGACTTTAAAAAGGCATTTGATAGCATACACAGAGAATCATTATGGAGGATTTTAAGAATATATGGAATACCATCTAATATTGTCAACATCTCTACAATGGATATATTTGTGCAGTCAGTACAGACGAAGGAATGAGTGAATGTTTCCAGTTTTAAACAGGCGTGAAACAAGGATGTATATTATCTCTATTGCCCTTTGGAATTGCCACAGACTTCATAATGAAAAGATGTTGCAAAGGTAGAACTGGCATTGATTGGGTACAGGAAACCCAACTAGAAGATCTTGATTTTGCAGATGACATAACTCTTATCAGCGACAATATGAAATCAATGCAAATAAAATCAGATGCCCTGTTATCAATAGCTGGTAAAATAGGACTTGAAATTAACAAGGATGAAAAAAAAATAATGAAGGTTCTCTTTAATGTCGAAGGACAAATATACGTAGAAGGAACAGCTGTTGAAGAAGTAAACCATTTTGCATATCTCTGCAGCTATATAGACCACAATGGTGACACCAGAAAAGAAGTTAGAATTCGAATTGCCAAAGCAGCATTGACCTTCAAGAATCTCAAGAACATATGGCATTCAAAAGTTATAAGCACAAAAACCAAGTTAAGATTATTAAATTCAAATGTAATATCCACCATCATTTATGCATATGAAAGCTGGAAAACAACTAAAAAATAGAAATCCGATTCTTTTGAAAACAAATGCCTAAGGAAAATATTCGATATAAAGTGGAATGAATTCAAGAACAACGCAGAGATCAGAGAAATGAGCAAACAACAACCTGTCTCATGGCTCATGGTTGATCAGAAAAAGGAGATGGACATATGTCGGTCATGTGATGAGAAGAAACAATCAGAGAATCCCAAAACAAGCTATCAAATGGAACACAACAGACTGAAGAAAAAGAGGTCGATCACGTGAAACTCTAAAGAGGGCATTGTTAATAGAAGCCAATTCAGCGGGCACAACATCCCTTGATGAGATTGAAAAACTCGTCGAAGACAGGACATCTTGGCAAACTACCATGCGGGTCCTATGTGACGTTTAGCAGCACGGGAAGGATGTAAGATGTAAGAGATCTCCTAGTGGTATTGGACCTGACTGTGTAGTCCGTGACGACCCTAAGATGGGAATAAAAACTATAATCTCATAGTTCATTTAGCTCTTCATTACAATTAATAAATGCGACTTTGCTGAGTTTGTTGAATGGAACAAAAAGAAATGTTTAATTTTTTTTTTACATACATGTATATATCTAGGTAAAGATAGTCCTGCCGGCCTGGTTGGCTATGTGGTTAGACACTCGGTCTACTCATCCGGTGGTACTGGGTTCAAGTCCCAGCAGTGGGGATTTTTTTTTCTGGTACTCACCAAAAAGGCCCCGAGATCTTTCCACTCAGCCTCTAAAAGTAGGTACCAGAGAAATCTGGGAAGATAAATGCGGCCAGGCGTGATACCCTCCCCCACGATCTTTCACCGTTAGAACAATAATATTTGTTTCCAGTTGTCCTTTCAGCCTAGAACTTCCTGGCTATGTCTTCTAAATACACTGCGTTCGGAAAATAACTGTGCACTAACCCAGTATTGATTCCAGTATCGTAGTGATATCTTAATGACTGAGGCAGGCAGATGTGGCTAGATACCGCAGACATTAAGATATCACTACAATACCAGAATCGATAATGGATTAGTGAACAGTTCTTATGGAACACCCTGTATATCTGGCATGGAGTGTACTACCAAGCTGAGCTAAAGATTCAACTGCAAAAGAAGATCCACACTTGTGGAGAGATAAACTCACCAAATAAAACAAAATAGTTCAGTTATACCCCTTGGCATTTACGTGTGGTACTGGTTTGAAGTGTTACTGCCTTCACATTTCTAGGTCGCTACAGAATTTGAGCTAGGGATGCCAGGACCTGTCCTTGCTGCCTTTGTCTTCTCAGGCGGGGCCCTGTTGTCTTGAGGCTGGGCCCACCCCAGTGCCAGTCGGTCCGTAAAAAGCTACGCCCCAGTGCGGAGCTGAATCAGGGACGCGTGCACTAACCACTACACCACCGAGGCTTTGGACTGGATGGCGAAGTGATTAGTGCATTAGTCTCTCATTGTGAATGTCGATTTTTGGAATCCCCTGGAGGCGCCCCAGCTACACCCAGTTGTAGTACCCAGCTTCTACTGGAGCTGAAGAAAGAGAGGCGGCCAGCGGTGACCTTGACCACATCAACCTCTATCGTGCCGGAAGGTCAAGGAAAATATGAACACTGACAACATACGAGCCCCTAACTGAGTCCACGGGTCACCTTTAAAGGTAAAAACCCAGTTTCCCTGCCGTTAAGGCATATTTGGTTTCCAACGTTAGGCCTGTATTTCCACGACCTTCACCGCATGGAAGTGTGATGAGGTCAGTATCACGCCTGGTCGCATTTATCTTCCCAGATTTCTCTGATACCAATTTTTAGAGGCTGGGTGGATCTCTGGACCTTTTGGTGAGTACCAGAAAAAAAAAATCCCCACTGCTGGGACTTGAACCCAGTACCACCGGATGAGTAGATCGAGCGTCTAACCATGTAGCCAGCCAGACCGGCAGGACTATCTTTACCTAAATATATACATGTATTTGTTTTAATCAAACATTTCTTTTTGTTCCATTCAAGAAACTCAGCAAAGTGGCATTTATTAATTGTAATGAACAGCTAAATGAACTATGAGATTCTATTTTTTAGAAAAGCACAGATAACATTTTTGTTTCGTTAATGAAGCAATATTTTACTTGTAAGCTACATGCTACTTTTTTTTATTAGTTTTATATTTTGTTTCGTTTTCCTTCTCCCGTGCAATCTTTTCATCAGTCATACTTTTTAAAGTGTATCTTAATCCCTTTTAAAATAACTAAAAATGTTGTCTTAAAACAGGCAAAGATAAGAGAGTCTGAGAAGCTGGTCTTGAAGAAAAACGAGGCTTTGAAGAAGGAGCTAGAGCAGATAAAACTTAGGGAAGATAAGAGAACTCTCACGGTGAGTGGATACAGAAATACATGAATTATTTACCCTCTTAAAGCTTATAAATGTGCTTATTTGTTAGAAGTTTATTTCGCTGCGTTTCTCCCGTTTATGTTTTTGATAGGCGTCCTCATCAATGTAGGCATCATCTGCTACACTTTGTGATCTTCTTTTACTGCCTCACTGCAGTCCTGATTGTTCTTTGCGTGGATCAGGATTGAGAGTAGTTTATTGCAGCTATATTTTTTTTAGTCACCGAGTGCAGCTAAAAAGCAAGCGGTGTGTAATACTTCTTTAGCAGACTCCACCACCATGGGGACTAATGGCGATCCAGCCCCGTTAGCCAGGCTAGTCTTGTTACCTGGGGGTGGGGGGGGGGTACCAACGAAGATATGGGACAGGGTCTTGATTAGTTATGGTTCGCCAGTCATGACCTTAGCGTGCCAGCCATTAATCGCTGGTTACTAAATCTGACAGGGTCTTCGCCACCATACAGCGTGATACATAATCAAATTCATTCATTTATTATGTTCATCTGTTCTTTCTTATTTCATTCTTTGTTTCTTTATTTTTTAAAATGTATTCTTTCTTTTCCTCCCACTCTTTTTTATTATTTCTTTCTCGCGTGCCTGTTTTCTACTACTTTCTATCTCTTTGCATTCATTCATTCATTCATTCTTTCTCTCTTTATTTTTTTATTTAATCATTTGTTCTTTCTTTTTGATGTTTTTGTTATTTCCTTAATACGGTATAATTTTTTTGCACGTTATTCGTTCTCTCTCTCTCTTCCTCTCTCTCTCTCTCCCTCCTCTCTCTCCCCTTCCTCTGTCTTTCTTCCTCTCTCTCTCTCCCATCTTCTTTCTCTCTCCCCTACTTTTTCTTCCTCTCTGTGTCACTTTCTTTTTTTTTCAAATGCATGCACATGGCTTAGAAATTTATAGATGTTATAAAGTGATATTATGAGAACCACTGCTGTACAAATGTGTAGGCAGGGGCAGTGTCTGGAGTTAAATCAACAAAGCCTACATGGGAGCAGGAGCGAGCTTGTCAGTTTTATACAGTTTAATGGTTTGTTGTGTACGGCCTGATCTAAGTACCGACAGCTCATAATACAACGACATCAAAACAAACGTCCACTTCACTGATTCTGACTAGGAGCGACCTTCACATTGAAGAACAGGTCCAAGCATACTCCCAGCTCCAAGACCTCACGCATCTCTCTCTCTCTCTCTCTCTCTCTCTCTCTCTCTCTCTCTCTCTGAACCTTAAGTGCCCAGGGCACATGGGGCTTCCGCAAGGGTTTTCCACAAATGCCTGTCCTTCGCCTTTTTTTCTGCTCTTGCCCAGGTGAGCCTTCTATTGCTCAACATCCTTTCTGTTGTTCTTCTCCATGTCTCTTTTGGTCTACCCTTACTTCTGCTCCCCTGTGGTGTCCATCTTAGTGCTATTTTTGGTAGTCAGTTGTCAGTCATTCGGAGCACATGTCCCAACCATCGCCAGCGTCTTTCCTCAATAATTGTTGTCACGTATATACTCAGTGTTTAATTAATCACTTTCCCAAGCCCTAATAGTAGGAAGATTAAAAAAAAAAAAACAACCTTTCCACGTATCCATCCTCCTAACTCATGCACAGCCGTGTTCCAAAAGTCCCGCCAAAAATCTCCCTGGTGACCAAGTTCGGTAACAACTCGGTCACGTGACCAAATGACCAACCTTCACCTCGTCACTTACTTGAACGTGTGTTGTACCAGTCCTGAACAGCTAGGACACACCTGGTAACACATGAACTGCTAAATTTGTGTTTGTGTCGGGGGAGGGGGGGGGGGCAGTATTTATTAAAGAAGTTAGCCTTGTCCAGAAAACAAAATATTATGACCCTAAACTTATTCAGTTTCTCTCAGTCTCACAGTACCGACCTGTGATCTCTGACTTATTCTGTTTGTTTTTAACGTTTCTCATCTCTCAGGACGCCTCGCCCTTGGCTCGGGCTTTACCTAACGGCACCAAGGAGCTTGATCTCCGAGTGCTTGTTGAGGCTTCAGGTCATCAGCTTGATGTCTGTCCACATGTCACCGTGACCAGCCACAGCTGTCGCGGGTTCCTGTACAAGATGGGAGGTCGATTTAGGACCTGGAAGAAACGCTGGTTTGTCTTCGATGCAGTGAAAAGTGTGGTGAGAGATATGTCATGACCAGTTTATTCTCTCTCTCCCTCTCTCTCTCTCCCCTCCCTCTCTCTCTCCCTCTCTCTCTTTCTCCCTTTCTCTTCCTCTCTCTCTTTCTCCCTCTCTCTTCCTCTCTCTCCCTCTCTCTCTTTCTCCCTCTCTCTTCCTCTCTCTCCCTCTCTCGCTCTCCCTCCCTCTCTCTCTCCCTCTCTCGCTCTCACTCCCTCTCTCTCCCTCTCGCTCTCCCTCCCTCTCTCTACCTCCCTCTCTCTCTTTCTCTTTCTCTCCCTCTCTCTCTCCCTCTATCTCCCTCTCTCTCTTTCTCTTTTCTCCCTCTCTCTCTTTCTCTCTCCCTTCCTCTCTCTCTCCCTCTCTCGCTCTCACTCCCTCTCTCCCCCTCCCTCTCTCTCTCCCTCTCGCTCTCCCTCCTTCTTTCTCCCTCTCGCTCTCCCTCCCTCTCTCTACCTCCCTCTCTCTCTTTCTCTTTCTCTCCCTCTTTCTCTCCCTCTATCTCCCTCTCTCTCTCTCTCTCTCTCTTTCTCTTTCTCTCTCCCCAATCTGTATATCATCATTAGGTGCCTTCCTGGCAACCCTTAGGGATCGGGATGATACTTCCCCATAGATCTAAGTCCCTCATATTTACATCAGTTCAATTCGGGGACTTTTTATTCTGCTATCGCCTTGGACTGTCCATGATTCTTTTCTCTCATGGTCTTCCCCTGAAGGATGCATCAGCAGCAGGAGATCTTTCTTACAACCGAGAGGCCCACAGGAGAGCTGTTAGGGAGGCAAAGTCACGCAAGAGACATGCAAATGACTGACTGACTTCCCTTGCTTCTCTTCCTATTGCTACGAAGTTTTCAGGTTAGCCTAGTGGTTAGGTGCTCGGTTTTCATGCGAGATGAAATGGTTGAGAAAAATGGTAAACAAGACAAGAAGGAATCAAGTGCGAAATGAAATAATCCGGCAAATGATGGGAACAACAGAAGTGGTTCGAGCATGACACACGTGTATCCATGGCAACCAGCGGCACGTGCACACAACTCGAAAATATCTGGATATAGGTCTCGAGTATGACCAAGGGGGGAAAAAAGTGGAAATCTGGGGTGAAGGACTCACTGAGGAAGCATAACATGACAGCTACCCTAGCCTCTCATCTTGCTCCGGACCAAAGTCTAGTCTTAAACTCCCTGCAGCAGTAGCAGATGAAGAAGAAGAGGGGGAAAGAGAGGGAGGAAGAAGAAGAAGGAGGAAGTAAAGGAAGGAAGAGGAGGCGAAGAAATAAGAAGAAGAAGAGGGGGAAAGAGGAGGAGGAAGAAGAAGACGAAGAAGGAAGGGGAAAAAGAAGGAGGAGGAGGCGGAGAAATAAGAAGAAGAAGAGGAGGAAGAAGAAAAAGAGGAGGATGAGGAGGAAGAAGAAAAAGAGGAGGATGAGGAGGAAGAAGAAGAAGAAGAAAAAGAAGAGGAGGAGGAGGAAGAGGAAGAAGAAAGGAGAGGAGGAAGAAAAAGAAGAAGAAAAAGAGGAGGAGGAGGAGGAAGAGGAAGAAGAAGAGGGAGGAGGAGAAAGAAGAAGAAGAAAGAAGAGGAGGAAGATGAAGAAACTAAGAAGAATAGATGAGGAAGAAACAGGAGGAGGAGGAGAAAGAAGGAGGAGGAAGAAGGAGGAGGAGGAAAAGGAAGGAAGGAAGGAAGGAAGAAGAAGAAGAGAAGAAGTAGAATAAGAAGAGAAGAAGAAGTAGAAAAAGAAGGAAGACGACGAAGAAGAAAAGAAAGGAGGAGGAGGAGGGAAGCTGAGAAGAAGAAGAAGGATGAGAGAAGAAAAAGGAGGAGGAGGATGAGAAGGAGAAGAACGAAGAGGAGAAGGAGAAGAAGAAGAAGGAAGAGGAGGAGGAGGAGAAGAAGAAGAAGAAGAAGAAGGAGAGGAGGAGGAGGAGGAGGAAAAGGAGAATAAGAAGGATTAGAAGAGGGAGAAAGAGAAGGAAGAGAAGAAGAAGAAGAAAAAGGAGGAGGAGGAGGAGGAGGAGGAGAAGAATGAGGAAGAAGAGAACGAGGAGGAGGAGGAAGAAGAAGAAGGAGGATGAGCAAGAAGAAGAAGGAGGAGGAAAAAGAAGGAGGAGGAGGAAGAAGAAGAAGATGATGATGATGATGATGATGATGATGATGATGATGATGATGAGAAGGAGAGTGATAAAAGGAAAACGCATCAAACGAGGCAGATCCTGTGTGGCTCAAGCAGAGGATACAAGTAAGTCCATTTGCAGTCTAGATGAAGTGCCTAAAGGTAATGACTGGTTACTGGTACAGGACGGACCTCGGCTAACAAAGGTTATCATACAGACGGGCCCTGAATGTAGATACTGGGAACATGGAGGCAGTTGAACTTTGGGTTCAAAATCTCATCCAGCATCACTGTGGGTCTTCTGACACGGTAATACAAGTTATGTACAGATGGCTCAGTGACTCGGAGCAGCAGAAGTGGTCGGGCTTTTGTTGTCTACTGAAATGGAAGAGTAGTGGTAGCGGGTTCGTGAGCCGTTAAAGTCACCACGTCAGGCATGCGAATGGAAACTGAGGCTGTGTGGAGGAAATGGAATGGTTAGTTGCTCATGATGTGGTTAATGGTGTCGTTGTGACGGATTCACAGAGTATACTTCGTAAGACTGAGAAGAATTTGCTTCGAAAAGAATGAGTTCATCTGTTACGCCAGTCAAATATGACAGGCCTAACGTGGCTTTACTGTCCAGGGCATGCGGGAGTACATGGCAATGTTGTGGCAGACAGACTTGCTGGACAGGCTGAAATAAACAGAAGACTGACAATAGCCAAGGGTGACATTGCTAGGGCTGTGTTGGAAAGACTGTGGGAGAACGAAGAGCGGGAATGGAAGAACAATGTAACTGTGAAGAGACTGCTGGAGCTATGACAAACTAAGGTTGCTGGTAGGAAATCCGAACTGTGTGGCAGAAAACAGATCTTAAACAACCAACATTTGACAGGAACTATTAGCAAACATACTCCTCAGTGGATTCTGCGGCGTGCATAAGGTTGTCCCGAATGCACTGAAGCTGGAGTCTGAACTTTGAACTTAGTTTCGTAGTTCTTGATAAAGACACATTGCCGAAATATTGGTTTGTTATGCTTATAAGTTTTATACTTCTACACGACCATATCACTACCTCTTTTGTAATTCCTTCTTGCTTTTGCTTATTTCTATTTTTTTAAACTGCACCTCTGACTATCTCTACTCTACCTTTGAGGTAACTCGTTGCTTTTATTGTTTTGGTTTTTTTTTTTTTGTAGTCTACCAAAAGTATAAAGTAAACTATCACACCGTCATTTTTTTAAAAGAGATATATTATTTTCCTATTGTAATCTCTTTCTTCCGTTAAACTGCCTCCATAGCTAACGGCAGTAACTGTGTAACAATATTTTTTTACATTTATGAGCATATTGTGCACCATATCTTTTCGTATTTCCGCTTCAAGCTTTGACCTTGGCTAATCATCACTCGTCATTTGTTCACAGATCTTTTATTTCTCCGACAAGACTGAAGTCAAGCTCAAGGGATCCGTTTGTTTCCAGGCCATAGAGGAGGTTTACACGAACCACTTCAGGACAACAAAGAGTCCCAACCCTAAACTGACGTTCTGCCTAAAAACCTACAACAAAACCTACTATCTTGTAGCTCCATCTTCGGACGCAATGGCCGTGTGGATCGATGTGCTATATTCTGGAGCGGAAGGATTTAAGACATTTTACGAAAAAATGAGTGCATGAGGATTATTGTTATTATTATTATTATTAAATTAGTTTATATAAATAACAAAGCAGTGATAAAAACACGATATTAAGCGATCGATATTACTGCGACACTCAGAGAGAGAGAGAGAGAGAGAGAGAGCGAGAGAGAGAGAAATGAAGGTACAAGAAAGAAAGGAAGACTGGAGAGTTGTGTACGCGTGTGAAAGATTGTTGAGTAAATGAAAAAAAAAAGACAACTTTACACTGGAACGGAGTTTCTATGCTTCGATGGTCTTGCGTGGAGTAAACAAACAAACAAACAAATTCACTTTGATCTCTAACTAAACTCCAGATTCTATGCTCAATAATTAATATAGGCAAAAGTGCATGCACAGCTTCGGTGACTCTATTATAAATTACTATTGATTCATCAGATACCGTACCGATAGACACTTTTGTGGGATTCATCAGATGCCGTGTCGATAGACACTAGTGAGGGTTTGAATATCTCTAACTTGATCGGCTGTTCTTCTCTTTCTGCTCAGACTTGATAAATACGTTCAGATATACTTGTCTCTAACTTCTGCTTTCTCTTTTACCATTGAGTTTTTCACTGATTGTAACATCCTACTGTGTTCTCATAACCAGTTGAAAGAGTTTGGATATCTTTTAGTTTGAATTATTATTTCCTTTAGAGCAATTATTGAGGAAAGACGCTGGCGATGGTTGGGACATGTGCTCCGAATGACTGACAACTCACTACCAAAAATAGCACCAATAGTTTTTAAAAAGTGGATTGGGTAAAAAAATGTCCTACTTTTAATTTTATTTAGACTTTGCCAAAACATTGCTCTTAAGATGGACGCCACAGGGGAACAGAAGTAAAGGTAGACCAAAGAAGACATGGAGAAGAACAACAGGGAGGATTTTGAGCAATAGAGGGCTCACCTGGGCAAGCGTGGAAAAAAGGCAAAGGACAGGCATTTGTGGAAAACCCTTGCGGAAGCCCCATGTGACCTGGGCACTTAAGGTTCAGAGAGAGAGAGAGGGGGGGGGGGAGAAGGGAGATTATTTCCTTAAAAAGAATGATAATAAAAGTAACTCTTTGAATTAGTTCTCACGCTCTGCCAAGATAAGAAATTTTGGTAGAAATAAACTGAAGTGAGGTTATTCTATAATTATAAACAGTGGACTGGGTTAGAAATGTGCTACTTTTAATTTTATTTAGACTTTTCCAGTATATTCCTCTGAGCATGGGTTTCCAATTATCTAGCAACCCTGCCAGTGTTGTTCTGGTGTGAAAGAGTTAACCTGTGTAAAGTACCTTTCTTCATGAAGTACACCCATACGACTGGTCATTCGACTTATTTGTTATGTTTTAACTTATAGAGTAATAAAGAAGCACATTTATGACTATATCAGATACATCTTGCTGTTGTTGCTGTTATTTTTTTTCTATAACCCTGCATGTTGAAGCTGACAGAGTTGTGAAGATGTTGAAACACAAGGAAAGTGCTGTTCTACGAACGAGTCTGTCACGTGGTAGCTTAAAGACTCTGAGTAGGCCCCAGACTCTGAGTGGGCCCCAGACTCTGAGTGGGCCCCAGACTCTGAGTGGGCCCAAGACTCTGAGTAGGCCCCAGACTCTGAGTGGGCCCCAGACTCTGAGTGGGCCCCAGACTCTGAGTGGGCCCCAGACTCTGAGTAGGCCCCAGACCCTGAGTAGGCCCCAGACTCTGAGTGGGCCCCAGACCCTGAGTAGGCCCCAGACTCTGAGTAGGCCCCAGACTCTGATTGGGCCCCAGACTCTGAGTGGGCCCCAGACTCTGAGTAGGCCCCAGACTCTGAGTGGGGCCCAGACTCTGAGTAGGCCCCAGACTCTGAGTGGGCCCCTGACTGAGTAGGCCCCAGACTCTGAGTGGGCCCCAGACTCTGAGTAGGCCCCAGACTCTGAGTAGGCCCCAGACTCTGAGTGGGCCTCTTCCCCCCCCCCCACAACTCCTCCCCCCCCCCACGAAAAAAAAATGATCATAAAGCTGAGGCGGTTACTACGGGCAACAACAAAAAGGTGGGATAGTATCTTGGCCTGCTCTAGTTCTCTAGTCCCCCCCCCCCCCGGATAACTTTACCACTTCTCTATAAAATCTACCTTGCTCCTGGTTATATTACACACATGTGCTATATTTTGTTTATATTAATAATGTGAATCGTGCATTCCCGTCTTTTTACAGTGAGCAGTGAAATGAAGGGGGAAAAAAATCGTTGAGCAGAACCTGAGACGTCTTTGAGGGCAGGAATGAGTTCTCTCCACTTCTCACTACGTGCAGCCGGGTCTTTTGCTCTTTGTTCAGATACACTCCTAGATATTTTCTCACATATGCTTTCAAATATTCTCAGCATTCCATGCCGAGTTTTCTAAACATAAGGTGCCGGGTACACATTTTTACGACTAACGAACGCAAGGCGACTACAGCAGGAGACAGAAGACACGACTTTCAGTCAGGGGAACTGTGCCACTGTCGGCTCAGCTTGACTGACCATCCTACATATAGTTCATGCGTTAACCACAGGAACTACAAGAATGCAACTCGGGTGCAAATCTGCGCCTTCTATACAGACATAAGAGCTTAAATCTGGCCCTAGGAACAGAGCATAGACCCAGAACTTAACTCTGGGCCACACATGAAGAACTTAACTCTGGGGGCGCACATCAAGATCTTAACTCTAGGAATACATGAAGAACTTAACTCTAGGAACACACGAAGAACATAACTCTGGGAACACATGAAGAACTTAACTCTGGGAACACATGAAGAACTTAACTCTGAGGCACACATCAAGAACTTAAATCTGGGGGCACACATGAAGAACTTAACTCTGGGCCACACATGAAGAACTTAACTCTGGGGGCGCACATCAAGATCTTAACTCTAGGAATACATGAAGAACTTAACTCTAGGAACACACGAAGAACTTAACTCTAGGAACACATGAAGAACTTAACTCTAGGAACACACGAAGAACATAACTCTGGGAACACATGAAGAACTTAACTCTGGGAACACATGAAGAACTTAACTCTGAGGCACACATCAAGAACTTAAATCTGGGGGCACACATGAAGAACTTAACTCTGGGGCACACATAAAGAACTTAACTCTAGGAGCACACAAGAAGAACTTAACTCTGGGAACACATGAAGAACTTAACTCTGAGGCACACATGAAGAACTTAACTCTGAGGCACACATGAAGAACTTAACTCTGGGGCACATATGAAGAACTTAACTCTGGGACCACACAAGAAGAACTTAACTATGGGAACACATGAAGAACTTAACTATGAGATCACACATGAAGAACTTAACTCTGGGAGCACACAAGAAGAACTTAACTCTGGGAACACATGAAGAACTTAACTCTGGGGAGGGGGGGGGGGACACATGAAGAATTAACTCTGAGCATACATGAAGAACTTAACTCTAGGAACACATGAAGAACTGAACTCTCGGGGCACACGAAGAACTTAACTATAGGAACACATGAAGAACTTACCTCTGGGAACACGTGAAGAACTTAACTCTGGGAACACATGAAGAACTTAACTCTGGGAACACATGAAGAACTTAACTCTGAGGCACACATCAAGAACTTAAATCTGGGGGCACACATGAAGAACTTAACTCTGGGGGCACACATAAAGAACTTAACTCTAGGAGCACACAAGAAGAACTT
Source organism: Achatina immaculata (assembly GCA_009760885.1). Classification (NCBI taxonomy): domain Eukaryota; kingdom Metazoa; phylum Mollusca; class Gastropoda; order Stylommatophora; family Achatinidae; genus Lissachatina; species Lissachatina immaculata. Next base: position 21,211,511 of record CM019710.1, read on the forward strand.
AACTCTGGGAACACATGAAGAACTTAACTCTGAGGCACACATGAAGAACTTAACTCTGAGGCACACATGAAGAACTTAACTCTGGGGCACATATGAAGAACTTAACTCTGGGACCACACAAGAAGAACTTAACTATGGGAACACATGAAGAACTTAACTATGAGATCACACATGAAGAACTTAACTCTGGGAGCACACAAGAAGAACTTAACTCTGGGAACACATGAAGAACTTAACTCTGGGGAGGGGGGGGGGGACACATGAAGAATTTAACTCTGAGCATACATGAAGAACTTAACTCTAGGAACACATGAAGAACTGAACTCTCGGGGCACACGAAGAACTTAACTATAGGAACACATGAAGAACTTACCTCTGGGAACACGTGAAGAACTTGAATCTGGGAACACATGAAGAACTTAACTCTGAGGCATACATGAAGAATTAACTCTGGGGGCACACATGAAGAACTTAACTAGGGGGGCACACATGAAGAACTTGACTCTGGGAACACATCAAGACCTTAACTCTGGGGGCACACATGAAGAACTTAAATCTAGGAACACATGAAGAACTTAAATCTAGGAACACATGAAGAACTTAACTCTGAGGCACACATGAAGAACTTAACTATGGGGGGCACACATGAAATACTTATCTCTGGTGCACATGTGAAGCACTTCTGCTAACTGTGAGATTTATGAAGATCACCGATCTTTTTTTTTATGGCTCAAAAGAAGAAGAAGAAGAAGGTTGCTTCCTTGCTTGGTCTATTGGTTTAGTTGGTTAAGAGGAACCATCATTCATGCACACCGGACGCATTCATAAGTGCTCCGATCTCCTCTGTTTCAGCAGCACACAATAATTAGTGTGTGAGTATATAACTATACACGGAACCACTCAAGTAAAGCTGTGATACCTAAATGTATAAACTAGGAAAAAAGTAGGAACAGCTTTATTCCTTAATGAGTACAAAGTTGTGACGTTTCGGCGTGAACCTTAATCATACAAAAACACACAAGACAAAGAAATAGAAAGAGGAGATAAAGATTCACATGAATACTATGTTAAAAACAAATCATATAAAGTGACTAAGCACTTACCTGTAACTTGTAAGAAGCTGTTGCTTGTTCTTCTCTGTGTGCCAGAAATGAGTATGGTGGAGTGTAGACAGTATTTAAATGGAGACTTGGGATGTGTGATAGGTGGGTCGTACCACTGTTCCCTCTAAGCTGCGCGCCTGCGCGGCCGCGTACAGAAGAAAATCATACCGCTCAAAAAAATTTTGGAGCCCCGCAAAAAAAAAAACAACAACAACAACAGCAACAAAAACTGCTACCTTTATTTTCCAACTTTCAGATGTTACTCCGTGCTGTAACTGCGATCAAGAAAAATAAACGATGGTACATGTTTTTCCTGTACTGTTTCTTTCTTGTGACTTTCTGATTGGATGTTTCAACTGGTCTTTTATCGCTTAGTAGCGCTGTAGCAGAATCATGACGAGGCAAGTGGGCACACAGAGAACAGAGGGTAATTAAAATAAACGGGCATATGAACTTCCACTGCTGAAAAATACAGCAGGTCTAATCTGCTATAAAATTTACAGGCCTTTACAGTGAGTGTGTGTGTGTGTGTGTGTGTATATATATATATATATATATATATATATATATATATATATAGCGTTGTTACTACGCACATTTGCACACATAATATTTTTTTGCACATGAGCTGAGCATTTTGCACACAGACCGCAAACCTTAGAGGGAACATTGGTCGTAACTGAAGGTGGTGGGTGGGGAAACGGTGGAGGGTTTCAACGTACAACAGCTGATGACACCCGTTCTTTGTCGGCTTAGCATCAGTCTGGAGCTCTTGGTGAATCGTTTATTTATTGCCAGCCCAAGTTTCTCCCCCCAACTCCCTCATGCACCGGAAAGACGTGGAGATCTTCATACAGACCTGGACTGGTATAGTAACTGGCCGTACTTGCCTTCTCTGCTGTACATATATATTTGTCACACCTGCAGTATATGGTCTCTCTCTCTCTCTCTCTGAACCTTAAGTGCCCAGGGCACATGGGGCTTCCGTAAGGGTTTTCCACAAATGCCTGTCTTTCGCCTTTTTTTCTGCTCTTGCCCAGGTGAGCCCTCTATTGCTCAACATCCTTTCTGTTGTTCTTCTCCATGTCTCTTTTGGTCTACCCTTACTTCTGCTCCCCTGTGGTGTCCATCTTAGTGCTATTTTTGGTAGTGAGTTGTCAGTCATTCGGAGCACATGTCCCAACCATCGCCATCGTCTTTCCTCAATAATTGTTGTCAGTGGTTTCATCTGCATTTCTGCCAATAAGATGTTATTTCTTATGGTGTTTGGCCAAAACATTTTTTTAATTCTACGTAAACATTTAGTCTGGAAAGAATTCAACTTGTTTTCTATGGTTTTGGTGATTTTCCAGCATTCACTTCCATAGAGTAGTACACTTAGAACATTACTCTTAAATATCCTGATTTTCATATTTATGCTTAGTTTATTTGATTTCCATATATTCTGCAGCATTGCAAAAGCCTGGTTTGCTTTAGTAAGTCTGCTGTTGATGTCCTCTGTGCTGTCTCCATTTTCTACTACTCTGCTGCCAAGGTATACAAATTCGTTGACCTCCTCCACTAACTTGTTATCTACTCTGAGTACATTTCTGTTGTTCACATTTTGCTTCATTAACTTTGTCTTTCCTACGTTGATCTTTAGTCCTATGTTGTTTGCATTCTGGGTTAACTTGTTTATTTTATCTTGCATATCTTTGTGAGTATATGGTCTGATGTCATCTTATTGGTGCCACACGCACGATCCTCAGTTGATCCTGTCTTGAATTTGTTGTAGGCGTCTCCACCACGAACAAAAGAAAAATCATCAAGACATAAACGAGATGTTTAAGGAGAGTACTAAACGTGACAAGAACAGGCCAAATAAGAAAAGACAGCATCAGGGCAAGGGTTGAAGTAACACCAGTATTGTACTGTATCCAGAAACAGCAAGTAAATGGTCTGGCTCTGTTACACGGTTACCACCAGGCAGTATATCACAGACAAAATTCACACTAAGATTTGTAGGTAACAGAGGGAGAGGCCGCCCACGCAGGAGATGGAAAGAGAGAAGCTTTAAATATCCAATTATATGAAGCTCTGAAACTCTGAAGAGGACATTATTAAGAGAGGCCAAGTTAACAGGCATAAAATCCTTTGTTGAGGTTGAAAGACTCGCCGAAGACAGGAAAAATTGGCGAACTACTTTGCGAGCCCTATGTGACGTCTAACGGCACGGGAAGGATATAAGATATAAGATAAGATAAGATATATGAAGCAAATCGTCGAGCCCTTATTTGTTCCTGTTAACACCTGAAGGTATATGGGGAAACCTTGCCGTGGTGGGAGGAGGGAGTAAGGTGGGGGTGGGACTTGTGTATTCCAATGATCCTAAGAGCTATGCCGGCGGCAGCATAGGTACTTGCAGAGTCTCCCAAGTCGGACAGGTAGAGGGGGAGGGTTCAGATAAAGAGACACCCCGCTGCCTTGTAGAATGTTGAGGACAGTCTGTCAGAAACGCCGTTGAAGACGTATTCTTTAAGCAACGCAGTCCTTTTGTGACGACCAAACGATTTTATATAGGAAACTATTATTTGCTGTTATCTCCCTTACTTCTTGGAATTGACATAGACTTCATAATAAAAAAAAATGCTAGACAAGTAAAACGAGCATTGATTGGGTACATGAGACCCAACTGGGAGATCTTGATTCTGCAGATGACGTAACTCTTATCAGTAAAAATGTGAAATCAATACAAGAAAAAAAAACAGATACCCTGTCTTCACTGGCTAGTAAAATAGGACTTGAAATTAACAAGGAAAAAACAAAAATAATGAAGGTTCTCATTAATCACGAAGGAAAAATATACATAGTAGGAACAGCTGTTGAAGGAGTAGTAGGAACAGCTGTTGAAGGAGTAGTAGGAACAGCTGTTGAAGGAGTAGTAGGAACAGCTGTTGAAGGAGTAGTAGGAACAGCTGTTGAAGGAGTAGTAGGAACAGCTGTTGAAGGAGTAAACTAATTTGCATATACCCTGGCAGCTACATACCAGGATGGTGATACCGGAAAGGAAGTTAGAATTAGAATTGTAAAAGTCAGCATTGACTTTCAAGAATCTAGAGAACATATGGCATTCAAAAGTTATAAGTGCAAAAAAAAAACAAGTTAAGATTATTCAATTCAAATGTAATATCCACCCTCGTTTATGCATGTGAAAGCTGGAAAACAACTAAAGAAACAGACAAGAAATTCGATTCTTTCGAAAACAAGTGCCTACGGAAAATATTCGGTATAAAGTGGAACGAATTCAAGAACAACGCAGAGATAAGACAGATGAGCAAACAACAACCTGTCTCATGGGTGATCAGAAAAAGAAGATGGACATGTGTCGGTCATGTGATGAGCAGAAATAATTAGAGAATCCCCAAACAAGTTATCAAGAGGAACACAACAGGCCGAAGAAAAAGAGGTCGATCATGTGAAACTCTACAGAGGAAATTGTTAAGAGAGACCAGTTCAGTGGGCATAACATCTCTTGATGAGGTTGAAAACCTTGTGGACAGCAGGAAAACTTGGCAAACTATCATGCGAGCCATTTGTGACGTTTAACGGCATAGGAAGGATGCAAGTTGTAGTGTAAGATTATTTACAGTTAGTTTATGAACAAATATTGAGTTGTCACGCACTGTCTGCACCGTTAAGCACCATCACGCGCTCTATCGCGCACCGTCATTTGTTGAACGTCCTTTGCGTGAAGGCTATCTCACCCCTAGAACGCCTCTTCATTGGCCAAACACATTTTTTCGACCTTCACTGTATGAATCTGAATTCTGAAACGATATATTCTGGGAAAAAAACATCATCTATTTTGTAAGTTCTCTGTGTAAAGATTGCTATAATATATCGATTTCCATTGTACTTGTACGAACTCCCTGTAACTGCGAAATGTTGTTTTTTGCAGCCGATGCTGTGGAGGTGTTGGGGCACAACATCGTATCAGCGTGGGAGCGGGTTATGGCAGCTACTTTTTCAGTCCGAGAGTAAAAGCAAAAAAAGCAGGAGGGTGTGCGGTGCTTCTTTAGCAGACTCCACCACCATGGGGGCTATGGCGATCCCTGCACCGTTAGCCAGGCTAGGTCTAATGCTGCTGGTACCACGGATAGGTGAGACAGGGTCTTGGTCAGCTATGGTTCTCTAACCCTGACGCTGGCATATCAAGTATGGGTCACTGACTTGCCTCATCGGACAGGCGTCTTCGCCCTCATTGATGTTCGATTTAAAAGCAAAGAAACTAAGAAGAACAGGAAGCTGCACGTCTTTTTCCTTACAAAAAAAAACAAACTTTCTAGTGTAGTTTTATTTTCCTTCGTATATAGGCAGGTCACTTCCGCCATAACTTTCGAAAATGGCGCGTATTTGTTCCAAGGGAGAGAAACATGCCTGAGTAGAGTTCTTTGATAATCACATTTATTTATGGTTCTTCAAATTTCTCTCTCCTCACACACGCACATACAAAGTGAACGGGGTGGAGAGAGAGAGAGAGAGATAGTGAGAGAGAAAGACAGACATGGAGAGAGATGGGGAGGGGGAGAGAATGAGAAGATAGTGAGAAGGAGAAAGAGAGAGATGGGCAGAGATAGAAAAAGAGAGATGGAAGGAGAGAGAAAGAGAGAGATGGGCAGAGAGATGGGGAGAGAGAGAACGAGAGAGAAGGCGAGAGAGAGACGGAAAGGGGAGATATGGAGAGAGAAAGAGAGAGAGATGGAGAGAGAAAAGAGAGAGATTGAGAGAGAGAAAGAGAGAGAGATGGAGAGAGAAAAGAGAGATGGGCAGAGAAAAGGACAGTGGGAGAGAGCCAGAGAGAAGGTGAATGGTAAAGGAATAGAGAAAGAGAAGAGAAGAGAGAGAGAGAGAGAGAGAAAGACGTATTGTCATCTTTTTAATGTATCAGTTTAATGCTGACAGAAAGTTTCCTGGCTGATCTAATGATGGGCACCATCGGGGCTTCCGAGAGAAACTTTATAAGCCGGTGCTAATCCACTACGGGCCCTCAGAAGCCCTCCAAGGCCACACGTGAAAGAGGGACAACCCCTCGGATTGGGAGCAGTGATCTGGCTGGATTCCCCCATACCCCCCAACCCTTCCTTCCGCGGCCTCGTAGGACCTGGTACCAACCACGGTGGTAGTAACTGTAGTAAGTGTAGATAGCGGCTGCCGTAGCTGTTGCTGTAATAGTGGTAGGAGCTGTAAGGAAAGAAAGAAAGAAAGCGGATATGGCGATGATGATGATGATGATGATATTTGTCCCCGAGAAATGTGTGAGATTACGAACAGACCAACGTTGAACTTAATATATATATATATATATATATATATATATATATATATATATATATATATATATTATCTGTAATGATAAAAAATGGTATAATCTTAGATAAAAAAATCATCTTTATTGGAGATAGTTATGTCCCCTGACATTCGCATGTCGCATGGTTGTGAAGTGCTAGTAGTACCTTCACATTTCTAGGCCACTGCAGCATTTGAGGTAGATATATGCCAGGACCTGTCCTCTCTGCCTACGAAGCCTAGATACCCATTTCTTGAAGCTGGATTGCCTTTGCTGCACGTAAGTCCGAAATGAATTCCGCACCAGTACGAAATCGAGCCGGACCTTCTAAGTCGACATGCTATTACACTAGCCACTATACCACCGCGACATCTTTCAAAGATAACAAGGAAATCTCTGCATATAAAACATTATTGTTTTATTTTACTATCATTTATACCTATTACAACAAGGATGTGTATTATCTCCCTTGCTTTTTGGAATTCCCATAGACTTTATAATGTGTGCACAGTTAAAACAGGCATTGATTGGGTACATGACACCCAACTGGAAGATCTTGATTTTGCAGATGACGTAACTCTTATCAGTAAAATGTGAAATCACTGCAAGAAAAAAACAGTTACCCTGTCTTCAATGACTAGTTAAATAGGACTTGAAATTAACAAGGAAAAAAAAATAATGAAACTTCTCATTAATCAAGAAGCACAAATATACGTAGAAGGAACAGCTGTTGAAGAAGTAAACCAAATTGCATACGTCAGCAAATACATAGACCAGGGTGGTGACAGCAGAAAGGAAGTTAGAATTCGAATTGTAAAAGCAGCATTGACCTTCAAGAATCTTGATAACATATGGCATTCAAAAGTTATAAGCACAAAAAAGTTAACATTATTCAATTCAAATGTAACATCTACCCTCATTTATGCATATGAAAGCTGGAAAACAACTAAAGAAATAGACAAGAAATTAGACTCTTTTGAAAACAAATGCCTAATTAAAATACTCGATATAAAGTGGTACGAATTCAAGAAAAACGCAGAGATAAGACAGATGAACACACAGCAACCTGCCTCATGGGTGATCAGAAAAAGAAGATGAACATATGTCGGTCATGTGAGGAGAAGGAACAATCAGAGAATCCCCAAACAAGCTATCAAATGGAACACAACAGGCCGAAGAAAAAGAGGTCGATCACGTGAAACTCTAAAGATGACATTGCAAAGAGAGACCAGTTCAGTGGGCATAACATCCCTTGATGAGATTGAAAAACTCGCCGAAGACAGGAAATCTTGGCGAGCTACCATGCGAGCCCTATGTGACTTTTAGCGGTACAGGAAGGGTGTAAGATGTAAGATCACGTCACATTATACAAAAGATAGTAATTGTAACGGTCTATGTTTGGTGCAATACGAAGTTGTGTAGTAATAGCAGAGATCACAACTAGAGGAAATCAGACCATATATCAGGAGATAGTATAGACCGGAGGCGGGGGAGGGAGGGGGAGATGGCCTTTACTAAGTAGGCTGAGGACCTGGGTGGTGGTCACCTGTTTGACAGCACGTGTAATCACTGGCTTCCTCTCACACACTTCCAATATTTGCGCAGGTCACAGAGAAAGTTCTATACATGAATAAATCATGCAATCTCGTGGACCATGAGTCACTTTACTCAAACTGTTTTCACTTCGCTCCGACTAACACGAGAACCCATATTTCTGAGAACTGACAACGCGGAACCTGTTCTTCTGTGGAGGAGCCATATCTCGATGCCAGTTATCAACAAGTGGAGTTTGCTGACAGGGTTAGTTTCATTTTTTCGTTTAGTTACCGAGAAGTGAACGCTGGTTTTCATGGCTGCTTCCTTTATGATTCGCTGAGTGTGATACATACCTGCTTCCTTCATGATTGGCTGAGTGTGATATATACCTGCTGATATGATTGGCCTTTTCTTGTTTGTTTATGTGATAAGGCCTTCTCGGAATGTAGCTATTTATAAAACCAGTTTTGCCGCGGTTTTAAGAGTATCAGTGATGTCCTATATTCTTTGCTCCTCGGCCGACCTTGTCCTCGTTTCCCTGTTATTTCCAGGTCATCATGGCCTTGCTATGATTCATTGCCTTCTATACCTCTATCCGGGTATAGGCCATTAACAAGGACTCTTCATTTATTCTGTCCTAGGCTATTCGTCTCCAGGCGTAGTCGATTTTTTTTATCTCTGTTTCAAGACTTCTTCGCCAGATGTTTCTTCCTTGTTTCCTCTTTTCTCTGAGGATTCCAGGTGAGAGCTTGTTTTGTTATGATCTATGGTAGACTTTCGTAGTGTATGCCCTATCCGTCTCCAACGTCTTTTCCTTATCATTTTTTTCACTGTGGTTTGGTTCGTTTTCTGTCACAGCTCTTCATCGCCGAAGACCGTCTAATCTGAAGGGTCTTCCTTAGGCAGGTGTTAACAAAGGTCTGCAGTGTCTTCGCTGTGATCTAAGAATGATGACTTTCCTTTCTTGGTGGAGTTGATGAGTCACTTCACGTCCACGTCCATTTCTCGTCGAATACATTTGTTGCTTCTTTTGTCTTTCCATGATATTCTTATGTCTCTTCTGTATCTCTTTCAGGAAGATGCGATGGTTTACTTGACTGCTTGACATAACATGACCAAAAATTGCAATTTATTTTCGCAATTATCTTTTTATTCAAAGCACTTTTTTGCATAATTTTCAAATCATGTCCTAGACAGAGCAACATGTCCATGAATTCTCACGAATATTTATTGGCAGCTCTCTACATAAAACCACAGCAGAAATAATTTTTACACCTAAAAATGTCGAAGGATTGTCATCACTATATTCAGGACAAATACATAATAACTCCGATCTCCTCCCTGTGAAAACGATATCTCAACAAGGTGCGCATAATCCCTAGCACCTGAGGAAAGAAAACAGAGCCAAAATCGGAGGAAGAACCCGCAAGATTCGGTCTGAAACTGTGGCTAGACTCCTTGAGCATGTCATGAAGGATCAGCAGAGGAAAAACTTGGCGCTCCAGCTAAAGTTCAAAATGTTGAAGCGCGTTTCGTGAAATCAGTCCCTAGACCAGGGATGTGGCCTGCTAGGGGGTGGTAGGGTGGTCAGGGATGTGGTCTGGTAGGTCGTGGTAGGGTGGTCAGGGATGTTGCCTGCTAGGTGGTGATAGGGTTGTCAGGGATGTGGTCTGGTAGGTCGTGGTAGGGTGGTCAGGGATGTGGCTTGCTAGGTGGTGATAGGGTTGTTAGGGATGTGGCCTGCTAGGTGGTGATAGGGTTGTCAGGGATGTGGTCTGGTAGGTCGTGGTAGGGTGGTCAGGGATGTGGCTTGCTAGGTGGTGATAGGGTTGTCAGGGATGTGGCCTGCTAGGTGGTGATAGGGTGGTCAGGGATGTGGCTTGCTAGGTGGTGATAGGGTTGTCAGGGATGTGGCCTGCTAGGTGGTGATAGGGTGGTCAGGGATGTGGCTTGCTAGGTGGTGGTAGGAGGTCAGGGATGTGGCTTGCTAGGTGGTGATAGGGTGGTCAGGGATGTGGCCTGCTAGGTGATGGTAGGGTGGTCAGGGATGTGGTCTGTTAGATTGTTGTAGTGGGTCAGGGATGTGGCCTGTTAATGGTTGTAGGAGGTCAGGGATGTGGCCTGCTACTTGGTGGTAGGAGGTCAGGGATGTGGCTTGCTAGGTGGTGGTAGGAGGTCAGGGATGTGGCCTGCTACGTGGTGGTAGGGTGGTCAGGGATGTGGCTTGCTAAATGGTGGTAGGAGATCAGGGATGTGGCTTGCTAGGTGGTGGTAGGAGGTCAGGGATATGGCCTATTAGATTATTGTAGTGGGTCAGGGATGTGGCCTGCTAGGTGGTGGTAGGAGATCAGGGATGTGGCCTTCTAGGTGGTGGTAGGAGGTCAGGGATATGGCCTATTAGATTGTTGTAGTGGGTCAGGGATGTGGCCTGCTAGGTGGTGGTAAGAGATCAGGGATGTGGCTTGCTAGGTGGTGGTAGGAGGTCAGGGATATGGCCTATTAGATTGTTGTAGTGGGTTAGGGATGTGGCCTGCTAGGTGGTGGTAGGAGATCAGGGATGTGGCCTTCTAGGTGGTGGTAGGAGGTCAGGGATGTGGCCTTCTAGGTGGTGGTAGGAGTTCAGGGATATGGCCTTCTAGGTGGTGGTAGGAGGTCAGGGATGTGGCCTTCTATGTGGTGGTAGGGTGTCGGGGATGTGGCCTTCTAGGTGGTGGTAGGGTGTCAGGGATGTGGCCTTCTATGTGGTGGTAGGGTGTCAGGGATGTGGCCTTCTAGGTGGTGGTAGGGTGTCAGGGATATGGCCTTCTAGGTGGTGGTAGGGTGTCAGGGATGTGGCCTTCTAGGTGGTGGTAGGGTGTCAGGGATGTGGCCTTCTAGGTGGTGGTAGGGTGTCAGGGATGTGATCTGCTGAGTGATGGTGATGATAATGTGAGAGGGGAGGGGTGTGATGTGTAATCACTGTAATGTTTTTGGAAGGGAGAAAATTATCGATCAAGGAGTGATGTGTGAGCTGGCGTTCTGTTATGGTGGAGAAACTAGTTCTTGTTGTCTCCCTTGCTTGGATGTTAGAGCCGAATGCCCTTCCCTCAACCACTTCACAGCCCCACAGTAAAACTTGCCATTGATTTTTTTCGCCACGGGGATACATGAATTCCTTGTGGACAACGATTTGGATGTCGAGAAGAGAACGATCTGCTTGGATGGACTTGATTCCCCTGCTTAAAATCCATCATATCAGTTGTTAAGAAATTCACTGGATCAGATCGCAAAAACGCTCAGAACTTAATCACGTGTCCTCTCAGCCAACAACTTTTGACACACAAGGCATACTGCTAGCCCCATCTAGCGGCCGAAGGGCATACGACAACCGGTTCGAGAGGGTAGTTTATATTCCCCAAACTTTTGGGTAGCATACCTACATGGAGAGACACGGAAATGTAAGTATATGATTATCAGTCTTTAACAATATAGCAATCTAATGAGGACGGGTAGGTACAGTACATTATAAGCAGGGTCGATGCTAGGCTATTTCTGCACAAAGTGGCAAGGCAAACTTATGGCGCTTCCCTGAAGGAGTTAGCCCGTTCTAAACTGTGCCCTTCTGAGGTCAGCGTTCTAGACTGTGTACCCAGGTGGCATAATGGTAGCACCGGTTTTGGTTATGTGTAAAACATAAAACATACGCATAGGCCCAATCGAGTGGGGGGGGGGGGGGGGAGTTGAATCCTGTGCATCGCCTCGAGGCCCGAAGTACGAAGGGGACCAAATTAGGACTCCAGAGGCAACAATACGACCAGGTAGCCACAAAATAGTTTTGCGTCAGTTTACAATATTCCTCTCAGAGACCCTCCTGTTACACAATACGTGCATTCATAAATACACATACATTTATATATGTTCTTTTGCAAATTTGTTCATCAGATTTTCCCTGTACGAGGAAATGTAAATCGAGGATCATCGCAAGGTAAAACTGAACAGCATTTTGAGCACAAGAAATGAACGTGATCTTAGCGTGCCAGGGCTTCCTTGTTTCGCTGTAAATTCTCGGCCGTTACCACTGAGAGCTACCATGAACTTCTGGTTCACTGAGGAAAAACCTGAACCACCTTATCCATGGCTTGAGCTGTTCAAGGGAATTTTGGGAATATAGTCTATTATCTGTACATCTGTACGTGTGTATATGCATGTAATTACGGCATGTGTGAAGGCAAACTAACTAATATATATCAAATTATATCTCTCGAACCTTATATTTTGTCCCTTTAAGGTCTACGACCCCGACGCATGCATACTGGATCTAAGGCAGTAGCTTCCAAAGTGGAAATGAAAATAAATGGGTGTATGGTACAGTTGTACTACAAACAAACAAACAAATGGAAGGAGTGAGGAAAGTGGACAGAAACAAGAATAGCAGGAAGCAAGATGAATACATATAAATGAGTGACATACAACAATCCAATATTTCGGCAAAAGCCTTTTTCAAAGATCACATACAAAAACAACACAACAGATAAAAACCACAAAAAAATGTATGAAAAATATAAAAACTTAAGTCTTTTGGCCGCCTCCTTATAAGAAAGCACGGCAAGAAATGCAGCCAGATAGACGAAGTAGAGCACAAAGTGAACGCCAACGATTGCCTGAGAAAAGTTGCAAAGGGGTGATCACAAAGTGTACCATATGGTAAACAACATGGCATTATGCCACAGATAGCCATGGCTTGCCACCATCGGATACTCATGGTACAAACAAGACCACTCAGATGGTGGTGAGTGGTGTGCGGTGGTTGTTGTGCTAAACAAGAGAATGGGTCGTCATTAGAAGACTGAGCTACATCTTGGAAATGGAATTTCCAGATTACGATGAAATCGGTGGACATCTTGAAGAAGTGAGAACTAGTCGACGGATGAACGAAGAGGAAAAAACTGTAACCCTTTACCCAAGACAGACAGGTCATCAGCAGACAGTGGGCGGTCTCTCCAAAGTGGGCGGTAGCACACACTCTTCCCCGGGGGAGGGGGCCGAGGATTGGAAAGATCCAAGTGGCGATGTGGAAAAGTGTGCAGGGGCGGGGGTGTTATCAGAAAAATAGAGGATAACTTTAGACGGCGCTAGAGATAGGGCGTGAACGACAGAGGGCATCAGAACCAAAGATTCCAGCCCTTCTATCTTTCAAATGTCCGACTCCGATTCCTTCATAAATGGTACAATCCTGCCCACCAGGACTCCGCCAAGAATTGCTTCTCATTCTGTCTCCACAACCAAGATGTCGGTGGAGATGGAGCCTAGAATATCACCTGACTGTTGTGGGCGTTATAAAGCGCAAGCCTCCTCTTTCATCGTTCCCCATTCTTCTTCTTCTTCTTCTTCTTCCAAGGGCTGGGTCATGCTAAATCCAGCGCCCTGTCCAAAGATTAAGTCTAAAGATTTGTGTAGGTTTTCAGGGCGGTCTTCAAGCTTCTGTCTGAGATCTACACTCTGAGGGTAGATTGGCCGTGCAGGTCTAAAAACTTTGGACAGTCATGGATCATCATTCATCAGTACTTCTGTCAGAACGCCGAAATGTCCCCTATTTTAAAACACCTATCCCATATTGTCCCGTATTCTCATCTGTGACTGCGGCATGTCGGAAATACCTAAATTTTTTTAAAGCTATCTTAATCTTCTTCTTCTTCGTCGTTCGCTTAAAGCTATCTTAATCTTCTTCTTCATCGTTCGCTTAAAGCTATCTTAATCTTCTTCTTCTCTATCGTTCGCTTAAAGCTATCTTAATCTTCTTCTTCTCTGTCGTTCGCTTAAAGCTATCTTAATCTTCTTCTCTGTCGTTCGCTTAAAGCTATCTTAATCTTCTTCTTCTCTGTCGTTCGCCTAAAGCTATCTTAATCTTCTTCTTCTCTGTCGTTCGCTTAAAGCTATCTTAATCTTCTTCTTCTTCGTCTTTAGCTTAAAGTTATCTTAATCTACTACTTCTTCTTCTTCTTCGTTCGCTTAAAGCTATCTTAATGAAAACGTTGGTATTTTTTCCTAATACAACTTACTCCATATTGAACAAGTAGACCAAACTGACAAATTGACAGGTTTATAAGTAAAGTTATAAACCTAGGAAATGATTAAAATTTCGTGTTAAAATTTAACTCTCGTTCTCCTCCTCCTCCTCCTCCTCCACTCTCTCTCTCTCTTCTTTCTCTCTCTCTTCTTTCTCTCTCTCTTCTTTCCTTCAAGCACCTTTCACCCTTCACACTGATTGAGTGTCCCTATATGAACTTAGATAACGTGATCACGTTACAGTTGTGAAGGACTAAGCATCATGTAGCAATACAATTTTACATTTATATGAATTAGGAAATTTAACAAAGAATATCTTTAAAATCGTTAAGACGGAGATTTCAAATTCCCTGATCGTAGATTAGTCACTGACCCACTTTTAAGTGTCGCCTGTGACAGCACTAGCTCTCTCCTGTTGGAAATTAGCTTCTGTCATTGATGATTTTCTTCCTCTTCGTTTTCAAATTCTTCGTGAAAAAGGTCGTCTATCATTTTCTTCTAATTTCTTCTTCCTCTTTGTCATTTCAGTTTCTTTACTTCTTTCTTTTCTTCTTTTGAAGAAGATAATTTTCTTCCGCTAGAACTTTCCACCAGTTTTCCTTCCTTTAAGTATCATTTATTACAGCCAAGACAAAAATGCCATCTATGAAGCAAAGCATGGAATCCAAAGAGACAACCTTCATCTATAATCTGGCAACTTTTCATCGCCGCCCGAAAAGCAGACGACAAACAAGCCGCCATTTTGTTGATCTAATTAGAGGTGCAGTGTCACGTAATCAGCATGGAGCAAAAAGCTAACATTAAACTCAGTTTAAAATTCGGAGAAAGTACCATTGAGACTTAGAATTGATGCGACAAGTTTATGAGGATAATTGTTTATCTCTTGCATAGATATTCAGGTGTTATTCACGATTCAAAAGTTGTGTGGAAACGATTACAAATGCAACTAGACATGAACGCCCAATTTATGTTCGTAATGAGGAACTCATTGCAAAAGTCAGAGAACAGATACAAGAAGATCGTTGTTTGACTATGAGGATGATGGCAGATGAATTTGGTGTTAACTGAGAGACCATTTGTAAAATTTTAGTGGAAGATTTGGGCAAGAAAAAAGTTGCATGCCAGTTTGTACCACATGCGTTGTCAGATGACTAAAACATCAGCGTGTTGAGTACTCAAAAGACATCATCAAAACGTGTCGCAGAAATAAACATTTCTTAAATTTAATTGTTGCAGAGGATGAAACGTGGATTTTTCGCTATGATCCCACAATTGAACGCCAAAGTGCTCAGTGGAAGTCATCATCATCACCAAAAGGCAAAACGTTTCGTCTTCAAAAGTCGAAAGTGAAGACAATGTTGATGTGCTTCTACGACAGCAAAGGAGTTATTCACAAAGAATTTATTCCATAGGGAGAGACTGTCACTGCCAAAGTTTAGTTAAGTATTTTGAAACACCTATTGAAAAGCGATTCTTCGAGTCTGACCCGAGTATTCAACACCTGGCAGTTTTTTCTTTCTTTATGATAATGCACCGGCTCACCTGGCGATAGTTGTACAGGAATTTTTGGCCCAAAAAACAAGTGTGTGTTCTCAACCATCCACCCCATTTCTCAGATTTGTTACTATTGAAAGGACGCTTCTTTGACGATACTGATGACATCCAAAGGGCCGTAACATCGAGTTTAACCGCCATACCAACAGAAGCACTGCATAGGTCGTTTCAGAGTTTGTTAGATCGTGCCACTCGCTGCATCAATGCAGAAAGGGCTTACTTTGAATAAAATACAGTTTATATCTTCAAATGTTGTTTATTTCATTTTTTATGTTATTAGTCTCATTACTTAATTGTCGGACCTTGTAGACACACACACACACACACACACACACACACATATATATATATATATATATATATATATATGATCCGTATATCATCTCTGTTTTGCTATGGAAAAACGTATGCTAAAGACTAATACCGATGCTGCAGAACTGTAATTGGCATTTTGCTTATAAAACGCCTGCCTTGATTAGAGGCCGGCCTCTAATAAATGCCGAATCACGATGACAATTTTGTCATGGGGCGCTTGTTCAAGGAAATATGTTATTTATACTTTTAAAACGCGTGACATATTTCACGTACTTTCAGGGACTAACGTCTGGAGTATTACAGTACCTGAACATGAACAAATATTTATGTTTATATTTTGAAGCTGGCATTTTCTTTTAGGATTTAGCTCTTTCTGAAACCGTTTTTGTTTCTTTTCCAGCAACTCTGTACACTTGTACAGAAATGTTAGGTAAAGTTAAAGGTAACCCTGTTATGCCTTAGAGGCACATAAGGATATGGTGTTAGTGCCCATATTTTCCTTAGAGGCACATAGGGATATGGTGTTAGTGCCTATATTTTCCTTCGAGGCACATAGGGATATGGTGTTAGTGCCTATATTTTCCTTCGAGGCACATAGGGATATGATGGTAGTGCCTATATTTTCCTTCGAGGCACATAAGGATATGTTGTTAGTGCCTTTAAGGCACATAAGGATATGGTGTTAATGCCCATATTTTCCTTAGAGGCACATAAGGATATGGTGTTAATGCCCATATTTTCCTTAGAGGCACATAAGGGTATGGTGTTAATGCCCATATTTTCCTTAGAGGCACATAAGGATATGGTGTTAATGCCCATATTTTCCTTAGAGGCACATAAGGGTATGGTGTTAATGCCCATATTTTCCTTAGAGGCACATAAGGATATGGTGTTAGTGCCTATATTTTCCTTAGAAGCACATATGGATATTGTGTTAGTGCCCATATTTTCATTAGAGGCACAAAGGGATATGGTGTTAGTGCCCATATTTTCCTTCACCTGTCAGCACACCAGAGAGTAATGTGGTCAGCGTCACGCCTGGCGCATTTTCTTCCTCAACTCCAGAAGAAGTCGGGTACTCGTTACATCTGGGGTGATTGGGGTTCCTCCGGCCGGATTAGAACATCCGACCTTCGTCATGAGAGACTAGTGCACTAACTACTTCGCCACTCCAACAAAAGTTATATTATTATTAAGTTAAAATCTTATTACGATAATTTTTGCCATGCGTTATTTTAGCCAGCAGTCAGGTCATCTCTTGGGTCGGTTATCACAGGTCAGTCCAGTTATCTGTTACTCTTTACCCTCCCACTCCGTCCATTTCCACTTACGTACAGGCATACACACTAACATGCATATATACACACCCACACTAACATACAAACACATGTACACTACCATACACGCACACTCACTTTCTTTCATAGACCTTCATGAGTGCTTCTACCTTTCAGGATTTTCTTTTAACAGGAAGGGGGAAGAGGGGTTGGGCGGGGGAGATGGAGAGAGCCGAAGGGAGAGGAAGAGGGAGAGAGTAAGGGAGGGAGACAGAGAGAGAACTAACGAACAGACTTTATTTTCGAAGAGTTAAGAATCGGGCAGGCAGGCCCGTCTACCACTCTCCCCTTCATCATACAACTTCCAACCCAGTCACAGATATTCAGCATTTGTCACTGAACATAACATGCATGAAAAAGCTTAAAATGAATAAGTAAATCATTAATAAACACTTTCGTTCCGCAAACTCCACATTCTGCTTTATGAAACTAATGAAATAAACTTCATTAGGTTCTCACATTCGTTATAAACTCACACATTTTTGGAACAGCAATATAACAGATACAACAATCAAGTCATACTTTAGATTAAACTAGTTTAGACTTTGACAGTACATATGCCTATACTTTTCTTAAAGCAAATACATACCGATGCATTTATTCACACACATTGAGTGAGAGGGAGGGGAAAAGATAGGGGAAGAGAGAGGGGGAAAGATAGGGGAAGAGAGAGGGGAAAAGATAGGGGAAGAGAGAGGGGAAAAGATAGGGGAAGAGAGAGGGGAAAAATGGGGGAAGAGAGAAGGGGAAAATAGGGGAAGAGAGGGGGAAAAGATTGGGGAAGAGAGAAAGGAAAAGATATGGGAAGAGAGAGGGGAAAAATAGGGGAAAAGATTAGGAAAGAGAGAGGGGAAAAGATAGGGGAAGAGAGAGGGGAAAAGATAGGGGAGAGAGAGGGGAAAAGATAGGGGAAGAGAGAAGGGGAAAGTAGGGGAAGAGAGGGGGAAAAGATTGGGGAAGAGAGAAAGGAAAAGATATGGGAAGAGAGAGGGGAAAAATAGGGGAAAAGATTAGGAAAGAGAGAGGGGAAAAGATAGGGGAAGAGAGAGGGGAAAAGATAGGGGAAGAGAGAGGGGAAAAGATAGGGGAAGAGAGAGGGGAAAAATGGGGGAAGAGAGAAGGGGAAAATAGGGGAAGAGAGAGGGGGAAAAGATTGGGGAAGAGAGAAAGGAAAAGATATGGGAAGAGAGAGGGGAAAAATAGGGGAAAAGATTAGGAAAGAGAGAGGGGAAAAGATAGGGGAAGAGAGAGGGGAAAAGATAGGGGAAGAGAGAGGGGAAGAGAGAGAGGAAAAATAGGGGAAAAGATTAGGAAAGAGAGAGGGGAAAAGATAGGGGAAGAGAGAGGGGAAAAGATAGAGGGAAGAGAGAGGGGAAGAGAGAGGGGAAAAATAGGGGAAAAGATTAGGAAAGAGAGATGGGAAAAGATAGGGGAAGAGAGAGGGGAAAAGATAGGGGAAGAGAGAGGGGAAAAGATAGAGGAAGAGAGAGGGGAAAATAGGGGAAGAGAGATGGGAAAAATGGGGGAAGAGAGAAGGGGAAAGTAGGGGAAGAGAAGGGGGAAAAGATTGGGGAAGAGAGAAAGGAAAAGATGTGGGAAGAGAGATGGGAAAAGATAGCTGAAGAGACAGGGGAAAAGATAGGGGAAGAGACAGGGGAAAAGATAGGGGAAGAGAGAGGGGAAAAGATAGAGGAAGAGATAGGGGAAAGATAGGGGAAGAGAGAAGGAGGGATAGAGGGGAAGCGAGAGAAAGGGAGAGAGAAGAGCTCATATATAAGACGACAAAACACACGAGCCTTTCAATGTTAGACACATAAACATTTTTGTAAACAAAATTTTAAAAAAAACTACCATGTTCTATTGCGAAATTATGTAATGCCTATTGTTAGCCTTTACAGCAATTTAAACTACGAACCCCACCCCCTCTTCCCCCTCTCCCTCCCCAACTGCGAAGCCACAGTTATTTATTTTTATCTTTATTTTAAAGCCACGTCACAGGTGTTTAGCAAACTAAATAATGCTATTCAAATGTGAGAAGTACGATGACCTGGTCAGGCAACTGAGGCAGGGGGCAGGAGTCAGGGCAAAAGTGTTAGCTGTAGAAGCTGGAGCGAGAGGATTCGCAGCAACATCAGCATACGACCTATGTAAGCAACTAGAATGTATAAAATTGGAAAAAAGTAGGAGCAGCTTTATTACTTAACG
The DNA here is from genome assembly GCA_009760885.1 of Achatina immaculata. NCBI lineage: Eukaryota > Metazoa > Mollusca > Gastropoda > Stylommatophora > Achatinidae > Lissachatina > Lissachatina immaculata. Next base: position 21,230,932 of record CM019710.1, read on the forward strand.
ATTACAAAGTTGTGACGTTTCGGCGTGAGCCTTAATCATACAAAAACATACAGGACGAAGAAATAGAGAGAGGAGATAAAGTATAGATTTACATGAATACTGTAAAAAAAAAAAAAAAGTACTTAGCTGTAAATTGCAAGGTGTGGCTTGTCTAGTGGTGTGTGTCAGGAATGGATCTGGTAGGACGTGGAAATTTTTTAAATAGAGACCTGTGACATGTGGTCGGTGGGTTGTAACTGGGGGTGGTGGATGGGGAACCGGGGAGGGGAGAGAGAGTGACGCACTACTGGCCTAGCTAGGAGAATTTGAAACAGGTGATTGGGGAAGAGGTGTTGCAGAGAAGAGGGGTTGCTGAGAAAATAGCGGGGTTGCAGAGTGATGCTGTGAGGAAGTTTGAAAAGTAAAAAGGGGTGGATTTAGTGGAGAGGTACTATAATGATTGAAGAAGATGATGTTACGTGTAACTAAACAGCGAGTTTAAGCCATGTGGTTCCAGCGTCCCATAATTTTGAATGCAGCGGTTCTCAAGTGCCAGGCGGCTTGTGTCATCTGCGTGACATTGTTTAATGGCTGTTACCAGAAAATCAGATTTGCCTCTGTGGTTGGGGCCATTGAAATGATTTGGGACTGGTTTCGAAGCATGCTGGGTGATGTCGTACAGATGTTTTTGCATGCGGGATTAGGGGAGGCAAATCTGATTTTCTGGTAACAGCCATTAAACAATGTCACGCAGATGACACAAGCCGCCTGGCACTTGAGAACCGCTGCATTCAAAATTATGGGACGCTGGAACCACATGGCTTAAACTCGCTGTTTAGTTACACGTAACATCATCTTCTTCAATCATTATAGTACCTCTCCACTAAATCCACCCCTTTTTACTTTTCAAACTTCCTCACAGCATCACTCTGCAACCCCGCTATTTTCTCAGCAACCCCTCTTCTCTGCAACACCTCTTCCCCAATCACCTGTTTCAAATTCTCCTAGCTAGGCCAGTAGTGCGTCACTCTCTCCCCTCCCCGGTTCCCCATCCACCACTCCCAGTTACAACCCACCGACCACATGTCACAGGTCTCTATTTAAACAATTTCCACGTCCTACCAGATCCATTCCTGACACACACCGCCAGACAAGCCACACTTTATAATTTACAGCTAAGTACTTTTTTTTTTACAGTATTCATGTAAATCTATACTTTATCTCCTCTCCCTATTTCTTCGTCCTGTATGTTTTTGTATGATTAAGGCTCACGCCGAAACGTCACAACTTTGTAATCGTTAAGTAATAAAGCTGCTCCTACTTTTTTCCAATTTTATACATTCTAGTATCACAGCTTTACTGCAGTGTTTAGTGTATAGTTGTATACTTATACACCAATCATTGTGTATGTAAGCAACTGGGCATAAAGGGACAAGCAAGAACAAGGGCATTGAAAAGCCTTTCAGAAACAGCAGAAAAGGCTTCATGCTGGCTGTGGAGTACGCGAAACAAGCATTGAGAACATAAACAATTTCATTTATCACATCCAATACCAGTTCTCCGTGGCTAAATCGTTAGTGACGCACTTCAAAAGTGCAGTGCCAACTCAATCCCGGGACAAAAAAGCAACTCACAAGACCTCTGGGAGTCATGACCCAGAGGGGCCCACCCCCCCTCCCCCTTAGAGTGTCAGGAGTTTAATAGGGCCGAAACACTTGTCTGAGGGGGGGGGGGGTAACTTCCTCTGATGATCTGAAGGAGTTGTGTTGTTGTTCCGCTCTCTACAGTAGAGAGTTTCCTGCATGCTCTTGAGAGTACCGATGCTCTTTAAGCTGTCACTTTCTTGTTGACCTTAGAATGTTGTCTTATTTAAGGTATGTTGTACCATCTACCACAAGCTGCACACACTTCTATGGGCAGCATGTGATAGCGAAAACAAAATTCTTTCTGCTTTTCCCAAGCTTTTATGTTGTAGTAAAGCGACAGTCATTGAAAGGACTAAGTAGTGATCCTGCTAGGATTTTTCCAAACCGGTACATCTGTGCTTGTCTTTTATCTTGCGTGAATAACTTTTCTTAATACCGGTTTTGTCAATACAACATTTAGTACAATACACTTTATTTTAGTGTAAAATTAACATCCTTTACAAACATCAGCAGAAACTAAATGTTCGAGTGAGTTTGTTTGTTTTTTGTTTGTTTGTTGTTTTTTTTTTTTTGTGCTTTATTTCTGATAAGATTTAACTTTGACAAAATGTTCACATGATGAACAAAAATCAAAACTGGCTGATTCTCCTTCATGGAAATCGAGTATTATCATCCTACTGGCCCGATTATTTTCCAGCCGATTTCGCTGGCTGCTTTTTACTGTTTTTTTTTTTTAATAATATAAACCGGTTACAGTAATCGACGACCTCAAAAAGGTTCGGTTTTTCTCTCTCCTTTTTTTTTCAAGTGGCAATTTCCTGTAGTTACCGGTTAACTACAAGCAACGGACCGAGTAATGTCCGCATAGCTGGAAAACTATTCTCGTATGAAAACTTATTTCTTTAGATGTGTATAAATACATTTTTCGGATCAATGCATTTGCTGTGCAGTGACGAATCAGACAGATACAAAAGTGAACGGCCGCCTTAGGCCTTATGGGGACTGGGCTTCTAACGACAAACAACGCGATTTAAAAAAATATATATATAGTCTAGAAATTTTGACTAATAAAATCCTTACACAAAAATGGCTGATCATGGCGGGGAATTTGTTTTTGCTAAGATCACTCAGTCAGTCATTTACATGTCCCTTGCGGAACTTTGCCTCCCTAACAGCTCTCATATAGTTTATTCTGTTGGTCTTCCTCTCTTTCTTTTCCCATTATGTATCCTTCCAAGACGGTCTTCCTTAATTCTCATGACGTTTAATGTGTCCAAAATATTTAAGTTTTATCTCTTTAATCCTCTTTACTAGCCAACCTTCTTCAATACTAAGTTCTTGTAGTATGTATATATTTGTTCTTTTTTTTGTGTACGTGATATTTGAAGAACTATTCTGTAGCATTTACATTCAAATGCATTTATGTGTTTCTCAGCTGTTTTGTTAAGTGTCCAGGTCTCGCAGGCATATGTTGTGATGGGAAAGATGCATGCCCTTAAAAATCTTATTTTTGTAGTTCTGTCTGTTTCTCTCCACAGATTCTTTAGTTGTTTTACTTTTTAAAAAGCAAGGATGCCCTCCTTTTTATTTCCCTCATTGTATCTCCATTTTGCTAAGATAGTAAAATCAATTTTTCGAGAGATGTGAAGAACTGTCAGATGTATTTGATAGACCACTGCAAGGTGCAACTAAACAAGAAGCAGATCACCAGTTTACCTTCAAATTTCAAGTTACATTGTTTTATTTCCCACTTCAGGAAATATGCAGTTTGTGTTTGTCTTTCATACGAGGAGGATACTAATAATTTGTCATATATTTTTCGTGGGGTTTTTTCTTCTTAAATTCGTTGTGTTGTTTTTTTTATGTAATCCTTAAAAAAACAAAAAAACTTTTGCCAATTAAAAAAAAACACTTTTGCCAAAATGTTGAACTGTTGTATTATTATTTTTTTTCATTTATACATACTCATCTTACTTTCTATCACTCTTGTTCTCATCCACTTTCCACACTTTTTTTTATCTTTCTGTAAAACTGAACCTACCCTTTATTGCTAGAATCATTCTTACTGCAGTCATCATTATGTATAAACTAGGAAAAAAAAAATAAAAACAACTTTATTACTTAACGACTGAGGCAGGGGGCAGGAATCAGGGCAAAAGTGATAGCTGTAGAAGTGGGAGCGAGAGGATTCGTAGCAACATCAGCATACGACCTATGTAAGTAACTGGACAACTGTTTATTTAAACATTCTCTATGCTCCACCATGCGCATTTCTGTACATTTCTGAACGTGCACATTTTGAACGTAGCACATTTTGAACGACCGCATTTCTGAATGAGCGTCGGAAAAGCTACACGTTCTTTCAAGTTATAGCTAAGTGCCCTATTCATTTTATTTTTTTTTTAACATAGGATTCACGTGAATCTATACTTTATCTCCTCTCTCTCTAATTCTTCGTCCTGTGGGTGTTTGCATGATTAAGGCTCACGCCGAAACGTCACAATTTTGTAGTCGTTAAGTAAGCGTTCTTACTTTTTTTCCTAGTTTTTACATTTTGATATTGCAGCTTTACTGCGGTGCTTCGTGTATACTACTACTACTACTACTGTTACTACTACTACTACTACTACTACTACTACTGTTACTACTACTACTACTACTACTACTGTTACTACTACTACTACTACTGTTACTACTACTACTACTACTACTACTACTACTACTGTTACTACTACTACTGTTACTACTACTACTACTACTGTTACTACTACTACTACTGTTACTACTACTGTTACTACTACTACTACTACTACTACTACTGTTACTACTACTACTACTACTGTTACTACTACTACTACTACTACTGTTACTACTACTACTGTTACTACTACTACTACTACTGCTACTACTACTACTACTACTGTTACTACTACTACTACTACTACTACTGTTACTACTACTACTACTACTACTGTTACTACTACTACTACTACTACTGTTACTACTACTACTGTTACTACTACTACTACTACTGCTACTACTACTACTACTACTACTACTACTGTTACTACTACTACTACTACTACTACTGTTACTACTACTACTACTGTTACTACTACTACTACTACTATCCTCTCGTGCTGTTAAACGTCACATAGGACTGGCAAATTGTTTCTCCACTTTTTGGTCAGTTCGTTTCGAGTTTCCATAACAAGTCCATTTTTAGTCACCTCTAGGTAGGTCCCAGTCCCAGGATAAGGTTGTTAGTCTTATGCCCAACTCCCAATACAGGAGGGTTTGGATCTCATGGCCTGGGACCATTGGCGTAGATAACTTGTCAGTCTGGTCGTGAACAAATCTCCTGGTCCAAAGTGGATTCTGACAGAGGCGTTCAATCACAATACCTCAGATGGTAGCCTCGCACCATTGGTTTGTATAGTTGTATAGTAAAGCAAAGTAAAGGTAACCCTGTCATGCCTTAGAGGCACATAGGGATATAGTGTTAGTGGCCATATTTTCTTATACACTAAATATTGTGTGTCATCTTATCTTTTGTACTAACAACAACCATGTTAATAGCTATTTTTTAGATTTGGATTATTAACTTAAAGATTAATTAGTTCATATTTATTTGCGCCTTTATGCAAAATGTCTTAACATTCTGTCGTTTTTTTTTGTTTTTGTTTTTTTTTTTTTTTAATATTGAAAGAGAACAGCTGAAAATTATAATTTTCTGGCCCAGGTAATTTCAATCATGAAATTCCATAATATCCCGAACTTTCTATCATCAGAAAAATTGATTCAGATTTTGAAAGAGATGGTACTTCCGTGGTGTCTTCTGCATTCTGTCAAATGTGTTTTTTTTCTTTTTGTTGTTAAATTCTAGTATAAGAGTGAAAATGTATTGTACTGAATATTCTGGATCTATCCCTTCTGAATACTAATTTTCAACAGTGACCGTCGGGACAGTCCCACTAACTGCAGTAATATGTTTTCGGAGACTTAATTTTCATCTGCTGTGATCAAATTGTATCTATTAATTGATCAAATCATTTGTGATTCTCTGGTTAACTGATATTTTCATGAATGGGGAAAAAGCTGAAGAAGTGATAAATGTAATGAAAGAACAGCGTAATTGTGAAGCGATTGCTGGAGTTGGGATAAATTAAGGGCGCTGGAAGGAAATCTGAACTGTGTGGCAGAGAACGCATCGTAAAGAACCAACACTAGATGGGAACTTTTAACATACATGCTCTTGGATGGATGCTGCGGCATGCGGCGGGGCATGTATGGGCCGTTCTGAATTCAAAGACGCCAGAGTCTGATTTTGAACTTTTCAACCTTTGAACCTTTGAAACTTTCTTTTTCTTCTAAATAAATGATTGATTTTTATAAAGCAGTTCATTTACTTCCCTTTGATTTTATTTCGTTTTAAAATTTCATATTCTTACAATAATACACGTCTTAACACCATTCTCAGTTTTCCACACTTATTGATGTGATTAATGGGACTATATCTTTAAGAAAACGGCAACCATCATTCATTGGACATAAAATGAGAGGGAAGGGCTTGAAAACATCATAACAGCAGGAAAGATTTTTTTGTAAAAAGAGGCAGGGAAGACCAAGATAAAAAAAAAATATCGTGGAAGGTCTAACGCGATGGTACAATAAAAAGTCACTAAATGAGCTGATGGAAAAAAAAAACACACACACACAACACACACATTAAAGATAGAGATCTGTGAAAAAGCATGACCAACAACACTTACCGGCACGGCACTTGATGTCAATGATGATTACTGTGCTAACTCATCTGTGATTAATTTGTTAATGAATATTTACTTTGTTTGATATTTTGTATGTGTGTTCTTGAGGGAGTGGTCTTGTCCGGCATCCGTACATCAACGACTGTGGGCGGGGCCTCTGAGAGAACTTGTATACTCTGATACAAAACGAAAAAATCCACAAAAAATCCAGTCAAAATTTCTTAAACGTGTCATGAAAAGACAGAAGTTGCAGAATCTGCTAATGACTGTAAAATTCAAGGGCAAAGGAAGAGGGGAAGGACAAGAGTAAAATACAGAATCTCTACAGCCTGATCAAATGGCAAGGAAAAAGAAAAGCATCTGAAGTAATCGGAAACACCAAGGACCGCGCAAGATGGAGAAGTATGATCGGCAACGCCGTCAGGCACGACACATAATAGTGTAAAAATAGTGTAAAAAAATATAATAGTGTAAAAAATATAAGTGTAAAAAACACGAGTCCTAAAATGCTATATTAAACCTATCTATATACCTAACTATATGGAAGTGAATCATGGATAATAGGCATGTCTGCACAAAAATCATTGGAAGCAGCAGAAATGTGATTTATTAGAAGAATGTTGCGAATCCCTTGGACAGCAAAAATAACTAATGAAGAATGTATGAGAAGAGCTGGAGAGAGTTCTTCTTCTCCTTCTTCTTCTTCGTTACTACCACCAAGATCGCCGGTGTTCCTACTGAATTTACCCCTGTGGTTCTCGCGATAGTCTCATTTAGGATGGAGGCTCAGAGCATCGTGGGGCTTGGGGCTATATTCTCAGTGGGTCACAGAAGCGGAATTGCGTGACACCGTGGTTTTCGTTGCACCAGTTTAGTCTAGAGTTGGAGTTTCTCACCGGAAAACCTTGACGTGGTTTGGATATGAATAAATCCTCGTCGAGTGAGAGGCGGTTGCCTATCTAGACTGCACTTGTCCAGTGTCTCCGACTTCAGTATTTTGTGGTCGTAGTCGCTACCCTAGTAGCCTAGCCACTTCACCCCTGGGTTAAGCCGGTTTAGGTTTAGGCGTATTATCACAGTATGGGTGTATATAGGACGTGACCGGCCTCTAGAACAGAGGTACCGTGATATGTGTAGCCATCAAGTTTCACCCCTGCCTATTGCCCCAGTATGGGTGTATATAGGACGTGGCTGGCCTCTAGAGCAGAGGTGCCGTGGTATGAGTAGCTCTCACTTCGAGTCTACTGGCCATACCGATTAAACTTCACTTAATCCTTTCCATCACCTTTTTCACAGCGGCGCCGAACGGCAACCCCAGTCGCATTTTTCTTCGTTGGCCGGGAGGAATTTCATCTCATGCGCGCCAGCCGAAGAATCTCGCCAGCAGAGTCTTAGATTAACCCCTGGGTTAACCCAGTTTAGGCATTTGAGCAAGTATGGGTTATATAGGACTTGGCCGGCCTCTAGAGCAGATGTGCCTTGATATGAGTAGCCCTGACCGCGAGTCTAATGGCTGCTTTATTTAACCCTTTTCATCATCTTATCCAAGGCGGCGCCGCGCAGCAACTCTAATCGCACGTTTCGTCATTGGCCGGGAGGATCTTCACCCCACCCACTGCAGCTGAAGAATCTTGCCAGCAGCGAAGCTGGAGAGACAAAACATCTTGTCAAAAAAATAAGAGAGAGACAACGTACTTTCATAGGACATGCAATGAGAAGAGGGGGCATTGAAAATACTGTAACAGAAACAAATAGAGGGAAGAAGATCCAGAGGAAGACCAAGAGAAATGATGCTGGACAGTCTGACAGGATGGTGTGAGAGAAGATCACCAACTGAGGTAACGGCCTGCATGAAGGATCGTGTACTCTGGTGAAGCATAACAGCCAACGCCAGTCGGCACGGCACCTGATGATGATGATGTTAAAAAAAAGCCTCTACCCCTCCCTCTGGGCCCTATAGCGATGCACTGGCTGGACCCCTCCCCCACCACCACCGACTGGTGTGGCGTGCCGTTACTTAGAATTGGTGTATCCTTTACTGTGGAAATGAATAATGACTTCGGAAAGGGTATTCCCCAAGGTCATGTGATCAAAAGGACCAGCCAATCACGGTCCGCTGACGTAATTCTTCTGCGGCTAGGCAGACGACAACAGGTTTTATGTCATGTTTGTGGGTACAACTTATTACAGTTAAGACTTCTGAGTTAAGGATTCTAGTTTTGATAATACTTTATACGAACGATGAAGCTAATCAGTGTAGAAGAAATGGCAGATGCTGATGGCGTGGAAAAATCGGATACTGGGGCGACCACCTGCGACTGCAATGAACGTTATGGTAAGTCTAGCGTCTACCGACTGGTAACTGAAAATAGCGGTTTCAGTTTATTGTAGAGAGAAGCGACACTACATCGTTAGAGTTAGTTTGTATAGATTGTATTTTTTCAGTTATGATATTTTGCTGATTGACTGAGTGATTAGCTTGTCTCCACATATAGCACATTTGTTATAAGTTAGCTTCTGCCCCGCAGTCCAAAACAAAACAGGTGGCTGTTAAGTGGGTTGGACCTAAATAAAAATGGCTACCGCGGTGTGCTCGCCAATGGTCACATAAACATTCTCGTAGGTGTTTGTTATGATAATGTTATTACTTATGAATACGTTTTGTAGTTCAAACAAAAGATAGCAGCAAGAAGTCGTTGATGAGGGAAATAATTTCTTAATTACTGCACACAGCTTGGTAAGTACCCAGTGAAATAGCGTTAGGAATGAGAATGGGCGCTGTTTTCCGAATAAAACATTTGTCCATATAATTACCTAGGCCACACACTTAGTACTTCCTTGCGGGCCTTTTTAAAAAAAAAATTTAACTTGGATTCACGTGAGTTTTCTTTAATTTGCCATACTTCGAGTGATTCAGGTTCCGGTTTGTGGCTTTTGTTTATAAACAAAGACCTCTGGGAAGCAGTTGATGTGAAGTGGTAAAATATATATACATTGAGCAGAATGTTGAAAGATCAATCCTGGGTGGATTTTTTTTTTTTTTACTGGATGAAGCTAACATAAGTTTAAATCCTATGAAGAAATTTATTGTATTGCGTGGAACCCATCAGAAGTGAATAAAAAAGAAAAAATAAAATAAAGATTTCCACTTAGATTATTCTGTATGCAGGAAACTACTGTAAACAGCAGAATAACAACACAACTCCTTCAGATCAGAGGAAGTACAACCCTCCCCCCACAAACAGGTGTTTCAGTGATATTAAGTGATCACTGTTTATATCACATTGTTTGAGATAATCAGGAAGCTGTTTGGCTCATGTCACCACAGTGTGTAGTTTCATAATAACCTTCTGTATTTGGTAATTACTACAGTTGTGGGCAATATTTTTAGGTGCTTTGCTCTTCTGCATGAGTGAAGAACTGCTTCTAAGAGAGTGAAAATAAATGTATTTAAGCTGGCTTTATTTTCCTGTTATGTGAAGATGTTTTGATAAAAAAAATCTTTTTTGTTGTTTAAAATGAGATGCATAAAGATATAATCCTGTGCTATTAAACCAACTTCATGTCACTGAAACAAGTCTGCATCAGTCTTCTTCCATTGTCATTGAACACAGCAGGTCTCTTTCAATCTTATCACCTTGTCATTGAACCAATAGATCTCTTTCAATCTTATCACCTTGTCATTATACCAGCAGGTCTCTTTCAGTCTTATCACCTTGTTATCAAACCAGCAGGTCTCTTTCAGTCTTATCACCTTGTTATCGAACCAGCAGGTCTCTTTCAATCTTATCACCTTGTCACTGAACTAATCAGCCTTCATCAGTCTGACTACCTTGTCATTGAATCAGTCAACCTTCATCAGTCTTATTTCATTGTCTTTGAAGTAACCAAACTTCATTGATCTTATTACTTTGTCACTGAACCAGTCAACCTTCATCAGTCTTATTGTCATGCCATTGAACTGACCATCCTCCTTCATCTTTATATCCTTGTCATTGAACTGACAATTCTCCTTCCTTTTTATTCCCTTGTCATTGAACTAACCATCCTCCTTCATCTTTATTCCCTTGTCATTGAACTAACCATCCTGCTTCATTTTTATTCCCTTGTCATTGAACTAACCATCCTCCTTCATCTTTATTCCCTTGTCATTGAACTAACCATCCTCCTTCATCTTTATTCCCTTGTCATTGAACTAACCATCCTCCTTCATCTTTATTCCCTTGTCATTGAACTAACCATCCTCCTTCATCTTTATTCCCTTGTCATTGAACTAACCATCCTGCTTCATTTTTATTCCCTTGTCATTGAACTAACCATCCTCCTTCATTTTTATTCCCTTGTCATTGAACTAACCATCCTTCTTTATCTTTATTCTCTTCTCATTGAACTAACAAACCTTAAAAGAGACTTATTATGTTGTCAGGAACTTACCAACCTCCAAAAGTCTTAATCCTATGTCTTTGAACCAACAAACTTTTATCAGTCTTGTTATCTTGTTAGTGAACAAACTTCTGTAGTCAGACTAGAAACTTAAACGGGAAAAAAAAGCAAAATGTTACTTTACTGAATTATTATCATAAAGTGTTGTGTAAAAATATAAGCAGTACCTTTATCCAACTTTCTCTGTGTGGTGAAATGTGACCTTAACCTTCTATTTTCAAGGTTGCACCAAACGTGTAGTTAAACATTTGCTAGGGGCTGTCATGTAGGACAGATTTATTGCCTTAAACAGAAGGTACAAGCTTGAACAGGTTAATACTTTCCTTCCACATAGGTCATCCAGTTTTGTTTTGCTTTCATAATAATATTTTTTTTTTTTAAGGCATCTGTTTCTGCTGTCTAGCATTTTTTTTTTTTTCAAATAGGATGTTTTGATGAGGTAAAAGGTAAAGGTAAAATTCTCGTTTCCATGCCATTAAGGCATACTGGGGAATACGATGTTAGGCCCGTATTTTCCATGACCTTTGGCACATGAAAGTGTGATATAGTTATTATCACGCCTGGCCGCTTTACCTTCCCAGATTTCTCTGGTACCCATTTTTAGAGGCCGAGTCAAACCCTGAGCCTTTTTGGTGTGTACCAGAAAAAATACCACTGCTGGGACTGAACCTGGTACCACCTGATTAGTAAACCGAGCGCCTAACCACTCAGCTAACCGGGCCACCTACTTGTTTGTTAGACATCCTTGAAAAATATTTGTTTTTTCACTGTGAGGACTGGAATAGTCTGGTAAAAGGCTGTAGCTTATGAGAGTGCCTCTGTTTAGAGATGATGTGCTGCACTTCAGAAGGGAACAGTGACTTAAGACAGAAGACGTGGATGTGGGAGACTGGACGCATGTGCTCTTGTTCAAACTTTACCAGTCAGATATTGGCAGAATCAGTCATGAAACTGCTCAGTAAAATTATGCTTGGAAACTTTATGTACTGTTTGTCTCTGACAAGAAAGAATAGTCATCATCATTATTATTTACCTACAATCTTAGTCCCTTCTTACCATGAGAATAAAATGTTAAAACTACATTATTTAAAACAAAAGTAAGAGTAGCTTTACTAATTAAGTTTTGTAATATTTTAGTTTGCAGCTTTTAAGAAGTCACGGTTAAGTGTTCCCTTCTTTTTCTAAATTTGTTCCATTCCTATTTGTTGCGTACCACTCATGTGAATCTATATTTTATTCTCTTTCCCTATTTCTTTGTCCTGCATGTTTTTGTATGATTAAGGTGCAAGCCAAAACATTACAACTATGTGCTTGTTAATAAAACTCTTCCTAGTTTTGTTTTAAATAGTTTGAATATTTTGTTATCACAGGTTTACTGTGGTGGCTTTGTGTGTATTTATATGTTTAGTTTTATATATTCTTAAATCCAAATTATTCATGTCTTACCATGAAAAGTGCGTCATTAGAATTCTTACATCTTACATCCTTCCCGTGCTGTTAAACGTCACATAGTTGTTTGCCAAGTTTTCCTGTTCTCGACGAGTCTTTCAACTTCAGCAAGGGATGTTATGCCCACTAAACTGGCTTCTCTTAATAGTGTCCTCTTTAGAGTTTCACGCGATTGATCTGTTTTTTCTTTGGCCTGTTGTGCTCCACTTGATAGCTTGTTTTGGTATTCTCTAATTGTTTCTTCTCATCACATGGCCTACATATGTCCATCTTCTTTTTCTGATCACCCATGAGACAGGTTGTTTGCTCATCTGTCTTATCTCTGCATTCATTAGAATTACAGGGTCTTTATCATCATTGGAGTGGATTTTGTTATAGGGTACCTGAAAATGCAAAACCTGATTGGGCAACCATTACCACTGTATTTATGTTTAGAAAATTCAGTACCAGCAAGATCAGAAGTATGTGGTTGCAGATTGTGCATTTTAATATTTAAAAAACTTTTTTTTTTCAATTGAGTTTTAATGAAACAAATAAACAGTGCACATTGATTATGACAAGCAAAACAAATTGAAATGATGAATACACTTCAAGGGAATGATAACTGGCATGAATAGCAAGAGGATAGTTTACATATACGAGGGGTGATTGATAAGTTCTCGGCATAAGGTACAGCGGATTATTTGTGGGCAACTTTTCTGGGTTATTTCTCAACATAGTCCCCTTGCAAGTTTATGCACTTAGTCCAGCAATCCTGGAGCATACGGATCCCTTCTTTGTAAAAGTCAGCATCTTGTGCCAGTAAAAAGTGGTCTACAGCATGAATGACGTCATCATCTGAAGCAAATTTGCGACCACTGAGCTCCTTTTTTTAGACTGGTAAACAGGTAGTAGTCCAAAGGGGCCAAATCTGGGGAATAAGGAGGATGTTCAAGAAGCTGGAAGCCGCATTCATGAATGGCAGCCATTGCCACCACCGACATGTGAACTGGAGCATTGTCTTGCTGAAAGATGACTCCTCTTATCAATTTCCCTCGACGCATTTCCTTCAGTTTGATCCGCAGTTGCTTCATAAGATTGTGTAATAGGCCCCAAAGACCGTTCTGCCCTTTTGAAGATAGTCTCCTGATAGTACACCTTCTGAATCCCAAAAGATGGAAGCCATCACTTTGCATGCAGACAGAACCACCCTTGCTTTCTTTGGAGGTGGTGATCCATGATGTTTCCACTGCTTTGACTGTTCTTTGTTTCTGGTTGAAAATGATGAACCCAAGTCTCATCCATAGTCACAAATTGCTGAAGGAACTTTTCAGAATCTGCAGAAAAATGGCCAAGATTGTCTCTTGACATGTTGAGACGCTGTTGTTTGTGATCAGCTCCAAGAAGTTTCAGAACCCATTGAGCAGAGACTTTTGTCATTTGAAGATCATTGTGAATAATTGCATGAACACGTTACTGGGAGATGCCCAACTCAGTAGCTATGTACCGTTCAGTTAGTTGTCGATCCTCCTTTATCATGTCATGGATTCTGCCAGTGGTTTCATCGGTGGTTACAGTACTTGGTCTTCCTGGACGGGGATCATATTCCCTGCCATGTTTGAATTGAGCTGCCCATTTCTTCATTGTGCTGTAAGAAGGAGCACTTTCCCCTAGAGTCTCTACCATATCCTCATGGATCTCCTTCGATGATAAGCCCTCGATGCAGAGGTAGCGAATGACTGCTCGATGAGAAATTTTACCCATGTTCTTAATTTCTGCCACCCCTTACCACTTCAGTAGCCTGTAAAAAAATTAGTTGCAGTTAATTTCTTGAAACTTGGTATTTAATCTTACGATAACCTGATCTACAAATGCACCTAATATGAACAGTGTGTTTCAAGTATTTGTACTTTATGCCGCGAACTTATCAATCACCCCTCCTATTTATAATAAATATAAAAGCAAAGAATACTTCTGAATGAGAAGACTGAAGTTGGAGAACCAGTAGTGACTGGAGAATTCAGGGGGGAAAGGAAGAGAGAAAGGCAAAGAAAAAAATTTATCAGTGGACTGACCAAATGGCATGGAGAAAGAAAAGCATATGAATTGATCGGAAACAACAAGATGGAGAAGGATGATCGCCAATGCTATCTGGCATAGCACATAATAATACTTCTATGTATAAACTATGAAAAAAAAAATAAGAACAGCATTATTAATTAACAAGTACATATTTGTGACGTTTTGGCATGAGCCTTAATCATACAAAATTAAGTACAGTGGTTTAATGTATAGTTATATGCTTATACACTAATATGTTACATAATAATACTTCTGTACGTAGAAGTAAAATAATGCATATATAAAATCAGAACAGTTCATTCATTATGGGCAATCCTATCTAATCACACTGACTATAGCTTCCACTGTATTTCAATTACGCACACAAAAAAAAAAAGGTAGGTTTATTCATTAACAGAGCATGCAGCTGTAAAGTTTTGGTTTGCATTTTATTCAGACAGAACATGCTGAATAGAGAATAAGAAAAGAAGACCAAGTCCAGATTAACATGTGTGATATATCTTATCTTATATCTTATATCCTTCCCGTGCCGTTAGACGTCACATAGGGCTCGCAAAGTATAAAGAAAAGATGGGAAAAAAGGAGGTGTTTATCTTGTGACTGTTATGAAGAAGAACTTTAACATAGTCCACTGTGTGACAGAGGGAGGTGGGATTGCTTTTGTTTGTTTGTGCTTATGTGTGTTTTTGTTTTGTTACCCAGTCTTAACCTTACGTACACATGTATTATAGCATATTGTAATAACATATGCTGTTAAAAAAAGAAATGCAACAAATACGATGTTGCGATTTAAACTGAAGTTTGGTGATCAGACAAGGGCAGATTGCCTGAAACGTTCACTTGGACATCAACTTCACGTGCTGACATGAATTGTACTCACCAGATGATTCATGAGCACAGAAAAGCGACACTAGTCACAATAGTATTTTTGACAATAACTCATGACAGGTTCACGAGAATCTCATGAAACTTACTGAACACAAAACTCACTGACCATGTTATTGAATGCCTATAAAAGATTGATACTCCTTGAATCAATTCATTTGAAAATTCAGTGTGCAAGTATGGTTCATCTCACTACAGAATGACTCATCATCATTGGATATTTACAGACTGGACAGTCACAAAGTGTAGTGGCCAGACAATTTAATGTGGTTAGAAGCACCATTAGCTGTCTTTGGAGACAATTTCAAGAAACTGACTCAGTTGCAGATTGGCCGCTCAGTGGAAGACCCATAGTCACAACTCCTGGCGAAGACCACTTCATACGGCTGTGTCACCTCAGGAATCGATTTGCATCTGCATCCTCAACAATCCAGTCGAATTTCAGATCAAGCTGTCAGGAACCAGCTGCACGAAGCTGGTCTTTGGGCTAGAAAACCCTACATATGTCCTGTTCTTACAGACCGGCATCGCCAGAACGGACAGCAGTGAGCAAACCAACATCATCAGTGGACCATTACAAATGATTGAAGAAGGGTTTGGTTTAGTGATGAATCATTCTTTCTGCTCCAGTAACATGATAGACAGAGAAGAGTTTACCACAGAGTCCATGAGCCCTATGCTCGGAAGTGCATGTGGATGAGGCTCCTCTCCATGGTGGTAGAGTTGTACTGGTGTGGGGGACAATCAACTTCATGGGAAGAAGTGACCTGGTGCAAATTGAAGGACGCCTGAATGCCCAATGATACATTGCTGAAATTCATTGTCCTTATGTCCTTCCACTTCTGGCTGCAGCAGGGTCGATTTTTCAGCAGGATAACGCTCGACTGCATGTGGCACAACTCACCACCCAGTTCCTTTCTGACAGCAACGTCCAGACCGTGGCCATCCATGTCATCAGACATGAACCCAATAGAACACTTATGGGATGAACTCAATAGACAAGTCCGCCAGTGAGGCGTGACGCTAACCAATCTCCGATAGTTGTCTCTTGCACTGCGGGGGCAGCCATCCCACAATAACAGATCCAACTGCTAATCGGATCCATGTCAAGGAGATGTTGTTCTCTGATACAGGCCAGGGGAGGCCATACACCTTACTGAAACGGAGGTCTCAGTTGCAAATAATTCCAAACCAGATTTAATAAACATCATTTCATTGTTAAAGTCTTAAAAGTTTCTTCATCCCAAGATTGAAACATCAATTCTGTAAAATAAGATTTTGATACAAGTTTGAAATTTGGTGTCCATTACGACTACAGTAGAGTTTCGTTTCTTTCTTTGAACAGTATATCTAATAGTATTATAGTAAGCAGAGTTAAAAGTACATGTCAAAGGGTTTTTAGTAGTAGTAATTGCTCAGGTGTTGGATTTTTTAGTTTTGTTCCTTACATATGTTCCAGATTGTTGTTTTTTGGGGTGGGGGTGGGGGCTAAAATTTAATTTGGAGAAGCAAGTAATTCACTTAGTAAAAATCATATTTTCATTTCTTTTTCTGTCATTTTTGACAATTTACAGCTTGATGATATTTTAAAGTGAAAATCTATTTTGTGCAGGAAACTCTCTGCTGTAGAGAGAGGAACAACACAACTCTGATCATCAGAGAAAGTACCCCCCCCCCCCCACACACACACAAAAAAACACACACACACCCCACCCACCCCCAGATAAGTGTTTTGGGCCTATTAAACTCCTGACAATTCTAAGGGGGGAGGGTGGGGCCTTCTGGGTCATGACTCCCTGAGGTCTTGTGAGAAGCTGCTTTTTTTTTTTTCTGTCCCAGAATTGAACTCACAATTTTCCAATTGACGTTGTACTTTGAAGTGCAACTTAGTGATCAAACAAAATAATGAATATATAAAACAAAACATTTCAGTGGGGAGATCAGATAATGTCTTCTCATGGCCTATCTGAACTGGCAAGCTTCTGTTCTCATTTTCCTTTTTGTGCATTGTTACATGTCCTAGCACAGTTGTGTGTCCCACTTGTTTACACGGGTGTCACATGGCCCATCTGTGCGTGCATCTGATTGGTTGAAATTTCAGCACTAAAATTTCTCCTTTATCTTCATGCCTTCTCCACCTGCTTATGTAGACACTGTTCATGGCAGGGAAAGACACTGCCCATAAAACTGAAGGTACAGTATTTAAGAGAATTCTTGAGGGCTATAGGACAAAGTTAGAGTAAATAAATCTCAAGAAGCTACACGACAAATGGAACTTTGAAGAAGACACTGGATACAGCAAAATGAAAGAGGGAAAAAAAAACTGACAAAGTTAGAATAAATAAATCTCAAGAAGCTACATGACAAATGGAACTTTGAAGAAGACACTGGATACAGCAAAATGAAAGAGGGAAAAAAATCTGAGCAACAGGTGGTTGCTGAGGACAGTTCATGTTTACTGAGTTTATTTTACAAATAATCTTAAGCTCCAGAACATTGAGGAAGTTGTTTAGATCAGTGTCAGGGATACCATGTATAAAAGTTGTGAAATCACTGTTCATTTTAATGTAAGCATGAGATGGTTATAATTCTGCTGGGAACTTTACTGTAAGTGTTCATTATGTGTCATTGCCATAAAAAATTGTTTTGTACATTACATGTTGTATTGGATAGTGTTGGCGATCAGACTTCTCCATACTTTTCTTCTTTCATTATAACTATGTACACTTATAATGTTATGCTTTTTTAAGTGGTTTAGCATGCTGACTTTGGGCTGAGATTTTTTTTTCCACAAATATCCTTTATATAATTAAATTTTTAGTCATGGAATGTTTAGTTCTTGTCTATTTCTCTCGTTTTGTTCCCATTGTTTCACATAACCCATACTTTCTAGTTCAAGGCACTGTTCTCTTCACTAATATTAGTTACCTGACATTTAACATATTCTGACATGTTTTAATTATTCATCTTTGTAGACTAAAGACAAAAAAAAAAAAAAAAGGTCAGTCATGAACACAGTTGACTGTTAAAGATGAACCCATTCTTTTTTAAGCATTTTTTTTCTTCTCAGTCTTACAAAACGTAGTTTGTGAATCTGTCATGACGGCCTGAACTACATCATGTGCAACTATCCATTCCATTGATGCTGACACAGCCTCAGTTTCCATTCGTATGCCTGTGCTTGGTGTGGTGACTTTGCTCCCAAACCCTGTGCCACTACTCTATCGTTGCAGTAGACAACAAAACCCAAACCACTTCTGCTGTTCTGAATCTCTGAGCCATCTTAATATCATTTCAGAAGACCTGAAGTGATGCTGGATGAAATCTTGAACTAAGAGTTCAGCTACCTCCTTTGCCCAGCCTCTACGTTCACAGCCCTTCCATATAATAACCTTTGTTACCTGAGGATGGTCCTGTACCCGTAACTAGTCATCGCCTTTAAGCACCTCATCTAGATTGCACACTGACATTATTGTATTCTCAGCCTTGTCCATCCAGGATCTGTCTCATTTGATGTGTGCCCTTTATCAACTCCAGCTCCTTAATGTCAGCAACCCTGATGTATTCCTTTACCTGAGCATTCTTGTGTTTTGACTTCACACTTAGTATATCAAGCAGAAAACACATGGCTGCTACCCAAGACCACTCTCATTGCTTCATTCTGTACATGCTCTGGTCTGTTCAGCTGTGCATTTGACAGGGTGGGTAGGCCTAGGCCATACTCTGATGGTGACATCACTAGTGCCCGCATCACCAAGATTAGAGTGCACGGTGGAAAGTTTGCTGCAGCCAGTAACCTGACTGCTCCCAGCATTTTCCTAGCCTTTTGTATTACATTGTCCACATGTTGTGCAAAGGACAGGGATTGATCAAATGTGATCCTTAGATACCGCATGAAATACTTTCTTTTAATACCTTGTCCCTGACACTTCACGATTAGAACTTAGATCTTACAATTCTGTTATTTATAGAGCACCTCAGGATGCTGGCTTTTTCAGGTTTTATCACCTCATTGTTATCCTCACACCAGCCTTTTATCTGATCCACCCTGTTCTGTATCCTCGTGGCTAGTTCCTCTACACCTCCCATGTTCATATGTTAATATATTACCAGTGTAGGTCAACGTTCACCCCAAACCATGCACAAATAACAGCACAGTGCCTGCAGAATATACATTGAATAGCACAGGAAACAAGAGAGACCCCATTGCAATGGTTCTGACAAGAGTCATCTGATAATAATCAGCTTAATGACAGAGTCATTGACTAACAGTCAGCTTTTAGTGTCAGTGGCTAATACTTGGTCTTTAAATGCCAGAATCAGTCAGTCAGTCTTTTGCATGCCCCTTGCGGAACTTTGCCTCCCTAACAGCTTTCCTGTAGGCCTCTCGGTTGTAAGCAAGATGCCCTGCTGCTGATGCATTCATTCACAGGTCATCATTCTCATACTGTGAGGAGTAATAAATTTTCAGGACATTCTGTAAATAAGTACAGACTCATTGTAGTACTTATGGCCACTTCTCTCTAAGCAGTTCACTTGCACATGGATACGCCAGTCCCAGAACTCTCTCCATTCTCTGTGAAAGTCCATTTCAACAAGGCTGCCAAGAACCATCTTCAGATTCCCTATGGATGTTCTCAGTGTTGTCAAAACAACACCTGTTCAGTTTCATCTTCAATTTTTGGAACAGAAAGAAGTTACAGGGGGCCAAATCCAGCACATAAGAAATGTAGGGGAGTGAAGCCATGTTGTTCTTAGCCAAGATCTGCTGGGTCTTTGGTGCATTGGGGGGGGGGGGGATTGTCATGGTAAGGAAGCCTTCCTTCCCCACAGATGGGGGCATGTTCTCACATTTTCATACAGTCACCACAGAAATCACAGTTCCGTTAGGCAGGATAGGATTTTAATTCATCTAGTGATATGCAGAATAAGTGGTGATAATCAACTTTTAGTGACGGAGAAAGTAGTTTATAGTCAATTTTTAGTGACAGAGTCGGTGGTTGTTTCTCCAGTTTTGCTTATTTTTTTTTCTTCCTTGTTTCCTAAACCAGTCTTCCTAAATTTTTTCATTTCAGCCAAGAGTGACCTAGAGAAAAACAGTAAGGGATGCATGAGCAGTGAGTCTACAGCAAGAAGGTCATTACAGAAGATAACCACAATGGTTATCACAAGTGGTATCAGCTCATGCAGGATGGGTGTTGAGAGCTCAGATACATGTGATCTTAGCAACATGCTTCAAAATCTGGACCTGAAAGATGCTACAGATGTAAAGGTGAGCCGGTGTTTGTGTAGGCTGGAACAACCTACAGGTGAAGGATGTACATTAATCATGTTCTGTGTACTTATTGCTGCTCACCTCCTGGCTGTTTAAGAAACATGCAATTACTGGCAGTTTGTAAAGTCTTTGCACACGTCACAAGAAGACAGAAGTTAGAAGAAAATGATAGTCACAGGAAAACTTGAGGAAAAAAGATAGAGTGAGACTAGGAAGAAAGTATTGAGGGTGATCTGATAGAATGCTGTGAGAAAAGAAACCAGTTGATATGATTAGAAGTACCAGAGGCCACACAGAATGGACAAACAGCAGTTGTCCAAGATGTGAAAACACTAATTATCTACAAACCATTAATTTTAAGAGAAGGCAGTGCTCATTGAAAATGATAGCTCATAAAGTGATCTATGAAAAAAAAAAAACCAGACAGACCCTAATTGAAGAAATTTGTACTGTTGGTCTAAGACAGGGCCTAAAGGAAGAAATGTATCTGTATCATTAGACTAGGACAGGGCCTAAAGGAAGAAATGTATCTGTATCATTAGACTAGGACAGGGCCTAAAGGAAGAAATTTATCTGTATCATTAGACTAGGACAGGGCCTAAAGGAAGAAATTTATCTGTATCATTAGACTAGGACAGGCCCTAAAGGAAGAAATTTGTCAGTATCATTGGTGTAGGACAGACTGATGGGAGAAATTTTCCACTGTTGGTCTAGGGCAGATCCTGGTAGAAGAAATGTGTCTGTACCATTGGCCTAGAAAAGGCCATAAGGGAAGAAATTTGTCTATTCCATTGGCCTAGGAGGAGCCTGATGGGATTTTTTTTTTGGGGGGGGGGGGGGGGTTAATGCAGTGTTTACTATTGTTTCCATTTATTCTTTTTTTTTTCATTTATTGGATCAGATCTGTATATGTTGTAATTATATATAATTGTAGCATGTCACAGATGGAAACACTTCCTGGTTTATAATTGAAGTATGCTGTAGTTGAAAACACTATGTGGTATATAGCTGAAGCATTGTATAGTTGGGAACACTTCCTGGTGTATAATTAAAGCATGTCTGTCATGTACTGCAGGCACAGAAATCAGAAAACTGGCTCACACAGCTGAAAGAAGAAGATGATAAAGGTGATCTAAAGACTGATGCAGGAAGGAGACCTGGTGAAAAGAAGAATAATGAGGAGATAAGAGCAACAGATAATCTTGTCAAGCTTGAGCCTCCTCCATTTGATGATAAAGAGGTTTGCTCTGATTTGTTTGATATTACAGTGTTTATCAGCAGGTGGTGATTGTTATTATGAAGCTGCTGTCTGTTTCGTTTGAGTCCAAGTGCCCTAGTTGATTTGAAATGAAAGACAGGTCAGCATGGACAGCCATGTTGACATCCTTTCTACCCACTACTTCCACTTGTAAGACATTATGAGCTAATGTTAATGCTGATGAGACAACTATATTAAGTATAAAGTTAGAAGGTAATTTTAAAAAAAAGGTAAAATCCCTGTTTCCATGGCATTAAGGAATTTGTCAGATACGGTGTTAGGCCTGTATTTCCAAGACCATTGGCACATGAAAGTGTGATGTGGTCAGTATCATGCCTGGCCACATTTACCTTCCCAGATTTCTGTGGTACCAATTTTTAGAGGTTTGGTGGACCCTGGGACTTTTTCTTGGTGTGGTGGTACCAGAGAAAAAAAATCCCCACTGCTGGGACTTGAACCTGGCACCGCTGGATTAGTGAACTGAACACCTAACCACTCAGCTAATCACGCCACCAACTATTAAGTTTAGATATTTACAAGTCAGCAAGAAGTGGATCATGCTAATGTCAGTGAAGCAGCTATTAAGAAGAAGATATATTTATAAGTAAAAACTTATTTTATCACATCACCTTTTATTTCTTTGACTTTTCTTATAACATCCATTATCTAAATATAGAATAGTGAACAATGGTCACTGGTGGTATGGTGAGCTTATCAGATACGGTAAAAAATAAATCTAAGTTCCTGTTCTACTTCTCTTTTTGGAAACAAACTGATTTCTTGGTATGGCAGAGACAGAAATGGGTTTTTTTTGGGGCTGGGGTGGCAGAGCTTGCTGAGGTGCTTTGCTTCATAGATGTGCTCCAAGAATTGCTTGAAAACAACAGAGTCTCCATCCCATCAGACTGTTTTATGTTCTTCTCGTCATCAGCTACATTGAGTTCACCAGCCACGGGGAGATAACTGACATTTGAGTTGATGGGAACCATGCTTATCTGCCCATTGATAACTTGAGTAGTCTTCTTATTTCAGGCATATGCAATATTCAAATCCATATTCGGCCAGATGATGAGAACAGTTGCTTATTTGTATTTGAAATACAGTAAAACTTCAAATATTTGGAATAAATATTTACCCTGAATTGTCTAACAGGTTGTAGGTTTATATTTCAGACTGATTAGATATAACTCGGAAAGTTAGATAATCATTTGTATTTAGTATCTGCAGGTTGTACAGTAATGAAGAAAAGATCAAAGTGGCTGAGGTCAAAGTGTCCTCTTGGAGGTACCCTGATCAACATGCCCTTTGGTTAAGACAAAAGCGTCGTTATTTTTTAACTAAACGAGATGTCCGAGGCCTGCCCTGCACATTGAATGGGGGGGGGGGGGGGGGAGAATGGTCCACATCTCATTACGGGTGGACCCAGTTTGCAGCACCGTCAGGTCACAGCCTGTTGTTTCGACGTCTTAAAAAAAAAAAAGTAAATAAAAAGCAAATTAGTTTTAAGTTTATTTCTAATAATAATTGTTCCGTCCTTTTTGTTTTCATACTTTTGCAGGTTTCATACTGTTTCTGTGAAACTGTTTTTCTTGAGTTCATCTTTGGCTATCCAAGATATCAGTTTTTTTGTGTTGAACTGAGTACTTTAATTTGATGTTCAGTATTTCTTGTAGTTGTAGATTTATTTGCTAGGTGAATACTTTTTTTGTGGTAGATATATATATATATAGGTTTCATTTTTATTTATCAGCTTTCTTATAGTTAGCTTTGCCACTTTTCTTTATGATAAAATTTTTTTTTTTTGTATGTGTGGTATCAGGGGGATGAAGTTGAGCAGTCAGGAAGAGAGGAAACACAGCAGAGTCTTGGAGAGAGGGGGCCCATGTATGGGGTGCCTTCCAGCTTTGTCCCAGGGACTGGGCACAGCAATGTCACTGGCATGCCAGTCTCAACATTTGGGCTTCAGAACAGCGCTTTTATATGTATGTTATATGTAGGATGTTGTATGTATGTGGAATATTATATATATATATGTTATAGTTCTGTGGATAATTTTACATGTAGAACAACATATTATGGGATTTATGTATCTTAGATGTGGAGTGTATGTTTTTTTAAAAATATTTTACGTGCATGTTATATTTTGTTATGTGTTCATTATCTGTCAGTCAAGTGCTGTTGCTTACGAGCATTGGCGGTCATAACTCTCGACAACTCCCTGTTTTGTGTTGCATCTATGAATTGTTCTGGTGTCCTCTTTCCACACCATCTTGCCAGTCCAGAATTTTCTCTCTTGGTCTTCTTGGAAGAAGTGTAGAGTTTTGAATATCTTGGATCACTACTAACTATTAATGGAGATACAATGAGGGAAATTAAAAAGAGGACATCTATCGCTCTTCAGAAAGTAAAACAACTAAAGAATCTGTGGAGAGGAGCAGACAGAACTACAAAAATAAGATTTTTAAGGGCATACATCTTTCCCATCACAACATATGCCTGTGAGACCTGAACACTTAACAAAACAACTGAGAAACACATAAATGCCTTTGAATTTAAATGCTACAGAAGAGTTCTTCAGATATGGACACAGAAAAGAACAAATATACCCATACTACAAGAACTTAATATTGAAGAAGGCTGGCTAGCAAAGAGGATTAAAGAAAGAAAACTTAAATATTTTGGACACATTAAATGTCATGATAATCTAGAGAAGACCGTCTTAGAAGGGTACATAATGGGAAAAAGAAAAAGAGGAAGACCAAGGCGAAGATGGCTGCAAGACATTGTTGATGATCTGCAAATGGACACATCAGCAGCCGGCCATCTTTCTCACAACCAAGAGGCCTACAGGATAGCTGTTAGGGAGGCAGAGTTCCGCAAGGGACATGCAAATGAATGAATGGTCTGCTTCAACCTCTTTTCTCCCTCTGACTTTTCTGTTGTCACACTGTGTTCTACTGTGTTTAAAATAGGATGTTGTAAGTGCTGTTTGACAATTGTTATATGTGGATGTTGTTTATGGTATATTTTATGAGTGAAGTAATCAAGTAGTCGAGGAAAAAAAAAAGATGATGATAAGATTTAGTTTTTGTTACAAATTTTTCAGTTTATCAACATTTTTATCAGCGTGTGTTTTTTTTTGCTTTTCCTTCAGCTGGCTACAGCTGTTCAGCCATGCCCGCAAACTTCCCTAACTATGGCCTTCAGGATACATGGGCTGTGACTGACAAAGGGTTTAAGAGAGGCGTGGAAGATCAGGTGTACTGGGATTGTCAGGGGGCTCCAAAGTATGTCAGGCCACAAATGTGTCAGTTTTCTAGCACAGCAGAGGCCAGTAGTGGTGCTGGAACAGTGAGCGGGAAGACTGTACGTTTTATAGAGGTTTTTTTCTTTTGTTTTATAGAGGTTATAGCATCTGTTTCATTGATGTTTTGTAGGGTATTTAATATATTTTTAGAGATTGTATCATGTATTTTATGGAATGTTTTATAAAAATATTTCATGTATATTATACAAGTTATCCAATCCAATCCTTGTCACGTGACATGTGACAAGGATTGGATTCTGGAATGTGAGAACGATGGCAGCACCAACAAAAACTACTCAGGTCATCAAAGAAATGGAGAGATACCATCTAGACATACTGGGCATCAGCGAAATGCAATGGCCAGAAGCAGGTAAAAGATTGGCGGAAAACGGTAAGTTAATAATACATTCAGGCAGAAATGACGGTAAAATCCGGGACGGAGTGGGCATTATTATGTCAAATGTAGCTGCAAAGAGCCTTGTAGAATGGGAACCTGTGAACAGTCGTATAATAAGAGCACAATACAACCTACGACACGGAAGAATGACAATAATACAGTGTTATGCACCCACGAATGATGCAGATGATGATGTGAAAGACGACTTATTATACCAACTACAACAGATCATCAACAAAGTCCCTAAACACGACATCCTAATTGCTATGGGGGACTTCAGTGCTAAGGTAGGGAAGGATAATACCGACGTTGAAAAAGTGATGGGAAAAGAAGGAATTGACATGGTTAATCAGAATGGAGAAAGATTCATTGAAATATGTCTAACAGAGGGCATGGTCATTGGAGGCACAATATTCCCACACAAAGAGATACATAAAACAACGTGGATATCTCCAGATGATAGAACTAGAAACCAGATAGACCATCTTTGTATTAGAAAGCATTACAGAACATCTCTCATGGATGTAAGGGCTTATAGGGGTGCAGATGTTAACAGTAATCACAACCTGTGCATAGGGAAAATAAAATTTAAAATTGAAAAGTCAATACAAGAAATCAGTACACAGAAAGATAAACAGCCACAGCCTACATGAAGAAAATACTAACATTAATTTCAATCAGGAACTTGCCAATCATTCCAAAACACCCAGTGAAGTTGAGGAGATAGGTATAGATGACTTATGGAATTCTTACAGCACAGCCATAATCACAGCAGCAAAAGTAAGCGCTGGACTGGAAAAACCAAATAGAAAAGCATGGATATCAGATAAAACATGGAAGTATATACATGAAAGACGAGCAGTCAAATTAGACATGTTGAATGCAAAAACAGATCATGAAAGAGATTTGGCAAAACCAAAATACAAAGAAATAGACAAGAAAGTAAAAAGTTCAGCTAGAAGGGATAAAAGAGAATACATAGACAATATGGCGAAAGAGGCAGAAAAAGCAGCAAAAACAGGAGACAGCAAAACTTTATATAACATACAAAAGAGGCTAACAGGTACTATTACATCTAAAGAAAGACCAATCCTTAGCAGAACTGGAACACTATTAACATCAAATAAAGACCAAAAGCAAAGATGGGCTGAACACTTCCAAGAAATACTCAATCGACCACACCCAAAAGAATTGTTAAACCTTGAAACTGACTTACCAGCCCCACAAATAAATGTCAGCCTACATGAAATTAAATTGCATGAAATTGAAACAGCAGTGAATTTAATGGCTAACAACAAAGCTGCAGGTGAAGATGAAATAACAGCCGAAATGCTAAAAGCTATCAATAGTGACAACATGAGACAACTACAGAGAATGTTTAACAAGATTTGGAAAGAAGAAAAGGTCCCTTTTAATTGGAAGAAAGGAATCATTGTTAAAATACCAAGAAGGGGCAACCTTAGTGACTGTAACAACTGGAGAGGAGTAACCTTAATATCAGTTGTGTCAAAAGTATTTTGCAAGGTCATTTTGAATAGACTCAAAGATATAGTGGATACTGCAATGAGAGAAGAACAAGCAGGATTTCGAAAAGGGAGAAGCTGTCTCGACCAGATCTTTACTCTCAGAATAATACTTGAAGAACATATTGAAAAGCAGAAACCATTAATACTGAACTTCATAGATTTTAAAAAGGCATTTGATAGCATACACAGAGATTATGGAGAATTATATGTCTATATGGAATACCATCTAAAATTGTCAACATCATTAAGGACTTATACAATGGATATGTTTGTGCAGTCAAGACAGAAGAAGGGATGAGTGAATGGTTCCAGATTGAAACAAGTGTGAAACAAGGATGTATACTGTCTCCTTTACTTTTTGGGATTACAATAGACTTCATAATGAAAAAATGCTGCACAGGTAACACAGGTATTGACTGGGTACATGGGACCCAACTAGAAGATCTTGATTTTGCTGATGACATAACTCTTATCAGTAATAATGTGAATTTCATGCAAGAAAAAACAGATAGCCTGTCTTCACTGGCTAGCAAAATAGGACTTGAAATTAACAAGGACAAAACAAAAATAATGAAAATTCCTCTCAATCAAAATGGAAAAATACACACGGAAGGGACAGATATTGAAGAAGTCAATCAGTTTGCATACCTTGGCAGCTACATAGACCAGGATGGTGACACTAGAAAGGAAGTTAGGATCAGAATTGCAAAAGCAGCATCAATCTTCAAGAATCTTGAGAACATATGGAATTCAAAATTTATAAGCACAAAACCCAAGTTAAGACTATTCAATTCAAATGTAATATCCACCCTCATTTATGCATGCGAAAGCTGGAAAACAACTAAAGAAATAGAAAAGAAATTAGACTCTTTTGAAAACAAATGCCTAAGGAAAATACTTAGCATCAAGTGGAATGAACTCAAGAACAATGCAGAGATAAGACAGATGACTGAACAACAACCAGTCTCATGAGTGATCAGGAAAAGGAGATGGACATATGTTGGTCACTTGATGAGAAGAAATGATCAGAGAATCCCAAAACAAGCTATCAAGTGGAACACAACAGGCTGAAGAAAAAGAGGCAGACCGCGTGAAACTCTGAAGAGGACATTATTAAGAGAGGCCAAATTAACAGGTATAAAATCCTTTGATGAGGTTGAAAGACTCACCGAAGACAGGAAAAATTGGCGAACTACTTTGCGAGCCCTATGTGACGTTTAACGGCATGGGAATGATATAAGATATAAGATAAGATACAAGTTAAAGCATCTGTTTCATAGATGTTTTATAGGATATTTAATGTATTTTTTAGAGCTTGTATCATGTGTTTTATGGATGTTTTATAAAATATTTCGTGTATTTTATAAAGGTTATTGCATATGTTTTATATGAATGATATAACATTCATTTAATATATGTTTTATAGGGTATATCATGTATTAAGTCATTTATTTTGGGGGTTTCATGTTTGCTCCTTATTTCAGATCACTTGTGTATACAAATCACAGTTGTCTGGTGGAACAGTCTCAGAAAATATCTCATCTTCTGCTGCTGCTGATCAGGTCTTCAGTGGAAACCTTGATAATCTTGCTCCACCGTACATCACAGATTTCCTTGATCTTCCATCAAATCAAGCCAGTTTCACAGCTCCCATGAATGGTCAGTTCCCGCTAGGGTTAGACAATGTCACAGGCTACAGGGTCAAAGGACAGATGCTAAATGCACAAGCATGTGTAGATCTTAATCAGAGGCCATTGGGATACAGCCAACAGTATCCTGTAACTTCCAGTGGCACCTTTACAGACACATTGAACTTTAAGGAGTTTGAGAACTGTCAGCAGAAGGTCATGCACAAGTACCAGGGTGCTGGAAGTAACGAGAAACGTTTTAGCTATGGTAACACCAGCGATGATAACAGTGATGGCTATGGGAGTGATTCCAGTCTTTTCCATGAATCGCAGACATCCCCGCCGTCCAGTCCTCCATCAGCGGCTGTACATTGGTCTCCACCACGGTCGCCGCCTCCTTCGAACATGTCTTCAGATTCTGGAGTTGGTAGCCCCTTACCTGAAGATCTGAATATCTGCCTTTCGCAGGTAAGATTGCCAAAACTATTTTGGATTTGTGCAGAAGAGCATTGTTGAAAGATTATAATTTAAAAAAAAAAAAAAAATCTGAGGCCCAGAACAGAGTCTGAGACTTTTTTTTTGTCCTCTGATTTTATAAAATATGATTCAGTTTACTAAAAGTAAAGAGGGGAGATCTTTATACGCTAGATAAGTGATTTGACTGGCTGGGTTTGCTTTTGAAGATGGCCAGAAAATGGACTGAGTGGATATCATTAATGCTACAAATTTGGGGTTAACAGAAAATGGCTGTTTCAGGAATGCAGAAGCTAGAAATGATACCAGAGCTGGTTTTTTTATTGGTCAGTCATTGATTGCCAGTGGCATTATTGGGGAAGAAACCTGAACAATATTTGGACATTGTGAGAGTGATGACTCATGCAAACTTCTTTGCTCTCTTTATTAACATATCCAGTCTTTAAGTTCTTTTGTGTAATGGTTATATTCATATGCCAGTGTTTGACATCTTAGATGATTCTGGCCTTACTATTAGATTATCAAAGAATGTATATACAGAATTAAGTTGCTTGTTAAATTTTGTCACAGATAAGCTCAAAGCTGGCAAATGTGAAGAGTCCTAAGAGCATGACAGCTGCACTAGGGACATCTCACTTGACAAAAATGATGAGCAGCCCCCCACCTCAGCAACCATGCATGAATCCCCCACAGCCGGCGAAGATGCCCCATCAAGATCAGACAGTCCCAGCACCACATACATTAATTCAACAGCAAGGTGTGACAGTGGCTTTGTCTCGTACATTGATGTCGCAACCAGCAGCGTCGGCAGGGCAGCAGGTAAGTTGGAATTGGAATCCAAGGCATGCAGAGATTAATGCCTGATCTAAACAGACTGTCTTGTGAATGGCGGGGAAAAAACTCTTGTTAATGATAGCAAGAAACTCAGAAATCTCGTCTATTTGTCATAGCACCACCTGAACAGTATAGACTGTGTTTTGTGAGGGAAAGTGTAACCACATAGTTAGAGAATCGTTAACCATTCCCGTGCCTCAAGAAGAACCACGGACGTTCTATTGGGTGCCAGAGTAAAAGCACGGGTCTTGATATGTATAGGAGGTATAGTTGTAAAAGTGAATGTAAGAAAGTATTTCCACATTATTATGCATCAAAATAGCTGTAAATGTAAGAAGATTTCAAAAAATGAAGAGTTTTTTGTTTTTTTTAAGGAAAAAAGATGTAGTGTGATGATTTTAGCTGATAACTGTGCCCTGCTTACTATCAGCTAGGTCTAGATCTACACTATTTACCATCGGTGATGTCTGGATATCTAGATCTAATCTTGTCAATCTAATCGATCTTCTTGTGTGATGATATGTGGCATTCTCACTAAAATAATGTCTGAAATAACCTTCTGACTACTTCTCTAGTCTGTCTAATATGTCTAGATCTACTTGGGGTACATTCAAGAACAGTGGTCTGGTCACAGGGCATGTCCATATCCCTATCTACATCACCAAAATTTGAAATTTCTTGATTAAAACTTCGATTTTCACTCTCGTTGTTAGCGATGCTTCGGGCATGATGAAAAGGGTCACTAGACATGCGCGCTAAATGCTTACAATAAAAACGTTTCACCGGTTTTTACACTGAAACATACCAAACATTGCTATATCGACAATGGCACTAACTTGACTAACCGGAAGTCATCTCTATAATGCTGATGGCACAGCAGTTAATAAACTCAGAAAACTCATCTATTTGTCACAGCAGTCACTTGAACAAAGTAGACTATTTTAAATAAAGTGCTTTTATTTTAAATAGTCTTTAACATTTTCATATCACAGCTTTGCTGCAGTGACTGTGTGTATATTTATATAGTTTGGTATTTAGTTATACCCTAAAACTATTTTTGTGAACAAAGTAGACTGTTTTGAAAGGAAAGGAAAGGGAGCAGTTCACAATTAAGGAGTCATTAAGCAGCTCAGAAATCTGTTAGTGAGGATATTCACCTAAGCACAGTGGATGTACACTTAAGTCCAATTAGATCCATTTCCCAGCACCAAGCCTGGGATTGGCCATGGGGAGGGAGGGGGGGGGGATCAGAAATGCAAACAGGCTCATAAGAAGGTCCATATTGGAAAAAGAACCTGCAGAAAGCATCTTACCTTATCCTGGCTGTAGTGAACTATATTTAGCATGATATTTGCTTGGAAGCAGAAGGAGGAAAAAGAAGATAATTGCTTTCACCAGCAGCTCAGGTTATTCATGGCAGAGTATTTATTAACTGAGTTAATTATTAATCGAGCACATTTTTACATGGTCTTTCTCTGCCCTTAGCATCTTTTCCTTGTTTTTTGATACACGATTGTGTCAAATAGCCAACAGTTTTTTATGATATTAACATACAGTTGTATATTAATCCAGTACATCTGTCCCAGGCTTGGGATCCAGAGGGGTCATGTGAAGGTCCACATAATAACTCTAGATTATGTAGAAATGTGTTTGAAAGTTTTTAGTTTAATACTGGGTAGCTGTTCTTCATATTCTCACATATGCCTGTGAGACCTGGACACTTAACAAAACAGCTGAGAAACACTTAAATGCCTTTGAATGTAAATGCTATAGAAGAGTCCTTCAAATATCATGGACACAAAAAAGAACAAATATATCCATGCTACAAGAACTTAATATTGAAGAAGGTTGGCTAGTAAAGAGGATTAAACAGAGAAGACTGAAGTATTCTGGACATATTAAACGTCATGAGAATTTACAGAAGACAGTATTGGAACGCTACATAATGGGAAAAAGAAAGAGAGGAAGACCAAGGCGAAAATGGTTGCAAGAC
Organism: Achatina immaculata; assembly: GCA_009760885.1. Classification (NCBI taxonomy): domain Eukaryota; kingdom Metazoa; phylum Mollusca; class Gastropoda; order Stylommatophora; family Achatinidae; genus Lissachatina; species Lissachatina immaculata. The sequence goes on from CM019710.1 coordinate 21,262,856, forward strand.
ATTGTTTATTATCTGTGAATGGATTCATCAGTAGCAGGGCATCTTGCGTGCAACCGAGAGGCCTCCAGGAGAACTGTTAGGGAGGCATATTTCTGCAAGGGACATGCAAACGACTGAGTTGTTTTTCTTGTGCGTTAAGTTTCATATGCTCCACTTTCTGAACAGGGAGATGGGTTGCCTCCATGAATCCTGCTGTCAGCTGGAGGTCTTCATATGAAACTCAAGAGTTTCTCCTTCATGCTTCTCTCTCAGGGCCATACCTGAGGTCTGTATATATGGTGCAGATCTGTAGCTTGTGTTCAGGAGTCTGGGGGCCATTTTGGCACATGCATTGAACTGTTAGCACAGCCTTTATCTTGTGGAGATGAATGTTGATCTGCAATTTCCAGTTTGTAGCCTGAATGTTGTGGTTGTTGTTGTTTGTTCAGTCTTAGTTTTGGCTCCTGTGGGTATCTGCTGTTTGTCCTCTGTCTTTGGGTGTTTTGACTACCAACTAGCGGAGGAGCAGGTTACCTCTGATGTTGCACAGCTGTAACCTGATAAAGCAGACTTTCTAATTTTGTGCTCTCTGGCTCATTTATAAGTGGTACTTACCACTGCCGCTCACATTACCATAAATTGCTTGAAATTCTAGCTTCTCTGTATTTCAGCTGTCCAGCTCTGATTCCTGCATAAGTGATACATCTCTTTTGATTCTGCTCATTCATTCATTCAGTTGCATGTCCCTTGTGGAACTTTGATTCTGCTACTGCTAAAATATTGCTTCCAGCTTCCACTCGGAGACTTTACCACCAAAACCCTGATTATGAGATCATTTATAAGTTATAAGTACATGTAAATATTATTCACTTACAAGCTTATGTATAACATTACTCTTACACGTTATATGTAAATGGTATTATGTTATAAGGATTTTAGGTTACAAGCTTATGTCTAAAATTACTCTTATATGTTACATTAGCAGTTATTCAGCTATGAGTTTACTTGTAACATTATTCATTCACAAGCTGTCAACAGCAGGAACAATCAGGTATTTTTCACTTCATCTGTTAAAACAGATATGCCCTCTTGGTGGTCCCAGCAGTGCTGAGGAATATGTGGACCCTTATGTTAGTGAAAATCTGGAGGCTTTGCATAATGCTTATGAGGTTATAGGTAAAGACCTGTTGGCTAAGATTATGCATAAGAAACTGTCAGTGATCCCACCACCAGAAGCCACTCCCAGAGATGCTAGGATTGCCTGTGTAAATGACAGCAGTTCATCCTGTACTGAGAATACTGATGGAGTGATTTCCAGGAACATTCAGCCTGCACTGACTAAACCTGTCCTATATATGGACAAGGCTGTTGACAGAAACGCTGTTAGACATCCAGCAGTAAATGAGGTGAGTTTATTTTTGCCATGCGACTTTTATCTGACTGGGGTTCATGAAAAGAGCTTGGTTAATTAAATTTGTTATTGCTTTTATTTACATACAGATGCTGCATGCAATCTAGAATATCCTATATGTTCAAATATTTTAAGTTTAAAAAAAAAATTCTAAACATAGATCTTATATGCCTAAGTATTTGAGTTAAAGAATTCTAATTATGGGATTCTCTCTCTCTCTCTCTGAACCTTAAGTGCACAGGGCACATGGGGCTTCCGCAAGAGTTATCCATAAATGCCTGTCCTTTGACTTTTTTTCCGCTCATGCCCAGGTGAGCCCTCTATTGCTCAACATCCTTTCTATTGTTCTTCTCCATGTCTCTTTTGGTCTACCTTTACTTCTGTTCCCCTGCGGTGTACATCTTAGTGCTATGTTTGGTAGTGAGTTATTCAGCATATTTTATCTGCTGTAGCATTTCTTCTTCTTCATATTGTTCTTTATCTTCATCTTTGAGCAGCTGTTGAATTAGCAGCTTTTTGAGCCACTGAGGCTCATTGTGACAGACAAGACAGGTCTCCATTGCATTATAGTATTTAGGTGAAAGAAATGTGAATCTTAACATTACTCCTTTTCAGAAGCTGGAAGGGGGACCTAATGTACCAACTGTTGTCCCTCCCACAATTGGTCCAGTTAACACGAACATTGCCACCAACTACCCAGGCAGCTTTGTAAATGGTCAGATGAATATAGCTCCCATCGGCAACATCCACACTTCCAATGGCAACATCCTCACTTCCAGTGGCAACATCCACACTTCCAATGGCAACATCCTCACTTCCAGTGGCAACATCCACACTTCCAATGGCAACATCCTCACTTCCAGTGGCAACATCCACACTTCCAGTGGCAACATCTTCACTCCTAGTGGCAACAGTTTCACACAGGTATGTATATATATATATATATATAGTTTTGCTAGGAGAGAATAAAGTGAAGTGTTTACAGTATTGAGTAATGTACATGTTAGAGAGTGCAAAATATCTGAGTTTGCTGGGCACTAACATAGAGGAAGTGTGATGTTTCAGAATGAGTTAACACAGTTTTGCATGTTAACACTTTGTGGACCACACATTTATTTACCCACACGTACCACACCCTGAAGTTCTGAAGGGGAAATAAATGGTAATATATTTTAGTGTGTTAACAAAAACACATCTGGACTTGCCATTGAAATAATTTAATCCGGTTTGGTAGACAAACTCCCAAAACTCTTGGTTATTCATGAGTGGCCCTAGTTTTTTTATTATTTAAAACCAAGAATTTCAGTCTTCTTCAAAATATGATGTATAATTTTTGGTGCACATAAGAAAGTTTTTTTTTTTCTTTTTCTCTTTTTTTTTTTTTAATTTGCTACTTTTGGCATGCAGCCTCCAGAAAAGGTTGACCAATTCAGGTCTAGGGTGTATTAGCATTTTGAACAAGAATAAGTCTATCTTGAATCAGGGATCATATTCTAAACAGCTTTATAAGATGTTATAGTATTCTGACCAAGTCTATCTAGAGTCTAGTATGTCATAGCGTTCTGACCAAGTCTATCTAGAGTCTAGTATGTCATAGCATTCTGAACAAGTCTATCTAGAGTCTAGTATGTCGTAGTATTCTGAACAAGTCTGTCTAGAGTCTAGTATGTCATAGTATTCTGACCAAGTCTATCTAGAGTCTAGTATGTCATAGCGTTCTGACCAAGTCTATCTAGAGTCTAGTATGTCATAGCATTCTGACCAAGTCTATCTAGAGTCTAGTATGTCATAGCATTCTGAACAAGTCTATCTAGAGTCTAGTATGTCGTAGTATTCTGAACAAGTCTGTCTAGAGTCTAGTATGTCATAGTATTCTGACCAAGTCTATGTAGATGTATAACCTAAATAAAAAGTAGGAACAACTTTTAATGAGCGCACAGTTGCGACATTTCATTGTGAACCTTAATCATACAGAAACACACAGGATGAAGAAATAGAGAAGATAAAATATAAATTCACATGAATGCTATGTAAAAAATTAGGAATGGAAAAAAATATAATAGAATAAAATAAAATGAATGGAGCACTTAGCTGTGACTTGTAAGAGGCTATGTACAGAAGCACGCATGGTGGAGTATAGAGAATGTTTAAATGGAGACTTGTGATCTGCGATAGGTGGGTCATTAGAGGGGAGGGGGGCATTGAAAGGGGAGAGAGTGTTACAGTGGTAATCTACCCGGAAGAAGGTGGAATATTTGATTATAGTTGGGGTAGAGAGTTGTAATCTGATGCTGTGAGGAGGTTCTGAACTATGTGTTACAAGTGAGAAAGGAGTGGAACTTAGAGCAGAGGGAATATGATTGTGGAAAAAGGGACTGCTAGGTGTAGCTGAATTGCGAGTTAAAACCATGTGGTTCCAGCATCCCATACTCCTGAATATAGTGATTCTCACATGATAGGCAGCTTCTGTCATTGATGTGGCATTGTTTGATGGCTGTTACTAGAAAATCAGATTTGCCTCTGTGGTTGGGGCCATTGAAACGATTAGGGACTTGTTTTGAAGCACGCTGGGTGATATCATACAGATGTTTTTGTATGCTGTCACTCACCCCTTCCCCCCACCCCATTTATGACACACCTATCACAAGTCCCCATTTAAACATTCTCTACCCTCCACCATGCGCACTTCTGAACAGAGCTTCTTACAGGTCACACCTAAGTGCTCCATTCATTTTATTGTATTCTATTTTTTCCATTCCTTTTTTTTTTTACATAGCATTCATGTGAGTTTATATTTTATCCTCTCTCTCTCTATTTCTTCGTCCTGTGTGTTTTTGTATGATCAAGGTTCACACTGAAATGTCACAACTGTGTACTTGTTAAGTAATGAGCTGTTCCTACTTTTTTTCCTAGTTTATACATTTTATTATCACAGCTTTACTGCAGTGGCTTCACGTATACTTAGTTTTATATACTTATACACTAATTATTTGTGTGTTACCATGGTTTGTCATAGCATTCTGAACAACAAGTCTGTTTAGAGTCTGGTATGTCATAGCATTCTAAACAACAAGAAGTCTTCTATAGTCTGGAATGTCATAGCATTCTGAGCAAGTCTGTCTAAAGTTTAGAATGTAAAAGCATATGATAAAATAAAAAATGTATGTATCCGCAGGTAACTTCACTGCCTGGAACATTTGTCATCACCACCAGTTCTAGACATCTGCCAGTCAATAACCAGGGCAAAGTTGGCATCCCACCAGTCACTCAGAAACCCAAATTTCCAGTGCTTGTGACGGGTCCAATAATAATTGTGCAGCCAAATGTTCCGTCAAAAATGTCAACAGGGTAGGTATTTTCTGTGCTCATTTGGCCTGTCTCTCCAGTATTGCTTGCTTTGTTTGTTTATTTATTTATCGGCAGTATGCCTCTGTTCCTCTTTTTAGATAGAAGCATCCACTTTGTCACTTCGCCCATCAGTACCCTGCTTCTCTTCCAAATGCTTCCTACAGGCACATTATCATGTGCAGCAGTTTGACAAGTGAGGTGATGAATGTGATACATGGTGATAGAGCTTACAGGAAATGTTGAAATTCATTAGAGCTCAGTAGAACTTTGGCCCATCATCTTCAGTAGTGTTGACCCATCATCTTCAGTAGAGCTTTGGCCCATTGTCTTCAGCAGAGTGTTGACCCGTCATCTTGAGCAGAGCTTTGGCCCATCATCTTCAGTAGTGTTGGCCCATCATCTTCAGTAGAATGTTGACCCATCATCTTCAGCAGAATATTGACCCATCATCTTCAGCAGAGCTTTGGCTCATCATATTCAGTAGAATGTTGACCCATCATATTCAGTAGAATGTTGACCCATCATCTTCAGCAGAATGTTGACCCATCATCTTCAGTAGAATGTTGACCCATCATCTTCAGCAGAATGTTGACCCATCATCTTCAGCAGAGCTTTGACTCATCATATTCAGTAGAATGTTGACCCATCATATTCAGCAGAGCTTTGGCCAATCATCTTCAGAAGAGTGTTGACCCATCATCTTCAGCAGAGCTTTGGCATATCATTTTCAGTAAACCATTAGGCGATTATGGTCATTAGAGTGTTGGTCCATCATGTTCAGTAGAGCGTTGGCCCATTGTATTGAGTAGAGCTTTACCCCATCATCTTCGGCAGAGCTTTTGGCCCATCATATTCAGTAGAGCATTGCTCATCTTCAATAGTTTCAGGCTAGCATTGTCCCATCATCTTCAGAAGGTTACTGGCTTAGCAAGATCAGAAAAGCCTTATCTGAGCACAGTCCTTAAGAACATCACCATGTGGGCATAAAATGTGAAACCATTTGAATTCTAGAGAATTTAGAGCAAAATCTCAGCCCTTTTTTTTCTTTCTATGTATCTATCTATTTGTGTATCTGTTTCTCTCTTTCCCAAAATGTCCTACCATCTACTTAACCTGCCTAATTATCTATCTCTCTGACTTTATCATTGGCTTCATCATCTGTTCATATATCTACCTTTCTCTGTCTCTTTCTCTCTGTTTTGTTTTGTTAAAATACTTCTGGATTGATTAAAAATAAAACAAAACATTTTCTTTCTGTTCTTGCTCTTTCAGTCTTAACTTGGCTTGATTTATGCAATTCTTATTTTTATTTTGCAATTTCTGATGTTACTCTGTCTCTACTATCTGTAGCTTTTGTCTCTTTGTGTGTCACAGAAGGGGCAAAGATGATGACTGTTACCAGTCCTACAGACCAGGACTTGCCTATCTTACCTCAGTAATGCTGCTTCTTATAATAAGCTTTGCCTGATTAACAGAGCGGGGCTCTCTTTGGACTCTATTGGTGGTGGAATCTTCCAAAAAGCTCACTTGTCATTAAACAGTTTGATTTCCTCAAGCAAGCTACCCTAACCCATTGTAACACCTCGTGACACCTCTGGTCTGTCTCACACAGTTTAACAATGAACAAAGTCTGACCAGTTCTAGACAATAAAGTCTGTTCTTTCTGTCTCTCTGTGTGTTAAAGTTTGTGTGAGGGAGTCTGTGATGTTAATCCTTGCGCCAGTCCTACAAGTATCAATATCATTATTTCACTGTTTTTTCACTGTTAAAGAATTGATAGCATTATTTAACTAATTTTTCACTGTTGTGAGTATTGATAGCATTATTTAACTGATTTTTCACTGTTGTGAGTATTGACAGCATTATTTCACCGATTTTTCACTGTTGTGAGTATTGATAGCATTATTTTACTGGTTTTTCACTGTTGTGAGTATTGACAGCATTATTTCACCGATTTTTCACTGTTGTGAGTATTGATAGCATTATTTCACTGTTTTTTCACTGTTAAAGAATTGATAGCATTATTTAACTGATTTTTCACTGTTGTGAGGTTGATGTCATTATTTCACTGATTTTTCACTGTTGTGAGTATTGGTAGCATTATTTTACTGGTTTATCACTGCTGCAGGTGTTTATATTATTTTAATGGATTTTCAAAAGCACTGATTTCATTATTTTTCTGGTTTTTCAAATCACTTGCCTTAAATAAGAGAAGCATCTTAGAAGAACTGGATGCAGATGAAAATTGGCCCCACATCTTCTTCTGATCCCTTGAAGCAAAATGAGGGCAAAGACGTAAACATTAATGGAGAGGAGGATGGTTGATAGGAAGTGAAGAATGGGAAGGTCATGGGACTTAGGACCCAGGATGTAACCGAGACTGTGAAATTACGCATTATTTAACTCTTGTTATAGATTTTCTGTGTCATTTTTCTGTTTTAGTTTATGGTGTAATGTAAAATTTTCTTTGTAATTTTTCTGCTTTAGTTTATGCTGAAATGTAAAATTAGATTTTCTTTGTAATTGTTTTGTTTTAGTTTATGCTGTAATGTAAAATTAGATGTTGTTCCGTCAGAACCAAACCAAGACCCATAGCACCAAAAGATCCTGCCAAACAAGTAGAAAAACCAGAGGAAGCAAATCCAAAACCAGCCAGCGGCCAGAGGGTCAGTAGCTGTGAGGTTGGTCGAAATAATCTGCAGTCACGAGACATTTCTGTCACTGAGAAAAATAAAGAATTAGGTAAGTAGATGCTTTCTCTGCGTTATCATCTTTTTTATTTCTATTTCTTTGCATTATTTTGTTTGCTATCCTCATTTTCATGCTCTCATTCACATATTTTTTTGTCCTCTGTTATAGATTTAGTCTTATTTTCTGTCATGTTCTCTTCCCATTATGTTTTCTCCATCATCCTTATATTCATTAGTTGTTTGTGTTCTTCTTGTATCCTGTCACTAATACTTACATCATCCTCACATTTATCATTTGCTTGTTCTTCTCTTATCCTATCGCTAACACTTCCAGCATCTGTATAGTATACATTTTTTAATGCTGTCATTCTCATACTGTGAGGGGTAAAAAATTTGTAGGAAAGATTCTGTAAATAAGTACAAACTCATCGTAGGTCCTGTCGTCACCTTCACTCTCTAAGCAGTTCACTTGCACATGGATACGCCAGTCCCAGAACTCTTTCTGTTTTCTGTGAAAGTCCATTTCAACAAGGTTGGCAAACACCATCTTCAGATTCCCTATGGATGTTCTCAGTGTTGTCAAAACAACACCTGTTCAGTTTCATCTTCAATTTTTGGAACAGAAAGAAGTTCGGGGGGGGGGGGGGGGGTCCATTTCATTCATTTGCATGTCCCTTACGGAACTTTGCCTTCCTAACAGCACTCCTGTAGGCCTCTCGGTCGTGAGCAAGATGGCCTGCTGCTGATGCATCCATTTGCAGATCATCAACGATGTCTTGTAGCCATCTTTGCCTTGGTCTTCCTCTCTTTCCCATTATGTATCCTTCCAAGATGGTCTTCTCTAGATTATCATGACGTTTAATGTGTCCAAAATATTTAAGTTTTTTCTCTTTAATCCTCTTTGCTAGCCAGCCTTCTTCAATATTAAGTTCTTGTATGGATATATTTGTTCTTTTTTGTGTCCATGATATTTGAAGAACTCTTCTGTAGCATTTACATTCAAAACCATTTATCGTTTCTCAGCCGTTTTGTTAAGTCCAGGTCTCACAGGCATATGTTGTGATGGGAAAGATGCATGTCCTTAAAAATATTATTACGGGGGGCCAAATCCAGCAAATAAGGAATGTGGGGGAATGACAGCCATGTTGTTCTTAGCCAAGATCTGCTGGGTCTTTGGTGCATTGGAGGGGGGAGGGGATTGTCATGGATGGGGGCATGTTCTCACATTTTCATACAGTCACCACAGAAATCACAGTTCTGTTAGGCAGGATAGGATTTTTAATTCATCTAGTGATATGCAGATTTTGGACACTATTGAATTAAGTTGAATGAAATGATTGAATTAAGTTGAATGAAATGACAGAAACTTGAGACTAACACTTTTTCAATACAGTTTGAGGGAAAAGGACAGATCTTCTAAATTTCAAATCAAAATATAGAAGATATGGAGAAGAAACTAAATTGAGAACTGGGAGAGTTTAAGACAAAGAACTGATTCTTTTGAAGAGTAGTGGAGCCTTTTAAGAATAATTGAATTTTTCTGTTTGTATTGAGGGAACAGGGAGAGCATGAGAATTGTGATGCATATTTTGCTTCGTGTGACTGATCTTGAAGATTATTGATGGGAGCATGTTTGATATTTATTTTTAACCTCGGGTTGTGAGTGATACTCTACTGGTGTCCACAGCTGAGTCTTGTCATTGTTACATCAGTGACCGTCTGTGAGAATAATGCAGTACATGGGTTCTTATTATGGTGTCATTACATCATTTTGAATTATGAGATTGATTACCATTTTCTGAGGTACATGTTTTTTTTTCCTGTTGTGTTGTTGTTGACAGGGCTTCTGAATCTGGCTCGACGTGTAGTTGCAGAAATGCCGACAACAGAGCTGAAGTGCATTGATGAAGATGGAGATGCGTATGTCTTTTTTTTTTTTTTCATTCTTTGAATTAGATAAAAAGCTGTCATGCCTTAGAGGCACATAGGGATATGGTGTTAGTGCCCATATTTTCCTTGACCTGTCAGCACACTAGAGGGTGATATGATCAGTATCATGCCTTTCCTTCTCCAACTCCAGAAGAAGTTGGGTACCCATTTCTACAGCTGGATGACAGGGGTGCCTCCAGCCGGATTCGAACCCCCAACCTTCGCCATGAGAGACCAGGGCATTAACCACTTTGCCACTCAGACACCCATGATATAGATAGGAGGACAACTTAAAAGACGGAGAGAAATTAACATGAACATTTGTAATCAGAGGGAAGCCAGCTGTGGATCCATTAGTCATCATTGTGAGTATGGTATACTCATACTTAATTAATGGAATGAAAACGTAAAAAAAAAAAAAGAATGCAGATTGTTATCTAAATTTGATTAAATGTCAAAACCTTTGCCAATTTACTTTATATAACTCAATAAAGTATTTATGTTAAATATTACAAGAGTTTTTTTAATTAATGTAAATAAAGATTTCAGTTAAAGAATACAAGCATCGTGATGATAGTTTTGATAGAGTATTTTTGAAGATGTTGAGTGATTTGTAGTATAAGTGTGATGATTTTGTGATTTGTAGTATCAGTGTGATGATTTTGTAATGTGTAGTGTCAGTGTGATGATTTTGTGATGTCTAGTGTCAGTGTGATGATTTTGTAATGTCTAGTGTCAGTGTGATGATTTTGTGATTTCTAGTGTCAGTGTGATGATTTTGTGATGTCTAGTATCAGTGTGATGATTGTGTGATGTGTAGTGTCATTGTGATGATTTTGTGATGTCTAGTGTCAGTGTGATGATTTTGTGTGGTGTCAGTGTGATGATTTTGTGATGTCTAGTGTCAGTGTGATGATTGTGTGATGTCTAGTGTCATTGTGATGATTTTGTGATGTCTAGCATCAGTGTGATGATTTTATGTGATGTCTAGTGTCAGTGTGATGATTTTGTGATGTCTAGTGTCAGTGTGATGATTTTGTGATGTCTAGTGTCAGTGTGATGATTTTGGGATGTCTAGCATCAGTGTGATGATTTTGTGATGTCTAGCGTCAGTGTGATGATTTTGTGATGTCAGTTAACACAGATGCTCCCTGTCAAGTGCCATTGTACTGTATAACAGCTGTCTTCATGTTGGGGTGTATGTGTTGGCTGATTATGTTTTACTCTCATATCTGTTTCCTATGTTGTTGTGTGTGACTGATTTGTTGTTTTACTCTCATATCTGTTTCCTATGTTGTTGTGTGTGGCTGATTGGTTATGTTTAACTCTCATATCTGTTTTCTGTGTTTTTGTGTGTAGCTGATTGGTTATGTTTAACTCCCATATCTGTTTCCTATGTTGTTGTGTGTGGCTGATTGGTTATGTTTAACTCTCATATCTGTTTTCTGTGTTTTTGTGTGTAGCTGATTGGTTATGTTTAACTCCCATATCTGTTTCCTATGTTGTTGTGTGTGGCTGATTGGTTATGTTTTACTCTCATATCTGTTTCCTGTGTTGTTGAGTGTGGCTGGTTGGTTATCTTTTACTCTCATATCTGCTTCCTATGTTGTTGTGTGTGGCTGGTTGGTTATGTTTTATTCTCATATCTGCATCCTATGTTGTTGTGTGTGGCTGATTGGTTATGTTTTACTCTCATATGTGTTTCCTGTGTTTTTGTGTGTAGCTGATTGGTTATGTTTAACTCCCATATCTGTTTCCTATGTTGTGTGTGGCTGATTGGTTATGTTTTACTCTCATATCTGTTTCCTGTGTTGTTGAGTGTGGCTGGTTGGTTATCTTTTACTCTCATATCTGCTTCCTATGTTGTTGTGTGTGGCTGGTTGGTTATGTTTTATTCTCATATCTGCATCCTATGTTGTTGTGTGTGGCTGATTGGTTATGTTTTACTCTCATATGTGTTTCCTGTGTTGTGTGTGGCTGATTGGTTATGTTTTACTCTCATATGTGTTTCCTGTGTTGTGTGTGGCTGATTGGTTATGTTTTACTCTCATATGTGTTTCCTGTGTTGTGTGTGGCTGATTGGTTATGTTTTACTCTCATATGTGTTTTCTATGTTTTTGTGTGTAGCTGATTGATTATGTTTAACTCTCATATCTGTTTTCTGTTTTTGTGTGTAGCTGATTGGTTATGTTTAACCTTTTTTTGCTGCTGAGTTCACCTCTTGTGCTGTTACCTGATGTGCTATATACTTCTGCATGCATATTCTTTTCCCTGGTGCTGAGTACATTTCTGTAGTCTAAGATTTATCTGAGATTTATCCCAACTCTTAGTGATTATTTTTGTACCACTCATATCACATCTTGATGACTAAAGTTTCTTCAGTAAATGATTTTTAACTACAATTTAAAGAAAGAACTTTTTTTTTTTTTTTTGTCAGTCATGTGAAATGTTTCGAAAACTTTAGCCTGTCTTCGGAGAATGCAATGAACACATAAACAGTTCTGATAACCCATCTTGGAGAATGCAGCGAACACATAAACAGTTCTGATAACCCATCTTGGAGAATGCAATGAACACATAAACAGTTCTGATAACCCATCTTGGAGAATGCAGCGAACACATAAACAGTTCTGATAACCCATCTTGGAGAATGCAGTGAACACATAAACAGTTCTGATAGCCCATCTTGGAGAATGCAGTGAACACATAAACAGTTCTGATAACCCATCTTGGAGAATGCAATGAACACATAAACAGTTCTGATAACCCATCTTGGAGAATGCAATGAACACATAAACAGTTCTGATAACCCATCTTGGAGAATGCAGTGAACACATAAACAGTTCTGATAACCCATCTTGGAGAATGCAGTGAACACATAAACAGTTCTGATAACTCATCTTGGAGAATGCAATGAACACATAAACAGTTCTGATAACCCATCTTGGAGAATGCAGCGAACACATAAACAGTTCTGATAACCCATCTTGGAGAATGCAGTGAACACATAAACAGTTCTGATAACCCATCTTGGAGAATGCAGTGAACACATAAACAGTTCTGATAATCCATCTTGGAGAATGCAATGAACACATAAACAGTTCTGATAACCCATCTTGGAGAATGCAATGAACACATAAACAGTTCTGATAACCCATCTTGGAGAATGCAGTGAACACATAAACAGTTCTGATAACCCATCTTGGAGAATGCAGTGAACACATAAACAGTTCTGATAACTCATCTTGGAGAATGCAATGAACACATAAACAGTTCTGATAACCCATCTTGGAGAATGCAGTGAATACATAAACAGTTCTGATAACCCATCTTGGAGAATGCAATGAACACATAAACAGTTCTGGTAATCCATCTTGGAGAATGCAATGAACACATAAACAGTTCTGATAACCCATCTTGGAGAATGCAGTGAACACATAAACAGTTCTGATAACCCATCTTGGAGAATGCAGTGAACACATAAACAGTTCTGATAACCCATCTTGGAGAATGCAATGAACACATAAACAGTTCTGATAACCCATCTTGGAGAATGCAATGAACACATAAACAGTTCTGATAACCCATCTTGGAGAATGCAGTGAACACATAAACAGTTCTGATAACCCATCTTGGAGAATGCAATGAACACATAAACAGTTCTGATAACCCATCTTGGAGAATGCAATGAACACATAAACAGTTCTGATAACCCATCTTGGAGAATGCAATGAACACATAAACAGTTCTGGTAATCCATCTTGGAGAATGCAATGAACACATAAACAGTTCTGATAACCCATCTTGGAGAATGCAATGAACACATAAACAGTTCTGATAACCCATCTCGGGGGAATGCAGTGAACACCGATAACCCATTTTCTCAGATGGGACAAAAATAACATCTGTAATGACTTGTTGACAAGTCCCGCTTGCAGAAACTAAGCCATGTGTAACTAAAAATAGCTATTGTGATTCTTCCAACATTTTCTGACTATAGTAGTTTATAACAGCATCTAGTAAAATGTGGGACAAGTTAACACACACTAGCACCTGAAGCATGGAATTCTTGGGACATGTTACGGCATCATTAGCAGTGATACAGCAGGATGGCTGAACACATTCCATACCAGTGAAAGGGTTAACCCTTGCAGCTGTTACCCCATGTTATTGTGTATATAGCTAATTAGTTATGTTTAACTCCCACAGCCATGTTGTGTATATAACTGATTGGTTATACTACCAAACAGTTACCTCCATGTTGCTACTTGTATATCTTATGTCTCACTCTTTAACTCATAGCTATCACCATGGTGTTGTGTATGTAGCTGATTGGTTTTGATGTTCAACCCTTGCAGTTCACTCCCTGTGTTTTCGTGTTGATCTAATTGATTTTGTTTGTCTGTTGTATTTTTTAAAAAATTCTCCTTGTCGCCGCTTGCATTAACTAATGCTTTGCTCTTTAATTCTTACAGCTATCTCCATATTGGTGTGTGTCAGCGTGAAAAACACTTTGTCCAGGCTTTACTGGAGCGTAATGACAGAGAAGGACTCTCGGAAATGATAAATAGGCAGAATTATCAGGGCCAGGTTGAACTTTAAAAAATATATTTTGTTACTTTTTTCTTTCTCTAGCTGGAAATTCAGTAGCATTTTATAAAGGACAGTTGACACATTGTGAACTGCAGCCTATCAACTCGTCCATTTCTAACCATTTTTCAGAAAAAGTAAAAAAAAAAAAACAAACCCAATTTCTCTGTATCAACAAAAACAGTTTATCTCAATTCACCACTGTGATAATTGTTTCCATGTACCAGCAAAAACACTTGCATCTCAACTTACCACTGAGATAATTGTTTCCATGTACCAGCAAAAACACTTGCATCTCAACTTACCACTGAGATAATTGTTTCCATGTACCAGCACTTATACCTGAACTCGTCACTAAGAAAATTTAATCCAAACTTGGCAGGCAGACCCCCCCAAGAGATGCTAATATTTGTGGAGTGTGTGGTATCTAGTGTAATATTTATCTGGATTAATGAAGGGTTCAGAACTGATAAACTACAGTTTTAACAAAGAGCGTCATTCTCAGAACCATCTTTCTTATAGTTGATTTCTGATGGGGCAGGTATTTGTCTGACAGTATTGGGAAGGAGGGCAGTGGGGCATCTTACAGCATCAGGAAAACAGTCTAGCTTCATTTTCCTACTCCTAGAACAACGATGTCTAGCGGGTGGTCCTTGTACTGGGCTAGTGAGTCCATTTTATCTTAACTCGCAGACAAAAAATTTCAAGACCACACAGCAGTTTTATAATAAAAAGTCAATTTATCTTCTGTGATTTAGTGTCAGAATGGCATGATGTTTATATTTATATGAAAGTAGTTTGTTTTTGTTTTTTTTCATAATTTACTTACAGAATTGTCTGAATCACTTTTTTTTAACTTGTCAGACTCCACTGTACCTGGCAGTGAGTACCAACAATGCAGAAATAGTTTGCTTGCTTGTGGAACATGGAGCAGATGTCAGCCCATTGGCTGAGGTATAGTGTAACAATTTTTCACATGAAAGTTTTGCCTCAGTTAAATATATGAGAGTGTGAAATGATTATGTCACATGAATGTAGTTTTGTTGAATGTATGGATTTGGGGTGAAGTACTTGGGTACTCGTATATATGTACAGCATCCTCCAGAACTGCTTCAACTATGAGACATGCCAACTGTGCTTAATGTGCTTAACCACAGCCTCTGTGGTTTTGTATGGGAACTTTTAAAAAACTGTACATCTTATTGAAGATAAAGGTAGTCCTGTCATGCCTTAGAGGCACATAGGGATATGGTGTTAGTGCCCATATTTTCCTTGACCTGTCAGCACACTAGAGGGTGATATGGTCAATATCACGCCTGGCCACCTTTCCTTACCCAATTCCAGAAGTAGTCAAGTACCCATTTCTACAGCTGGGTGACGGGGTGCTTCTGACCAGATTCGAACCCCCGACCTTCGCCATGAGAGACCAGTGCACTAACCACTTCGCCACTCAGACAAGATACTGACTGAAATTTTTTTTTAAATAACAAAGATACATAATTTAGGAGTTACCTGCATAAATTGTGACCTATTTTTTCCTTGAAAGAGAGTGATTAAATGCCTTTGCAAAGACATGAAGGGATCTATAAATAGCAAGTTGTGGATTTTTTTATTACAGAGCTGTCAGGTCAGCTATCACGTGTTAGGCTTCTGTATTTGGTTTCTCTAGAAGCTCCATCTGAGCTGGGACTTTTTTTTTTTTTTTTTAATCTTTAATAATCAGGTTGTGGCACGTTTGTGGACATTTCACTTTATTTATTTATTATATCCTATGAGGTAATTGCTTGTGCTCTTGCATGCTGAGGGAGTCAAGATGACAGTTCTAGAGCAGTAATTATAGAAGATGGCTGTTGAGCTGTGTATAGGTCCATCTCAGTCAGTAGAGCTTTGGTTGATGTGCTTCCTGTGTTAATGAAGCCTGCCAAGAGGACTGCTTCTAGAGCTAGTTCTGGGTTTCAAAGAAAGCCTTAGAGCCATTCTTCTCTGATGTGATGCCAGCATTTTGGGATCTTTGCCATCTCAGGTTCACATTTGTTGCAAGGAGATCATTAGCCAGTAAACTTTGATTCTGGTTCTTCTTCTGTGTTCAGTTTCATAAGCTCAGCAAGGAGATGGGTTTCCTCCATGAATCCCATTATCAGTAGTTCCTCATTCATGCCCCACTGTTTTCCCTAGAGCCAGGTGTGGCCTCTTTAAGACACTGTGGAGATAAACTTGGATTATAAAATTTTCTTTCTCCAACTCACGTCTTCTCACCTCAGGGCAAAAATGTGATTCCCTTTCTTTCTGTTCAGTCATTGTATAGATGTTCATATGTTTATCTTGTCTACTATATTATCCCTTGTTATGACAATGTACTGTTGTATTCTTTGCTGCAGTCTGTGACGTCTGCAGGTGTTTCTGAAAAACAGGCAGCCATCCATTGTGCCTCTACAAAAGGAGAAGAGTATTTAGATACCCTGAAAGCCCTACTGAAAGCCCCAGGGATAGATTTGAACCTTGTGGATTCTAATGGTGAGTTGGTGCAGTGGTAAAGGTGAAGTGGTTTAGCATTCCAATAATAGAACAATGTGCTAATTCACTTGACCGTGCCAAAGCTTTTTTGTTTCTCATTTGAGTATTATATACTTATATAGCTTCAGCTCTTATTATTAGATGTCAGTCATCAATTAAAATTGGTGCTAGCAAGAGTTAAATGTGGTTTGTTTTTTTTTTTGTTTTTTCTTTCGGATGTTATGGAATCGGACTGTTTTATACTTTCATCTGGTGATGATGTTCATGGGGTCATGGAGCCAGTACATATGTCATATGTGACTGCTGCTTTTTCAGAACATAATGATTAATATTTTATATATGTTATCTTCCAGGTCATGCTAACAGCATAATCATTACCTTGTTTTTATGTATATATTGTGTGTGTTCTACGGTTTTTGCAAAGGGCACACGTGCATGCATAATGCCCATATACCCATTGTATATGAATTTATTTTTACAGACGTTGATGAATAAAATATAAACATTAGTTTTGGCCACAGCTTTTCAGTGTGCAACAATAGAGAAAAGAATTTACATGGAAAACAAAACTAAAGTAGGAAAAAGGGCTTTAAAATGTTTGACTTTCATAATATAGAAAACACAGATCAGTGAAGTATGGGTAAGTCCAAGTTAACCTGTTTTTTTTTCCCCAGCATAACCAAAACTAAGGGGCCTGATTTTTTAGTGAGAGTCATTGTTAACAGCATACCACTGAATTTCTGATAAGAAGAATAATCATAGTAGCATTCTTTAGACACTTCATTCGATTACCTGTTTATTGATAGCTTATTTGAAAGTTTTGATTCTAATCTTGTTAATGAAATTTGTTCAGTTTGTGAGTTTGTGGTCAAGACCATCTGTGAAATCTCCCAAAAAACCATTTGTTTCTCTCTCTCTCTCTTTTATACACATACATTCACCCTCATACATACATATACACCTGTGTATAAGATACGTATACATGTTATACGCAGTTGTTTTTACAGGAAAGTGGATTCTCTGCATGTGCACATTTTAGGCATATGTTTGTTATATGCATAAAAAGATGGTATTGTTTTATATGTTATCTTTCAGGCCACACTCGTATCATAATCTCTCTCTCTGAACCTTAAGTGCCCAGGGCACATGGGGCTTCCGCAAGGGTTTTCCACAAATGCCTGTCCTTCGCCTTTTTTTCTGCTCTTGCCCAGGTGAGCCCTCTATTGCTCAACATCCTTTCTGTTGTTCTTCTCCATGTCTTTGTATCATAATAATCACTGTTTTGTATGCTGTCTTCCAGGCCATGCTCACAACATAATGATCACTGTTTTGTATGCTATCTTCCAGGCCACGCTCACAACATAATGATCACTGTTTTGTATGTTATCTTCCAGGCCACGCTCACAACATAATGATCACTGTTTTGTATGCTATCTTCCAGGCCACGCTCACAACATAACAATCACTGTTTTGTATGCTATCTTCCATGCCACGCACACAGCACAGTGATTACTGTTTTGTATGTTATCTTCAAATCCACATTTAAACATAATGAGTATTGTTTTATGTATGTTAACTTCCAGGTCACACAGCTCTTCACTGTGCTATTCACTCACATGGAAGGATGAGAGACAGGAATCCTATCAACAGCATTCCGATAATACAAGCACTCTTAAGAGCTGGAGCAGACCCTAACTTACAGGTGTGGGTTATAAAGATAAAAAGATTAATATGTTACTGTTGCTTGTGGTTAACATGTTTTTGTTGTCTTATCTGCCTGGAACTGCCAGCGGTGTGTTCTGAGTGGCCGGTGCTGAAATATAGGCATTTTGTTAGAATGAAATGGATTATGGTGGTTTGCTTGAAGTGTACTCAGCCTCCGTGGCGAGCTAAGCCATTAGCTAGGCCGAGCCTGTTGTCAGGAGAGGTGGCATAGGGTCTTGCCCGTATCTGGTTCACAGAGCATGATAACTACCCTGCTGCTGTTGCCAGTTAGGAAACATGTCAGGATGGCCTGTAAAGATATTGCTGTAGATACCCATCAACCCATGTCCTTGTGTGTTGATCATGTGATGTATAACAAGGATAATGATACCCATCAACCCATGTCCTTGTGTGTTGACCATGTGATGTATAACAAGGATAATGATACCCATCAACCCATGTCCTTGTGTGTTGATCATGTGATGTATAACAAGGATAATGATACCGATCAACCCATGTCCTTGTGTGTTGATCATGTGATGTATAACAAGGATATTGCTAGTAGATAAAAGTACCCATCAGCCCATGTCTTTTTGTGTTGATCAGTAAAATAGTCACCGTACAGTAGATTTTGTGACATCAAGAATTTTCCCCTTCAACTGGTCTTTATAAGGTAGTTCTCTTTCCGTGCGTATGGTCGCCTAGAGAGTGCCTAGTTACAAGCGATGCAGAGCGAGAACAAGGATGCGAAGCATGGAAATTTTTCAATTTTTGATGATGTAGATAGGGGTATGGACATAGCCTATGGCCACCCTGCTGCTCTTGAATGTTTTCTAAGTAGATCTAGACATATTTAGACGACTGGAGAAGTAGTTAGGAGTAGTTAGGAGGTTAGTTCAGACATTCATTCAGCGAGAATGCAATACGGAGTCACAATACAAGATCGACAAGTAGATCTACACATCTCGTATGGTAAGTAGGGGTAAGTAGCATGGATCTAGACCTAGCCAATGGTGAGCTGGCCACAATCAGTGTCTAAAAACATCACATTACTTCTTTTTTCCTAAAAAACTCTGCATTTATGAAATTTTCATTCATTTAGCTATACTTTGAAACATATTAAGTATACGGAAGTACATGGAAATACTGTTTTCCATTCCATTTTACAACTAGACCCCCTTACAGACCAAGACCCGCATTTTTACTCCCGCACACCAGAACACGTCCATGTTTTTCCTCCCGCACGGAAAGAGTTAACATTGTCATGTGCTGTTTACAAGGTACCTGAATTTTGGGTATACTGGCCTTAACTCTTTCTGTGCCACTGGAAGAAATGCGGACGTTCATTTGGGTGCCAGAGTAAAAGCGTGGGTCTTGATATGTATAGGGGGTATAGTTGCAAAATTGAACGAAAAACTGTATCTCCGTGTACTTCCATGTACTTATTATCTTATCTTATCTTATCTTATATCCTTCCCGTGCCGTTAGACGTCACATAGGGCTCGCAAAGTAGTTCGCCAATTTTTCCTGTCTTCGGCGAGTCTTTCAACCTCATCAAAGGATGTTATGCCTCTCTTAATAATGTCCTCTTTAGAGTTTCACGCGGTCTGCCCCTTTTTCTTCGGCCTGTTGTGTTCCACTTGATAGCTTGTTTTGGGATTCTCTGATCATTTCTTCTCATCAAGTGACCAACATATGTCCATCTCCTTTTCCTGATCACCCGTGAGACTGGTTGTTGTTCAGTCATCTGTCTTATCTCTGCATTGTTCTTGAATTCATTCCACTTGATGCCGAGTATTTTCCTTAGGCATTTGTTTTCAAAAGAGTCTAATTTCTTTTCTATTTCTTTAGTTGTTTTCCAGCTTTCGCATGCATAAATGAGGGTGGATATTACATTTGAATTGAATAGTCTTAACTTGGTTTTTGTGCTTATAACTTTTGAATTCCATATGTTCTCAAGATTCTTGAAGATTGATGCTGCTTTTGCAATTCTGATCCTAACTTCCTTTCTAGTGTCACCATCCTGGTCTATGTAGCTGCCAAGGTATGCAAATTGATTGACTTCTTCAATATCTGTCCCTTCTATGTGTATTTTTCCATTTTGATTGATGGGAATTTTCATTATCTTTGTTTTGTCCTTGTTAATTTCAAGTCCTATTTTGCTAGCCAGTGAAGATAGGCTATCTGTTTTTTCTTGCATGGAATTCACATTATTACTGATAAGAGTTATGTCATCAGCAAAATCAAGATCTTCTAGTTGGGTCCCATGTACCCAGTCAATACCTGTGTTACCTGTGCAGCATTTTTTCATTATGAAGTCTATTGTAATCCCAAAAAGTAAAGGAGACAGTATACATCCTTGTTTCACGCCTGTTTCAATCTGGAACCATTCACTCATCCCTTCTTCTGTCTTGACTGCACAACCATATCCATTGTATAAGTCCTTAATGATGTTGACAATTTTAGATGTTTCAAAATATAACTAAATGTATGAAGATTTCATAAATGCAGAGTTTTTTAGGAAAAAAGAAGTAATGTGATGTTTTTAGACAATGATTGTTTCCAATTCACCATCAGATAGTTCTTAGGGTACAGTACTTACCATGTGAGATGCCTAGACCTGCCTGTCAGTCTCATCTTGTGATAGTATGTTACATTATTGGTAAAATAATGTCTGAAATAACCTTCTGACTACTTCTCTAGTTGTCTAATATGTCTAGATCTACTTGAGATACATTCAAGAACAGTGATCTGGTCACAGGCCATGTCCATAACCCCTATCTACATATCTACATCACCAAAAAATTGAATTTTCTCGATGTTTCTCTTCATGTTTTGCTCGACATTGCTCGTTACTAACCACGCTTTTGGCCATGATGAAAAAAAAAAAAAGATCATGGGGCAAGCGCACTAAATGTTTACAATCTAAACATTACACCGGTGTTTTAATGAAACAAATCAAACGTCTGATTTCTGACGACCGGGACCACATGAGAAACCTGAAGCATCAGAGACAAAGAGTTAAGACTCATAGTCACTTTCTTTTTTTAACACAGTTCACTTATGTCCAAGAAAAATAGATGGTGTAAAGTCATAAAAAGAAAGCAATTGAAAAAAAAATATTAAAGAAATAAAACATCAGAAAGAAAGATTGAAATTTTTCAGTGTAGAAAGTCTGAGGAAAAGTAGTTTGAAGTCTTGCTAGATGTGAGATGGGGAAATGAATATATTTGATAATATGTTTGTAGTGCGTGGTGACATTGAAGATCATAATGTTGCATTTGTGGTGGCATTAAGGATCAAACTGCAAAAGTATTTGCTTTATAAACTTCGAAAATTTCAGGCAGAGGACTTTCATATAGACATGTGGCTTGTGTAGCTGCCAGTTCTATCATGCCTATTCTTGGTTTGCTGGACTGGCTGTTGACCACTATGTATGGCACAGTTTATGGTCTCTGTCACATTTCAAGTCTTGATCAGTTGTGATTTGTTGAAATGTTTGGAACCGCATTTTTGAAACTTTTTTTTTTTGTTCCCTCATAGGTCCAGCAAAGTGGAAAAACTGCTCTCATGTATGCCTTGGAGTCCCGCGATCTTGATTTGATTGAAAGCACCTTCAGCCTGGTGGATCCATGTAAGCTGGCTGGCTTCCTCAAAACACAGGTAGCTTGAGATTCAGTAATGAGGCTGAGTTCATAGTTTGATATTCAGGACATGAGGCTGAGTTCATAGTTTGATATTCAGTACATGAGGCTGAGTTCATAGTTTGATATTCAGTACATGAGGCTGAGTTCATAGTTTGATATTCAGTACATGAGGCTGAGTTCATAGTTTGATATTCAGTACACGAGGCTGAGTTCATAGTTTGATATTCAGTACACGAGGCTGAGTTCATAGTTTGATATTCAGGACATGAGGCCGAGTTCATAGTTTGATATTCAGGACACGAGGCTGAGTTCATAGTTTGATATTCAGGGCACGAGGCTGAGTTCATAGTTTGATATTCAGGACACGAGGCTGAGTTCATAGTTTGATATTCAGGACATGAGCCCATAGCCTGAGATTAGTAGAAGTAGATGAAGTCAGAATCTATGTCATGAGTGTAGTAATATAAGGAAGCAAAGAAGTAGACCATCGAGTATCATAGACTGTCAGCAGTCCATTCACTGCTACTGACATGTTAAGGTCTCCCAAATATGGTTCTCCCATGATGCCATGCTTGTGGTAGGACATCATATATTTGTGTCTTTCATGATAAAGAAATGTTGAAGCATTTGTGTATCACTGCTGTCTGAATTGCTATGTCATTGTTTTTTTCTTTTCATGAATTTACTGCACACAGAAAGAATATGGCAGTGGTAACATCAACAGCAGCAAAGAATGACAAACCATGTACAATTGGTTACATCATTCCACAGAAGCTCCTAGGATTGCTCATCATGGAGGGTATGCTGTATTGCTCAGCTTACCTTCTACTGCTAGAATATTTGCCCAGGACGTGGATGTGAGGCAGAAGCTAATGCACTTTACTACCAGAACCTGGCTCCACAAGGATGTGGATGTGAGGCAGAAGCTAATGCACTTTACTACCAGAACCTGGCTCCCCCAGGATGTGGATGTGAGGCAGAAGCTAATGCACTTTACTACCAGAACCTGGCTCCACAAGGATGTGGATGTGAGGCAGAAGCTAATGCACTTTACTACCAGAACCTGGCTCCACAAGGATGTGGATGTGAGGCAGAAGCTAATGCACTTTACTACTAGAACCTGGCTCCCCCAGGATGTTGATGTGGGGCAGAAGCTGGTGCACTTTACTACCAAAACCTGGCTCTAGGATGTGGATGTGAGGCAGAAGCTTTGTAGCTACAACCAAAAAAGAATGAAGAGATCTGCAAAATCTACTGTGCTAATAGGACTCCAGATTTAGCAAGAACTTGAGAGGAGAAAAAGTAATGTGTGGTAGATAATAGATTCAAGATCTGTAGTAAACTGCTGCTAACTTTACTGTTCTGTTCCTTCATAGGCTTATGACAGTTCAACTTGTCTGAAGATTGCAGAATCTCTGAAGGCAACTCTGGATGTGGCCAGCCAGCACCGACTTAACAGCTGCCTCAGACCAGGGAACAGTCGAGGATCATCTTCCTATCACCATCTGAGCTGAATTTCTTGATTTGTGTGTTGTTTTGCTGCTCGTGTTCTTCCAATATTTTGTTATCTTTTGAGCTGTCCTTTGTTATCCATGTAAATATTTCATGATTTCAGTCAAATATTTTCAATGAAAATGGTAGCATTTCTTCCATATGTATGTTTGGAAGTTTTTAATGTTGGAAGCTTGTGATTTTTAATATGTGCCATATCATAAACAATCTCTGAGCCTACTGCAAGGCTAAAAAAAGAAATCTCACAAAAAATTAAAGCGAGCAAATATCAAGACAGTGATTCTTAACATGGAATGAGTGTACCCCCCCTGGAGGCCCATAGAAGGATTTTTAAAAGGGCCCACAAGCAAGTAAATGGTTTGGCTCGGTGAAAAACACAATCATAGCATCATCTGGGTTCTATTTATTGCCTTATTTTTAATGAAAGATCCACATCAGTCTGGAGAAGGATCTATGGCCAAAGAACCACTGCTCCAAGGTTTCCCAGAAAAGATGACCAAGTGCCTTTCTTAAGCTTTAAAGTAGTGTCTGATTACAAATTCTAGCAACAGTAGAACACTGACATCTGTGGTTTTATTTTAGTGGGTTTTTTTTTTAAACAAAGCCGTGCAAACAGCCTTGGTTAGACTTAAATAGTTTCCACAAGTTTTATGTGTGTGTGAGAAGTACAGATTTTATTAAGTTTTCAGTGTGGCAACTCAACTTGTTAACAGAAGAAAACTTTTTGAAGTATCAGCTGGGAGTCATACCAGCTTGTCTTGATCCTTTGTTGGAGTGAGTGGTGTCTTAAAAGAGAAGAGGCTGCTTTGAGAATAGTGAAGTGCTTTTCTGCACTAGATAAGGTCTTTCAGTACTTTAGCCATGACTTGGTGTGTCTAGAGTATTGACAATTGTTTTTTTTTAATAAAAACATTAAGTGTATTTTGATAGTGTTGCAGTAATTTAGAAGGTTCACAACAGTGTGTCTTTTTATGAGAATATAATTGTAATCCAACAGTATGTCTTATATGAGAATATAATTCTAATACAGCAGTGTCTTATATGAGAATATAATTGTAATACAACAGTGTGTCTTATATGAGAATAAAATTCTAATACAACAGTGTGTCTTATATGAGAATAAAATTCTAATACAGCAGTGTGTCTTATTTGAGAATATAATTCTAATACAACCAAGTATTTCTTATATGAGAATATAATTGTAATACAACAGTGTGTCTTATTTGAGAATATAATTGTAATACAGCAGTGTGTCTTATTTGTGAGTATAATTCTAATACAACAGTGTATCTTATTTGAGAATATAATTGTAATAAAACAGTATGTCTTATATGAGAATAAAATTCTAATACAACAGTGTGTCTTATATGAGAATAAAATTCTAATACAACAGTGTGTCTTATATGAGAATATAATTCTAATACAACCATGTATTTCTTATATGAGAATATAATTGTAATACAGCAGTGTGTCTTATTTGTGAGTATAATTCTAATACAACAGTGTATCTTATTTGAGAATATAATTGTAATAAAACAGTATGTCTTATATGAGAATATAATTGTAATACAATAGTGTGTCTTATTTGAGAATATAATTGTAGTACAACAGTGTGTCTTATTTGAGAATATAATTGTAGTACAACAGTGTGTCTTATTTGAGAATATTATTGTAGTACAACAGTGTGTCTCTGTGAAAGAGCACTGATTGAAGATGCTCCATGACAAGACAAAATAACAACATGATGACCCATGTTTGTTCATTGGTTCCCAACATTTTTCGGGTCACTGACCGCTGAAGCCAGTGATAATTTGCTGCAGCGCCACCCTACCCCCACCCCCTCACCCCACTCATACACTGCTTGGTATTGAATTAAAAATAACCTTATTAAAGGAACATATGGACTTGGTATTAAATTGAAAATAATCTTATTAAAGGAACATATGGGTTTGGCCTCATTGTGATATATAAAAATTAAAAATAATTTTCAGATCTAAACCTCCTATCAGACCCCCACTTAACCCTTGTTAGATCCCCAAGAGACCATTGATCCCAGGTGAGAAAAACAGAAAGATCAGATCCACCAATTGGCTATATCCTCCATATATTTGTGATATCAAAGGAACTTGTCAATTTACAACTATTTTCCATGCCATCATTTACACATGTTCAGCAGGGATGGGAAGATTACTTTTTGTGGGCTCTGTCTTTATCCATTATTGTTTTCCATTGAAATTTATGTAAATACATGTATGGTTACTGCTGTAACTAGTTAGCCTTATAACAGTTCACAAAGATGATGCGTCTTCAGATGATGCTGAATCTAATATTCTCCTGGCATTTTGATAAGTTTTACAAGAAGTTGCCCAAGTTGTCTGTTTTTTTTTTGGGGGGGGGGGGGGGGGGTTTGTTGAGAAAACTGTTTTAAGTATGACTGACCTAGATCACAAAGACCTGCTGTGTGAATTTCGCGCTCATGTGTATAATTAAAGGTAAAGTGTGATTTTGTTTTTCATACAATACATTGATGTATTTTTGTCAGATCATTTTCATATATCTAGATGCAAGCACCATCATATTTGACAGATCGTTGCCATATTACTAAACATGTTTGATAAATCACCTCATTAAGCACATTGCCTTATGAACACAGAGTTGTATAGAAATTGCAGAAATCAAATTCGTAGACATGGAATTTGTAGGTAATTCAGCACAGCTGAAGTTACTTCAGAACAGCTACTGAACATTAGTAGACAGTTCATGCTCCTAATAAACTATTTATTTCTTCAGCTGTTTAACATGGATTACCATTGCTGTGGGTTTGTAAAGAGCCTGCTCACTTGCTGCGTTTGTTAAATATTAAATAAGCACTAAACCTACATATGTTAAAGATTAAACATAATAAGCACCAAACTTTCTACATGTGTTAAAGATTAGACATAACAGATTAAACATGACAAACACTAAACTTGTTACATTTGTTAAAGATGAACAAGCACTATTCAGTTGAAATTTGTCATGTCCTGTTTGCTAAATATATCTTGTGTTTTTCTACAAGTTGTACATAGCACATATGTATCTCTCTGATGTAGAAGTTATTGTTATTGCTGTTGTTGTTGGAAGGATATGGTTCTAAGTAATGCTCATGTTCTTGTGCTATAATTCATGTGGGGAGAGTTAACTTTTCTTCAATAAAGGGGTTGTTATTTTGTACTTAACATTATTCTTCCTTATTATTTTTTGTTCTGTGTTGGGCAGAAATTATATGAGTATTCCACCTAAGAGATATTTGTTTGTCTTGCCACCATATCACACTTCTTGAGCTAACAGCATTGTTTATTTGTGCCTGGATTGTATCAGTTTTTTTTGTGTGTGTTTCTTTTTTCAATGGTTATTGTACACTTTTCCATATTTTTTTTACGCTTTATGAATACTCCCAAACACATACATTGTTCATCTGGTTTTTAACATTTCTCGAATGTTCTGTTTGTTACAGGTTATTATTCATTGAGTTTTTGAACATATTATCATACTTGCGTCACAGTTTCCATCACACTATACATTTACCCAAATTCTTCTTTCATCAACATCATCATCATCATCACACTATGCATCTACTCACATTCTTCTTTCTTCATCATCATCATCATCACACTATACATTTACTCAGCTGACCTTCTCTTAGCCTTGTTGTATATATTACATATATCATACATTATGCTCTCTGATTATACATGTTATTCCCACATTAGAGTGGTTCTTGAAGTGTGTTTTTTTCAGTGCATCTATTACACATTCATTTTGGAATAGTTCTTTCTTTGTTATTTAATGTAATATTTATACTTCTTCAAGTCCTTGTAGGTTAAGAGTTAATAGTTGTCCTTCTTCAAGTTCTGGTAGGTTAAGAGTTAATAGTTGTCCTTCTTCAAGTTCTGGTAGGTTAAGAGTTAAATAATTATTCTTCTTCAAGTTCTGATAGGTTAAGAGTTAATAGTTATCCTTTTTTGAAGATGTAATAAATAAACTAATACATCCAGCTCAACATAATTTGTAAATCTGTTATTGTTCTGTAGGGGTTATATTGTACTAAAAACTTCCTCCAAACAGTTTAATCATTCATCACTTTTGTAGAAGTTTGTGAATTGTTCTGCAGGCGATCTAGAATAATGTTTGAGCAGCTCTTTGTTATGTATATACAGTGGTACCTCGGTATACGTCCGCTTTAAAATAAGTCCAACTTGATATACGTCGTGTTTGGATGCGAAAAATTTTGTTTGGTATAGGATATTTGTTTGGAATACAACTTGAGTTTGATAAGTCACGACTGCGCGCATTTGTTTACCTCTTTCGAGACAATGCTATGACTGCCCGTGAACATTAGCACGCCTGTTGCTACTATTCAGTAAACAGCTTGTGCTATAACTCTGCAGTTTTCACATGATTTTGTGTTTTTTCATGTACATTTTTTGTAAATTTATTAACTATGAGTTTTAAGAAAGTTAATGAGAAGAATCAAGCAACAAAGAAAATGGTTAGTATCACCATGGATGTAAAAAAAGAGATTGTTGAAAAGTATGAAGATGGCATACATATCTGGGACTTGGGTGTTGCATACCGTATGCCGAGAATGACGGCATCTATGATTGTGAAAAACAAAGATGCTATTAAACCGGCAAACATTGCGAAGGGGGTGAAATCGATTACCAAACAAAGATCAGAGACATTAGAGCAGTGTAGTAGGGACCAGAAAGAAGAAAAGAGATAAATAAATTTGGTAAATTTTCATTTATCTACAGTATATATTTCACCCACTGCATTTGTATTTTAGTATTAAACAGTGTTATAATAATAATAGGATTTTTTTATAAGAGCAGATTCATTATTTTCCCTTTATTTCTTATTGGAAAAGTTCATTTAGTGTACGTCTGGTTTGGTATAAGTCCAAGGATCTGGAATGGATTAATGGCGTATACTGAGGTACCACTGTATATACATGTCTACATGCAATATAAAGAAGATGAACAGTGGGAGGGTGTTGCTAGAGGGAAAACTAATGTCTACATGCAGCATGAGGAAGATGAACAGTGGAAGGATGTTGCTGGAGGAAAAACTAATGTCTACATGCAACATAAGGAAGATGAACAGTGGAAGGATGTTGCTAGAGGGAAAACTAATGTCTACATGCAGCGTGAGGAAGATGAGCAGTGGAAGAATGTTGCTAGAGGGAAAACTAATGTCTACATGCAACATAAGGAAGATGAACAGTGGAAGGATGTTGCTAGAGGGAAAACTAATGTCTACATGCAACATAAGGAAGATGAGCAGTGGAAGAATGTTGCTAGAGGGAAAACTAATGTCTACATGCAACATAAGGAAGAACAGTGGGAGGGTGTTGCTAGAGGGAAAACTAATGTCTACATGCAGCATGAGGAAGATAAACAGTGGGAGGGTGTTGCTAGAGGGAAAACTAATGTCTACATGCAACATAAGGAAGAACTGGGAGGATATTGCTAGAGGGAAATGTTATCAGAATATAACATAAGGTGTTTTGTCTACTTAACTAGTAGACATAAGGAAGTCTACTGACTTTCCAGTCAGTTCTTGAGTTTTTCAAGGATATTCCACAGAATAAAGTCATGGCCTTCATAAATTGTCATTCCACATAGTTTTAGTTATCTTTTACAAAAAAAAATGGCATCTGTTGTTTCACTAGTGATACACTGTTTTTTATTTCCTAATACATGTTGAACAAAGTAGTTGTGTACATATTTTAGGTTTCTTCTAAGAGCCCAAAAAGCATTTGAAACTGTTCAGTGATGGTTGAACAAAGATTTGGGGAAACATTGTGAATGCAAGTATGGGGACCTAGATATTAATTGTTTGCTCATACACTGTTGTCTGTATCAGGTGTTTGAAAATTAAAGAAACTAAGCTGTTGGCTTCCGTGTCTGGTGTAGTGGTGAGTTTGACGGGGTTTTCTCCGATTATTTTTATATTATGAGCCTTAGAGTAACCGTGGATGGCTCCACCTTGGTGCGCTGCCAAATTGGGCGTTGTGACATGTTTCATCAAGGTGTGAACCAGTGTTAGATTGTTGCTTTGCTGACAAAGATGTTTTTTTTTTCTCTGTTAAGTGACTGTGTGCAGATGTCACAGAATAGTGTCCCCATTACTGCGTCACAACAGGAAGTTTTCTTCAACATTTTAATGCTTTTTTTTTTTTTTCGAAGAATGTTGAAGAATAAATCATTTTCATTCCCTTGTTTTAACTGTATATTTTAGTTTATTTACATGGTCTTTGATTTTGTAATATAGTTTCTTTAATATCAAACAGTGTTTTGTTTGTAGTTCACATTGATGGCTCATATTTACATTTGGTACATGAGCCACATTCGCAACACCTAGGCTATATTCTGTTCCTTTTTTTCTGTCAGTCGCTGCTCTTTCCCCCACTACCTGTCAGTTCTCGTGTTATCCTGTCATTCTCTGCAGGTTCATCCTTGCCATTAGACAGGTTCATCCTTGCCTTTAGACATGTTCATCCTTGTTAGACAGGTTCATCCTTGTTAGACAGGTTCATCCTTGCCCTTGGACAGGTTCGTCCTTGTTCTTATACCTGTCATTTTATCATATGATAAGTTATGTGCTTTATTGTAACTAATATATACATATTTATGTGTACATCTTCCTACATTGTCAGAAAATACTGTTATATTTGCACCAGGAAGTTTCTCTTTAACATATTCCAGTGTTTGGTTTTTTGGCTTCTCCAAGAATGTTGTAAGATAAATCTTGTTGATGTTCATAACCTCCTCATAATGTGTTTTCAGTCATGAGATATTAATGTGATAAAACTTTGTGATTCTGGTTGCCGGTGTCGTTAACACAATCTCACATGTTTACATTTTCATTTGTGTATCCGATTTATGATGAGAAATTGTGATGCTACATTTAACTTTTGAAACATTTACAATGCCTTTGGTTACAGTTATATGTAACATAAACTATGGTGCCATTAGTTATAATTATATGTAACATAAACTATGGTGCCATTAGTTATAATTATATGTAACATAAACTATGGTGCCATTAGTTATAATTATATGTAACATAAACTATGGTGCCATTAATTATAGTTATGTGTAACAAATTATGAAAACATGTTTGTGTAGAATGAGGTGAAGACAAAAAAATGAAATCAGAGGATCATTTGGTTAAGTCTGTAGGGACCATTTCAGCAGTCTAGGTGTAAAAAAGGTGGAGATTAGGAGTTGTGAGTAGACTAAATACTCTGAGCATAAGAAGAAAGCTTTATCTTCCTGCATTACTTGGTTTGTTGTAGAGAGAGATTCAGAATAGAAAAGGAAATTATATGAACAAAAATAATATTAATTTTTTTATTAATTTCTGCCCATGGAGTTGTGTGCCCTTGAAGGAAGGCTCATCTTCTGTGCAGACTCTGCTAGATCATTTACAATGTGGATGCAGGAATGCCTCTATATCCTTCTTGTGTTAGATGGCTTTGAGTGTGTATGAACTAAAACAGATGTTTGTTTCTCTGTCATAATATCACCTGGCTTGCTCATATTACACTTGTTAAGCACGTTATTTCTTTTTTATTTTGTAATCTCTTCAAGTGGATGTTCTAGTTCAGTGGAGAGGCTGAGCATGCACAGCAAGAGATACAGAGAATGTCTACATGCTGTTGCATAGGATGTTGCTAGAGAGAAAACTAATGTCTACATGCAGTATGAGGAAGATGAACAGTGGGAGGGTGTTGCTAGAGGGAAAACTAACGTCTGCATGCAGCATGAGGAAGATGAACAGTGGGAGGATGTTGCTGGAGGGAAAACTAATGTCTACATGCAACATAAGGAAGAACAGTGGGAGGGTGTTGCTAGAGGGAAAACTAATGTCTACATGCAACATAAGGAAGATGAACAGTGGGAGGATGTTGCTGGAGGGAAAACTAATGTCTACATGCAACATAAGGAAGAACAGTGGGAGGGTGTTGCTGGAGGGAAAACTAATGTCTACATGCAACATAAGGAAGAACAGTGGGAGGATGTTGCTGGAGGGAAAACTAATGTCTACATGCAACATAAGGAAGAACAGTGGGAGGGTGTTGCTAGAGGGAAAACTAATGTCTACATGCAACATAAGGAAGATGAACAGTGGGAGGATGTTGCTGGAGGGAAAACTAATGTCTACATGCAACATAAGGAAGATGAGCAGTGGGAGGATGTTGCTCGAGGGAAAACTAATGTCTACATGCAACATAAGGAAGATGAACAGTGGGAGGATGTTGCTGGAGGGAAAACTAATGTCTACATGCAACATAAGGAAGAACAGTGGGAGGGTGTTGCTAGAGGGAAAACTAATGTCTACATGCAACATAAGGAAGATGAACAGTGGGAGGGTGTTGCTAGAGGGAAAACTAATGTCTACATGCAACATAAGGAAGATGAGCAGTGGAAGAATGTTGCTAGAGGGAAAACTAATGTCTACATGCAACATAAGGAAGATGAGCAGTGGAAGAATGTTGCTCGAGGGAAAACTAATGTCTACATGCAACATAAGGAAGATGAACAGTGGAAGGATGTTGCTCGAGGGAAAACTAATGTCTACATGCAACATAAGGAAGATTAACAGTGGGAGGATGTTGCTAGAGGGAAAACTAATGTCTACATGCAACATAAGGAAGATGAGCAGTGGAAGAATGTTGCTAGAGGGAAAACTAATGTCTACATGCAACATGAGGAAGAACAGTGGAAGGATGTTGCTAGAGGGAAAACTAATGTCTACATGCAACATGAGGAAGATGAGCAGTGGAAGAATGTTGCTAGAGGGAAAACTAATGTCTACATGCAACATGAGGAAGATGAGCAGTGGAAGAATGTTGCTAGAGGGAAAACTAATGTCTGCATGCAACATGAGGAAGATGAGCAGTGGAAGAATGTTGTTAGAGGGAAAACTAATGTCTGCATGCAACATGAGGAAGATGAACAGTGGAAGGATGTTGCTAGAGGGAAAACTAATGTCTACATGCAACATGAGGAAGATGAACAGTGGAAGAATGTTGCTAGAGGGAAAACTAGATTTACACTTTGGTGCTAAGCCAGTCAGCAGATAATATATGAATTCTGGTATTTTTCTGGAAAAAGAGATGAGATTTAAAAAGATAGAATAGTGACAAATAATAACACATATAAAGCAAAAGTATTTGAGTAGGCATGTAAATCGAGTAAAAGTATTTGAATAGGTATGTAAATCGTAAAAGTATTTGAGTAGGAGTGTAAGCAGTGTATACACAGTATTATACTGATTACACAGGAAAGTAGCATGTAAGATAAGCAGTTAGGGAAAAGGAGAGATGGATGAATAAGACTAAACAAGACTTTTGGAATGATAGAGGAAATAAAAGAAAGAGGCATGTATCAAGTTTAATTAAATGACAAGAAAATATAAATTAGTGAGTTTATACATTTGTGTAGGTTGCAGGAATAAACTGCACAAACATTTGATGACAAGGGCAGTAAAGCTTGCATGACAATTGTTAACTCTTTGTTTGAAGTCACATGTTAATTGTTGGAACCAGTTTTCCAAATTGTAAGTGCTGTAGAAATGAATTGCCTTATTGTATTCTGTGCTGTATAAAAGTTTCAAATAGCTTAACAGGATGTGAAAAAACTGAACTGGTTTGTTTGTTGTTCTTTGGTAAGTTTGTATAGATTCTGTGAGTCTCTGCATGTTCTGTTGTTGACAAATAACAAACCTTGGAGGATTGAGCTGATTTCTCTTTCTTCATTTCCTACAGCATTTAGACATTGACAGTATGAAAGTCACAATCATAGAGGATCATACATTTCTGGAAACAGTTTTCTAAAGCTGCAACAGTTAAAGAGAAAAAAAAAAGAAAGAATACAGGTAGAAAGTAAAATCTCTACAACGATTATTAAAATTCAAAATATTATACTATGTTGTTGTTGTTGTTGTGTCTTCTTTTAACTGTGAGCATGATGTTGTTTATGGTTGATGTAGTGAGAGTATTGGAGCATAGTATTGTGTTGAATGTGGACTGGGTTACAACTGCTTTTCTTTCACACCTTGCGGGGAGATTTTTTTTAAAAAAAGCAGGAAAATGTGCATTGCCTTTTTTTAGCCCACTCCACCACTCTGGGGGTATAGCCACTCCTGCCCCATTAGCTAAGCTGGGTTGTTTCTGAGGATAGCAATGGAGAGATGGGACCAGGTCTAGCGCAAGCAGATGGGTCACTGAGTGCTATGTCAGACTGTTTTCATCTCTCGAGCAAATAGATAGCTATAAGACCAGCAATCATATTTGGCACTGCCACTACTACCGCCACTGCTACTACCACTAATAATACTTCTACCACCACCGCTAATACTGCTACTACCACCACCACTAATACTGCTACTACCACCACCACTAATACTGCTACTACCACCACCACTAATACTGCTACTACCACCACCACTAATACTGCTACTACCACCACCACTAATACTGCTACTACCACCACCACTAATACTGCTACCACCACCACCACTAATACTGCTACCACCACCACTAATACTGCTACTACCACTAATAATACTTCTACCATCACCGCTAATACTGCTACTACCACTACCACTAATACTGCTACTACCACCACTAATACTGCTACTACCACCACCACTAATACTGCTACCACCACCACTACTAATACTGCTATTACCACCACCACTAATACTGCTATTACCACCACCACTAATACTGCTATTACCACCACCATTGCTACTGCTACTACCACCACCACTAATACTGCTACTACCACCACCGCTAATACTGCTACTACCACCACCGCTAATACTGCTACTACCACCACCACTAATACTGCTACTACCACCACCGCTAATACTGCTACTACCACCACCACTAATACTGCTACTACCACCACCACTAATACTGCTACTACCACCACCGCTAATACTGCTACTACCACCACCGCTAATACTGCTACTACCACCACCGCTAATACTGCTACTACCACCACCGCTAATACTGCTACCACCACCACTACTAATACTGCTACTACCACCACCACTAATACTGCTACTACCACCACCACTAATACTGCTATTACCACCACCACTAATACTGCTATTACCACCACCACTAATACTGCTATTACCACCACCATTGCTACTGCTACTACCACCACCACTAATACTGCTATTACCACCACCATTACTACTACTACTACCACCACCATTACTACTGCTACTACCACCACCATTACTACTGCTACTACCACCACCACTAATGCTACTACCACCACCACTGTTAAACTGCTACATTTAGAACTCGCCATACGATAAACATGCTTGTCAGATATGAGACAAAATCTACGAGACTACCATAAAAACTTGGGATGATGCTGGTGGTAGATCTCCCTGTTTCTGCTAGGATAATGTTGGTGGTAGATATCCCTGTAGCTGCTAGGATGATGGTGGTGGTAGATCTCCCTGTTTCTGCTATCAAGAAGCTCTCAGCAGCTAATGTAATAGTAAAGAACTTGGCTGTCCTTTGTAGCTGTTCAGCCTTAGAATATGGGAAGTTGTGGGCTGTATGGTGTCTTGAAGGCAGCTTTATTCTTAGAAAAACTTGGGATTATCCTAACGACCGGTACCAGATTTTGCATGACTTATATTTTAAGGCTAAAAAGAAGAAGACAGTATGCCTGCTCAAGAAATCCAGAAGCCCATTGACCGTCCCTTCTACATATGCCACAATCCTTCGCCAGTGCTTCCTAGTTCCTCATAGTTGGCATGAAAATTTCAAATGGACGGACGTCTTGTTATCAATATTAGTATATCGTTCAGTGATACATCAAGTTTTATATCTAGTGTACACAGAAATAACAATATAAATAATACAACGTAACAGGCATAAATTATAATGTGACTCAGACCTCATGGATAACAGAAATTTAATATCCTTTATATCATAGAAAAGCGACAGAATTGTTATAAGTATTCATTACTAAAATATATCAAGTTACGCCCCCTGAATATGATGTAAACAGCGGCAAGATTAAGCGCTTTACTCGTGTGTCTAGCTATCATGGCACTGAGGATACAAAACGTCACTAACTGGCAACAATCATAGGAGGGTCCACCCAGTGCATCGCTCCAAAGTTTCATGTTTTAAGAGAGGGGAAATGTGAAGGCTTTCTCTGTTTTATGAGAGGGAAAAGGTGAAGGGCTTCCTCTAATTTATGAGAGAGGAAAGGTGAAGGGATTCCTGTTTTATGAGAGGGAAAAGGCGAAGGACTTCCTTCTTTTTATGAGAGGGGAAAGGTGAAGGCCTTCCTCTGTTTTTAAGAGAGGAAAAGTTAAGGGCTTCCTCTGTTTTATAAGAGAGAAAAGGTGAAAGGCTTCCTCTGTTTTATAAGAAAGAAAAGGTGAAGTGCTTTCCCGTTTTATGAGAGAGAAAAGGTGAAGGGCTTCTTCTGTTTTATAAAAGAGAAAAGGTGAAGGGCTTCCTCTGTTTTATGAGAGGGAAAAGGTGAAGTGCTTCCTCTGTTTTATAAGAGAGAAAAGGTGAAGTGCTTCCTCTGTTTTATAAGAAAGAAAAGGTGAAGTGCTTCTTCTGTTTTATAAGAGAGAAAAGGTGAAAGGCTTCCTCTGTTTTATAAAAGAGAAAAGGTGAAGTGCTTCCTCTGTTTCATAAAAGAGAAAAGGTGAAGTGCTTCCTCTGTTTCATAAAAGAGAAAAGGTGAAAGGCTTCCTCTGTTTTATGAGAGGGAAAAGGTGAAGGGCTTCCTCTGTTTTATGACAGGGAAAAGGTGAAGGGCTTCCTCTGTTTTATGACAGGGAAAAGGTGAAGGGCTTCCTCTGTTTTATGACAGGGAAAAGGTGAAGTGCTTCCTCTGTTTTATAAAAGAGAAAAGGTGAAAGGCTTCCTCTGTTTTATAAGAGAGAAAAAGTGAAGGGCTTCTTCTGTTTTATGAGAGGGAAAAGGTGAAGTGCTTCCTCTGTTTTATGACAGGGAAAAGGTGAAAGGCTTCCTCTGTTTTATGACAGGGAAAAGGTGAAGGGCTTCCTCTGTTTTATGACAGGGAAAAGGTGAAGGGCTTCCTCTGTTTTATGACAGGGAAAAGGTGAAGGGCTTCCTCTGTTTTATGACAG
Source organism: Achatina immaculata (assembly GCA_009760885.1). Lineage (NCBI taxonomy): Eukaryota > Metazoa > Mollusca > Gastropoda > Stylommatophora > Achatinidae > Lissachatina > Lissachatina immaculata. The sequence goes on from CM019710.1 coordinate 21,299,377, forward strand.
GGAAAAGGTGAAAGGCTTCCTCTGTTTTATGACAGGGAAAAGGTGAAGGGCTTCCTCTGTTTTATAAAAAGAAAAGGTGAAAGGCTTCCTCTGTTTTATAAGAGAGAAAAAGTGAAGGGCTTCTTCTGTTTTATGAGAGGGAAAAGGTGAAGTGCTTCCTCTGTTTTATGACAGGGAAAAGGTGAAAGGCTTCCTCTGTTTTATGACAGGGAAAAGGTGAAGGGCTTCCTCTGTTTTATGACAGGGAAAAGGTGAAGGGCTTCCTCTGTTTTATGACAGGGAAAAGGTGAAGGGCTTCCTCTGTTTTATGACAGGGAAAAGGTGAAAGGCTTCCTCTGTTTTATGACAGGGAAAAGGTGAAGGGCTTCCTCTGTTTTATGACAGGGAAAAGGTGAAAGGCTTCCTCTGTTTTATGACAGGGAAAAGGTGAAGGGCTTCCTCTGTTTTATGACAGGGAAAAGGTGAAGGGCTTCCTCTGTTTTATGACAGGGAAAAGGTGAAGGGCTTCCTCTGTTTTATGACAGGGAAAAGGTGAAAGGCTTCCTCTGTTTTATGACAGGGAAAAGGTGAAGGGCTTCCTCTGTTTTATGAGAGGGAAAAGGTGAAAGGCTTCCTCTGTTTTATGACAGGGAAAAGGTGAAGGGCTTCCTCTGTTTTATGACAGGGAAAAGGTGAAAGGCTTCCTCTGTTTTATGACAGGGAAAAGGTGAAGGGCTTCCTCTGTTTTATGACAGGGAAAAGGTGAAAGGCTTCCTCTGTTTTATGACAGGGAAAAGGTGAAGTGCTTCCTCTGTTTTATAAAAGAGAAAAGGTGAAGGGCTTCTTCTGTTTTATGAGAAGGTAAAGGTGAAGGGCTTCCTCTGTTTTATGACAGGGAAAAGGTGAAGGGCTTCTTCTGTTTTATAAAAGAGAAAAGGTGAAGGGCTTCTTCTGTTTTATGAGAGGGAAAAGGTGAAAGGCTTCCTCTGTTTTATGACAGGGAAAAGGTGAAGGGCTTCCTCTGTTTTATGAGAGGGAAAAGGTGAAAGGCTTCCTCTGTTTTATGAGAGGGAAAAGGTGAAAGGCTTCTTCTGTTTTATAAAAGAGAAAAGGTGAAGGGCTTCTTCTGTTTTATAAGAGAGAAAAGGTGAAGGGCTTCTTCTGTTTTATAAGAGAGAAAAGGTGAAGTGTTTCTTCTGTTTTATGAGAGGGAAAAGGTGAAAGGCTTCCTCTGTTTTATAAGAGAGAAAAGGCGAAGGACTTCCTCCTTTTTATGAGAGCGGAAAAGAGAAGGGATTCTCCTGTTTTATGACAGAGAAAAACAAATGGCTTCCCCTGTTTTAAGAAAATGGGAAAAGTGAATGGCTTCCCTTGTTATAAGAGATGGGGACAGACGAATGGTTTCCTTTTTTTTAAGGCGATCTGCAGTTTAATAAAACAGAATAGCTGGCTAACCTGTAGAATGTACCACTTTAGAAAACTACGCTGAGAAATCCTGGCTGATTTGTCATCATTTCTCTTCTATCCCGGCACTTCTGTTAGAAGTTGGTACCTTGCCTTCTCAAAGCAAGCTGCAATGCCAAACTTCTCATTAAACTCCTCTATAAAGAGGCTACACAAACTGATCAGACAGCTTTGACTAAAACATTACAAATAGAATAACAGCTTCTGCATGGTCTGGGTATTATAAGCTAAGTGTAGACGTCGTGTTTATTTCCGTGCAAAAACCTGGCGGACGTGTTTGTTATAAAGTTTTTGTTTTTTTTAAAATAATCTTGGGACGTTTTTTTTCTTATCTATTAGTTTAAAAGTTAAAATCACTGAGTGAGAAAAGCATGAGTGACTAGTATATTACAGTTACTATGGTAACACATAAACACACAGAATCGCGGTACCTTCATGTCATGTCATGTCATTCATTCATTCATTCGCATGTCCCTTGCGGAACTTTGCCTCCCTAACAGCTCTCCTGTAGGTCTCTCGGTTGTAAGCAAGATGCCCTGCTGCTGATGCATCCATTTCCAGATCATCAACGATGTCTTGTAACTATCTTCGCCTTGGTCTTCCTCTCTTTCTTTTTCCCATTATGTACCCTCCCAAAACGGTCTTCTCTAGAGTATCATGCCGTTTAATGTGTCCAAAATATTTAGGTACCTTCATGCGAGACAGGTATAATATTGTGTGCGCATTGTCAACCTCCGCGTTTATGATATTACAAAATCCTGAGTTATGGAAAAGCGAATGGCTTTCTCTGTATTTAAGAAATTTTAATTAAGAGGTTTCATTATTTTAATCAATTTACAACCTATAGTCCGCGAAACAATTCTAGATTTGAACATCAGTGTTATTTCTGCACACTACAGACATCAAGCCAATAAATTTCTCAAGATATGAATGTATTGTCGGAGCGTTTAATTTCATTGGCTTCGGTGGTCCGCGAACCGAAAGAAGGTTGAGAACCATTGGTCCAATCCTTTCTCTCGTTAATTCAGTAAACACATCTCACGTGGTTTGAACGTGTATTAATTGCGGTTATATTTCTGCGCAATACAGTATGGTATTCTTATTTATAACAAGAATATCATACTTTTTTTTTACATCCTTTTCTTGATATCCTGGTGTGAAACAAGCTTGGGTATGCTTGAAGTGTAATGAGGCTGTTCCCCAGCAGAGCTATGCCCTTTTTTGACAGTTACAATTTTGATATTCTGCGTTTTCAGGCCCGAAGAGAGAAGTGGGATTTCTGGTTCTTGGGGGGGGGGGGGGGGGTATCCAGTGGCCCTGTTTGTTTTTTTTTTTACACATTTTTCTTATTAGAAGCAAATTCAGGAAAATATGGCGTCCCACCTACAGAGCAGAAAAGCAAGAAAAAAAACTATTTTATAATCATCTTAATAAGAGAGAAAAGGTGAAGTGTTTCTTCTGTTTTATGAGAGGGAAAAGGTGAAAGGCTTCCTCTGTTTTATAAGAGAGAAAAGGCGAAGGACTTCCTCCTTTTTATGAGAGCGGAAAAGAGAAGGGATTCTCCTGTTTTATGACAGAGAAAAACAAATGGCTTCCCCTGTTTTAAGAAAATGGGAAAAGTGAATGGCTTCCCTTGTTATAAGAGATGGGGACAGACGAATGGTTTCCTTTTTTTTAAGGCGATCTGCAGTTTAATAAAACAGAATAGCTGGCTAACCTGTAGAATGTACCACTTTAGAAAACTACGCTGAGAAATCCTGGCTGATTTGTCATCATTTCTCTTCTATCCCGGCACTTCTGTTAGAAGTTGGTACCTTGCCTTCTCAAAGCAAGCTGCAATGCCAAACTTCTCATTAAACTCCTCTATAAAGAGGCTACACAAACTGATCAGACAGCTTTGACTAAAACATTACAAATAGAATAACAGCTTCTGCATGGTCTGGGTATTATAAGCTAAGTGTAGACGTCGTGTTTATTTCCGTGCAAAAACCTGGCGGACGTGTTTGTTATAAAGTTTTTGTTTTTTTTAAAATAATCTTGGGACGTTTTTTTTCTTATCTATTAGTTTAAAAGTTAAAATCACTGAGTGAGAAAAGCATGAGTGACTAGTATATTACAGTTACTATGGTAACACATAAACACACAGAATCGCGGTACCTTCATGTCATGTCATGTCATTCATTCATTCATTCGCATGTCCCTTGCGGAACTTTGCCTCCCTAACAGCTCTCCTGTAGGTCTCTCGGTTGTAAGCAAGATGCCCTGCTGCTGATGCATCCATTTCCAGATCATCAACGATGTCTTGTAACTATCTTCGCCTTGGTCTTCCTCTCTTTCTTTTTCCCATTATGTACCCTCCCAAAACGGTCTTCTCTAGAGTATCATGCCGTTTAATGTGTCCAAAATATTTAGGTACCTTCATGCGAGACAGGTATAATATTGTGTGCGCATTGTCAACCTCCGCGTTTATGATATTACAAAATCCTGAGTTATGGAAAAGCGAATGGCTTTCTCTGTATTTAAGAAATTTTAATTAAGAGGTTTCATTATTTTAATCAATTTACAACCTATAGTCCGCGAAACAATTCTAGATTTGAACATCAGTGTTATTTCTGCACACTACAGACATCAAGCCAATAAATTTCTCAAGATATGAATGTATTGTCGGAGCGTTTAATTTCATTGGCTTCGGTGGTCCGCGAACCGAAAGAAGGTTGAGAACCATTGGTCCAATCCTTTCTCTCGTTAATTCAGTAAACACATCTCACGTGGTTTGAACGTGTATTAATTGCGGTTATATTTCTGCGCAATACAGTATGGTATTCTTATTTATAACAAGAATATCATACTTTTTTTTTACATCCTTTTCTTGATATCCTGGTGTGAAACAAGCTTGGGTATGCTTGAAGTGTAATGAGGCTGTTCCCCAGCAGAGCTATGCCCTTTTTTGACAGTTACAATTTTGATATTCTGCGTTTTCAGGCCCGAAGAGAGAAGTGGGATTTCTGGTTCTTGGGGGGGGGGGGGGGTATCCAGTGGCCCTGTTTGTTTTTTTTTTTACACATTTTTCTTATTAGAAGCAAATTCAGGAAAATATGGCGTCCCACCTACAGAGCAGAAAAGCAAGAAAAAAAAACTATTTTATAATCATCTTAATATTTAAGTGTACAAAACAATAAAAGAATATTTCCATTTTAAAAATAACTTATAAGCTGTACTTGTATGTATATGAGAGTTATTTTCCGTGCTTGGATAGAGGGCGGTACAGTAATTGACCGCTGAGCCTCACGTGACCTTTGACGGCTCTGCTCGTAAGACTATTCCTTCGTTATACGATATTAGTCCATTGTTATGTCTTTGCTTTGCGAATCTGCTAAATTGTGTGTGATTTAGTACATCATTGAAGTATTATCATGTCACTGCCTGAACGGATTGTCTTGAGATTACAGAAAACGTACAAATCTCTCTCTCTCTCTCTCTCTCTCTCTCTCTCTCTCTCTCTCTCTCTAAACCTTAAGTGCCCAGGTCACATGGGGCTTCCGCAAGGGTTTTCCACAAACGCCTGCCCTTTGCATTTTTTCCACTCTTCCCCAAGTGAGCACTCTAATGCTCAACATCCTCTCTGTTGTTCTTCTCCATGTTTCCTTTGGTCTACCCTTACTTCTGTTCCCCTGTGGTGTCTATCTTAGTGCTATTTTTATAGTGAGTTGTCAGTCATTCGGAGCACATGTCCCAACCATCGCCAGCGTCTTTCCTCAATAATTACTGTCAGTGGCTTCATTTGCATTTCTGCCAACAAGATGTTATTTCCTATGGTGTTTGGGCAAACAAAATTTAAAATTCTTCGTAAACGTACATACTTTTCCTTAAATAATGTTTAAAAATTAGTTAAGCTCTAGAACATGATTGAGGTAAGAAATATAACAGATTGCAAGTCGCAAGATTTCGATCTTTGAGAGTTTCTTGTCTGGTGGCAAAGTTGGCAACAGTTTCCGCAGATCGGAAAAAGCCACGTTGAAAGCTTCGACCCGGATTCTCTCCCTTGTAGCGTGAGCCGTACGATATTTCTGTGTGGCTCTACGTCTCCGTCGCCGCTCTTCTCTGGACAGATGTTCTAGGCTCTCCTTGTCCGTACGATCATCGTCTTTACTTTGACTATTGTTACCGTTGCCGTGAATGTCGTTTTTCTTGGCTTTCATTGGCAGCTTGTTCGCTGAGTTTACTGTTTGTAGTGTCGCTGTTTCTTTAGTGATAGGTCGAGTTGACGGTTGCTGAAAGTTACCATGCGAATCCAAGCAATCACCCAATGTCAATATGGAGTTTGTATCTTGAAATGGAGGATTACTGTAGTTAATAAAGTGATCCGTACTGCTGTCGATAAAAAATGAGGGAGAAATGGACGAGGTTGTATTATTCACGGATTTTTCTGACGTCACATTGTATATTTGTGATGAGATTAGCTGTTTCATTGTTTCAGCTTGACGGAAGACAAAATTTGTGGAGAAAGACTTGATCTTCTGAACCTCAGATAAACTGCCCTTGTGAAAACAGGCCTCGCGCTATGTCCGTGTTTCTCTGACTTTGGAACTGGATTTTGTTGATGAGGACCACGACCTGCCTCTTCAAACTCTGCCAATGAGAAAAAGAACGTTCATTAATTTTTCTGTGTTCATCGAGATTCTCTACAAACATTGGCAACATAAGAGGAAACAACACTTTAAAATGCAACAAACAAATAAACAAAAAAGTCGCCACAAAAACTAGACAGCAAAGCTCGCCCAGAGTGCGGAAAACTGCAGTATTAAAGACTGATAATGCGACAAATAATTCTACAAACAACGCAACACGTGTCGGGTTAGGCTGCCCCCGGGGAACGGCCTTCACCGTCCTGACAGAATGAAGTGTTCATTTCTTTTAAGTCTTTCGGTAAAGCGGAAGTTGAGAAGTGCGCATGCGTTCCGCTGTCCTTTCTCCAGAGAGAATCGTGTCTATTGCTCTTCAAGAGACTTGTGTTTGTAAACCTGTGGAGACGCGACAACTGTACACGTCAGGTCGTACTTTGCACTAAATGAATTCACGTTTTAGAAATCGTTTTAAAATAAATAAATAAATTTTTTAAAACTTGAACCTGTAGCGCGTGGCCTAATTAACTGAAGAAGGATGATCCCTTGACAACCCCAAACAGAGAAGATGAAAGAATAGTGCAGCGCGTGTCTAGAATTGTTCGTACCCGCGGGCACGAACAAAACAACACAAACTCGGGCACTGTGGAACATTCAGAGCTTACTCGTGCCAGTTCTACACAAACAAGAACTCAGGACTTTGAGCCAACAGCGGCGGAAGGTTAATTGATTGCTGCGTAATACGGCTGCATGTAGTTCAGCTTCCGCTAATAGACTTTGAATGAACTAGGTCAACAAAACTCTTAGCGTGATCTTTGCCTGCCAGTGTATGTTTTCTAGAAAGCTCACTTGACTGTGAATTGCTTCCATTAGTTTGTCCACCGCTTGGGATGTTTTCTAAAAGATGTGTTTCCATACGTTCAAGACCCGAACAACGTGATGTTTCTTTCTTTTAGAATTTGTCCATGTTGAAGCAATTAGCACTTCTAGAAAACGTATATTGTTTCGCATGTTTGCCACTCATAAATTTACATTGTCTGTAGGAGACAAAATGTTTACTCTTTGGTAGAGCAAGAAACTGCGCTTTCATAAAATATGCTTCTCCATTCAGCCTTCGACCTGCTGTTGTGGTGCTCCCATATCTCCAAGTCTATCCTAATATCAGTTCTGTTACTAAATCTCTCACAGGAAACCTTCCTACATCGTCCATTGTTTTCATTTATGTTGCCTTTTGTATTTATGTTGCCTGTCTTAGCGGCCAACTAGCGTTCTGGGCCCTCACTCTGGCCTGTCCAAAGACGAGTGATTTATTAAACAAGCAGTTCATTAAACAAACGATTCATTCAGCAAGTGATTTATTCGACAAGTGATTTATTCAACAGGCATTACATTAATAACCGATTTATTCAACAAATGATTTATTCCTCAAGTGATATATTCGCAAAGTAGTTTCTTCCATAAGAAATTTATTCACCAATCGATTTGTTCAACAAGCAGTTTATTAAACGGCCGGTTTATTCACCAAGCAATTGAGTCACCAAGCGATTTATTCAATAAGCGATTTATACTACAAATGATTTATTCACCAAGCGATTTATACAAGTGATTTATTCACCAAATGATTTATACAATAAGCGATTTATTACCAAGCATGTCCTCATTCATTACAAGTGACTTTCTCATCAAGCGATTTATACAACAAGCGATTTATTCACCAAGCGATTTACACTTGATTTATTCACAAATCGGTTTATACAACAAACGATTTATATAAGTGATTTATTCACCATGGGATTTATACAAGTGATTTATTCACCAAGCAATTTATACAAGTGATTTATTCACGAAGCGATTTATACAACAAGCGATTTATGCAACAAGTGATTCATCGCTGGAACACCTTTTATTACTAATTATTTTTTTTAAATACGTATTTCCAAGTTTGTTATAAACTCTTGTAAGGCCGCATCTACCACAAACCAACAAGGGCGGCCTAGTAGGGCGCAGACTGAAGGGGGAGGGCTTTACTCAGTTTTATGTCACCTCTTACAATTTTTCTCTCCAGATGTTGGCAGTAAATGTCTGCTTGGGGCGGGGCCTACGAGACCAGCTTCTGTACGGTGATTGGGAAATACTTTTCTTCCCCGCCCCCTGGCCTGCCCTGGTGATTAGCCATTTTGTTTTCATCCACTACCTCCCTCCCTCCTTGACGTAGGGCCAGCAATTCTGGCGCCACAGTGATTCACCCGGTAGACCCTTTTCTTTTGGGGCCTGCTTGGGGGTATGGTTGTCATAGAAATATAGATGCAGGGCCACCAAATGAAGAGACCAGCTGGTACATTGTACCGGGGCTGGTGGGGGGGGGGGGAGGAAGGGGCAAGAGCTTCGGAGCCCCTGCATACATACATACATACATACATACATACATACATACATACATACATACAAACATACATACATACATACATTGCATACATACATACATACATACATACATACATACATACATTGCATACATACATACATACATACATACATACATTCATAAATTCACACATACATACATACATACATACATACATTCATACATACATACATACATACATACATATATACGTATATACATACGTACGTACGTACGTATACCACATAACATAATGTACACAATTTGTCCTCAGGAAACAAAACCCCGCCACTTGGAGCTAAATATTACAACTAATTTCCAGCAGTAACTTCTGGAACAGCGGAAAGAATTGCTTAAGGTCGATTTCAATCGCTGACGTGTCGGATGCTAGCAGCGAGGAATACTAGATTCCAGATAACACAATTTAGAAGCCTCTTGGTGAATTAACCATGACAACCAATCTGTCGCCAGCCACGGCAAAATTCGAGAAAGGGCACTCTAAATTGAATGAGTTCATGGCTGGCACAAGTGATCCGCGTTTCTAAGCGAGCAAATGCGACTTGGCGCTTTTGTGCTTTCTTGTTTCAATTGTTAGACTAAGGGACACAACTAGAAAAATTAGCTCACTGGGATTATCAGACTTGGGGGTCAAGTGTAGGAAGCCATTCGTAAAATAGGATTTGCAGAGAAGTTTAATTATTTTAATATCTTTAGTTTTAAATTAGTTTGGACATGGAACCTCGGGGGTGCAGGAAATCATCAGCACGTGAAGATTAGAGGGGGAGGAGGGGAATATAGGCGGATGGGGTGATAAATCGTTGATGACGATGATGATAATATGACTTTAATATTTAAAATTCATTTTTCTCTATCCATCCATGTTCTTGCTGGGCGATGGGCTAAGATACCACCGTCCAGTACGCCACTTGCAGTTAAAAAAAATAGATAAAATTCCCGTTTCCTTGCCATTAAGGCATATTGGGAAATACGGTGTTAGGCCCGTATTTTCCATGACCTTCAGCACATGAAAGTCTGAGGTGGTCAGTATCACGCCTGGCCGCTTTACCCTCTAAGATTTCTCTGGCACCCATTTTTAGAGGCTGGGTGAACCCCGGAGCCTTTTTGGTGTGTACCAGGAGAAAAATCCCACTACGCCAGTTGCAGGGCAACAACAAATTCTCTCCACCTCTCACGGCATGTGCCCAGTCTTTGTTGTGTACCTCAGCTGTGTTGCATACTATTCATTTCTGCTTTTCACAGCTCTCCCCAAGGTGACATTTGCTCTTTTCTCCATCGTCATCATAAAATTGTAGTAGCTGATGCAATGATAGCAATAATCATAGCAGTGATGATTATAGTAGCAATAGCAGTAGTGGAAGAAATGAGAAAGAAAAATGTCCTCTTCGGTTTTATCAAATAAGAAACCGGTCAGGCAAGCTACTTGCCCTATATAAAGAGTCACGAGTTGATATCTCGAAGTATTTAACTGGTTTTTATTCTTGAACTACAACATACTTACTAGAGCAAACTAGGCTTTTGCAATGCTGCAGAATATATGGAAATCAAAAAAACTAAGCATAAATATGAAAATCAGGATATTTAAGAGTAATGTTCTAAGTGTACTACTCTATGGAAGTGAATGCTGGAAAATCACCAAAACCATAGAAAACAAGTTGAATTCTTTCCAGACTAAATGTTTACGAAGAATTAGAAAAATATTTTGGCCAAACATCATAAGAAAGAACATCTTGTTGGCAGAAATGCAGATGAAGCCACTGACAGCAATTATTGAGGAAAGACGCTGGCGATGGTTGGGACATGTGCTCCGAATGACTGATAACTCACTACCAAAAATAGCACTAAGATGGACACCACAGGGGAGCAGAAGTAAGGGTAGACCAAAAGAGACATGGAGAAGAACAACAGAGAGGATGTTGAGCAATAGAGGGCTCACCTGGGCAAGAGCAGAAAAAAAGGCGAAGGACAGACATTTGTGGAAAACCCTTGCGGAAGCCCCATGTGCCTTGGGTACTTAAGGTTCAGAGAGAGAGAGAGAGAGAGAGAGAGAAGGAGAGAGAGAGGGAGAGCCAGAGAGAGAGTGAGATTCTTGATCTAACACTACTGGAATCCAGAAATATTGTTCTTTGTAGACCACGCTGTCATGAAGTTTCTCTGTGAACAGACCACGCTGTCATGAAGTTTCTCTGTGTTGACAGACCACGCTGTCATGAAGTTTCTCTGTGTTGAACAGACCACGCTGTCATGAAGTTTCTCTGTGAACAGACCACGCTGTCATGAAGTTTCTCTGTGAACAGACCACGCTGTCATGAAGTTTCTCTGTGAACAGACCACGCTGTCATGAAGTTTCTCTGTGGACAGACCACGCTGTCATGAAGTTTCTCTGTGGACAGACCACGCGTACCGCCATGTGTTTCCCATTCCAAAATTATTGTATTGATGATGGCCACGACCTTTTTCTGCTAGTCAGAAAAAGAATGTTCAGTAATTATTTTGTGTTCATCCAGACTCTGTACAAACGTCGGCACTAGAAGAGGACAAAAGTTTTTTTTTAAATGCAGCAACCGAAAAAAAAAAAATCTGACACAAAAACTAAACTTCAAAGGGCGACAAAAGCGCGACACGCTTCAGAGTTAAAGATTGGCAACGAGGCAAATAGGGGAGTGAGCTGCCGTGACCTACCTGAAGACCCAGAATTGACCCAAAAAAAAAGAGCTCCTCAGCGAGCTCCACCACTCAAGGAGACAACGGCAAGCCAAGCCGAGAGCCCATGTGAGCTCCTTACAAAAGTCACAGAGATGTAGTTAGGCGCAGTGATATGTTTACCAGCCCTGATAACCGTTGTCTTTGCTTTACAGAGCACAAAGTACTCGAGAAAGTGAAGAGATTTAGAAAACAGGAAACGGTTGGTAGAAAAGAACACGAAAGAGCATCCAGTGCTGAGTCAGGGGTGAATTTTTTTTTTAGCAACACTAGTTTTTATGAAGAAAAGAAGTTATTTCTCTTTGATTATGTTAGACAAAGTCATGGTTTAGAACAGTGGTTCTCAACCTGGGGTCTATGGAGCCCCAGAGGATCCGTGGAAAAGTTAAAAGGAGCTCATTGACCATCAAGTGGACTGAGCTGGATTAAAAAAATTTTTTTTTAGCTTCACCTGCGTTCTATTTATTGTCTTATTCTTAATGACAGGTCCACAGCTGTCCTCAGGCTGTAAATTAGGTCCACAGCTGTCCTCAGGCTGTAAATTAGGTCCACAGCTGTCCTCGGGCTGTAAATGAGGTCCACAGCTGTTCTTAGACTGGAAGGGAGATCCACATCTGTTCTTATACTGGAAAGGAGGTCCACAGCTGTCCTTAGACTGGAAAGGAAGTCCACAGCTGTCCTTAGACTGGAAAGGAAGTCTGCAGCTGTCCTTAGACTGGAAAGGAAGTCCACAGTTCTTCTCAGCCTGGAAAGGGGGATCACAGTAGTTCTCAGCCTGGAAAGGGGGATCACAGTAGTTCTCAGCCTGGAAAGGGGGATCACAGTAGTTCTCAGCCTGGAAAGGGGGATCACAGTAGTTCTCAGCCTGGAAAAGGGGATCACAGTAGTTCTCAGCCTGGAAAGGGGGATCACAGTAGTTTTCAGCCTGAAAACGGGGTCCAGGACCAACACACACACACACACACACACATACAAATCTTAAGAAAGACTGTAACAGAACGACAGTAACGGATGTAACAGATAAAAGGGATGGCGACTGCAGTAAAACTGGTTAATATAAATAAGGTAGATAGAGGTGTATGGTGCAGTTTTACAAAGTGAGGGAGGAAGTGACCAAGGTGAGAAAAAAACGAATATAAAGTATGAGAATGTATAAATGAAAAACATACAACATCCGATATTTCGGCGTGAGCCTTATTCGAGGATACATGCAAAAACAAAATACAAACATATATAACTTATCTGAAGCGTCTTGCTCTCAGTAAAGCTGAAATGTGTGTAGAAGAAGGAGGAGGAGGAAAAAAAACAAAAACAAAAACAAAACAAAAAACAAAAAAAAACCCGTTGCCTACAGCCAAAAGATTCCCGATTTAGCCAATCATAGCGAAGAAGCGGAAAGAGAGGAGGAGAACAAGTGGGAGAAAGGGGTTGGGGGAAGGCAATAGAAACATGATAGCCGCTAGAGGTGTCGGGGGGGGGGGGGGGGGAAGGGGAGAGAAAAGAGGACGCGAGAGATAATGAATGAAGAACTTAAACACCTACAGGCAACGGGGTTTTTTGGGGGTTTTTTTTTCTTTGTTTTTTTGTTGTTGTTTTTTTTTTTTTGGGGGGGGGGGGTTTGGTTTTTTTTGTTGTTTTGTTTCTCCTCCTCCTTCTTCTACACACATTTCCGCTTTACTGAGAGCAAGACGCTTCAGATAAGTTATATATGTTTGTATTTTGTTTTTGCATGTATCCTCGAATAAGGCTCACGCCGAAATATCGGATGTTGTATGTTTTTCATTTATACATTCTCATACTTTATATTCGTTTTTTTCTCACCTTGCTCACTTCCTCCCTCACTTTGTAAAACTGCACCATACACCTCTGACAGTAACGGATGGCACGTTCCTAAGAAACGAGAAGTGGGGCGGCTAAGGAGACGACTGACTCAGGTCATCACCGACACTCCAACACCACATTCACTGAAACAACAAGATCCTATGGTCGAAATCATAAAATGGAACAGGGCATGTTCAGATACAGAGAAACTGGCACACAAGACGTAGTTCATCCATGATTAGGGAAACTAAGATGAGAAGCTTCTATTCAAAATTCTGAAAAATATCGAATTTATTTATTCAAATCCTCCATAGACTTTGCAGGGGTTGTCTCGGTTGTTGTTCTTTGACAATGAATGTCGCAGTAAGTGACCACCGTTCACTTTGGCTGTCCTGCTGTTCCTATGTGTGTCACGCTGATGTCAGAGAGAACATGGAAACATCGTGGAGCAGATGGTTTCAAGTGAAGACAACCCGGGGATGTCCAGAAGCTTAAGGGATTTAACCCTTGTGGTTGAATTATCTCCTCTTACTTTTTTCCTCTGTTCTCTTACAGGCTTGTAACTAAATCCTCAATAATTCTCTTCAGCACTGTCCTCTACTCTCTCTCTCTCTCTCTCTCTCTCTCTCAGAAAGTAGGATCTTACAGCCAGTTTGTATCTATGTATCCTTGCTCTGGAAGGAGAGTGGCACTTCAAAACGTGCGTAATCCTGGGCATCCGCAAATCGGGGTCTGTCCGTATTTTAAAAACCTTTCCCTTTTGGGAAAAAAAAAACAAATTCATTGGACATGCCGTGAGAAGACAGAAGACGGAGGACATTCTATCACGAGAGCATTGAAAAGGAAGAACATAAAAAGAGTACAAGAAAGAAAATACAAATCTTTCTATTATGTAAAATCCCTTGATGAGGTTGAAAGACTCGCTGAAGACAGGAAAAATTGGCGAACTACCTTGCGAGCCCTATGTGACGTTTAACGTCACGGGAAGGATATAAGATATAAGATATAAGATATAAGAATATTATGTAAAAATATCCACATCATAAAAGCAGGCGGAGGCAAACATAACAGTACACGGCCAGTTTGTGCTGGAGCCAGTTTGTGCTGGCTGCGGTCTGAATGTGATGATGTGGACCATGTTGTCAATCAGCGACCCATGGCTGACATTCTGGAGTCAGGGTTGACCAGCCAAAACCCTGTCCCACTTCTCTGTTGGTAGCCCCAGTAACAGGCCTAGCCTGGCTAACGGAGTAGGGATCGTCTAGTCCCTGTTGGGGGTGGAGTCTGCTAAAAAAGTACTGCGAAAACTCTGGTTTTTATCTAGGCTCAGGCACTGCGAAAGAAAAAAATAACTGCCATGACCCACTTCAAATCCGACAGGATGCTGTGCCTCGACATCTCCACAACATCGGCTGCCCAGAACACCAGCTCACGGTTCCAGGAGATAGAAGACGAGACTCGACTAATCTGCAACTCTCAGTATCGCTGGTGCTAATAACCCCACAAATCCTCACTGTTCACTGAAAACAGTTCACCCCCGGTACAGCGGCCAGCAACCCACAGCAGACAGGTCTAAACAAAAAGAAAACAAAGACTTGTTCATAGTACCCCCAGAGTTGCCTGTTGATGCCGTAACTGGAAAATGACGTAAGTCAAAATACTGCCTATTTCTTCACCTGTCGTTGCCTGTAGTCCAGTTATAAACACAGTTTAACAGCATAACACGAAGTCATAGAAAATGTACTTGTAAACAGGCTGACACAGGGACACTAGAACCAGAAGGGAGCCATCACATAGTCTTAATTTAGAAACAAGGGCTGCAACTTTGAGGTAAGGATCAAATTCAACATGTAGTCCTAAGAGCCATAACTCGGGGGTATGCCTGGATTTTTAACGTAAATTAAAAACACCAGAAACTGATTGCAAAAACGAAGTCCTGAGAGAAGTTTATTAACTTAGGAGAGGGAAAAAAAACGTCATAACCTTTTTGTAAAGGTAAAAACTCAGTGGAAGTGCTATGAGAAGGCAAGAGTAACAGAACGTGTTGCCATAGGGACAGTCAAGGGGGGAGTAATAGAAGAGACGAAAGAAAAATATATAAACTGACTGACCAAGTAGCATAAGAGAATACAGACAAGAGATGTGATATAATTTTGCCTTATCCCAACCTCATTTTTTACATAAATTTTTTTTCATACTGTCAGTAATATCACCAAGGCTTTTAATTTCCACACAATTTACTTAACAACTTTTCCCAGCTTATTAAAATTTTATCATAATTTCCGCCACTCAAAGGGCTTCATCAGGTCAATCCATCAAAAGCAGAATGGGACCAGAGGCTGGTCTTCTTTAACACCCTAAAACCAGAACATATGGCAGCAGACCTGAAACACGTGGACGTGTTCCAGATGATGTCCTTTACTTCCAACTTTCAAAATTATCGATTACCTGTGTATTATGTGTGGTATAATGGCCGGTGGTGAAGGACGCGTAGAGGGAGAGGGCTGTTCGCTTGGATTCCTCTGTAAGTGACGTGTCCAGGTCATGGAGAGAAAGCAACATATTGTTTCCTGCCGCAGGACAAACATGGGGTCAGTTTCTCTCTGGCAGATTTCTTCTACTGAAAGCAAAAAGTAATCAATCATTGAGGAACACAGCGTTCGTTATTGATCTTTCTTTATCGCTTAGAGTCCCCACAAACCTGGATTTTAATTATCGACTTTTGTGAACTTTCTTTACGCCTCGATTATCAACGAAACCAAACAAGAGTTGCCAAATTTCCAAAAGTTGGCCCAAATTACCGGATTAATATGCACGAATCAAATTTGCGAGATTAAACAGCCCTACCCGTCGTGAAAAGACAGCTTGCTCCACAGGGGGGCGCTAGATCCTGTTCATTTATAAATGACCCCAGCGAGTTCACGACAAGTACCGGAGCGTATTCATCTGCCCAAACCAGGTGACTGTTTATACGCATAATCCCAACTCGATGGTTCATTCTTGATGAGCTAGGATTAAAGGACTACTTTCAGGCGGCGTTTGCTAGACTATTTACGCAGATGAGAATACCATGTCTGTGTGTTCGATTACGATGTGCTGTCGATTAAAACTTTGTATGGGAAAGTATGGGAAAACTGTAAACTTTGTGTAGATTTACTTCAATTTATCTCATATGTATGTATGTAGTCAAATGTGCATACGCGAAAAAATAGGGGCTATTTTCTTCCGGGCATAAAAAAAATGTCTCAAGAATCTTCCTTCACCTTATTTCTTTCTTTTCATTCTAAGCCCGTTTTGTTGTAAGTACAGGCAAAGAGACTACAGAAAATGAATGCATAGAAGGTAAGAAACAGACAGACAAACAGGTAGACAGCCAGGTAGGTGAGGAGGCAGGCGGGTCGGTAGGTGGATGGATGGGTTGCGGGTTGGTAGACAAGCAGACAGACAAACAAGCAGACAGACAAACAGTCGGACACCGATAAGTGGCCGAAAGGAGAGATAGAATGTTTGGAGACATTAATACATGAATAGATAGAGAATGTTTGGAAACACTAACACATGAGTAGATAGAGAATGTTTGAAGACATTAATACATGAATAGATAGAGCATGTTTGAAGACACTAATACATGCATAGATAGAGAATGTTTGGAAACACTAATACATGAGTAGATAGAGAATGTTTGAAGACATTAATACATAAGTAGACAGAGAATGTTTGAAGACACTAATACATGAATAGATAGAGAATGTTTGGAAACACTAATACAGGAATAGATAGACACGTACAGGGACTAGCCTATATCTTTAGCAGCGTGCTCCGCGGTAAAATAAAAAATATACCTCTTCCTGTTGTAAAGAAACAAAATAAAATTTCATCACGACAATTTAAAATCCTCTGTCAAGGCTTAAACCTCACAAGTGCATTATGCTTATAAAATAATTTGTTTCTGTGAACTTAATTGTTGTCAATTACAATTTTACCAGAACTGTTTCCTTCAATTACTTGAAGAGCTGGCTTCCGTCCTATGCGGCTGCTGACTCGCACGTGTTTGATGGTTGCTAGATCGATGTTTGTACCAAGCAACATGGAGGGTACTCACAGACTTGTGCGCGAGTACTTCTTTTGAAGTTCCTTTTGTGATTTCCTCCATACAAGCCTTGATCTCGTCAGGTGTGCCTTTTATCTGTTTCTCGCTGCGTGAGGGCGTATGTGGACCTTTTTTGTTTGTTTGTTTGTTTGTTTGTTTGCAGAATGATGTT
This sequence comes from Achatina immaculata, assembly GCA_009760885.1. Lineage (NCBI taxonomy): Eukaryota > Metazoa > Mollusca > Gastropoda > Stylommatophora > Achatinidae > Lissachatina > Lissachatina immaculata. The sequence goes on from CM019710.1 coordinate 21,316,650, forward strand.
TGTTTCGTTTCATTTTTTTTAAATTAAAATTTATTCCATTTAAAGCCCCATTTTAGTAATGCTCTTTTTCATTCGTAGCCCAGAATAATATTTCCCATTTAAAATGTATCTCCTGTGGCGCAAGAGGTTTATGAAGATTCTTTGAAGATTTGTTTTCTTTCATTATGAAAGTACTTTTTTTTTAAAAACCCTCTCCGAGAAGGTTAAAAAAGATGATAATTTTTCTCTTTGAGAACATGAAATATATAAAAGTGGGAGTGGAGAATAGCAGAGAACAAAGAAATGATTCTCGGTAGAAATATATAAAAGTGGACGCAGAAAACATGCGAGAAAACGTGTAGAGATGCACGTGACTTGGTTACGTTCGAAATTCTTACAAAAGGCGACAATGAAGACAAAGTTGAAATAATTAGTTCAGAGAACAAGACAGTCGGGGCGCTTATGTTCAGCCATGAACGTCAACAAAGATAATAAGAATGAGACATTTTTAAAAAATAAAATAGGAAGCAACGAGGCTTTCGTACCGTAAATTAAGAGAACACGGTTTTGTAGGATTAGACCTCTACCATAAAGTAAGAGAACACAGTTTTGTAGGATTAGACCTCTACCATAAAGTAAGATAACACAGTTTTGTAGGATTAGACCTCTACCATAAAGTAAGAGAACACGTTTTTGTAGGATTAGACCTCTACCATAAATTAAGAGTACACAATTTTGTAGGATTAGACCTCTACCATAAAGTAAGAGAACACAGTTTTGTAGGATTAGACCTCTACCATAAAGTAAGAGAACACAGTTTTGTAGGATTAGACCTCTACCATAAAGTAACAGAACACGGTTTTAGACCTTGAAAAAATCGTAGACGAAGGACTTTTAGACGTGAGAGAAAGAAAAATCACAAAAGAATTACCTGGGATTCGAACTACGGACTCCGGTAGGACAAGCAGCCGTCTAGCCACGAGAGAACAGCGTACCAACGAAAAGACTGCTGTTAGTCCTACCGGAGTCTGTGGTTCGAATCTCAGGTAATTCTCTTGTGATTTTTCTTTCTCTCACGTCTCACTAAATGCTTTGTCTACGATTTTTTCCAGGTCTAATCCTACAAAACTGTGTTCTCTTACTTTACGGTAGAGCCCTGATCCTACAGCACTGTGTTCTCTTACTTTACGGTAGAGCCCTGATCTTACAGCACTGTGTTCTCTTACTTTACCGTAGAGCCCTGATCCTAAAGCACTGTGTTCTCTTACTTTACGGTAGAGCCCTAATCCTACAACACCGTGTTCTCTTACTTTACAGTAAGAATGAGAAAGTTGAAAAGAAATGAGTATATGTCGAAACAATTCTTTGCTTCGATCACCTGTATTTAGTGGAATTATGTCCCGGGCAGCTTTTAAGAATGTTGCCTTTTTCAGAAAACAGCACTGATGCCTATGGTGACCGGCTTTTCAGAGATATCTCTCAACACTAGAATGGTAGATATCGAAGGAAAAGGGCCCATTGAGAAAGTGCAGTGTGTGGTAAAAAAATAAAAAGACGACAAAATGTGTGTCCAAATACTTTGAGGGCAGTGAATCCACATCACTGCTTAGAATGGGAGAGATGGGAGTAGCAGTGAACTCACATCGCTGCTTAGAATGGGAGAGATGGGAGTAGCAGTGAATCCACATCGCTGCTTAGAATGGGAGAGATGGGAGTAGCAGTGAATCCACATCGCTGCTTAGGCTGATAGAGCTGGGAGTGGCAGTGAACCCACATCGCTGCTTAGAATGGGAGAGCTGAGAATAGCAGTGAACCCACATCACTGCTTAGAATGGAAAAGCTGAGAGCAGCAGTGAACCCACATCGCTGCTTAGAATGGGAGAGCTGAGAGTAGCAGTGAACCCACATCTTTGCTTAGAATGGGAGAGATGGGAACCCACATCTTTGCTTAGAATGGGAGTGGCAGTGAACCCACATCGCTGCTTAGAATGGGACATCTGGGAATCTACATCGCTGCTTAGAATGGGAGAGCTGGGAACTCACATCGCTGCTTAGAATGGGAGAGCTGGGAATCCACATCTTTGCTTAGGCCGATAGAGCTGGGAGTACAGAGTGGCACGGCCAGAAACGAAAGACACACTGGACACGCAAGAGAACTTGTCAACAAAATACAGGACAGACACTATCAGTCACAGGGCACTGATGGATATGTTAAGAGAAGGATCAGAGCACTTGTGGACATGTTCGGAGTGCAGTCATGATAATCCAGACCATAAACCATAAACTGTGATGCCAGACTGTGTGTTAGGTCAAGCTTTGGAACAACACACACACACGCACGCACACACGCGCGCACACATTACTGTCCTAGAACTGAGTTTGAAATTCGAGATCTCGCTTATGCTCACGCTCAGCCAAGGGGCCAGGTCATCTTTACTGAGGCCTCAGTGCTGAGAGGCAAAAAGAGTGGGGCGTGGTCTATAGGCGGGGCAGGGTGGTGACACAGAATGCGGGAGCCTCCTGTACGACGACTTCGAGGCAGTGACCAAGACCCTGTCCTGGCCAGTTCGGCAGGATGATACACACAGTGTGGTGGTGACAAGCAGGTGTGGTGGTGACAAGCAGGTGTGGCGGTGACAAGCAGGTGTGGCGGTGACAAGCAGGTGTGGTGGTGACAAGCAGGTGTGGTGGTGACAAGCAGGTGTGGCGTTGACAAGCAGGTGTGGCGGTGACAAGCAGGTGTGGCGGTGACAAGCAGGTGTGGTGGTGACAAGCAGGTGTGGCGGTGACAAGCAGGTGTGGTGGTGACAAGCAGGTGTGGCGGTGACAAGCAGGTGTGGTGGTGACAAGCAGGTGTGGCGGTGACAAGCAGGTGTAGCGGTGACAAGCAGGTGTGGCGGTGACAAGCAGGTGTGGTGGTGACGGACTCAGAGAGCTTGCTTCACAAGTTAGAGAATGGCTGGCCACGTCATGACTGGGTTCAATTCTTGGGGAAATTCAATGTCGCCAGGCTAACGTGGACATATTTCCCAGGGCATGCGGGAGTGAGAGGCAATGATGCAGCCGACCATGTTACTCGTAGCACTATCGCAAAAGGAATGATTCCCATAGACAGGACAGGCAGGCCGAAGTCAGTGGCCTGTAAACTTGGCCGGAAATAGGAAAAGGCATGTCTTGATGATATATATCTACAAAAGATGAAGGTATGAGGAGAGGGGAGGGTGAAGAATCGGGTGACTGGTTGGCAGATTTCGAGGTTGTCAGAACCAACAGTTGACTGGCATAGTCAGGGTTCATATTCTTCGGTGGTTACTGAAGCAGAGAGCGGACTATGTAGAGATGACCTCTGAGTGTGGAGGCGTTTGTTCTTAGATTCAAGATTCAAACGTTAGGGAATATCTTTGGTATGTAGAATTAATAAATAAATAAATAAAAATTGTTAATTGAAGAAATTTTTGTCATCAAGAAGATAAATAGCAATATTTGACATAAAAAAAATTGTTTGATGACAAATAGTTGTGATAAGTCTTAGAATCTTAGATTTTTGGAACAAAACAAAATTTAAAAGAAAAAAAAAGTCTTCAGCTACGAGGGAAAGCACGCAAGCGGAAGTAAATAGCATGGCAGGTACCGGCACGTGACGTGTACGTAGCAGCGAAATGGGCTGGGGAAACTGATACAGAAATCTTGTTCCTTCCCAGTTCTCTAAATACGATTGGTCACGTAAGTTTTATTTCTTGGATTGGATTTAGTTTAGTAGCAAAGATAAGTTTATTTCGCTAAAATTAGATCCCGCGATTATTGAGTTGCCTTTAGCAGCAAATCACCGAAAATATTCGATAAGGTATTAGCATAATCGATTTACTGGAAACATCACTGCTTAGTTCTTTATTAAGTGGATAAAAGCACGTATATCAAGATCCCGTATCTTTAAAAACGTGTAAGGATGATCGTTCAGTGTTTTGTTTTCAAAATCTCTACTTTACTGAGTATGGTATGGTAATAATCCACTTTTCTAAATTAATGCTCGTTTATTAAAATTTATACTTTATGTTTATTAACATGTATACACTATGTTTATTTAAAATGTATACATTGTGTTTATTAAACATTTATACTTTTTGTCTTTAATAAAATGTATACTTTATACTAAATATAAATAATGAAGAATGCATGACAAGGGCATGACTGACAAAAGAAATCTTGTCAAAAAATACGAAAGAAACAATATACTTTTATAGAACAGTCAATGTGAAGAGGAGGCATTTGAAAATATTGTAACAACAGGAAAAAAACAGAGGAAAGAAGAGCCAGGGGAAGGCCAAGAGAAATGATACTGGATAGTTCTACGAGATGGTATGAGGAGATCACCAACTGAACTGATGTCCTGCGTGAAGGATCGCGTAATATGGAGAAACATAATATCCAACGCCAGTCTACACGGCACATGATGATGATGATGATGATGATTAAATGGACATGTAAAATATTCCTTTATTTTTTTAAAAATCCCTACTTCATTAATTGTATAATAAATCGATTTCCGTAAGTTTTTTGGAATTACTTTTATGAGCATACTAAAGATTATTTATAAAAATCAACACCATAAATTCTAACATCTGAGAATTTCTTTTATCAAATTCTAAATTTTGATTAAGAATATAGAAAGTTCACTTGTCAAAATCTATAATTTTATCTGGCATGTGACGAAAACCTTGGTTCATATAAAAAGTTCATTTATCAAAATATTGTTCATAAAAGAGCACGTTGTTCAACATTTCTAAATCTTTATGAGGGTGTGTGTATGCGTATGTGTATGTAAAAAACGGGGGGGGGGGGAGGGGTTGCAGGGCGGGTTGATGAGAAGCTTTCGCCGATTACTTTAAATTCTCTTACTGCAACCCTGTATTATTATTGTTATTATTGTTATTATTATTATTATCATTATTATCTTTGCTGTATTTATTGTTGTTTAGCTGGATCACAGAATTCGAAACTTTTTTTTGTTTGTTTAGAGTTTCGATTTAATCTGAACTCTGTTCGTGCCTATTAAACAAAATTGCGGAAGTAAAGCTGGAAAAACGACATTAAAGAACCCAGTAAACTTACATTCTCAGAAGTGTCCCATTATATTATATCAAATTTTACCCCCCCCCCCCACCCCAATGTGAGATTTTCTAAATAATAATAATAATTATAATAGCAATTATAATAATAATAGTAATAAAGGTAAAGGTATGAGTTATGAACCAGCGCCATTGCCTGCGATCAAACCATAAGCGCCAGAAACTGCCGACTAGCGTCGCCGTCAGCACTAACTCCGTAGCTAGCGGCATCAGTCCTCTTCCTTCCATGAGCCTTAACCCCTGATACCCATTTTTTGTTCCTAGAAACTGAGTGAACCCTGGGAGTCTTTGTGAGCCTCGGTCTGGCCGCCACGGTGGTGAGTGGAAATCTAAACCGGGGGTCGCCTGGTCTGCAAGCGAGTGCCTAATCCACTGCACTAGCGCGGCTCTATAATAAATATATTAAATAATAATAATAATATCGTTCTCGAAAATATGATCGAAATTAGCTGTTTGAACTCTTGTAAATGAAAAGAAGCTATAATAATGTTTTCATCATCATCATCATCATGTGCCGTGCCGACTGGCGTTGGCTAATATGCTTCTCCAGAGTACCCGATCCTTCATGCAGGCCATCAGCTCAGTTGGTGATCTCCTCTCACACCATCCCGTCAGACTGTCCAGTATCATTTCTCTTGGTCTTCCTCTTGATCTTCTTCCTTCTATTTTTCCTGTTGTTATAATATTTTCAATGCCCCCTCTTCTCATTGCATGTCCTATGAAAGTACATTGTCTCTCTCTTATCTTTTTGACAAGGTTTTTTGTCTCTCCAGCTCTTCTCATACATTCTTCATAATAATGTTTTGCTTCCAACTATGTTCATCACAAATAGGAAACAAGGAGGCTTTCATGCAGTAAAGTAATAGATCACAGCTTTGTATGGTTAAACTTCGAAAAAAAAAAAGATCCTAGACTTTTAGACGTGCGAGAAAGAAAAGTGACAAGAGAAGTACCTGGGACTTGAACCACGGACTCAGGTAGGGTGAGCAGCTGTCAAGCCATGACAGAACAGCGCATTATTAAACGTCGTTATTTTGAGGCCCCACACCTCCCCCCCCCCCAAAAAAAAAAATGGAAGGGGGAGGGGTGTGATAGCAAAGCCATCAATGCCTGTCTGGTCGAAAATCGTGACACCCGGAAAAGGGAACGAGGTCATGACACAGAAATTCCGTCGCTTAGATTCAAACTAATTCCCAGGCAATTTTCTTGTAATGTTTCTTTCTCACGTGTCTAAAAGTCTAAAAGTCTAAAAGTACTTTGTCTATGACTTTTTTCCTCGAGATCTAACCATGCAACACTGTGTTCTATAACTATATTTGTTGCCTGGTTTATTTCCGTCTCCAACTGGAGCACACCTAGAAAAAAAAAAAACTTCAACAATCGACATCCGATAGTAAATTTTACGACTACTGTAAAAAAAAAAGTAGTTTTTTTTTCTTTCTTTAGTTTCTAGTGTAGTGCTAACTCCCTGCTAACCTTCTGCTAACCCTCTGCTAACTATCTGCTAACTCTCTGCTAACTATCTGCTAACTCCCTGCTAACTCTCTGCTAACTCTCTGCTAACTCTCTGCTAACTCCCTGCTAACTCTCTGCTAACTCTCTGCTAACTCTCTGCTAACCAGCAACCAAGTCGATCATAAGAAGAACCTGGAGAGGGTCACTTTGTGATGTGAAGGCAGTGAGAGGAGCTGATGTCGGAAGTGACCACCAACTGCTGCTGGGTATGATAAGCCTGAAACTGAGGATAGTAAGGAGAGCAACAGAAAAACCAGTCTTCATCTCCCAGCACCTAAAGGATCCAACAGTTAGAGCACAGTTCACCCTAGAATTAACAGATAGATTACAAGCATCACCCGACATAACAAATGATACACTAGATGGGCTGTATCTAAGAATACAAGAAGTATTTAATGAGACCAGCCAGAGTATCTTTGGAAAATGTGAAAGACAGCAGAAAGACTGGATTTCGGAGGAGTCATGGAGATTAATAGAATAGAGGAAAGCCATTAAACACAAAATTCTAACAGTCAAGAAAGAAGATAAAGAGAACATAAGAAGACAATACTCACAAAAGAACACCCAGATTAAGACGAAGGTGAGAAGAGACAAGAGGCAATATACAGACACACTAGCAGAAGAAGACCGGGAAACAGCAAACAAAGGAGACTCTAGAACAATACACCAAATTACCAAGACCCTGACCAGAGAATTTACCGGCGGAACCACCATTGCCCAGAGCAAGCATGGGGCCCCTCTTTGGAGAGATCAAGAACAACTGAGAAGATGAGAGGAACACTTCTGAGAAACACTCAGTAGATCATTTCCAGAAGTAGAAGCTGACAATATACCACCAGGCCTTCAACTCGAGATCAAGAAAGGTAGAATCACACTTCGGGAAGTTTAGATAGCCATTCAACCAAAGCAAAAGCAACAAGGCTCCAGACGAAGATAGAATCACAGCAGATATGATAAAGGCAGATACTAGACTTAGTGCTAAGATCTTGGAAGACCTTCTCAACAAAGTTTAGGAAGAAGAGAGGGTACCGGAATCATGGAAAGGAGGTATCATTGTTAAAATCCCCAAGAAAGACGAGCTCACAGAATGTGAGAACTGGAGAGGAATCAGCCTCCTGTTGATGCTAATGGAAATTTTCTGTAGGGCACCTTTACCAAGAACAGAGGGCAGCGTGGACAAAATACTTAGAGAGAAACAGGCAGTGTTTATGAAGGGCTGAGTGAAACATGACAGACAACGAACTACATGATTGCAGATAACAACGGGAGTAAGACAAAGATGCATACTCTCCCCCACTTATTTTGCCTGATTGTTTATGGACTGGATAGTGAAGACTGCCACCGAAGACAGACCCAGGGTATTAAACTGGGGGCTCATAAATAACCTGGAGGAGTGTGGGTTCACAGCTGATTTTAGTCTACTCTCACATACCCAAAGAGACATACAGGAGAAGACAACTAGGATTTACGAAATAGCCAGATCAACAGGTCTGAATATATATCCAGGCAGGATTAAGATCAGGAGAATCAAAAAAAAAAAAAAATAAGGAAAGAATCTCAGGTGGGACAAAGAAGTTGAAGAAATACAACACTTTAAGTGTCTTGGAAGCCTCATTTCAGCAGACAGCAATATCGAGAAGGAAATATCCACAAGAACTGGACAGGCATCTCAGACCTTTAACAAATCGGCAAACACATGGAAATCTCCCATTCTTCTTACAAGCCTCAAGCTCAGATTCTATAAATCCAGTGCTTACTCCATTTTATTATATGCAGGCGAAACATGGAGAACTAATCAGAGAACTGAAAGTAGACTGAGAGGATTTGAAGGAAGATGCCTCAGAAAAATTTTGAGAAAACACTGGGAAGAACATGTGACAAACGAGGAAATAACCAAACGAACGGGCATTGAGAACATTACTAAAGAGGTCAAAAGACGAAGATGGAAATGGCTGGGTCATATATCACGAACTGAATGAACAAGACACCCCTAGACCGCCTTCACTTGGACACCTCAAGGAGAAAGAAAGAGGGGCAGGCCACTGAGGACATGAGAAGCACAATACAGGAAGAACTAAAGAAAGCAGGGAAGACGAGGTTTGAGGTATCCCAACCTGCTCAGGACAGGTCTGGTTGGAGAACCTTTGTCGGTGCCTTATGCTCCACTGGGAGTACAGAGAACTGATGATGATAGGTTTCGCTGACTGAACAATTCCTGTCTCAGAAAAATCGTTGTTAGATTACAATTTTCTTTCCTCTCCTCTGCTCCAAGTTTTTTTGTTTTTTTAGATGTCCATCTTCTAAGTAAAACCAAAATATTGATATTTTTATTGATATTTTTAGAAGTCATGCTGGTAATTTAGAGAAGACAGTCTTGGAAGAGTACATAATGAGAAAAAGAAAGAGAGGAAGACCAAGGCGAAGATGGCTGCAAGACATCGTTGATGGTCTGCGAATGGATGCATCAGCAGTAAGGAATCTTGCTTACAATCAAAAGGACTACAGGAGAGCTGTTAGCGAGGCAAAGTTCCTCATGGGACATGCAAATGATTGACTGACTGTTAGTGCCTAATAGATCTAGTGATGATGTTGATAATTCAGGTAGTCTAGTGATGATGTTTAGAGAAGACCGTATTGGAAGGATACATAATGGGAAAAAGAAAAAGAGGAAGACCGAAACGAAGATGGCTGCAAGACATCGTTGATGATCTGGAAATGGATGCAGCAGCAGCAGGCCATCTTGCTCACAACCGAGAGGCCTACAGGAGTGCTGTTTGGGAGGCAAAGTTCCGCAAGGGACATGCAAAGGATTGATTGATTGAGTGATGATGTTGATAGTTTAGACAGTCTAGTGATGAATGTATGGGAACATATTAGACAATCCGTTGAGGTTCTGTAATCTTAAGAACGTCAAGAACCCTTGTTCTACGGCAGCTGTTCGTAACCTTGTTTTGCCCACAGACTTCTTTTCGGCATGAGAACAGTTGTGGACCCTCTTTACAGCTAAAGAACAGCTGTGGATCCTCTTAACAGCCTGACAAAAGTTGTGGACCCTCTTTACAGCCTGAGAACAGCTGTGGACCCTCTTTACGGCTTGAGAACAACTGTGGACCCTCTTAACAGCCTGAGAACAGCTGTGGACCCTCTTTACAGTCTGAGAACAGCTGTGTACCCTCTTTACAGCCTGAGAACAGCTGTGGACCCTCTTTACAGCCTGACAACAACTGTGGATCCTCTTTCTGGCCTGGGAACACTTGTCGACCCCTTCCTAACCTGAGAACAGCTGTGGACCCACATTCTAGTCTGATAACATCTTTGAGACCCTTAATAAAAATAAAGCAATAAATGGAACCCACACATTGCCATTTTTTAAAAAATCGAGCCAGTTTATAGCCTGGTCCATGCACCCCCCCTCCCCAAAAAAAAAAAAAAAATTCGTCAGTAGATCCCCGGATGATCCATGGACCCCAGATTAAGAACTACTGTTCTGCGATAATAAAGCACGAATTTAACCTTCCATTAAAAAAAAAATATAATATATAATAATAATCTTATACATAATTCTATATACCATTTTTTTTAGATTAAAACAAAGGTTTTAAGCTATCATAAAAGCTGTTTATAAGTCAAGCGACATTTCAAAGTAAAACAGTGGTTTTTTTTATGTATTTATTATACATTTGTCCCTCTGTATTTGTTTCGGATCTTTTGGCATGTAGTATAAAACAGAGAACTCTGTCCACAAACGTTCTAAGTAAAAAATTTAAGATCTTGATGTGAAATTTCAGGAAATCTGGCCTTTCACAAAGGAGACTGAAGAAGAACACAAACTCGCATGCCACTTTGGATAGTGCGACTATTATTTCACATGAACAACATATTATGTGGGGGGGGGGGGGGTTTGGTTTAAAAAAAAAAGTATTTCCCTGTTGACAATATCTTTAACGTTAAATGTGACCTATGAACTTTGGTAATGGCATTCAGTATTTGGATCACGTAAACAAAACTAATCGCTGATGATAATTAATCAGAGGAAGTGATAAGCGTATACGGTATCCTCACCGCTTAGTGATCCGGTCCACAGAAGGCAGGGGAAAGAATTCGCTAAACCGGAGTAAACAGCTAATTTATCATCATCCTGTGCCAACTCCTCTCGGAAGTCTGGATTCAATGGTCCTCCAACTGGCATTCAGCTAAACAAGTAAAGTGTATAAACTAGGGGAAAGTAGGAACACCTTTATTTCTGAAATAAAGCTGTTCCTGCTTTTTTCCTGGTTTATACATTTTGGTATCACAGCCTCACTGCGGTGGCTCCGTGTATAGTTATATACTTATATAGTAATTATTGTGTGTCAGCTAAATAAGGTGCAGACAACGTAAATTATGATAAGACTGAGCAGAACGGAGGGGGGTATATTTAAGAATTCTGTAGTTTGACATATGCCATTCTCCAGGCAAAGAGGAAACAAGGAAGAGACCCCAGAAACACCTGGCGAGTGAGTCCTGAAGCAGAGATTTTTTTAAAAATCGACTACACGTGGAGACGAACAGAAGAAAACAGGCCAGGAGAGCCGTTGTTGATGGCCTGTGCCCCAGGTAGGGGCAAAGAAGGCGGGGGAGGGAAGGAATATTATATTTAATATCTTGAAGTGAATATATTGAGCTTTCAGTAAATGTCAGCTGTGGAAACAATGAATTACTGTGCAACAGACTTGTCATACTCTTGTTTTTACTGTATTTCGGATAAGTGTAAGTGCCCGGATCTCCCTCCTTGGAAAGAGACTTTCAGTATAGTGCACACACTCCGTAGACCAGCCGAGAATCTAGATACAATAAGACTGTACTGCCATTTAGAATGATACAAAGTGGAGAGATGCAGATTCAATAAAATGTCAGAAAGAATATTTTTAAAATAAATAAATAAGCATCGAGAGTAGAGCTCTGTGTATCTGTATTTGAGATTTAAATACTAGCTGATTAAATGTGAAATGAAGTAGGTGGTGGAGCCTCGAAGATATGCAGACACAGCAGAAAGATGTGTCAGGAACATGGGTCGCAGGGGAGTAACTGAGAATCGAACCTGAGACTCCAACTGGAGACGAGCAACTACATAATCACGAGATGACAGATTGTTTCCTGCCAATCATCGTGGCTGAGTGTAACTAGACGTTTGCTCGTCTTACTGGAGTCCGAGGTTCAATTCTGAGACCTTCTCTAGCAACTTTTTCTTCCATCTGCTGTTAGTGTAAGTCTTCCTTCACGTCTCCGCGACCTACTTTCTTTTTTGCACTTAATTTATGCATGCGTTGCTGTTTCATTTTGCTGGGTAACAAAATGTAATAAATATTAAATATTTTCGGACGAAAGTTGAAATAAAAACTGTTATTTGTTATTTCAAACTTACAGAAACACGAAAGTTGCCTCGAAAGTTGTCTGAAAACAGATGTTCTCACATTCTCAGTCTAACTGCCTTTATCCTGTAGCTCGTCATGTCCCTCTAGAACTGGTCAGAATCTTTTATGTGTAGAAGCCAAATGAAAGCACCAACTTACAAAAGTCAAACAAGGCATGTCTCTTGCAGATAAAACTCCCAACAATGATCGAAAGCTCGTTAAATAAACAAGCGCAGGAAAGCCCACACGCTGCGAACTGGCCAGGAAGACCAGAGTTCTGTTTGTCAAAGCTTTCGGCCCATCAGCGACAAGTTTTAAAACTATTATTAAACAGCTCCAGTGAAATAGTTGTCTCCGCTTCGATTAGGGGGCGGTTCATATTGTACAATGGACGCTCCCTGAAAATTATCTTGCCTCTTTCATTGGTTGTTGCCACGGACGCCGCGGGAACTAAAGCACGTTCAGTGATCGATCAAACGCCCTCTTAGATATTAAAAACATGTGGTACAGAACACAATAAACGGAACAAATCATAATTTAAGGAGACTGATTAAAAGGAAACTTGTATGGGGCAATATTTTGACAAACGCGCGGAGCAAAAGATGCTTACTTGTTCAAGAAGCAATGGTCAACTCAAACTTATCCAAAGAACTAATTCTGTGGCTGAGAATTTTCTGGAAAAGCTGCGGTCAATTTCTCTTCTGCCTTCCGACTATAAACATTTCAGTTACTATTAAGCTTTCAACTGAATCCTAAAGGAAATCTTGTGTGTTTCTTAAATATAATACTTTGTTTGAAAAAAAAGTGAAAGGAACACAATCATGATTACTAAAATCAGCATGATTATCATTATTATAATTGTTCATTGATCATTAACACTATGTTTCGCATTGATAAGTTTACGTTGTCATGATTATGCAACTCCTGGTGTCTTTAGTGTCAGTAACCGTGAATGTTATGTTTCTTATTCCAAGCCACGTTTAACCTTCTAGAATAGTCAAATGATGCGAGTTTTAGAACAAACTAGCCAATAGTTAATTAGGTGATGCGAGTTTTAGTACAAACTAGCCAATAGTTAATTAAGTTATGCGAGTCATAAAACAAGCTAGCCAGTAGTTAATTAAGTAATGCAAGTCATAGAACAAACTAGCCAATAGTTAATTAAGTGATGCGAGTCATAGAACAAGCTAGCCAATAGTTAATTAAATGGTGCGAGTCATAGAACAAACTAGCCAATAGTTAATTAGGTGATGCGAGTTTTAGTACAAACTAGCCAATAGTTAATTAAGTGATGCGAGTCATAGAACAAGCTAGCCAATAGTTAATTAAGTAATGCAAGTCATAGAACAAACTAGCCAATAGTTAATTAAGTGATGCGAGTCATAGAACAAGCTAGCCAATAGTTAATTAAATGGTGCGAGTCATAGAACAAACTAGCCAATAGTTAATTAAGTGATGCGAGTCATAGAACAAACTAGCCAATAGTTAATTAAGTGATGCGAGTCATAGAACAAACTAGCCAATAGTTAATTAAGTGATGCGAGTCATAGAACAAGTTAACGAATTCGTCTGTGGCAAGAAGCTTTTTAAAAAGGTTATTTTTAACACATGTTACACTTGAGGCCAACCTGGCAACCACAGGCTCCACTAGTCTTAGAGAGAGAAAATAAAGAAGACCAACAAAAAGATATCAATATTTCGGCAGAACGTTTTAATCAAGACAATGCAACAACAACATACGCCTTTTCTTCTGGAGTCTGCCTAAGATGAAAATATACCACCCTATCTAGAAGTTTTTTGTTTGTTTTCTTTTTTATTTCTTAACTCTGTCCAATTCTTATTGTTAGTGTTTGCCATTTGTATTCTTTCTTTCTGTCGCTAACATTCTTGTAAAAAGAGGTGTATCATGCACCTCCACATGGCGGCCTCCTTGGTTGACTAGTTAAGCGCTTGCTCTACTAATCTGTTAGTGCAGGATTCAGATCCAAACAGTGGGGGGGGGGGGGGGGGGGTTCTGGCACCAACACATCAAACGAGATCCCTGGGTCTACCCATCCTCAAAAGATGGATGTCAGAGAAACCTGGGAAGGTAAATGCGGCCAAGGTGTGATGCTGACCACATCAGACTTTCACGTGCTGGAGGTCTTGAAGATACAGGTGTAACACCGTGTCCTCAGTTTGTCTTAATGGCCTAGGAACCGGGATTTTATCTTTTTTCACACCTCTATATAATCTAGTTCACTAATATCAGTTCTACTACCATCATGGAGCCTGCGAAGAAGTACGTTTCTTCAGTCTATTCCGAGATTTTGAAAGAACCGTGACGCCACAATCCCTACAAATATTAGCAAGCTTAGGCCGGCCAAATATGAAGGAATTGTAAACAAAAAATGGATTTGATAGAATTGTAGGAAATTAACTCAGTCACTCAGTCATTCATTTGCGTGACCCTTGCACAACTTTGCCTCCCTAACAGGTCTCCTGTAGGGCTCTAGGTTGTAAGCAAGATGTCCTGCTGCTGATGGCATTTGCAGATTATCAACGATGTCTTGCAGCCATCTTCGCCTTGGTCTTCCTCTATTTCTTTTTCCCATTATGTATCCTTCCTCTAAATTATCATGACGTTTAATAGGTCCAAAATATTTAAGTTTTCTCTGTTTAATCTTCCTTACTAGCCAACCTTCTTCAATATTAAGTTCTTGTAGTATGAATATATATGTTCTTTTCTGTGTCCATGATATTTGAAGAATTGTTCTGTAGCATTTACATTCCAAAGCATTTCTGTGTTTCTCAGCTGTTTTGTTAAATGTCCAAGTCTCACAGGCATATGTTGCGATGGGAAAGATGCATGCCCTTAAAAATCTTATTTTTGTGGTTCTGCACACCTTCTTTAGTTGTTTTACTTTCTGAATAGCGATAGATGTTCTCCTTTTAATTTCCCTCACTGTATCTCCATTATTACTTAGTAGTGATCCAAGATATTCAAAACTCTCCATCTCTTTCAATTTTTCCTTATTGATACATATTTCAGCTACCTTATTTGTTTTGTCATTTGTCATCAATTTAGCTGTCTTCGCATTAAGATAGAAGTTTTGCTCTTCGCTGTTCTTACAGACTGGCTTCAGCTTCTTCTTCTTCTTCTTCGTTCACTTCTACCACCAAGACCGCCCTGTGATCCTACTGAATTTACGCCTGTGGTCCTCTTTAGGTCCCGTGGTTCCCCCGTGTGGTTCCCGAAAGGACCACATGAGATCCCCCGAGAGGACCACAAGAGGTTCAGAGTATCTCAGGGCTTGAGCCTGAAATTCTTGGTGGGTCTCAAAAGCGGGATAGCGTGACACCGTGGTTTTCGTTGCACCAGTTTAGTCTAGGGTTGGACTTTCTCACCGGAAGACCTCGACGTGTTTAGAGTATCAGCATATCCCCGCCGGGTGAGAGGTGGTAGCCCACCCAGGCCAGAGTTGTACTTTCTCACCGGAAAACCTAGACGTGTTTTGAGATACTTGTGTATCACCACCGAGTGAGAGGTGGTTGCCCATCCAGTCCAGTGTTGGACTTTCTCACCGGAAAACCTCAGCGTGATTAGGATATGCATACATCCCCGCCGGGTGAGAGGTGGTTGCCTATCTAGACTGCCCTGTTCCAGTGTCTCCGACTTCAGCATTTTGCGGTCGTGGCCCCTACCTTTCGTAGTTGTGACCAGGATGGAGCTTTTGTCCAGGAGGACGAATCCTCGCCACTAGCGACTTTCACCCCTGGGTTGAGCCGGTTTAGGCATATTATCCCAGTATGGGCGTGTTTGGGACGTGACCGGCCTCTAGAGCAGAGGTGCCGCAACATGCGTAGCCTTCATGTTTCACCCCTGGTGTGTGCCGGTTTAGGAATATTTCACCAGTGTATGTGTATTTCGGACGTGACCAGCCTCTAGAGCAGAGGCGCCGTGGTATGTGTAGCTCTCGCAGCGATACTATTGGACATACCGATTAAATTTCACTTTATCTTTTCCTTCACTTTTCCACGTCGACGCCGCACGGCAACCTTTATTTCTTTTCCACATTTTCTTCCTTGACCGGGAGGAGCTTCACTCCACGCGCGGCATTCGAAGAGTCTCGCCAGCAGTGTCTTAACCTCTGGGTTAAGCCGGTTCATGCATTTCACCCGATATGACTGCACTCAGTACGTGGCCGACCTCCAGACCAGAGGTGCCGGATTTGACTGTTTGCTTCGCCTTATCCCTTCTACTACTTTTCCCGCAATGGTGCCGCGCGGCAACCCCTTTTGCACCTTTCGTCATTGGCCGGGAGGAGCACCGCTCCACGCACGGCAGCTGAAGAATCTCGCCAGCAGCGGTAGATGCGCTACCAAACGTGCCGCTCATCTACCCTAAGTGTCTGGTTTTCAGGCGCCAGATATTCGCCTTCGCCCCTTCTCCTGTCAGTTTAAACAGTTCTGCCATGGGAAGGCCAGGAGCTGGACTTGACTGCCAGAGGCTGTTTGAGACGCACACCGTTGGAGTGGAGATCGAATTCTCCACCCCACCTCCGGCAATAGCAGTCCTTTGAACTTTACAGACTGGCATAATTAATTATAAATTAACTATAATTTGTATTTATTTCTATCTCAGTTGAGGCAGATAAGAAAACAGATGAGTGTAATGATGACTGTGGTAAGACTGATACTAGTTGACGTGGGCCAGATGGAGATATATGTTGCAGTTTTGTGGAAGGTAAAGAAAAAAGAGGAAAAGACGAGGAATGGTAATAAAAGACTCTTAGAAGAGAACAACGTAATAAAATCCAAGTTCTTCCTTTCATGTTTATCCCTTTAATTTTTTTTTGTTTTCTTCAGTTAAGCTCTTTTACCGAAATATTGGGTTTCTTCTTCTTCTTCTTCTTCGTTAGCCTACACAAGGGATGTGGTTTCATTGTGTCATTTTCTGCATCTTGCCTTTGATATCTGCGTTTTTCAGCCTTCCACATCTGTGCTCGGCATAGTGAAATTTTTGCTACTAGGTTTTGCTTCCCTTTCGATCATTACTCGTTCGACTGAACAGAGGTCTGCTTCCGTGCGATTACCACTGGGGCGTAAAATATGGTCTCTGTCAGAGTTGATTTTCTAACCTATGAAGTGGTTCTAAGGACTGTTATAGCCGGAGGTGGGGTGGGGGATACGCTCTCCACTCCAATTGCGTGCGCCTCAAATAGCCTCTGACAGTCAAGTCTAGCTCCTTGCCTTCTCGTGGCAGAACTGTTCAAACTGACAGAAAAAGGGACGAAGGTGAATATCTGGCGCCTGAAAACCAGACGCTTCGGGTAGATGAGAGTCTTGTTTGGTAGCTCATCTGCCGCTGAAGGCGACATTCTTCAACTGCCATGCGTTGAGTGAGGCTCCTCCTGGCCTGTGAAGAAAGGTGCGAACGAGGTTGCCGCGCAGCACCACTGTGGAAAAGGTGAAAGAAAGGATTAAGCGAAGTAAACAGTAGTCAAATCGCGGCACCTCTGATCTGGAGATCGGCCACGTCCTATGTACACTCATATCGGGCGAAATGCCTGAACCGGCTTAACACAGAGGTTAGGACACTGCTGGCGAGATTCATAGGAGTGAAATTCTTCCCGACCAGTGAAGAAACTGAGAAAAAGAAATTAAGGTTGCCGTGCGGCGCCATTGTGAAACGCTGATGGAAAGGATAAAGTGAAGCTCAGTCGGTATGTCCAGTCGTCTCGCGGCGAGAGCTACTCATACCACGGCACGTCTGCTCTAGAGGCCGGTCACGTCAGTTATACACACATACTGGTGAAGTATGCCGACACTGGCTTAAACCGGGGGTGAAAATTGATGGCTACTCATGTCATGGTAACTCCGCTCTAGAGGTCGTTCACGTCCTAAACACGCTCATACTGGGATAATATGCCTAAACCGGCTCAACCCAGGGAGAAACTTACTAGTGGCGAGGATTCATCCTCCTGGACAAAACTCCGTCCTGGTCACAACTATGAAGGATACCAGCCACGACCACAAAATGCAGAAGTCGGAGACACTGGACCAGGGCAGTCTAGATGGGCAACCACCTCTCACCCGGCGGTGATACACAGGTATCACAAAACACGTGGAGGCTTTCTGGTAGGAAAATCCAGCTCTAGGCTGGATGGACAACCACCTCTCACCCAGCGGAAATATGCTGATATCCAAAACACGTCGAGGTTTTCCGGTGAGAAAGTCCAACTCTAGACTAAACTGGTGCAACGAAAACCACGGTGTCACGCATTCCTGCTTCTGAGACTACCAAGAATACAGGCCCAAGCCCTGCGATACTCTGAACCGCTTGTGGTCCTCTCGTGGATCTCATGTGGTCATTTCGGGGACCACGTGACCTATCGAAGACCACAGGAGTAAATTCAGGAGGATAACGGGGCGGTCTTGGTGGTAGAAGCAGGCCTCTCGGTTGTGAGCACGATGGCCTGCTGCTGATGCATCCATTTGCAGATCATCAATGATGACTTACAGCCATTTTCACTTTGGCCTTCCTCTCTTTTTTTCCCATTATGTACCCTTCCAAGACGGTCTTCTCTAGATTATCATGATAATGTGTCAAAAATATTTAAGTATTTTCTCCCTCTTTGCTAGCCAGCCTTATTCAGTATTAAGTTCTTGTAGTACGGATATATTTGTTCTTTTTTGTGTCCATGATATTTGAAGAACTCTTCTGTAGTATTTACATTCAAAAGCATTTATGTGTTTCTCAGCTGTTTTGTTAAATGTCCAGGTCTCATAGGCATATGTTGCGATGGGAAAGATGAGTGCCCTTAAAAATCTTATTTTTGTGGTTCTGTCTGTTCATCTCCACAGATTCTTTAGTTGTTTTACGTTCTGAATAGCGATAGATGTCCTCCTTTTAATTTCCCTCATTGTATCTTCATTATTAGTTAGCAGTGATCCAAGATATTCAAAACTCTCCTCTTCTTCCTGTTTTTCCTCATTGATACATATATCAGCTGCCATGTTTGTTTTGTCAGTTGTCATCAATTTAGTTTTCTTTGCATTAAGATAGAGGTTTTTCTCTTCACTATTCTTACGGACTGACATAATTGGTTTTTCCATTCCTTTTTGTGTTGTGGACAGTAATTTTGTGTCATCAGCATATCTAATCTCTGGTATTTCATAGCTTCCACTACACATCAAAATATGGCGAGGTACACGTAAACGTCGAAGGCAAGTTCTGACATGAGAACAAAAGTCTTCAACTTCTTCTTCTTCGCTTTCTGCAAATGCTGGCATGTTAGTTGACAGAGGTATTAAGTAGTTTCCGTGGGAAAAAAATACTGGACCTTCGTGGCTCTTCATGAAGATCTGAGTAATATTGCAATATTTTGTTTCTTTCCCTTGTCAACATTTCCTTTTTTTAACCCTTTAATTACCGAATTAATTTCCATGCTCTGTCAGAATATATTTTGATGAGATATTTTGGCAGAGAGAAACTGAAAGAAAGTGACTCCATAATTTAAAAAAAAAAGAAAAAGAAAAATTTAATAAGGGTTTGATTAGAAATGTGCTGCTTTTCATTTTATTTAGACCTCGGCTAGACTTCTGAGCAATGATTCATATAAGTGCGCGGGATCTATCAACATTGCAATAATAATAATAATAATAATAATAATAATAATAATAATTATAATAATAATAATAATATCAGATTAGGTTCAGAAATGTAATTTTATTTCTTCCTTTTTGTTCATTTTATTTATTATTTTTCTTAATTTCGAAGTTGTATGTTGTATCAGTTCAAATAGTTTATCATGTAGCGTAGTATTAGTACTTGTAGTAGTAGTGGCAGTAGCAATACTAGTAGTAATAGTAGTAGTAATAGCAGCAGCAGCAGTAGCAAGACTAGTTCTTGTAGTAGCAATTGTAATAGTACTAGCATTGCTAGTAGCAGTAGTTGTTACAGGGAGCACCAACGGAAAGGTAGGATAGGGTTTTGGTTGCCTATGGTTGGCTGGCCTTACTAACATTAACGTCACTTACCACAGTCACCCACGCTACCTATTATAGACGTGGAAATGTTACTTGTGCTGGCATAACTTTCTAGGGTTGTCTGCACATGCAAGCTTCCTGTGAACAGGTGGCGCCACTAACTGGGCTCTTGCGATTGGTGAATTTAACTTCCATGTGTAAACTTTAAAAATCTGTCCCGCTATCAGCCGAATCGACGAAGCAATACATCATCATGGACGACAGACGGTATCAGCTGTGTGAAACTTTGTCACCGTGAAATGTGTTTTGATTTAGCTCACAGAACATCAATCAGTTATCCGATCCTTGTTGTCTTTCGTTTTTAGTTGAAACGTTGGATAACTGCGTTATACAAAGAGAACTTTAGCCATCAGAGTAATCAGACTTGCATATGCTCGATATATGGTAGACATGCAGCTTCTATTTGTCATAAGAAGGCAGTCTGTGCTGTAGTCTTAGTGCTATCTATTCACCTTCTTCTTGGACGTTCTCTTACAGAATCTCTTGCTGCTGTAAATCAAATGAATATCATTTTAATCAGAATATTATATACTTTATATCTTTGTTTTCCACGTTAAAAAGTACATTTAACTGGAGAGTATGGTGAAAATCTGTAGCTCTGGACTCAGCATAAAGTTACTAATTTATTAAAATATTGGTGGCAGAACAGTAGCCTCTGTTTCAGGTCCTACTCCTTGTCTAAACCTGGTTGTTAAGAAACAACACTATTTGAAGTAAAAATAAAAATAAAAATTAGAAGAAGGAGAAGTAGAAGAAGAAGAAGAAGACTTTAAACTACTGCATGACCTAATAGACCACTCGTCATTTCCTCGCAAAAACATGACGTCTTGCATTTATTATAAAGTTTCTGTACAGTCTTGAAATTTTTTTGTTTTTGGTCAAGTAGTGAAAGAGTTAATGTAATATCCATTTCGAACAATGTTGTGGGACTCCCACAAGAGAAGGTACTGTGACAGCTGTACTTTCAAGCTGTAATCTAATCAGAAGCGTTTGAACACTCTTAATCTCGGTGGATTATTTGCCCTGTAATGAGACATTCATTATCAATTATCGTAATCTCTGTGACAATGGAGAGGCCTCGCTTTCACAAATATTCCTACGCTTGCTCTTCCTTTATTCTTAAGCGTGTACCCACGCCGCAACGAAATGTAGTTCCTGATTATTCTGTCATTTAAGAGCTAACTCCCGTCTGCCCTGAGAGTGTTGACTTCTTCTGAACCAGGGGTGTCCAACCAGCGGTCCGCAAAGGTTACTATGACATTATAATATATGTGACACATTGTTAGTTAAAAACACCTTCCGCTGGTAACCAAGAAATATAGTAGTAGTAGTAGTAGTAGTAGTAGTAGTAGTACCAGTAGTAGTAGTAGTAGTAGTAGTAGTAGTAGTACCAGTAGTAGTAGTAGTAGTAGTACCAGTAGTAGTAGTAGTAGTAGTAGTAGTAGTAGTAGTAGTAGTAGTAATAGAAGTTGTTGCTACTACTACTTCAATAGACTTTATACTACTCTCTGTAGTATTAACTAATGTAGCACTAGTAATGGGAAGAAAACTAAATTGATGACAACTGATAAAACAAACAAGGCAGCTGAAATATATATCAGTGAGGAAAAACTGGAAGAAGTGGAGAGTTTTTTTAATATCTTCGATCACTGCTAACTAATAATGGAGATACAATGAGGGAAATTAAAAGGAGGACATCTATCGCTCTTCAGAAAGTAAAACAACTAAAGAATCTGTGGAGATGAACAGACAGAACTACAAAAATAAGATTTTTAAGGGCATGCATTTTTCCCATCGCAACATATGCCTATGAGATCTGGACACTTAACAAAACAGCTGAGAAACACATAAATGTCTTTGAATGTAAATGCTACAGAAGAGTTCTTCAAATATCATGGACACAAAAAAGAACAAATATATCTATACTACAAGAGCTTAATATTGAAGAAGGCTGGCTAGTAAAGAGGATTAAACAGAGAAAACTTAAATATTCTGAACACATTAAACGTCATGATAATTTAGAGAAGACTGTATTGGACGGATACATAATGGGAAAAAGAAAAAGAGGAAGACCAAAACGAAGATGGCTGCAAGAAATCGTTGACGATCTGCAAATGGACGCAGCAGCAGCAGGCCATCTTGCTCACAACCGAGAGGCCTACAGGATTGCTGTTTGGGAGGCAAAGTTCCGCAAAGGGACATGCAAATGAATGACTGAATGAATATCGCTATAACTTCAAGAACCAAAGTTATTGAAGCTGCCCACTGGCTTAACCAGTATCGCCTTAGCGCATAAGAACACTGGGTAGTCGGTCAGGGCCCCCAGGATTAAAAAAACTGTCAATGTAACATTTCCATTTCCGTGAAAGAGTGGACAGGGGGCCCTAGTGTTTTGATCTGCCTAGGGCCAAGAATGATGCTAATGACGACCTTGGGCAAAACAACAAAACGTTTTCCGTCTGTAAAATTCTGTGAACATGGCAAATGAATGGATGCTCCATCTTCATCATCATTGTCAGTCCTTTGTACTCCCAGTGGAGCATAAGGCATCAACAAAGTTGCCCCAGCCAGTCCTGTTCTGAGCAAGTCGGGAGACCTCAAACCGTGTCTTTCCTGCTTTCTTTAGTTCTTCCTGTATCGTGCGTCTCTATGTCCCCAATGGCCTGCCCCTCTTTCTTTCCCCTTGATGCTCCATCTTAGCCTAGCTAAAGTAATATAACATCCCTTGATGTTCCATCTTAGCCTAGCTAAAGTAATATAAAATCCCTTAATGCTCCATCTTAGCCTAGCTAAAGTAATATAACATCCCTTGATGCTCCATTTTAGTTTAGCTAATGTACTGTAATATCCATTGATCTTCCTTATTAGCTAAATTGATGGCAACTGACAAAACAAACAAGGCAACTGAAATATGTATCAATGAGGAAAAACTGGAAGAAGTGGAGAGTTTTGAATATCTTGAATCACTGCTAACTAATAATGAAGATACAATGAGGGAAATTAAAAGGAGGACATCTATCGCTCTTCAGAAAGTAAAACAAATAAAGAATCTGTGGAGATGAACAGACAGAACTACAAAAATAAGATTTTTAAGGGCATGCATCTTTCCCATCGCAACATATGCCTGTGAGACCTGGACACTTAACAAAACAGCTGAGAAACACAGAAATGCCTTTGAATGTAAATGCTACAGAAGAGTTCTCCAAATATCGTGGACACAAAAAAGAACAAATATATCTATACTACAAGAGCTTAATATTGAAGAAGGCTGGCTAGTAAAGAGGATTAAACAGAGAAAACTTAAATATTTTGGACACATTAAACGTCATGATAATTTAGAGAAGACCATATTGGAAGGATACATAATGGGAAAAAGAAAAAGAGGAAGACCAAGACGAAGATGGCTGCAAGACATCGTTGACGATCTGGAAATGGAGCAGGCCATCTTGCTCACAACCGAGAGGCTTACAGGAGTGCTGTTTAGGAGGCAAAGTTCCGCAAGGGACATGCAAATGAATGAATGAATGAATGTACTGTAATATCCATTGATCTTCCTTATTAGCCTAACCTAAGTATTATAACATTCCTTTAATACTCCGTCTTAGCCTAGCTAAAGTACTATAATAGCCTGCTTCCTTCCGTTTTTCTCCTTTTCCCCAGTTGTTTCAGTTCTGTGATGTGCCTCACTTTTCTGCCGATGAATTGTAATCATAAAATAATCATTACGTCCTTCTTAAATTTTCCATGACAACATATGCCTGTGAGACTGGACAATTAATAAAACAGCTGAGAAACACATACATGCTTTTGAATGTAAATGCTACAGAAAAGTTCTTCAAATATCATGGACAAAAAAAGGAACAAATATATCCATACTACAAGAACTTATTATTGAAGAAGGCTGGCTAGTAAAGAGGATTAAAGACAGAAAACTTAAATATTTTGGACACATTAAACTTCATGATAATCTAAAGAAGACCGTCTTGGAAGTGTACTTAATGGGAAAAAGAAATAGAGGAAGACCAAGGCGAAGATGGCTGCAAGACATCATTGATGATCTGCAAATGGACGCATCAGTAGCAGGGGACCTTTCTTCCAACCATGAGACCTACAGAAGAGCTGTTAGGGAGGCAAAGTTCCGCAAGTGACATGCAAATGACTGACTGACCGACCCTCTCGAAAATTTTCTTTTTTTAATCTCTTTTCTTTACGTTTACTAAAAAAGAAGAAGAAGAAGAAGAAAGGCTCGGATGTCCATCAGTATTTCTTAATTGTTGACAAAAACAGATTCTCTCTCCCGCCATGACACATTTCATTGTTCCCTGGACCCAGGTTTTCTTTCATTACCAATTACGGTCATTTTCGGCTACACGACTTGGAAACCGTAAACTGCCGCCCAAAGTCGGTAATTAGCGAACGAGATAATTTCCGCTTACTTCTGAAGATTCCCCCCCCCCCCCCCCCTAAAAAAAAAAAAATAGTTATTCCGTTTTCAAGAATGAAATGGGCGAAACAATTCTTACTGGAAGGAAAAAAGTGCCATTTTACACAAATAATATTTAAAAGAAAGAAACGCAAAACATTTTCACAGATCGTCATAACAGAAAGGTCAAATTAGACATGAATACTTGGTTCCTAATTCACGTTCTTTTTTTCCGTAACCATAATTATCGTTGTTGATATTTTATTTCTCTTTTTTTCCTGGTTTCTTTTCTTTTCGTTATCCACTGGTAATAATTTATGCACTGAGAGGGGAACACGAGAAAAGTTTCATTGAAAGTTGTTTTCGATTTAAAACATGGCTTCTCTTAATCCAATAACGACCGGCAAGGGGGGCTAATGAAATCTTTAGCGTTTTATGATGGAGAGTTACATGCTCCTGATGAGAATAGCTAAATGAAAGACTTAAGATCATGTTGTTGTTGAATCCACCTGGAACTCCGAACTAATATTCTTTGCAGCTGAAGTGGTGAAGGTGTTGAAGGACAGCATGGTATCGGATTGTGAGTTGGCTACATTGACAGCGGTTTCATTCCCAGAATGGAGCTACATAGCAAAAGGGTGTGCAATGCTTCTTTAGAAGACTCCACCACCATGAAGACTATAACCATATTTGTCCCGTTTACTAGATTTAATAACAAAGATTCCTTTGACTAGTGTCTCCTGCCTGATTCTCTCTCATCCAAGGAATAAAGATTCCTTTGACTAGTGTCTCCTGCCTGATTCTCTCTCATCCAAGGAATAAAGATTCCTTTGACTAGTGTCTCCTGCCTGATTCTCTCCCATCTCAGGAATAAAAATTCCTTTGACTAGTGTCTCCTGCCTGATTCTCTCTCATCTCAGGGATAAAGATTACTTTGACTAGAGTCTCCTGCCTGATTCTCTCCCATCTCAGGAATAAAAATTCCATTGACTAGTGTCTCCTGCCTGATTCTCTCCCATCTCAGGAATAAAGATTCCTTTGACTAGTGTCTCCTGCCTGATTCTCTCTCATCCAAGGAATAAAGATTCCTTTGACTAGTGTCTCCTGCCTGATTCTCTCCCATCTCAGGAATAAAAATTCCTTTGACTAGTGTCTCCTGCCTGATTCTCTCTCATCTCAGGGATAAAGAGTACTTTGACTAGAGTCTCCTGCCTGATTCTCTCCCATCTCAGGAATAAAAATTCCATTGACTAGTGTCTCCTGCCTGATTCACTCCCATCTCAGGAATAAAGATTCCTTTGACTAGTGTCTCCTGCCTGATTCTCTCTCATCCAAGGAATAAAGATTCCTTTGACTAGTGTCTCCTGCCTGATTCTCTCTCATCTCAGGAATAAAAATTCCTTTGACTAGTGTCTCCTGCCTGATTCTCTCTCATCTCAGGGATAAAGATTACTTTGACTAGAGTCTCCTGCCTGATTCTCTCCCATCTCAGGAATAAAAATTCCATTGACTAGTGTCTCCTGCCTGATTCTCTCCCATCTCAGGAATAAAGATTCCTTTGACTAGTGTCTCCTGCCTGATTCTCTCCCATCCAAGGAATAAAGATTCCTTTGACTAGTGTCTCCTGCCTGATTCTCTCCCATCCAAGGAATAAAGATTCCTTTGACTAGTGTCTCCTGCCTGATTCTCTCTAGGAGTGGCTCCAGAGTTAGTACGTACAACAGGGGTGAGAATGGGCAGCCCTGACGTACAGATCTTGTTAGAGTTATTGACTCAAGTTAGGGTGAGGTTTATTAAAATTCTGCTTTATGGTTTGTTATATAGAAATCTAACACAGTCTCTAAAGTAGTTTCCAAGATTACATTTGGACATAGGTTTCTGGAGAAAGGAATGTGAAATTTTGTCGAAGGCCTTCTCTTGGTCCAGTGATAAAAGTGCTGACTGGCTGGTCTTGTCGTGGGAGTACTGAATAACATCTCTTAAGAAATGTGAGTGAGTATTTATGTTTCTGTCGTTGACACTGCATTGCTGGTCTTCATGTACAAGAATGTGCATGACGGGTTTAAGTTTCATAGTTAAGGATTTCGCTAGGATTTGATAGTCTACGATAAGTAATGAGATAGGTCTGTAGTCTGTTATTTGGGTTGTGTCTGCGTTGCTTTTTTATGAGTGTTATGTATGACTGGTTGAGACTGTTGGGTAAATATACATATATATATATATATATATATATATATATATATATATATAAACGAACGTGTGTGTGAGTGTGTATGTTAGAGCATCACGCAGGAACGCCTGGAGCAATTTCAACCAGACTTGGCACACATATGACTTACAATCTTGACAGTGCACCGTGTGGGTTAGATCACCCCTAGGATGCCCCTATGACCCCTAGGGGTCGGGATAACATGTAAAACTATTTGAAAATGAACTATGTTAAAGTCGAATCCATAGTTTTCGGGGCCACTGATATGAATAGTGACACTCCCGATACCGTTCAAGTCCAAGTTCAGTCATCAAAGGCATGGGGCCCCCCTAGGGATTGGGGGGATGGGGCATAGGGTGACAAGTAAAAATAATCGAAAACGACCGATATTAGTGTCTAATCCATCGTTTTGGGGCCGCTGAGATGAATAGTGACACTCCCGATGCCGTGTAAGTCCAAGTTCAGACTCCAACGTCATGGGGGCCCCAGGGATAGGGAGTGATAAGTGTGACATGAAAAAACAATCGAAAATGACCGATATTAATGTCGAATCCATAGTTTTTGGGGTCGATGAGATGACCTCGTTTAAGTCCAAACTCAGCCCCAATCGGCATGGGGTCCTAACGGTGGGTGTTGTATGGGGGTGACATATACAAATAATCGAAAACGACCGATATTACTGTCGAATCCATAGTTTTCGGGGTTGCTGATGTGAATAGTAGCACTCGCAAGTTCAGCCATCATCGGCATTGCGGGGGGGGGGGGGGGGGGGGGGGGGGGGGGGTAGAAGTGCTGAAAAATAATATGTCCAGATTGACCGAGTTTAGGGCCGAATCCATAATGTTCGGGGTGGCTAAGCTGACTGGTTACAGTCCTGATGACAAGCCCACGTTTAGTCGAATAGAAGGAATAGAACTTTGTAGAACTGTCTAGACTCTGTGGAACCTTCTAGGCGGTTGTGAAAATGAATAGAACATTGTATAACCTTCTAGAAGATTGTGGAAATGAATAGACCTCTGTAGACCCTTCTAGAAAGCTGTGGAAATGAAAAGAACGTTTAGAACCGTCTAGAAGTTTGTGGAAACGAATAGAACTTTGTTGGTTGGGATAAATAAATACCCGGGTAACGCCGGGTAATCAGCTAGTTCTTTTCTATCAAAGGCTTCATTTAAAATTGTTCAAGACTGGTCCTAGAATGTGGAAGAATTTCTGGTAGAACTTAGCGGTAAGGCCTCTGAACCTGGCTATTTGTTCTTTGGAACGTGTTAAGCGCATTCTGTAGGTTGCCTAGCGTGAGTGAGCTGTCTTATGTTTGTTTGTCCTCATCAGAAAGTTGTTTGGCGTAGTTCAAAAATTTGTTTTGTGTATCTCCTGACTGACTCTTGTCTTCAGTGTATAGATATTTGTAAAAGTTGTGAAAGGTTTGGCTTATTTTGGCAGTGTCTGTCTGTTCCTGCCCATTCAAGTCCACTATTTTGTGTATTTGTCTGCTTCTTTGTACGTTTTGTTCTGTTCCCAGATACTGTTTGCCTGGTATTTCTTGTACGACAGAGGCTAGTTTTGTTCTGATCAAGGCATACTGGTAGCTATGTTGATGGTGTTTGTCTAGTTCTTCCTCTAGCGCGTGTATGTGAGGACTATTCGGATCTATTTACTTGGTTAGTTTAATAGCGTTTTCCAAAAATGTGTTGTTGCTGTCGTCTGTGTCTGTGTACTTGTGTTGCCAAGTTTTGTGTTTTCTCTCTCTGACGGTGTTCTTTAAGGTGTCCCAATGTTCTATGAGGTTGGACATGGGTACGTCTTTGGTGTGTGCGTGTAGTAGTTCTGTTATATTGCCTATATAGCCCTGGTTTTCTAGCAGGCTGTTGTTGAGCTTCCAGTGTGTGGAGCATTTGTTCTTAAGTTCTATGGGGCGACTGTTTGTCCTCAGCTGTTATTTGACTTGCAGGATGGTATTGCCAGATGGTATTGCCAACCTATTGTACTTATGACCGTCTTTCTCTAGCCTATCCCTTCCTCAGCGTCATTTTGTCTGTCTTTGCTATTCTTCTGTTTCTTCTGTTTACACTTGTCAGAGTTCAGTCGTAATGGTCTTTCACTAGTGTCGTGGTAATCGGCTTTCTACCTTGTTCCCTGAATTTCGGATATAACTTGTCTCTTCTTATTTAATGTTAATCCTTATAACTAAAATATGTCCATAATTATAATCATAAATCTAGGTTACAAGGGACTATGTTATATTTATAAATAAACAGGAAATCGGGTTGCCTCCATGAATCTTGCTGTCAGCAGGAGGTCTCGTATGAACCTAAGACTTTCTCCTCCGTGCTTCTCTATAGCGTGAACTTCAACAACAATCGCAGAAATATAATTCCAAGCATAGATAAAGTGACCAACCGCCCCCGTATTATTTGGGATAGTCCCGTATTTTTAGGATTTATCCTGGAAATCATAATATAACTTTAATCGGGATGCTTAAAACGTTCCCTGATTTAAAACACGAGTCTCGTTTTGTCCCCATAGTCTCACGTTTGATCGCCACATGTTCGGAAAATACCCAGATTTTTTAAAAATTTGAATGGAAATGTTGCTATTTTGGAGAACTACATAAAGTAAGCCTCTTTGGCACATTTGTAAGTAAAGTTATAGACCATTTGTAAGTAAAGTTATAGATCATTTGTAAGTAAAGTTATAGACCATTTTTAAGTAAAGTTATAGATCATTTGAAAGTAAAGTTATAAACCATTTGTAAGTAAAGTTATAGATCATTTGTATGTAAAGTTATAGATCATTTGTAAGTAAAGTTATAGATCATTTGTAAGTAAAGTTATAGATCATTTGTAAGTAAACTTATAGATCATTTGTAAGTAAAGTTATAGACCATCTGTAAGTAAAGTTATAGATCATCTGTAAGTAAAGTTATAGATCATTTGTAAGTAAAGTTATAGATCATTTGTAAGTAAACTTATAGATCATCTGTAAGTAAAGTTATAGACCATCTGTAAGTAAAGTTATAGACCATTTGTAAGTAAACTTATAGATCATTTGTAAGTAAAGTTATAGACCATCTGTAAGTAAAGTTATAGACCTAGTCTACAGACGAAACCCAAATCTGGGTTAAAGTGTAAATGTAACTCTGCATCTCCCGCCACTCCCCTAATCGCGTCATTGAATGTATCGTATTTCAACTTAGAAAAAAAAATGGTCAGGCTATAAAAGCGCATGATATTGAAAACTTATTGGCCATCAAAGAAGTATTTTCTAGTATATAAAACCACAGTTGCTTTTTTTTCCCCTCCTGGTTAAACTCTACACTGTTCATTAATTTGAAATAACTGCCACCTTGGTTCTCCCGGTCTGTGATCATTGTGCAAATGGTTGCGAAGGAACTAAAAATCAGTAATTAAATACCGAGGATCGCGGGAAACGAAACAAAAAGTTCTCGGTCTTGTAGCGTGAACACGGGAGCTGTGCTCGCTGCTCGTGGAAACTCTGAAACAATTCATTACGAGATAATTGGCCAGATTCATCCAAAAGGGGAAGTAATTTTCTCGTATTCTTGAAGGACAGGCTGACAAGAGTTGTCTGCAGAAA
The DNA here is from genome assembly GCA_009760885.1 of Achatina immaculata. Taxonomy (NCBI): domain Eukaryota; kingdom Metazoa; phylum Mollusca; class Gastropoda; order Stylommatophora; family Achatinidae; genus Lissachatina; species Lissachatina immaculata. The sequence goes on from CM019710.1 coordinate 21,346,920, forward strand.
AAGAAAAAAAAACAATGAGATGTGTTACGCGTTACCGCATACTCTCAAATCAAGAATCCTGGACTGAATGAGGCATTCTCCTTAAATATGTTATGTCTGTCGTGATGATTTTCCGTTCTTTTAGGCTGTGTCTACGTTAGTGCAGAGTTGGGATTTAATGTTAATCTTATGTACCTTGCACAATGTTTTGTTTTTTTTTTTGGTCTCGTTTGTGATGTATTTGTTTTTCATTAAAACGGTAATAACTGACAAAATGCCAAGCCAAATAACACTGGGCAATCAGGAGCTTGAAAGCTTAAATAAATAAGAATATCTGGGTTCAGTCATCACTACCAATGACGACTGCGCAGTGGAAATCGAATTTGTACGTGTACTTGTACGAACTCCCCGTAACTGCGTGCTGTTGTTCTTTGCAGCCGATGCTGTAGAGAAGTTGAGGCACAGCATCGTATCGGCGTGGGAGCGGGTTACGGAGGCTACTTTTTCTGTCCCGGAGTACAGCTAAAAAGCAGGGAGTGTGCAATGCTTCTTTAACACTCCACCATCATGGGAACTATGGCGATCCTTGCCCCGTTAGCCAAGCTAAGCTTGTTACTGGGGGTACCACGGAGAGGTGGGACAGGGTCTTGATCAGATATGGTTCGCAAACCCTGACTCTGGCATATCAGGTATGGGTATCTGTTTGCCTCATCGGAAGGCTTCTTCATAGCCGTGGAAAACGAAAGAAGACTAACAGCTGCATCACAGAAACTAGCACAAATGAAGAGTATGTGGCAAGATCATTCATTCATTCATTTGCATGTCCATTGAGGAACTTTGTCTCACTAACAGCACTCCTGTAGGCCTCTCTGTTATGAGCAAATTGGCCTGCTGCTGATGTATCCATTTGCAGATCATCAACGATGTCTTGCAGCCATCTTCGCCTTGGTCTTCCTCTCTTTCTTTGTCCCATTATGTACTCTTCCAAGACGGTCTTCTCTAGATTATCATAAAGTTTAATGTGTCCAAAATATTTAAGTTTTCTTTGTTTAATCCTCTTTACTAGCCAGCCTTCTTCAATATTAAGCTCTTGTAGTATGGATATATTTGTTCTTTTATGTGTCCATGATATTTGAAGAACTCTTCTGTAGCACTTACATTCAAAGACATTTATGTGTTTCTCATCTGCTTTTGTTAAGTGTCCAGGTCTCACAGGCATATATTGTGATGGGAAAGATGCATGCCTTTAAAAGGTATCAACAAGAAAACAAAGTTATGTTTGCTAAGAGCTTCCTTGTTCCCAGTGGCAACATACGGATGTGAAACATGGGCACTAGAATTCACTAGAAGAAAGAAAAGCTGCATTTGAAATGAAATGTTATAGAAGAGCACTTAGAATATCATGGACAGAAAGAAAACCAAATAAAGAGATACTGATGGGATTAGGTGTCGCAGAAAACTGGCTAGTTAACACCATAAAAATTAGAAAGCTGAGATACTTCGGGGACATCAAGAGACACAGTAGCTTGTAGAGGTTGATGATAGAAGGCATAGTGCTCTGCAAATGAGGAAAGGGACAACCTCGCCAAAGGCTGACTCGGGACATCACGGAAAGTATGAACGTATCGTTGAAGGACGCTGGTCACCTTGCAAGACCGTATCACATTCAGGGAGGCTGTGAGAGGGACAATGTTCTGGAAAGGAGATATCACAGGAAGGAAGGAATGAAAATGCCCCCAAAAACTTTACTTCCTTTACTGCAATCTCTTCTCAATTTCGGCATGGATTTTGCCCTGAGGATGGTTATCATCATCAGGTGCCGTGCCGACTGGCGTTGGCTATTCTGCTTCTCTAGAGTACATGAACCTTCATGCAGGCCATCAGCTCAGTTGGTGATCTCCTCTTACACTGTCTCGTCTGACTATCCAGTATCATTTCTCTTGGTCTTCCCTTGGCTCTTCTTCCCCCTATTTTTCCTCTTGTTGTAATATTTTCAATGCCCCCTCTTCTCATTGCATGTCCTATGAAAGTCCATTGTCTCTCTCTTATCTTTTTGACAATATTTTTTTTCTATCTCCAACTCTTCTCATACATTCTCCATTAGTTATTTTTTGTTGTCCAAGGGATTCGCAACATTCTTCTAATAAACCACATTTCTGCTGCTTCCAATGACTTTTGTGCAGACCTGCCTATTGTCCATGATTCACTTCCATATAACAAGATAGTTTCAATAAAGCATTTTTAGGACTCGTTTTCGAACATTCATTGATAAGGATGTGTTGTATAATGTGTTTCTCACTCTCTGAAATGCAGTCTATGCTTGGCCTATTCTGTTCTTAATTTCTGTTCTGCATTTCCCATCTGAAGTTATTACTGCTCCAAGGTATTTGAATTTATGCACCTGCTTTAGAGTAGTTCCATTTAATTTTATGCTGCATTTTAGTGGATTCTGTTTCTTAGATATAACCATGGTCTCTGTCTTTTTTATGTTCAGAGTAAGGCCTTTCTGTTCACTTTCTTTAGCGACCTTATCCAGAAGATGCTATTTGCACTATTTATTTTATTTTTAACATTTTCTAACAATGGCTATGACGTCACCTGAGGTCTCGTAACTTTCAAGACCATTGTTAACTTTGATGTCACCTGACGTCCCGTAACTTTCACGACTAATGTTAACTTTGATGTCACCTGATGTCCCGTAACTTTCACGACCATTGTTGAATTTGACGTCACGTGATGTCCCGTAACTTTCACGAAAATTGTTAACTTTGATAAATACCAATTGTACTTTTTTATTACGTAGGCAGGTCACGGAGACACTGCTAGTCCGTGTCACCCATGATGGGGGTGGGGCAAGCCCCATGATTCCAGTCTCAGTCTAAAAATCAGATAAAACCATCAATGGCTCAGTGAGCCAGTATCAGATATTAGAAGGGATGTGGTGGTTCCTTGCTGCCAAATACTCAACAGTGCATTGTGACGCCAATCTCATATAAGACATTAGAAGATCTCTGTCAGGATATAAACCACAGTACAGAGAATATTCAGGTTGAGTCAGGCAGCAGAGAGGCAATGCAGCCCTCCGACGACACCAGAGACAAGATTAACTTTCCACCAGCAAGTACCAAAAGCATATTGTAAAACCTGGACAAAGGACTAAGCAAAGAATTGGACAAACAGCTGAGAGGGAAAAGCCTTAAGCAAAAACTGGAAGAATTTGGTAACATATATCTTCACTGCCACAAAGAGTTTGGTAACATCATACATCTTAACTGCCACAAAGAGTTTGGAACCAAACAGGCAAAAAGAGAAAAAGTAACACCAAGAAAGTCCAGAAAACAGAGAAAAATAGAAACAATAAGACAGCAGAAGAACCATGCCTGGAAAATGTTCAAGGAGGCGCATGAATCGGAAAAGGACTAAGACAGGTTTGGCGGCATCTAAAATCCCAGCACAATGCCCTTTGCAGAGCTAAAAGGCTATGTAAAAGAAAGAGGGAAACCTGATACGCAAGAGAGAAGTTCTACAGAGATCCCTTGGAGTTTGCCAAGCAGTTATTTGAACAGCCAAAATCAGGTACGCTGAAAGCAGGTAAGGAGGTGCTCGAGGAACATCTGAGCAAGACATACTCTGATAAAAATCAGCATACACCTCTCTAGCAGATGAAAGGTCTAGTGTGTCCCTTTGCACCAGACAGCAAATTCAAATGCATCCCACCAACCTTACAAGAAGTAGAGAGCATCGAAGGAAAAGCTGAAGGCAAGTCAGCACCAAGGCCAAATGGCGTCCCTTACATACTATACAAAAGATGCCCAGAAGTACTAATGAAACTACATAAACTCCTACGAACAGCATGGACCAAGGGATTCATAAGTAAGGAATAGAAAAAGGCTAACGGGGTATACATCCCAAATGAATAGAATTCCACTGAAATCAACCAGTTCAGACCGATCTCACTTCTGAATGTGGAAGAGAAGATATTCTTCTCCGTGATGGCAAGGAGACTAACAGCATACCTCCTAGATAATGGTTACGTTGATACATCCTTGCAGAAGGGAGGAATTCCAGGTTCCCCAGGACGTCTCGAGCATGCTTCAATAATTTGGAAAGCTATTCAACAGGCTAGATCTGGAAAGCAAGATCTACAGGTAATATGGCTTGACCTAGCCAATGCGTATGGCTCAGTACCGTACCAGATGATATGTCTAGCACTAGACATGTATCATGTGCCAAAAGAAATCACGAAGATGCTAAAAATGCACTTCACATGGTTCCTCGTTAGATTTGGAACATCAGGATATATTACAAGATGGATTGAGCTCCAGGTAGGCATTGCAATGGGCTGTATAATATCTCCCATACTGTTCCTACTAGCCATGCAAGTAATCCTGAGAGCAGCAGAAGGAGCAGCAGAAGGCCCAAGGTTCAGAAATTGATGTCAGATGCCACAACAGTAATAACAACCAGTGAAGCACAGGCACGAAAGATGTTAGAGGATTTGGACAGCCTTATCATTTGGTGCCGCATGAGATTAAAGCCAAAGAAGTCAAGAAGTCTGTCACTCATAAAAAGGAAAGTGATAGAAAGATCGTACACAGTAGCAAATCAAATAATCCCGACTGTAGGGGAAGAGCCAGTGAAGAGCTTTGGCAGAGTATATGATGCTTCCATGAAAGACTCAAACGCGGTGAAGCAGGTCATAGAAATGGCATAGAATATACTGAACATCATAAACAAAAGCAGGCTACTGGGGAAGTTCAAAATATGTTGCCTCCAGTTCATGCTGATTCCAAAATTGATGTGGCCACTACTCATTTACGAAATAAGCACCAACACAGTAGATGCAGTGGAAAGAAAGATAAATAAATCCGTAAGAAAGTGGCTGGGCGTACCACCAGGATTAAGTGATGTAGCACTATACTGCAAGAAGAGCAAACTGCAGCTGCCATTCAAATCTGTGGTAGAAGAATACAAGGTAGGAAAAACAAGGCTTGCAATGATGTTACAAGAATCTACAGATCCAGTGATACGAGAAGTGCAGCCAACACTTAAAACTGGACGAAAATGGAAAGTAAGTGAGGAAGTGACCGCAGCCAGAGAAACACAGGAGCTGAAAGAAGTAATAGGATACACCCAGACCAACAGAAGGGGATTTAATCATGGTGAAATCAAATGGTGGTCAAAGTCCTCCTGTAAGGAAAGAAGGGATATGATCATCAGCGAAGTAAGGAATTCAAAGGATGACAAGCGGGTCCAGAAGGCAGTCCAGCAAGCACAGCAAGGTCAGTGGATAACATTGGATGAAGTCCTGCAGAATTCCTTCCTCTGATGATCTGAAGGAGTTGTGTTGTTGTTCCGCTTTCTACAGTAGAGAGTTTCCTGCATATTAAATTGATAAGAAACCTGCGCTACTGCAATAGTTCACATAACTACTTATTGATCTTAGCCACACAAAAAAAGCCAAAAAATATTTTTAACCAAGTTTATTTGTGCTCAGCAAGTAACAGTTACAAATCTTGTGACATGAGGTGAAATGGGGATGATTGCCCGTGAGATGAAATAATGAAATGGTGGGTGTTTACAAATCATGAGATGATAGTGACAAGTAGTATAGAAAGTGTAATATAGATACATCTAAATCGACAATTGTTGACAGAAAAGGGGTTACTCTAGTTTCATCTCTCTTTCTCTTGCTCTTTCTCTCTCTCCTTCTCCCTCTCCCTTCTCTCTCCCTCCCTTTCTCTGTCCCTCTCTCTGACCCTCTCTTTCTCCCTCTCTCTTTCTCCCTCTCCTTCTCTCTCCCTCTCTCTCCCTCTCTTAATTCCTCTCTCTCCATCTCTCCTTCACTCTCCCTCTCTTTCTCCCTCTCTCTATCCCTCTCTCTCTCCATCCCTCACTCTCTCTCTCTCTCTCTCTCTCTCTCTCTTCTGTGCTTTATTTTTTTCCACCAGGACTTTTAACATGTCGCTTAAGCCACTTTAAGTGAATTCCATTAATTTTCATGAATGATACTCCGATAAAGGGGTACTCGAATTGAAAATTCTAGGGAAGGGTTCTGGGGTACAATGTCTTCATCTTCTGTTTGAAAATATACAGAAAAATGTCACAATTAAATATTCTTCCGTCGTATTTTGCTCTGTTTCTACAAGAACATCTCTCTCTCTCTCTCTCTCTCTCTCTCTCTCTCTCTCTCTCTCTGAACTTTAAGTGCCCAGGGCACATGGAGCTTCCGCAAGGGTTTTCCACAAATGCCTGTCCTTCGCCTTTTTTTCTGCTCTTGCCCAGGTGAGCCCTCTATTGCTCAACATCCTTTCTGTTGTTCTTCTCCATGTCTCTTTTGGTCTACCCTTACTTCTGCTCCCCTGTGGTGTCCACCTTAGTGCTATTTTTGGTAGTGAGTTGTCAGTCATTCGGAGCACATGTCCCAACCATCGCCAGCATCTACAAGAACATATGAGCTATCTAAATTCAGACAGCAAAATGAGCAACTTCTCATGTGTGTCTTTTGTTGTCTTGGGGATTGTGTTTAGCATGATTGCTCTGTATATGTCTGTTTTCTGGTTAGTTTCTGTATCTGTTCTACTTGTGAGAAGTTTTAGTGCTTGTGATACTGTTTTGCGTCTAAAATAAATGTGGTCTTCAGTTTCTTGTTTGTTTTTCCTACATAACTTACATCTGCTTGGTTTATTTGTAATTTGTGTCTGTTAAAACTGTAGTCTGTACGTTATCTCTTTAGCTTTGGGCGTAATCCCTGTGATGTGTAGGTTTTGGAATGTTTGGGTGTGGTTTGTGATGAGGTAGTTGCATCCTCTTTTAATTCTAAATTGTAATGATGGTTCTTGCTCTCTGACTAGTTCCTTGTAAATATCTGAAGTTTTTTTGTGTAGTAAGTGTTCATGTTGTGTTAAATTTTGTATGCATTTTTTATAGAAGAGGAGTAGAGTTCAAAAATGGTGAGGTTGTGTATTGGTGATTCTACAAAGATTGGATATTTCTACAAAGATTGGATAATCTGAGTCCTACATAATCGTGTGCTAGTGCGTTTTATTTATTTATTTATTTTTTGGTGGCTCTTTGCTAATACTTCCCAGGTATTTAATTCTTAGTGCTTGTATTTTTGTTGTAAAGTTTAGCAGTGCGATGCCACCTCGTTTCTTGTCGTGCATCAGTATTTTTTGTTTGATGCTGTGTATGGTGTTCCTAATGATGAATTTTCTGACTAGTTTATTGATTTCCTTGAGTACTATTGCGGGCAAGGGGGAGATGTTTGCTGTGTAGATCAGTTTAGGCGTGACGAAGGTGTTGACAATTACACTTCTACCGAAGATTCTTGTTGTTTTGTATTTGTATAAGTCTAATCTATTTTTAATTTCCTGTATTATGCCTCTCCATCGAGTTTTGTTTGCTTGTGATGGCATTGCTGTGTAGAGTATTCCATATATGGTCATGCTTTTAACGTGTGTTAGGTCGAAAGGGAAATTAGACTTATTGGTCCATTTCCCCAGACCCATGATTTGTGACTTTTTAATGTTTATTTTAGCGCCACTGCCTTCTCCAAATTCTTTGAAAGTGTCTAAAATGTGCCGTATTGAGGAGATGTTTGTAGGAAAGGAGACCATGTCGTCCGCGTAAGCGATCAACTCCTTCTCTCCTGCCCCAGGGATGAAAGTTCCCTTGATGAGGGTGTCGTGTCTGATCTTTTCCAAGAGTGGCTCCAAAGTTAACACGTGCAGTAGCGGGGAAAGTGGACACCCCTGTCGGACAGATCTTGTTAGATTTATTGTGTCTGTTAGAGCGTGCTTGACCAGGATCTGACTTTGTGGTGAGGAGTATATAATATTAATCCCTTCTCTGAAGTAGCTCCCCACATTGTTACTGTGGAGGTCTTTGTGAAGGAAGGAATGAGACACTGTTAAAGGCTTTTTTCTGGTCTAAGGACAGGGTTGCTGTTTGGCTGTGTTTGTCATGGGCGTACTCAGTGAAGTCTATGAGAAAGTGTGTGTGCTGTTTCTGTTATAAACGCTGCACTGTTGGTCTTCGTGTATCACAGTGTACATGAAAGGTTTTCATGTTATTGTTAGTGCTTTAGTTAAGATTTTGTAGTCTACATTTAACAGTGAGATGGGTCTGAAGTTTGTTATCAGAGTTTTGTCGGATTCGGTTTTTGGTAGGAGGTTATGTATGAAAGGCTGAAACTGGGAGGAAGTTCTTTTCTATCAAAGGCTTCCTTGATAATTTTAAGTAGTAAAGGTCCCACTAGTGGGAAGAATTTCTGGAAGAATTCGGCGGTGAGCTCGTCCGGTCCTTGGTTTTTTTTTGTTTGTTTGTTTTTTTTTTTTGGAAAGTGCTTAAAGTTCCCTAGTGTCAGTGGTTGGTCTAAGATTTGTTTGTCGTCTTAATACATCTTCTAAGTTCCCTAATGTCAGTGCTTAGCCTAAGATTTGTTTGTCATCTTGATACATCTTCTAAGTTCCCTAGTGTCAGTGGTTGGTCTAAGATTTGTTTGTCGTCTTAATACATCTTCTAAGTTCCCTAATGTCAGTGCTTAGCCTAAGATTTGTTTGTCATCTTGATACATCTTCTAAGTTCCCTAGTGTCAGTGCTTGGTCTAAGATTTGTTTATCGTCTTAATACATCTTCTAAGTTCCCTAGTGTTAGTGGTTGGTCTAAGATTTGTTTGTCGTCTTAATACATCTTCTAAGTTCCCTAGTGTCAGTGCTTGGTCTAAGATTTGTTTATCGTCTTAATACATCTTCTAAGTTCCCTAGTGTCAGTGCTTGGTCTAAGATTTGTTTATCGTCTTAATACATCTTCTAAGTTCCCTAGTGTTAGTGGTTGGTTTAAGATTTGCTTGTTGCCCTCAGACAGATATTTAGTGTAGTGTATGAATTTATCTTGTGAAGATGTTGACTGGTCCTCACACGTGTACAGCTTGCTGTAGAGCTCGTGGAAGGCCTCACATATTTTACTGTTATCTGTGTGTTCTTGTCCCTGACTATCAATAATCTTGTGTTTAAAAGTTTGCTGCGATGTACGTTTTGTTCTACTGCTAGATAGTGTCTACCTGAGGTTTCTTGTGCCACGGATTGTAGTTTTGTTCTGAGCATTGCGCCCTGATACTTATGTTGTCTGTGTTGTTCTAGTTGCTCTTCTAGCTAGTGGATCTGTGGAGCGTTGGCATCAGTCGACTTCGCTCGTTATTGGAGGAAAAACCTTGCGAGTTCAGTTGTGATTTCCGAAGCAGTATCTGTGCTTGTTCGTGAAAATGGCCGAGCTAAATCTAGAAGTAGAATCAAGAAAGCACTTTCCTACTGGAGAGTTACACAAGCCTGGCACGTTGTTCCTCAACGTGTCTGGACCGGAGGCAGCCAAAGCCACACTGCCATTGATCATGGGAATGCTGATAGGACCCGCAGGAACCGGTACAAACGTCGTCGCCGCTCTGTACCGCCTGCAGAACACACACGGGTATTACGTCACGCTGACGACGTCGGCGCACGTCGCGCATTACAACAGACTAAAGGGCTTCCGCTTCCACTGTAGCAACCCAAAAATTACCGTCGATGTGGACTACCACGAAAAAGAAAAGATAAAAGGGACCTTACATTATGTCCCACCAGGGATAACTGCAGAAGGTGTTGGCCAGATCTTGATAGAAGTCACCGGGGACGAGAAACCCGAAATTTTCCAAAGCATGCCAGGAACTGACAAGTGGACCTTTTTTGTGTCATCCGAAGAAGCAAATTCCCCATCACATAAACTTGAAACTGACTGAAAAGGTCCTACAGGTGTTTATGGCCCCTTCTGTTCGTTCCTGTAGTGCTTCATTCATTATCTCTCCGCTTCCCCTTCCCTCCCCCAATGTTTATTTCTGCGACACGTTTTGATGATGTCTTTTGCGTACTCAACACGCTGATGTTTTTGGTCATCAAACAACGAACATGGTAGAAACCGACAAGCAACTGCTTTCGTGCCCAAATCTTCCACTAAACTTTTACGAATGGTCTCTCGGTTAACACCAAATTCATCTGCCATCATTCTCACAGTCCAACAACGATCTTCTTGTTTCTGTTCTCTGACTTTTGCAGTGAGTTCCTCATTACGAATAGAAATTGGGCGTCCATGTCTGGTTGCATTTGTAATCGTTTCCAAACCACTTTTGAATCGTGAATACCACCTGAATATCTGTGTACAAGAAAAACAATTATCCCCATAAATTTGTCGTATCAGTTCAATTGTTTCAGTGGCATTTTTTCCGAGTTTTAAACAGAATTTAATGTTAGCTTTTTGCTCCATGCTGATTATGTAACAATGCACCTCTAACTAGGTCAACAAAATGGAGGCTTGTCGTCTGCTTATCGGGTGGGGATGAAAAATTGCCAGATCATAGATGAAGGTTGCCTCTTTGGATTCCATGCTTTGCTTCATAGATGACATTTTTGTTTGTTTTGGTCATAATAAAATCTTAAGTATTGGACCTTGTATATGTTTTCTGGTGCTTTGCCGCATGTTCTAGATTTGGAGTGATCTTTTGAATACTACTGATGGTGACTTCCGGTTGAGAATGGTGGATAGCGTCTATGCTTTCCTTCCGACTGCGTGAACAATTGTCCTTATTTTCTCGAGAGCTGGGATTCCTCTGTGAAGATGATGTGCATTACACCATCTCTAATGATGTGTATGCAGGCTCGCGCGTGTGTCTGAGAGAAAGAGAGAGAGAGAGAGAGAGAGAGAGAGAGAGGAGAGAAAGAGAGAGAGATAATCATATGCTGGCACCCGGGCCCTTTCCTCCTGACGGGCGCTAGGACAGGGTGGCTGGGGCCCAGAGAGGACGGTGAGCTTTCGAGAGGGCGACAGAGCTGCAGACTTGACACGACTGATTGATCTCGGAGGCTTAAGAACAAGGATATTACAAATAGTTTTCTGTTAATTTATCCTGAATAATCCCTAGAAATAGCTCTAAATTACCAAGAATTCTGAAAACTGCTGGAAAACTTCATATTTTATAGTTGATGATTATATCGTGTGTTTCTTCATTTTGTCGATTGTCATTATCTTAGGGTTCTTTATCCAGAGAGAGAGTATCTGGACTTCATTGTATCTTTTCACTACCTATCTATCTATCTATCTATCTATCTATCTATCTATCTATCTATCTATCTATCTATCTATCTGAACCTTAAGTGCCCAAAGCACATGGGGCTTCTGCAAGGGTTTTCCACAAGCCCTGTCCCTTGTCTTTTTCCCGCTTTTGGCCAAGTGAGCCCTTTATTGCTCAACATCTTCTCTGTTGTTCTTTTTTCTTTTTCTTGTCTCTTTTGGTCTACCCTTACTTCTGTTCCAATGTGGTATCTTTTGACTATAGTCCTGTATTTCCTAGACCTTCAGGGCTGCTTGATAGAAGGTCTGTGCCGTACGAGTATCTAAGCTCTTGAATATCATAGCCTTCAGTGGACGAAGACGCTGTCCTCTTTGGCAGTCAGAGACCCATTACTGATGTCCTTCACGTCAGGGTCGGAGAAACATAGCTGACCAAAACCTCTCCCCCCACCCCCCACGTCCGTTAGTGTTCTCAGGAGCAGGCAGTAACGGGGCAGAGATAGTCATAGTCCCCAGGGTGGTGGAGTTTGCTAAAGAAGTGTTGCATTATCCCTGCATTTTAATTCCACTCCAGGACTGAAAAACAAAAAATAGCCGCCATTGCCCGCTGTGCCTCAACATCGTCAATGCATCAGGTGCGAAGAAGACCGGCTCGAAGTTCTAGGGAGGAGGATGAAGAGAAGAAGAAGAACAACAACAACAATAACAACAACAACAACAACAACAAAACAACAGGAAGACCTACAACACTGGAGTCAAGTTTAAAATGTTCTGAATCGTTTCTGATATTTCTCATCATGTCTTCAACTCGTATATTGATGTTGAAGAATTGCTGAATGAAGACGCAGTCCTAACGTTCGCTTTCTGGACTGATTGATTGTTGTTCCTGGTTGTTTCTGAATGATGTGAACTGATGGAAATTCTATCTTGAATTTTCCATACTTTTTTTTTATTATTCCATAAACATTTACTCATTAAACGTAAGTGAAAGCTATAACCTTATATAATACTATAAGCAAGTATAACAGGTACTATTACATCTAAAGAAAGACCAATCCTTAGCAAAACTGGAACCCTATTAACATCAAGTAAAGACCAAAAGCAAAGATAACTGAACGCTTCAAAGAAATACTTAATCGACCATACCCAAAAGAATTGTTAAACCTTGAAACCGACTTACCAGCCTAACAATTAAATATCGACATAGATGAAATTACATTGCATGAAATTGAAACTGCAGTGAATTTAATGGCTAACAACAAAGCTGCAGGTGAAGATGAAATAACACCTGAAATGTAAAAAGCTATCAATAGTGGCAACATGAGACAACTACAAAGAATGTTTAATAAGATTTGGAAAGAAGAAAAGGTCCTTTCTAAATGGAAAAAAAAAGGAATCATTGTTAAAAATACAAAAAAAAGGCAACCTTAGTGACTGTAACAATTGGAGAAGAGTAACCTTAAGAGAGGCCAAATTAATAGGTATAAAATCCCTTGATGAGGTTGAAAGGCTCACCGAAGACAGGAAAAATTGGCGAACCACCTTGCGAGCCCTATGTGACGTTTAACGGCACGGGAAGGATATAAGATAAGTATAATCAATTTTAAATCTGAAAGAAGAGAAGCAACTACAAATTCTTTCAGCAATAGTTTTTAGAGTAGAGTCCCCCTTGGCTGATGACAACTGTTGCCGCCATCTTGTGTAAGTACAGGAAATAGGTCCCTTCTTGTCAACACGGCTTTGCAAGTCACTAAATCAGTTCCAGTTGTAACAGAAGTGAAGGACTTTATAGACATTTTGCTTCGGTGAAATGGCTTGCGATTTGCCATGTATGTCATACATGGCGTTGTATATCATCTCGATGCACATCGTCAACAGCAATAGTCGATCGAGTTCGTCATCGAATCATTGGAAGCTGAATTTCTCTGCAGGTTTCTCATTTTTATTATTATTATTAACAGTTTTTTTTAAATAATTGTTTAATAAGATAGACTCATAAGAGTAAAAGTCGGTTGCTGTATTATCATTTCTTAGGTTCTGCACCGGTAGCAGTTGGTGTTCATATTTTCTCATGCAGGTGAGAAAATATAAAACACCAATAGGCTGTCATCTCTCTCTCTCTCTCCATCTCGCTCGATCCTCCGTGTCTTGAATCAAGTCGGTTGCTGTTTTTCTGCCAAACCATACAATCCGTCCTTCTAAGTATTTCTATCTTCTCTTCTCCCCCTCTGTCTTCTTGCAATTTATCTTTCCAATCATGACCAATTTTTCGAGACCTTCATGTCTGCTGATGTGTCCAAGAAACTTCGACTGTCTTTTTGTTATATATGACACAAGCCTGAGATATTCCCTTGCCTGATATAATTCTTCTTCGTCTGTCTTCTGCTTGTCCAGAAAGTATCCTTTTTAGGAACCACATTTCACCAGCCTTTATTCTTTGTTCTGATTGTTTGTTCATGATCCACATTTCACTTAGATATTTATATCTACTGATCTGTCATAATAGCTTCCCCTGTGCACTATAGTTCTGCATTCTGGTATTTTCTTTTTCTTGGTTAGCACCATAGCTTCTGTTTTATTGATGTTACCCCCCCCCCCACCTTTTTTTGTGGCTTTCTTCTATGATCTCCTTTTTTCTTCTTTTTTATTTTCTTTTGTTAATCAGATCTTGTGCCTTTTCAATCCCTTGGCCAGTCAAAATTTTGTTTCCTAGGTTATGCTGAAGCTTGGGGATATCCAGTAGCTGACATGCTAGCATCAGGACTGACTGGTTGATCTTTATTTTCATAGTGTTAAGAATTGGGCACACAGGCCCCATCTGACATTCTTTGGCGACCCATAGCTGACCTCTCTCTTTGTGCCCCAGTAACAGGCCTGGGCTGGATAACAGGGCAAGGATTGCCATAGTCCCCGGGGTGGTGGGGTCGTCTAAAGAAGTACTGCACATCCCCCTCCCCCCCCCCCCCCCCCCGCTCTTTAACTTCACTCAGCAACTGAAAACAGCAGCCTGCGTGTCCCAGTCCCAGTCCCACATGATGCTGGGCCTTGATGTCTTCACCACGTCAGCTGCAGAGAACATCACTCGCAGTTCCAGGCAGATGGAAGAGGAAGAAGAAGAAGATAGGCCACATTGTCTCTTCTTTTTTTTTTTTTTTTCTTTTATCTTGATAAGCTTGTGAACTACTTTTCCAGAGATTGTCAAATTCACTGTCTTCTGCTTCCAGGTGATTAGAATTTTAACTGTCTTTTCCTTGTGATTTTAATTACTTTTCTTTTTATTATGAATTTCTAGAAACTTTATTCCAAACCAAATTTCCGTGGCTTCCAGTTTCATTTTCATCTGTTTTACCCCCCCCCCCCAAACCACCCCTCCCCTCAAGTTTAACAAGCAAGGAGTAAGGATGATTCTATACAACATTGTAATTCTCTCTCTCTCTCTTTGTTTTTAATCACTGTTAAAATCATTTTCTGATTTGTTAGTATTTTCTTATTGTTAGAGGACTAGTAAAGAGGATTAAAGAGAGAAAACTTAAATATTTTGGCCACATTAAACGTCATGATAATTTAGAGAAGACCATATTGGAAGGATACATAATGGGAAAAAGAAAAAGAGGAAGACCGAAACGAAGATGGCTGCAAGACATCGTTGATGATCTGGAAATGGATGCAGCAGCAGCAGGCCATCTTGCTCACAACCGAGAGGCCTACAGGAGTGCTGTTTGGGAGGCAAAGTTCCGCAAGGGACATGCAAAGGAATGAATGAATGAATAGAGGACATTGTTAAGAGAGGCCAGATTAGTAGGCATAAAATCCCTTGATGAGGTTGAAAAGCTTGCAGAGGACAAGAAAACTTGGTGAACTACCTATGTGATGTTTAATGGCACGGGAAGGATGTAAGATCTAGCCTATCCTTGATTTCAGCTGTATATTTGCAGTCATGATAATCTAAAGAAAACCATCTTGGAAGGGTACATAATGGGAAAAAAGAAAGAGAGGAAGACCAAGGTGAAGATGGCTGCAAGACATTGTTGACAATCTGCAAATGGATGCATCAGCAGCAGGGCATCTTGCTCACAACCGAGAGTGCTGTTAGGGAGGCAGAGTTCCACACAGAACATGCAAATGAATGAATGAATACATTTGCAGTCCATCAACTGCTACTATTGTTCAGAATGAAACTGAATGTATATACTTCTGTCAGTGTCTTTTCCTATGCATAGATATTATGCTCTTGGAGTTTTGGCATCTACATAGATAGGATGGTGACAACAGGAAGGAAGTTAGAATTGCAAAAGCAGCATTGTCTTTCAGAATTCTTGATAACATATGGAATTCAGAAGTTATAAGCACAAAAGCCAAATTAAGATTATTCAATTAAAATATGATATCCACCCTCATTTATGCATGCGAAAGCTGGAAATCTACTAAAGAAATAGACAAGAAATTAGACTCTTTTGAAAACAAATGCCTAAGGAAAATACTTGGTATAACGTGGAACTAATTCAAGAACAATGCAGAGATAAGACACATGAGCAAACAACAACCTGTCACTTGGGTGATCAGAAAAAGAAGATGGACATATGTAGGCTATGTGATGAGAAGAAACAATCAGAGAATACCAAAACTAGCTATCAAGTGGACCACAACAGGCCGAAGAAAAAGAGGTTGACCACGTGAAACTCTAAAGAGGATATTGTTAAGAGAAGCCAGTTTAGTGGGCATAACATCCCTTGATGAAGTTGAAAGACTCGCCGAGAGCAGGAGAACTTGGCAAACAGTTATGCGAGCCCTATGTGACGTTTAACGGCGTGGAAAGGGTGTAAGATGTAAGTTTTGTATGTTTAATTTTACCATAGTTTACATATTAGTGGCCTAGTTGGCTGAGTGGTTAGGCACTTTGTCTACTAATCCGGTGGTACCAGGTTCATGTCCCAGCATTTTGGATATTTTTCTGGTACTGCCACACAAAAAAGGCCCTGGGGTTCACCCAGCCTCTAAAAATGGGTGCCAGAAAAATCTGGAAAGGTAAATGCAGCCAATCGTGATATTGACCACATCACACTTTCATGTGCCAAAGTTATTGGAAATATGGGCTGTATCCCAAATGTGCTTGAATGGCATGTAAACCGGATATAATTTACATGTTGTTTATTCTTATCTCACTGGTCTCTCATGGCGAAGGTCAGGAGTTCGAATCCGGCCGGAGGACCCCAGTCACCCAGCTGTAGAAATGGGTACCCAACTTCTTCTGAAGTTGGGGAAGGAAAGGCGGCTAGGCATGATACTGACCATATCACCCTCTAGTGTGCTGACAGGTCAAGGAAAATATGGGCACTAACACCATATCCCTATGTGCCTCTAAGGCATTACAGGGTTACCCTTTTTTTATTCTTATCTGTAATTATCTTTTATCACTATTTCATCTTCTGCTTTCAATGTTCATTAGTTTTGGTTTTTTTTAATAAAGTTCTTTTTAAGTCCCTGTTTTTTTTGTTTTGTTTTATACAGTTCTTAACCTATCAACACCACCCATGACACACAAACATTTTTTGTAATTAAAAATCACTGCCACAATGTTTTACTGATAAATGGTGCAATGCCTGTTTTTAAGAACAACAAAATCACATTCAGAACTCTTAACAAAGAGAAAAAGAAAAGGCAGAGCAATGGGTTGCATCAAAATAAAACAGGGAGAAGTTGTGGAAGAAAGAAAGAAGAAATCATAGAGAACTGGCCAGAGTTCATGCAGGGTCTGTTAAGTGTCTCGAGGAATGAACAGTTCAAAGACTCGCCCCTCTTGAGCTTTATTTTGTTTTAACCAGTTCCTTGAAAAGCTGATTATACATAAGCCTTTTTTTCAGGTGCTTGAAAAGCTGATTATATGTAAGCTTTTTTTCAGATGCTTGAAAAGCTGATTATATGTAAGCTTTTTTTTCAGATGCTTGAAAAGCTGATTATATGTAAACTTTTTTCAGCTGCTTGAAATCCTGACTATACATAAGCGTTATTTAGCTGCATGAAATCCTTATTATACTTTTTCTTTTTCTGCATTCAATTTCGTATGCTCAGCTTTGTAAACAGAGAGATGGGTTGCATCCATGAGTCCTGCTTTCAGCAAGAGATATTCATAGGAGCCTTTGAGATTCTCCTGCGTGCTTCTTTCTCAGGGCCATACCTGGGCCCTGAGGTCTCTGTATATAGTGCAGGTCTGTAGTATGTGATCAAATCCTGATTATACATAAGCTTTTTTCAGCTTCTTGAAATCCTGATTCTACATAAGCTTTTTTCAGCTTCTTGAAATCATGATTATACATAAGCTTTTTTCAGCTGCTTGAAATCCCTACTTCATCTGTTTCTCAATTCTCATGATTTGTCCAAGAAATTGTGACTGTCTTTTTGTGGTAATTTTAGCTAGTTTTTGTTGTTCTGAAACTTCTTTGAGGACCTCTTCATTTGTTTTTATGTCTGTCTAGGGTTATTGCTTCATCTTTCTCCAAAACCACGTCTCTGTTGCTTCCATTTTCTTTGTCATTGTTTGTTAATTGTCCTAACTTTACAGCCATTAATCTATATTCATTCTATAATGCACTGTAGTACACTTTTCCTTACTTTTAAGGACATCTTCTTCTTGTTAAAAAAAAAATATCTTTTTTGCCTTACCTGTTCATGATTTGAAAAGTATTTTGTAGAACAGATCACTGTCGTTGAGTGTAAGGAAAAGGGTGCTCCTGTGCTACGTGGAGCCAGTTCTGATCTACGGATGTGAGGCTTGGACTGTTGCTAAAGAGATACGGCAGTGTCTGGAAGCCAGGGAAATGTGGTGTCTCAGAGGTTAAGGACACCATGGACTGCAAGGAAATCAAATGAAGAAGTTTTGAGATAGACCAATTTGAGAAGGTGACAGCCAGGAAAAGACGGTCTAAATTTATAGGACATGTCATGAGAAAAGGTTCCCCTGGGAACAACTGTGTTAAGAGCACACTTATCTTAACACAGTGTTTGTGAGACAGGGAACATAGATCTGTTTGCTTAAAAACTCTGACCTACCTCTGTAGCCCAGAAACTTGTAGCAATCAACACTAATTGTAATTGTTATTTTTGCAAAATGTAATGTCAGGTTGGTGGACGGATGGGGACATGGAGATCTCTGGCGGGGATGAGGGAAGTCTGGTGTGAAACCAATGAATCCAGGACGTGACAAGCCTATGGGTCTTTACAACAATGGCTATCAGAATGATGTGAACAAAACAGAGCCAGTAGACTATAGGTGGCGGGGAATGGATATCGTTGAAGCACTCATCAGTTTCCTCATCTCAGAGTCGGAGTGTCTTTGTGGAACTGTCTCAAACCATCTGACATGGAGAAGGGGTTTAAGTACAGCCACCAGAGGCTGGAAAACAAAGTTTTGGCCAGGCCAGCCACACTGTCTTCATGGCAGTCCGAGCAAGACCACAGTCTGCCCTAGCAAGGAAAGGTGCTGAAGTCGGAGTTACCCAGCCAAAAGGCGCATCGCAAAAATCAGGGTAACACGCATTATCGCTAATGAAATGTCTATATCTACAGTTTTCAAACATGGTGCTCGCCCTGTGAAGACTAACCAGGCAGGTGCAGTGCCGGGCCCCCTGCCTCGAAAGGGTCCACCCAATGCTACTGGAGGTCCTCTCAGTTCGTCTTGTGGAGTCAGGAGACATGAGAGTAGAGCTACTGGCCAAAAAATACAACAGAAGAAAACAGCCAAAAAGCAAGAACTTAAAATAATGCAGTGGAATGCTGAGGGTGTCAGCAGTGTTAGAGATGGCTATAGCAAAAAGGTTGAACTAGAGAACATACTTTTTGCAGAGCAGGTAAGTATATGCTGCATACAGGAGACACACCTAACCAAAGATGCCGCCTTTAAAATCAGAGGCTACCAGTGCTTTAGATCAGACCGACAGGACAGAAGAAAAGGAGGAGTACTCACACTTGTTAAGAATAACATCAGCGCATGTCAGGTGGGAGTGTACATGGAAGGAGCCGAGTACCAGATGATCCATCTAAAAAGTAGTAATACAGATTTCCACCTCCTTAACTATTACTGTCCTAATGACCGCCCACTTGCTTTAGGAACAATCCCACACAAAGAGAGACTGATGGTCTGTGGTGATTTTAACAGTCATTCCCAGAGCTGGGGCTATGACCACATAGACAACAGAGGAGAGGAAGTTGAGAGCTGGCAGGATGATAATGGACTTCTCCTGATCAACCAGCCAATGGATGCCCCAACATTTTACTCAAGGGCTTGGCATACAAAATCAACACCAGATCTGGCATTCCACTCTCCAGATCTGAAGTGGAACATTACACGTGAAGTTGGAAAACAACTTGGAGGTAGCGACCATCGACCAGTCTTCCTGACAATAGAAAATGAACTCCTTAACACCAGTAACCCTCTCCCCAGATGGAACTATAAAAAAGCAAACTGGACAATGTACAGACATCGTACAGGTATCCTGGTGGGACAGCTGTCCATAGAAGGTAAGGATATTAACAGCATAGTGAAGGAGTTCAATGCTTGTATCCTTCAGGCCGCTCGTGAAACCATTCCCAGAGGAGCTCGCAGGGACTATAAACCATACTGGTCTAGTGAGCTGGGAAAACTCCATGATGACGTGGAAGCAGCTCGAAAGCAAGCAGAAAATAGACCATGCCAAGAACACCACAATAATTACCAACATTCTAAGCCAAATTTCAGAGAGCAAAGCTGCAAGCCAGACGGGAAAGTTGGAGAGAGAAAACAGAGTCCCTAAACTTTGAAAAGGATGGAAGGAAACTGTGGAAACTAATCAAACAGTTAAATGATGAGAGTACTGGAAGAAGTACAAAGATTACACTAATAGAGGATGGGAAAACTCTTACAGGTAAGCAGGTAGCAGATCACTTTGCTCGCATGTTTGCACAGGACTGCAACATTGATATCCATCCAGAGAAGGAGCGTACAGTGCGCATCGAGCCACAGAAAGAGGAGGAACAAGTCAGAAAAGTGGAGGTCATGGATGCACCAATCACACGCAGTGAGTTAGACCTAGCAGTTAGTAAACTGAAACCAAGGAAATCACCAGGACCAGATGGAGTGTCCAATGAAATGATCAAGAACCTGGGAGTGGCAGCAATGGGAAAGCTGTTGGATATTTTCAATATGTGCTGGAGCACAGGTAAGTTACCTCAAATCTGGAAGGAAGCAAGCATGGTACCACTGCTAAAACCAGGGAAAAACAGTGATACTGCCTCCAGCTACAGGCCAATCAGTCTCACTAGCTGCCTATGCAAAACGATGGAACGCATCATTGACCTGAGGCTAAAATGGTACCTAGAAAGTGAAAACCTTCTCGTTCCACAACAAGCAGGATTTAGGCAGTACTACAGTACGGAAGATCAAGTGACCTATCTCTCTCAAGAGATTGAGGATGCATTCCAAGAGAAAAACCTTGTACTAGCAGCGTGGATAGACCTGAAGAAAGCCTTTGATAAAGTATGGAAAAAAGGTCTGTTGTGGAAACTAAGAAACTGCAATGTGAATGGAAGACTGTACAACTGGATAAAGTCCTATTTACACAATAGAAGAGCTAGAGTAGTAATGGATGGACACAAAAGCCAGAAAGTACTTCTGCGACACGGTGTACCACAAGGAGGAGTCCTTTCGCCTACACTATTCCTTGTATTCATTAATGACCTGGTCAAGGAACTTCCCTATGGAATCAAAGCAGCACTGTATGCAGATGATCTGGTCATGTGGTGTACAGATGAATATGCGACAGTTGCTACACAGAGACTCCAAAGAGCAGCAGACATCTTGACATCATGGACAAACAAATGGTGTGTAAGTATCAACACAGAAAAATCAAGTACCACTCTGTTCACCCTCTCATCTAAACAGAAAGCAGGTAAGATCTTTGTAAATGAAATACCCTTAAGGATGGACAACCAACCCACTTACTTAGGAGTGACTCTTGACTCAAAACTGACTTGGAAGCAACACATCAACAGTGCAGAAGCAAAAGCCAGAAGAAAACTAGCCATATTAAGAAAATTAGTGGGACTACATGGGGAGCTAGTGAAAGAATCCTCAAGAACGTATATCAGCAAAGTATTCTACCACATTTAGAATATGGCTCAACATCTTGGTGCACAGCATCAAACACTACGCTGCATAATCTAGACAAGGTTCAAAATCAGT
The DNA here is from genome assembly GCA_009760885.1 of Achatina immaculata. Taxonomy (NCBI): domain Eukaryota; kingdom Metazoa; phylum Mollusca; class Gastropoda; order Stylommatophora; family Achatinidae; genus Lissachatina; species Lissachatina immaculata. The sequence continues at coordinate 21,368,212 of CM019710.1, forward strand.
CACTACGGATTATCACAGGTGCCATGAGGTCCACACCAATAGTAGAAATGCAGAAAATAGTTGGTGTTCAACCGCTAAAGGAACGTAGAGACACAAAGGTCATGACCATGGGAGAAAAATTCCTTAGCTCTGTAAGCCATCCCCTGAAGGAGAGATTCAATAACTTGGCATTAGGACGGCTTAAAAGAAGCAGCTTCATTCATCAGGCCAAGCGTATGCGTAAGCTGATACCTGACCTTCCAACTGTAGTCACTCCATTATCATCTGTACCAGAGCATACACCATGGAAAGAAGCAGATTATACACAAATAACTATTCAGACTGAAGTGAAAGGTGTGCAGAATGGTGAGATGCAGAGCAGTCTTGTAAGATCAGTAGCCACACTTAGTGTTCTAGATGACAAATATCCATGTGACACCTGGATACGTGTGTATACAGATGGATCTGCACATAATGCCATAAAAAATGGTGGGGCAGGAGCATATATTGAATATCCAAACAACACCATTGACAAGATTTCCATACCCACTGGTAAATACTGCAACAACTTTGATGCAGAAGTTAGGGCAATTATTGCTGCAGTTGAAAAACTATCAGACTCCAGAATTGATACATGTCCTGTAGTAATTCTCACAGATGCAAGATCAGTACTGGAGGCTCTTCAGAGCAACAAACTACCAGACCTTAAGGATGCCTTGTCAAAAATTGGCTTACAACATGGAGTCACTTTGCAGTGGATTCCCTCCCACTGTGGGATACCAGGCAATGAGAAAGCTGACCATCTGGCCAAAGAGGGCACTGAAATGGAGCAACCAGACATACCAGTCACCTATAATCAGAAGAAAAGCATGATAAAAACCTACAGGAAGCCACAAACACCACCACATGATGACTATCACATGCTAAACAGAAAGGAACAAGTCACCATCTTCCGTCTCCGAACAGGACACAGCCGACTCCGAAGTCATATGTATACAAAGTTTAAGGTTGGTACTACTAATCTATGTACATGTGCCCAGGTGCCCCAAACCGTGGAACATATCCTCCAGAACTGCATCAACTACGAGACACTGAGAAATAATTACTGGCCCAGTGAAACCACTAAAGAAGATAAGCTCTACGGTTCCATACATGAGTTACAAAAAACAGTGAAATTTATCCAAGAGACAGGACTGCAGATATAGACAGACAGTGCGAACGAAGAAGAAGAAGAAGAAGAAGATGAGAAAAGGTAAACTAGAACACGCAGTGACAGCAGGAAAGTTAGAGGGGAAAAGAGGCCAAGGTAGACCAAGAGAGAAAATCCTGGATGGATTGGCAAGAGGACACCAGAACAACTCATAGAGGCCATACGAAACAAAGAGCTGTGGAGAGTTATGAACACCAACACCTGTAGGCACAGCACTTGATGGATAGATTCGTGACTTGATTACTTGCATGTGCTCAAGGACTGCTCATCCCTTAAACCTTATTTTAAAAAAGTAGATTCTTGAAATCTAAGCTCCATTTCTTCATAGAAATTCTCTTTGCATATAACCTTTTTTTTTTTTTTTAAGTGAGATCATGGGAATATTCCCAGCATATAAAACTTAATTTTTAAAATGCATATTGTATTTCTTATATATTGCAGGCAAGGTGCAGCCAGCAAAAACAGAGACAGGGGCAAATGACAGTCGCAGCAGTAATAAACAGAACAACACAACTGGTTCCATTAAAAACAGCAAAGATGGTGATAATAAATACAAAAAAGACTCATTCGAGGACAAAGTGATGGATATTTTAACTAACAAGATTATCTTGGAAGATGGTGAATGGATCGTCACTTCACCAGAGACCGATGATTCTGATATCATTGAGGATGATAGCGTAAACAAGGGCTGTCAGTGTTCCAGCAAAGGTTGTTCAGGAAGTTCAGATTCACAGTCAGTTCATGTAAAAAAATGTAATTGTGGAGAACATATTGGGAAGTCGGAGCAGAAGTGAGTATCAGTATGATTTCTTTATTTACATTATTGTAGTAGATATTTATTGTTATCTGTTATGGGGCATATGTGATGTTAATCCTTTAATTTTTAATGAAGCTTTTTGAAATGAGTGTCATGTAATCTGTCTGGCCACTATGCTGTTTCTGTTCATTAGGATTCTTGCTGGTGCTATGAAGTGCTTGCGCCTGCTGAAGTCCTCCATTACAGGAAGAGACCAAATCACTTATGGGCTTATCTAGCAGCATCCATCATCTTTGGAATTTTACCTTAAAAGGGTGTTAGTTGCATTGCATCATAGTTACGCACCTTTTAGCCTAACACATCTGACTTCAGCTTGATGTATTTTTGGGATTGGACCTTCCCTCTGTAATCCTTTTTCACTTGGCTAGGCTATTGCCTGTTCACAGGGGCAGCGCTGGGAGTTAGAGTAGGGTGTTGGCTAGCTATGGGTTGCCTACCCTGATGCACACAGTCAGCTATAGGTCACTGACTTGAGTCTCATTCAGTTTGAGCGCTGACATTTCACCCCCTCAACATTGTCCAATATCGTACTCCTCTGTCAGTGCAGTGGACATTTTAGAAATTTTATTTTTTTTTTAGATACAACTAAATAAGATGAAAACCAAATACAGACATTTGAGAATTGAATCCTGAGAGGAATTTATGGACCAATAAGAGACGCTATAACACAGCAATGGAAGATAAGAAGAAACAAAGAAACCTACACATTGTTTAACTCTCAGCGTATAACAGCCATTATGAAAAACTGAGGTGGCTTGGGCAGTTAGAGAGTGGAGGAGGACAGACAAACAAAGATGGCCTATACAGAAATAATGAAAGGGGATAGACCAAGAGGTAGACCTAGATAACAATGGTGATGCAGCCTAGAAGAAGAATCTTGGAATAGACATTTGGCAAGAGAAGAACAGAAACAGAGAGGAATGAAGACATTAGCCTTGAAGCGCCCTGCGGTTCCTCGGTCCCGAGGCCATCCGCCAGGGCGGGCTGGTAGGGACGCAAGCGCCCCCACCGACAACCCGCCCGGCCTCTGACAGCTCCAGCGGAACCGGTTGTGGCACTCTGCCCGCTGAAAGTGCACGCGGCGGATGTTTTGTCTGCACCAACAACTGCTCACAGAAGAAGACTGTTTTGTATGTGGTTTCTCAATATGCTTAGATATCTAAACATATTTACTAGTCCATCCATACGTATTTACTAGTCCCCACTGGAAACTAGCAGACTTGTTCAGCTGCAAGACAGAGTATTTTTATTTCTCAGCTTACTGTCAGCCATCTTTAAAAATTAGAAAATATAATGACCAGCATCCATATAGTTTGTTTTGTTGTTGAGAATTTTTTAATTTTAAACTGATGTAGAAGCTAAAAAATAGGCTACATTTTTTTTTTTCAGGGAAAACTGTAGTGGATGTGTTAATTTTGAAACATTTTATGTAGTAAAAGGGTCAAACATTGTTTGAGTATTTATAAGCACTCTTTGCAAGCCAAGTCTTCTTCTTCTTCTTCGTTCGCATTGTCTGTCTATATCTGCAGTCCTGTCTCTTGGATAAATTTCACCGTTTTTTTGTAATTCATGTATGGAACCGTAGAACTTATCTTCTTTAGTGGTTTCACTGGGCCAGTAATTATTTCTCAGTGTCTCGTAGTTGGTGCAGTTTTGGAGGATATGTTCCACAGTTTGGGGCACCTGGGCACATGTACATAGATTAGTAGTACCAACCTTAAACTTTGTATACATATGACTTCAGAGTCGGCTGTGTCCTGTTCGGAGACGGAAGATGGTGACTTGTTCCTTTCTGTTTAGCATGTGATAGTCATCATGTGGTGGTGTTTGTGGCTTCCTGTAGGTTTTTATCATGCTTTTCTTCTGATTATAGGTGATTGGTATGTCTGGTTGCTCCATTTCAGTGCCCTCTTTGGCCAGATGGTCAGCTTTCTCATTGCCTGGTATCCCACAGTGGGAGGGAATCCATTGCAAAGTGACTCCATGTTGTAAGCCAATTTTTGACAAGGCATCATTAAGGTCTGGTAGTTTGTTGCACTGAAGAGCTTCCAGTACTGATCTTGCATCTGTGAGAATTACTACGGGACATGTATCACTTCTGGAGTCTGATAGTTTTTCAACTGCAACAATAATTGCCTTAACTTCTGCATCATAGTTGTTGCAGTATTTTCCAGTGGGTATGGAAATCTTGTCAGTGGTATTGTTTGGATATTCAATATATGCTCCTGCCCCTCCATTCTTTATGGCATTGTGTGCAGATCTGTCTGTATACACACGTATCCAGGTGTCACATGGATATTTATCATCTAGAACACAAAGTGTGACTGTTGATCTTACAAGACTGCTCTGCATCTCACCATTCTGCACACCTTTCACTCCAGTCAGAATAGTTATTTGTGTATAATCTGTTTCTTTCCATGGTGTATGCTCTGGTACAGATGATAATGGAGCGAGTGCAGTTGGAAGGTCAGGTATCAGCTTACGCATACGTTTGGCCTGATGAATGAAGCTGCTTCTTTTAAGCCATCTTAGTGCCAAGTTATTGAATCTCTCCTTCAGGGGATGGCTTACAGAACTAAGGAATTTCTCTCCCAAGGTCATGACCTTTGTGTCTCTACGTTCCTTTAGCGCTTGAACACCAACTATTTTCTGCATTTCTGCTATTGGTGTGGACCTCATGGCACCTGTGATAATCCGTAGTGACTGATTTTGAACCTTGTCTAGATTATGCAGCATAATGTTTGATGCTGTGCACCAAGATGTTGAGCCATATTCTAAATGTGGTAGAATGATAGACTTTCTTGCAAGCCAAGTGGTCATGGTGTTTTCCTGTTTTGTGGTTACTCTGGCAGAGCACGTCTTGATTGGAGACGAAGGTGTCGCTATCTGAATTTCCTTTAGACAAACTAAAAGGTGCTTCAGATAGCTTCATCTGTCCTATATTAATGTCCTGTTTCCCCTTTATCTGACCTACATGTGGTGTCCTGTTTCTCCTTAATCTGACCCAGATGTGATGTCCTACCTCACATGTAATCACTGATAGTCATAGCTTAGTGTACCTCACCATGCAGACAATCTCCATCTTATGATATAGCTTATAACCCTGATGGTGCAATTTTCTCATCCCCAGATCATCAAAAGTAAATACAGTATTATCATCAGGTGATTCAAACTCAAAGAACTTGAAGCCATTGTCTTGTGGTAAAAAAATCAACTCAACTCAGTATGATCACTTAAGAGGTAAGCTCAACAAAGTAAGGATTTACAGGTATGTGCATTAAAAACAATAAAAAAAACCAGGTGTGTCTTATACACCGGAAGCTGAAATTTCAGACAGAATTTTGATCAGCCATAGTTTTCATTCGGTATAAAGTGGAATGAATTCAAGAACAATGAGAGATCAGACAGATGAGCAAACAACAACCTGTCCCATGGTTGATAAAAAAAAAGAAGATGGACATATGTCGGTCATGTGATGAGAAGAAAGAATTGAAGAATTCCCAAACAAACTATCAAATGGAACGCAGCAGAAAAAGAGGTCGACCATGTGAAACTCTAAAGAGGACATTGTTAAGAGAAGCCAAATCAGTGGGCATAACATCCCTTGATGAGATTGAAAAACTCTCAGAAGACAGGGCATCTTGGCGAACTACCATGCTGGCCCTGTGTGACGACTAACGCTTTGGGAAGGATGTAAGATAGTTTTCTGGTCTGGGTTTGTGTAATGGACATTTCTCCCCCTTTTTGTCATACAGTGACTGTGAGCAAACCAGTTCCTAGAAGTTTTCTTCGTTGTGAGTTGAATAGTTTCTAACTTGCTGACTATTATTATGTGTGAAAGCATTCCAGTTACGTTGTGTTACATGTGTGCCATGTTGCTGGGCTGCTACAGAACAGATTGCTGAAGTTACATGTATCAGTGTACTCAGCTGTGTTAAGATATGCATTTTAACAACATGCACTAGGGTTATTCATATTCAAGGTAGATAGAGGCATATGGTTGAGTTTTTCAGTAAAAAAAAAACTCTTTCTACCTTGGTTACTAGAACCAGTTTTACCGCAGTCATCATCTCTTTTATCTCTCACGGTTATTCATATTCCAGTATTTTAAATTATTTTTGTTACTAAGTCACAGTTGAATAGCAGCGTAGAACTTATATTACATTGTGTGAGCTTGTGTTACATTGTGTGAGCTTGTATTACATTGTGTGAGCTTGTATTACATTGTGTGAGCTTGTATTACATTGTGTGAGCTTGTATTAAAATGAGTGTTACAAAAAAGATAGAAAGAGTGAGGAAAGTTGGCAGAATGATAAAAAAGTAAGATGAACCTGTTTACATGAAGAACATACAACAGCCCAATATTTTGGCAAAAGCCTTTTTTCAAGGACCTCGTGCAGAAACAACACAACAGATTAAAAACACCAAAAATAGATGAACAGTTAAACACTTAGATCTGAAGATGGGAGGCTTTATTTTAGGCCATAGGTATCTGATGGGGACAAGCCAGGGCATACTGCCATGTTGTTTACCGCACAGTAACCTTTCTCTTCCTCCCTTGACCTTATTGCTCTGCCAGTTGCCTGCTTCCACCTTGTCCATCAGGGCACATTTTGAGCTGATATTTCTTACAAGGGGAGTGCTGGAAAAAAGTTACATGTTTAGTTTTTCATCTGTTTTTCATGTTTTTATCTTTTTGTGTTGTTTTTGTAAGTGACCTTTGAAATATTGGATTGTTGAATATTCTTCATTTATCATCTTACTTTCTGCCATTCATGTTTCTGCCCACTCTCCTCACTCTTTCTATCTTTTTGTAAAACTGAACCAACACCTCTGTCTACCTTTATTACTAGAACCAGTTTTACCGCAGTTGTCATTTCTCTTATCTCTCACAGAGCTTGTTTCAACACTGCATTGAAGTTAAGCTTAAATCATTATAGAAAAGAGGGGGGGGGGCACATAGTGATACTTTGAGGCACCAGCAGAACAAATATAAATCAGTTTCAAGACTTGAGTTATTTTCAGTGTATATCTGATGAGATAGAATAGCAACAGGGGTATGTCTTTTTTTATGTGATGTTGTTACCTGTCTCATGTTTTGATGCCTTTAAGTGTGTTATCAACAGATAGATGGATGTCAGTCTAGTTTGTCTTTGATCTTTTATTTAGTTTGTCTATGCTCTTTTATTGTCTTGTTTTTATGGATTCTCTTGTGACACCGTTGAAGGCCTTCCAGATCTTGCTGCATCTTTTGGTCTTGTGATCCTCATGCTGAAAATTACCACAGCAATTCTTCACAGTTTAGTTTGATTGGCACTTGTCACTCAATGTTTGCAGCAGGCACTAATGGATTTCTTTTGGAATTTTCTTCTGCAGTATTAGAAACATCACGACTGCCCAGACTTCCAATCTTGAAAATTCCACACCTTCTATTGACATGGTCCTGAAAAAAAAAAAAAGTAAAAAATTAGCAATATGATCCAGAAAATGTGAACTTCACATGATAAAATAACACACTTTCCAGTTATGATGATAAAATAACACACTTTCCAGTTATGATGATAAAATAACACACTTTCCAGTTATGATGATAAAATAACACACTTTCCAGTTATGATGATAAAATAACACACTTTCCAGTTATGATGATAAAATAACACACTTTCCAGCTATGATGATAAAATAACACACTTTCCAGCTATGATGATAAAATAACACACTTTCCAGTTATGATGATAAAATAACACACTTTCCAGTTATGATGATAAAATAACACACTTTCCAGCTATGATGATAAAATAACACACTTTCCAGTTATGATGATAAAATACACACTTTCCAGCTATGATGATAAAATAACACACTTTCCAGTTATGATGATAAAATAACACACTTTCCAGTTATGATGATAAAATAACACACTTTCCAGCTATGATGATAAAATAACACACTTTCCAGCTATGATGATAAAATAACACACTTTCCAGCTATGATGATAAAATAACACACTTTCCAGTTATGATGATAAAATAACACACTTTCCAGCTATGATGATAAAATAACACACTTTCCAGTTATGATGATAAAATAACACACTTTCCAGTTATGATGATAAAATAACACACTTTCCAGCTATGATGATAAAATAACACACTTTCCAGCTATGATGATAAAATAACACACTTTCCAGCTATGATGATAAAATAACACACTTTCCAGCTATGATGATAAAATAACACACTTTCCAGTTATGATGATAAAATAACACACTTTCCAGCTATGATGATAAAATAACACACTTTCCAGCTATGATGATAAAATAACACACTTTCCAGTTATGATGATAAAATAACACACTTTCCAGCTATGATGATAAAATAACACACTTTCCAGTTATGATGATAAAATAACACACTTTCCAGTTATGATGATAAAATAACACACTTTCCAGTTATGATGATAAAATAACACACTTTCCAGTTATGATGATAAAATTACACTCAGATTTTGTTGGGACAAGGGCTGAACTGATAACTTTTCTGCATCCTCTTGTAGTTTCACTCACGACTGGTTTCACCAGATAAAGGCAGTCCTGTCACAGAAACACCTGTGGGGCCTGATATCAGTGCCTGTAACATACCTGACCATTTGGCACATTAGAGAGTGATGTGGGCGGCATCATACCAGGCTGCCTTTACTTCCCCAGCTGCGAGAGCAGATAACCCTCCTCTCCAGCTTGGGGGGGGGGGGTGACTGGGGTAATGCCGGCTGGGGGCGACTGGGGTAATGCTGGCTGGGGGTTACTGGGGTAATGCCGGCTGGAGTTGCCATGAGAGACTAGTGCACTTCACTACTTTGTATAGCTCTGTAAGCCATCCCCTGAAGGAGAGATTCAATAACTTGGCATTAAGACGGCTTAAAAGAAGCAGCTTCATTCACCAGGCCAAGCGTATGCGTAAGCTGATACCTGACCTTCCAACTGTAGTCACTCCATTATCATCTGCACCAGAGCATACACCATGGAAAGAAGCAGATTATACACAAATAACTATTCTGACTGAAGTGAAAGGTGTGCAGAATGGTGAGATGCAGAGCAGTCTTGTAAGATCAGCAGCCACACTTAGTGTTCTAGATGATAAATATCCATGTGACACCTGGATACGTGTATATGGATCTGTACACAATGCCATAAAGAATGGAGGGGCAGGAGCACATATTGAATATCCAAACAATACCACTGACAAGATTTCCATACCCACTGGAAAATACTGCAACAACTATGATGCAGAAGTTAGGGCAATTATTACTGCAGTTGAAAAACTATCAGACTCCAGAAGTGATACATGTCCCGTAGTAATTCTCACAGATGCAAGATCAGTACTGGAAGCTCTTCAGTGCAACAAACTACCAGACCTTAAGGATGCCTTGTCAAAAATTGGCTTACAACATGGAGTCACTTTGCAATGGATTCCCTCCCACTGTGGGATACCAGGCAATGAGAAAGCTGACCATCTGGCCAAAGAGGGCACTGAAATGGAGCAACCAGACATACCAATCACCTATAATCAGAAGAAAAACATGATAAAAACCTACAGGAAGCCACAAACACCACCACATGATGACTATCACATGCTAAACAGAAAGGAACAAGTCACCATCTTCCGTCTGCAACCAGGACACAGCCAACTCCGAAGTCATATGTATACAAAGTTTAAGGTTGGTACTACTAATCTATGTACATGTGCCCAGGTGCCCCAAATTGTGGAACATATCCTCCAGAACTGCACCAACTATGAGACACTGAGAAATAATTACTGGCCCAGTGAAACCACTAAAGAAGATAAGCTCTACAGTTCCATACATGAATTACAAAAAAACAGTGAAATTTATCCAAGAGAAGGACTGCAGATATAGACAGACAATGCGAACGAAGAAGAAGACTACTTTGTAAAGGTAAAATCCCTGTTTCTGTGCCACTGGAATATGGTGGTAGGCCCATGTTTCTGATACCATAGGCACATGAAGGTATCATGTCTGGCTGCATTTACCTCCCCAGATTTCTCTGGTACCCATTTTTAGAGGCTGGGTGAACCCCGGGGCCTTTTTTTTTTATGTGTACCGGAAAAAAATTACCACTGCTGGGACTGAACCCGGTACCACCAGATTAGTAACCCAAGTGACTCGACTACTTGGGCACAGTACAGATATTTGACTGGCAGAAGTATCTAGTAATATCAGATTACATTTGTTTTACAAGATTTTTTTTTTTTTTTATGTTCCTATTTTTTGCCTTTCCTCATCTCTTCCATAGATGAGACTTTTGATCTGTATTGACATGGTCTTTTTACTAGCACTTACAGTTGATGAACATTTGTCCAAGGATGCCATGTAGATTTTCTTGTATCTTCTGTTTTGTTCCATCTCTTTGCTGTTCTTCTTCCTGAATTTTGAAGTATCTGTTATTTGCTTATGGTTGTAAGTAACGTCCAGTTGTTTAAGTTGCCTCCTTCTGTTGCAGAGTGGAGGATGGAAGAATAGCTCATTATAGCACCTGGGGTTTTGTAGACAAGTCTATAGTTATTCCTGTCTGTGTACTCTTCAGTGCACAGCAAATGATAACACTCACTCCATATAGACAAAGACCCACAATAACTCTACATCAGCATCACCACCAAGGATGAGCTCAGCAGAGCTGCATGTATTCTTTAGTACTGACAAGAATCCTTATCAGGGCAGTTTTTCATGGTACATGTATTAGGTACCTGTTTTCACATTTGGGTCAACTAGTGGGCATTGGCAGAGGGGATCAGGGCTGTGAAGAGCCAGGTTGGACACCAGAGTCAGTTACTGTTGGGCCCCTTATCTAAACATATCTAAAAGAGAGGTCATGCCACCCCCCTCCCCCAAAGGATCTGCTTCTCTTGGACTGCCTAACCAAACTCATCTCTCTGATATGAAAAGAGAGGAAAAACACAGCTGCTGAGCCTCATGAGGTCAACCTCAGTGCCCTTACTCTTTTCTGATTGGACCCGAAGAAGGTAGAACGCATGAGAGGCCACATTATTTGTACAGTCACTCTCCCACTCTTACATAAATGATATTTGGACTAGTCAAACTCCTGGAAAGTTTCTTCTTGTATTTCAGGTATATCAGACAGACACCTCCACTTACATGTCCCAGAGCCAGATGTAGCCATGGTGTTTCAGAGCAGTGGAAAGTCATCAGAGGTTGATATGAACGAGCTGGAACAAAAGCTTAGGAAGGCTAAAAGAGATGTTGAAAAAGCCGGCCCAGCACAGGTGAAACCATACTTTTAAACTACAGAAACGTTTGATTTTTTTACACCTTTCAGTAACATTTCAGTGCAGATGTTAAAAAATGGGTAAACTCTGCATGTCGATCATTTATGGGATATGATCTTAGTACAGTAAAATCCCATTATAACAGACCCTGTTTATAATGGAGTCTCAGTAATAATAGACCAGGTCCACAAGTCCTGGCTGCATACCTATATGTATATTTTATTCTGGATATAATGGACTCTGGATATAACTGACTAGTTTGCCAATCCTCTTGAAGTCCATTATAATGAGATTTTACTATAGTAAAGATGATTAATCCAAAATATTCAAAACTCTCCACCACTTCCAATTTTTCCTCATTGATTTCAGCTGCCTTATTTGTTTGTCATTTGTCATCAATTTAGTTTTCTTTGCATTCATTCATTCATTCATTTGCATGTCCCTTGCAGGACTTTGCCTCCCTAACAGCACTCCTGTAGACCTCTTGGTTGTGAGCACAATGGAGATACAATGAGGGATATTAAAAAGAGGACATCTATAGCTCTTCAAAAAATAAAACAACTAAAGAAGCTTCTGAGATGATGGCTTGTGTTCCAGCATGTTCACAGTGATGTCTGCTAGGGACATCCCTAATCTATTCTCAGTCTGAGATGATGGCTTGTTCTCCAGTATGTTTGCAGTATTGACTGCTAAGAAAATCTTAATCCATTTCCAAGTTAAAAGGTCTGAACGTCATTGCAAGATGTTGATCAATTTGCACTAGACCACCTTGCATTCAGGGAAGCAGTGAAAGGGACAGCATTCTGGAAAGGACAAGTCACATGATGATTTCCAGGCTGGAACGAATAATGTTCTAGCCATCCTCACACAGTTGACTTCACCACAGAGAGACAGACAACAGATGATGTTATATATGGAGCAAGGGTGATTGTTCTAGAGTGATGACACAGTAGTTATGGTCAGTGAACCAGACGGTCAAGACCCTGTTCATCTATGTTAGTGTTCCCAGTAACAGCTTGGCCAGTGGGACGGGTCACCGTGTTCCCCCATGGAGACAGAATCTACTGAAACACATTACGCCTCTCCCTGCTGTTTAGCTTCACTCCAAGTCTGCAGGTTAGTTACAGTAATCCATTCCCCATTTGCCATCGTGTTCACACGTGAACATTTTCACGGCATTGGCTGCTAAGAATATACTGCATGCAGTCTCAGGGAGAGGAAACCAGATTGTTCCTTTCTAAATGATGATCATGTAATAAGTTTTTTTATTATTATACAACTCATTTTCACAGATTTGTACTGGGATCTTCTTCTTTGTACACACATTGGTGATGATGCGTGGTACTCTTTTTTTGCGATGTGCCTTTTGGGTGGGTACCTCCGACTTCAGCACCTTTCCTTGCTAGGGCAGACTGTGGTCTTGCTCGGACTGCCATGAAGACAGTGGTGTAGGCTGGCCTGGCCTAAACTTTGTTTTCCAGCCTCTGGTGGCTGTACTTAAGCCTCTTCTCCACATCAGATCCAACATGCAACGCTGGCTGGCCAGACGGCTTTGTAACAGTTCCACAGAGACACTCCTACTTTGGGATGAGGAATCTGATGAGTGCCTCAATGATATCCATTCCCCGCCACTTATAGTCTGCTGGCTCTGTTTTGTTTACATCATTCTGATAGCCATTGTTGTAAAGACCTATAGGTTTGTCACGTCCTGGATTAATTGGTTTCACACCAGATTTTCCTCATCCCTGCCTGCGATATCTATGTCACCATCCTGACATTACATAATAACAGTTAGTGTCGATTGCTTCAGGTTTCTGGGCTACAGAAGTAGGTCAGAATTTTTAAGCAAACAGATCTATGTTCCCTGTCTCACAAAAACTGTCTTAAGAAAAGTGTGTTCTTAACACAGTTGTTCCCAGGGGATGTACTGGGATAATTTTCCTGCACGATTTTCAAGTAATACTAATGTTATGCATCAACTAAGTTAACTCTTTTATGCCAAGTTGCATTATTGACAACTATTTTTCATATAAGAAGTGACTAAAATGCACGTTGTGTTTTCTTTTCAGAGAGAGCAGTCAGCGCAAGTATATAACCTTATTGGAAATTTTTGGAGGATCAAGGGCAATACACAAACATCTATTGAGTGTTTTCGAAAAGCTTTAAGCATTTCGCCGGAGGACCCAGACATATTGTTGAATTTGGCCAGAGTTTTATTCAATTTACAAGTAAAGTTGTCTTATATATTTCCAATTATTTTGAACGCTGATAGTACAACAGCTTGTTTTAATCAGAATTAACTCCGTGCCTTATGCCAGTATACTGCTGTAGTCGATTTTGAATTTGGTGCGTTATGCCAGTACACTGCCACATGTTTCGTTTCGTATAACTGCAATTCACATTTTGGTTCACACATTAACTGCAGATGTCCTTTTTCAAAAATGGCAGAAGAGTGCTTAGTTATGACCGGTTCGAGCATGAGAAACGAAGTTTGTGAGTGAGAAATTTCAATTTTTGGTGATGTAGATAGGGGTATGGACATGCCCAGTGACCAGACCACTGTTCTTGAATGTATCCCAAGTAGATCTAGACATGCTAGACGACTGGAGAAGTAGTTAGAAGGTTATTTCAGACATTATTTTAGAAAGAATGCAACATAACAAAACAAGACAACTTCGACAGGTAGTTCTAGGCATCTCAGATGGTAAGTATTCTAGATCTAGAGGTACCCGATGGTAAATAGGACACAATTATTGTCTAAAAACATTACATTACTTATTTTTTCCTAAAAAAACTGCATTTATGAAATTTTCATACATTTAGTTATATTTTGAAACTCAATAAGTACACGGAAGTACAAGGAAATGCTGTGTTTCATTCACTTTTACAAATATACCCCCTAAAAATATCTAGACCCACTCTTACTCTGGCACCAACTGAATCTCTGCGTTTTGTCCCCCCAGCAGAGAAAGAGTTAATGAGTGTTTACAGGTAAATTTGTCAGTGCTAAGATAAACTTTATTTGCCACCCACAAAGACGGCACTCGGCAACGAACGATTGACTCTTAATCTGCTAAGCAACACCCACAAAACACAAACATTTTTTTTTCTAATCAAATATCACAGATGCATACTTTAACAAGAGGTGATGTGATGCCTGTTTTTGGCATTTACAAAATTTTGAACTCCAAGCTATGGAACAAAACTGTATGTTTGCAGTTATTTCGCTTTAAACTTATTCATAAATTTATTTTGAATGGCTCATTGTAGATTAAGAGTTAAGCTTGATGGAAAAAATGGGTAACAGCCATGCACTCATGCAAATATCATAGTGAACGTTAGTGAGAAACAAAAGCAACAAGGTTGACAGAAGCTGAAAATTCAAGGATATTTTCAAAGGACTTTCCATCAGCCACAAGAACAAGGTGCTTGCTTACTAATCTGGTGGTACCATGTTCAAGTGCCAGCAGTGAGATTTTTTTTTTTTTTTGGAACACACCAGAATGGCCCCAGGGTCAACCCAGCCTCTAAAAATGGGTAGCAGAGAACTCAGGGGAGGTAAATATGTGACCACATCACATTTTCATGCGTCCGTGGTGTTTGTGGTACAGACCTAACACTGTATCCAAAATATTACTTAATGGCGTGGAAGTGGGGGTTTTACTTTTACCTTTCACAAGGAGTAGGAGGAACTGACAGAAGACTTGCTACAGGAGAATGATTTTTCCTAATGGTTTTGCATTATTTGAAGAGCAAATGTGAAGACTGAAGACACAAGCGCAAAGAGACTGGACTTCTCCAGCCCAAAGGTAGTGTGCAGTAACTGCGAGTGATTATGTCCCAGTTACATAGTGATCATGTCAGTCACATAGTGATTCTGTCAGCAGTGAATGAAGCAGAACATCTAGTATGAGCATGGGCTGTGGAACTGGAGTTGGAGCTGGGTATACAGTCAGAGATATGAGATAGGACCAGGTCTTCTCCCTTCAGGGATAAAGTGTTTTTTTTTTTTTATTCTTGTAATTTGTTTGTAAACCTTTACTATGAAGCTTTATCTTGTGTTTTTAACCTCATAGCGCTGTTTGTCATTATTTAATTCATTTCTCAGTATTTCATTTCAAACATCCATCTAGTTTGGCTTATTTTTCATTTTATTGCAACATTCTTCTAGCTTCACTTATTTCTTAATATTACATTGCAACATTCTTCTAGCTTCACTTATTTCTTAATATTACATTGCAACATTCTTCTAGCTTCACTTATTTCTTAATATTACATTGCAACATTCTTCTAGCTTCACTTATTTCTTAATATTACATTGCAACATTCTTCTAGCTTCACTTATTTCTTAATATTACATTGCAACATTCTTCTAGCTTCACTTATTTCTTAACTCTTTGGGTATTTGGACACGCGTCCTGCGTGGTTGTATCCCTATTACGAACTACTTATAGACGCGAGGCGCGATGATGGTTTGTAGCTCTCTAATTTTGAAAATAATCAAAGTATCTTAAAACCAGCAGTTGACTTCCTTCCGGAATTCAGTTGTCCACATTAAGCGCGTGGTTTGAGCAGAAAACAGAGCGATTATTTGTTCATTTAAAGCCAGTTTTTCAAAGTTTATCGTCGCTAGGCCTTTGTTTATCAACAGATATGGCTTCCAGTGCTAGTTTCTTTCGTCCAGAGCAGCATATTTCTGCATTACAAGCTCAGAATTTAATTTAAAATTGTCTAGACTGTGGTGTAGAGAATGTAGTAGTAGAAATTGTGAATTTTCGGCACACGTGGCAGTGGTTGAAAGAATTTTTCGTGTTTTTTTTGGTCCAGCAGCAAAATGTGTTAGAAGGGTAGCTGGTGATACTACTTCTCAGCTTTTTGCTAGTACTAGCTGTAATATCACAATAAGTAATGCTGGAGATTGTGTAATTAAAAAAATTAAATGTTGTAGAATGCTTCAAATTTAAAAAAAAAACAAAAACCAAAACACAATGACCTGTTTTCTGGTAAATATTAGTCAACGACCGCCCACTTGTTTTCATGTAAATATTACCCACCCACTTGGTGTTTTTAGTTTGCTGTGAATGCATAACTAGTGCATATTTTCATGTAAATTTTGGAAGATATGTTAAAGAACAGATGTTTGTGTACATTTTTATTCATTATGGAATTATATAAACAACTACAGTGGATTAACTTGATGGGTAAGTGACAAAAAATTTATTTTATTACTTCATTTTCCATTCTTTCTTCTCAGTTCTTAGCTCTTTTTTTTTGTTGTATACTAACAAAATGTTAAAAATTTTATTTGAAAAACAAAATACATTTTTTCTTCTTCAAAATAATGTATAATACTTCATACTACAGATCAGATTATGCCTTTGTTATTCTTTTAAATGTGACAACCATCCCATTTCACATTGTGAAATTTACCCCCCTTGGTCTTTTGAGGGAAACACCCCCAGTATACAAAGAGTTAATATTACATTGCAACATTCTTCTAGCTTCACTTATTTCTTAATATTACATTGCAACATTCTTCTAGCTTCACTTATTTCTTAATATTACATTGCAACATCCTTCATTTTTTTCATTATGTCATTCTTGTAGATTCATTTATTCACAGCATTTCATTGGAACACTCCTCTAGGGCATGCATTTTTTAAATCAGTATTGTAATGACAAAGTCTTTTGCGTTATTTTTGTTGTTCTGATAAATTAACTCATTTAAAAATTATTTTCTGCTCTTTCAGTACTTAGATGATGCAATATTTCTGGCTCGACGTTCACTTCATCTGCAACGTTCAGAACAAAATTCATGGCTGCAACACTACACACTGGGTGAGATACTTAAATCTTATGGACACCTTCATGAAGCAGCAATTCACTTTAATCAGGCACTGGAGCTGAATCCAGGATTTCAGCCTGCAAAATCTCAGCTCCGAGAACTTGATATCGATCCTTCTCCGTCGGTCACCCATCTCACGCTTTTAATTATTTTGTTCCTGGTGGTTGGTGTTCTGTTTGGAGTCATTACATCGGTGGAAACAAGTTTTCAAGATTCGGGCTTGGGCGACGGGACAAAGACCCAGCAGAGGCACTTCAACAGAGCAATGGCTATGCGGTCAATTAAATTAGGCATCAACCCCAGAATGTGTCGGCTTAGAAAAATAAATTCGTGAACTTGGAAGATTTTTTTGGAGATAACAGCACTAAAAATTTAATTCGTGCACAGATGTAGGACATGTCAGCCAATAAATAGAACTTATTTTGGTGTTAGGGTAGAATCAGTGTCAAATGTGTTTTGTTTCTTTCCTTTCTTTATTTATGTTGTTGTTTTGTTCATTTTTTCTCATTTTATTATAAATTTTGGTCAGCTTAATTTTGTTCATTTTATTTATTTTCTTTACTTTGGCTAGGAATATAAAATAATGATTGTGTGTTGAACAAGGGCGGTCATAAAGTTAGGATAAACTTTTTTATTTACTATAGGTTTTCACAATTTTCTTTTGTTTTTGTTTTTTTTGGTTTCCTTTGTTCACTTTTACGTCTTTATTTCACATTTTGGGTGATAGCTGAGAATGGAGCAGCTTAAGCGGATATACTTGTTCCATTGAAATGGTAATATTTATGCTATGATCAGTAACCTTAGTCATCTTACAAGGATATTTTATTCATAGGGATAGGTCGTCTGATGGTTTTAAAGTAATAAAATTCAGAGTTTCATGCATCTTAGCAAAATCTATTATTCGGCAGCAAATGATAAAAGAAGAAAGTCTTAAGATGATTTTTCTGGTAGAAAAAAAGTTTATTTCTTAATTTGTGATGCCTTTGGTATAACTGTATTCTGACCCTAACTCCATAAATGGAAAGTGTGGTATCATCGTGAGCAGCACTGGAAAAAAAAGTTTCCATATCTTTAAACAAAGGAAGGTGTGCCAGGTTTTTCATCCATGAGTGGGAAAAGAAAATCCCAAGACTTTATGATGCCAAATATATTTATATTGTACAGAAATTATACTATACTTGTATGTTTTGCCTTTATTTAAAGTTTTGTCATTATTTAACCTTTGCTTTGATAACCAAACTACCAGAAGTAACAAGCAGTTGAATCCAAGACATGTCATATATGGAAGCACTATTAAATGACACAAAATGTGGAGACTTAGCAATTTTTAATTGTTTTTGAATATTTGACATCTGAATTTATAGCTGAAATACAGTTAAAATATGAATCGCTGTTTGTTGTTGCTTGTTTTATAGTGGAACTCTAAGTGTATGAGGGTGAATCAAGTGAAAGAAAATGTGAATAAAACTTCCAAAAGAACAGATAGAAATCCCTTAGTAGTGTCATTTGTTAGCACCAAGGTCAGTGACATTAGTAAGCAGTAACCAAATAGCAAGCCAAGAATAGCGCATGTCAGGATAGTAACTGTGTTGCAGGCACACTCCAAGAAGTGCACTCTGTCATCAGAGCCTTGTCAGCCGCAAGTCTGAACTTGGACATACACCATGAAATACTTGTGGTGTACAGCGATGAGTACATGTGCAAGTCTCAAGTCTACAACAGGATTATGAAGTTCCAGACAAGCGTAACAAGCCTACGACAGGATTATGAAGTTCCAGACAAGCGTAACAAGCCTACAACAGGATTATGAAGTTCCAGACATGCATAACAAGCCTACAACAGGATTATGAAGTTCCAGACAAGCATAACAAGTCTACACAACACCGACCCACACAAAGTGGTGATGTCGACCAGCATTCGAGATGTAGGATTTAGAACTGGAATTCAGGCAGTTTCACAAGTGGTGCAAATTCTTTGCAAAGCAAGGGAGGCATATTAAAAAATAGGAGTGTTCCTATATTAAGTAAAAGTTTGTGTAATTCACATTTTCTAACTTTCATTTCAATCACTCTCATAGAACAGAGTTTCTTTCATATCACTTAATATAGGTAACTCGAGAGTTAGAAATGCAAGAAAATATAGAGAAAATTTTAGAAGCATGTGACTAAACATATATCTATGTTGAAGGGGGGTGAATGGCAGAGAAACCTAGAAAATAAACCCAGAGTTATAGCAGCAAGAAACAAGAATGATTGTGAAGGATATAAGTTGCCATTGTGAGCAGAAGTAACAAACCCACAGTCTTGGCGACCACATTGTTGCGAGAGAAATGTTCAGCATCCATGCCTTATGTTTGTTACTGGAATGGTACAGTGGATAGAGGAATGTAGTGATGCTGCTACCTGCAATCAATCAGTAAATCAGTCTCTAGACAATCTGTTATTACCTGTATACATTCCCAATAGTTCAAGTCACTGTTTTTGTACTTTTTTCAGACCTTGCAACAGTATTGCTCATATCAGCATTTGAATGACATGACTTTGAAGCATGACCATTTTCCTGCATTTTGATTAGGATAATGTTCTACATTACTTAAGTTTAGTGTCCCATCCCAACCCACTTTTTAATCTTAATTTCTTTATTGTTCATATACAGAGGAAATGAGACAAGTTATTATAACAGGATATTGCAGCAAGATATAATGGGATACACCAGCCTCATCTCAGACAGCCTGTGGATCATATAAAACATTCTCAGACCTGAAAGGGTACTGCTTTACAATGCAAGCCAATTTCAAGTACCCTGGTAACTTAATATACATTTCAAACCCATGAGTAATGGAAAAAAACAAAACAACAAAGTCTGCTTTCAATTTTGTTTAATTTTCTTTTCTTTTTTTTTTTCCTAGAAGTTGTTTTACCAGACATACCCAAAATATGAAATGACTGAGCACCAGCATAAATATCTTTGTGAATTTAAAATATCTCATGTTTCTTTCTTGATGCTCTTATCTAAATGTGAAATATTTCCTCTGTTAGATGATATACTTTTAGTTTCTGAAAGCAGCATTATCAAAACAGACAAAAAAAGCAAAAAAACACATGAAGACTGGACATGGCCCCCTCTGACTTGTCTCAATAAAGTAGTTTACCAACAACTGTAACGCTGTAATTAACTTCAAAAATTTCAACCATTTTAAATTCCTTTCATACATCAGTACAGTGCAGATGTTTCTACAAAGCATTCAAAGTTGTTAACATGTGACTGATGATTTACCCAAAAGACAGAAAAGTAGTCGTTTAAGAACAAATGAAAATGTTTCTCTAATAACCAGCCTACAATAGTCTTATGTTGTACTCTCACACTTCATATATGTCAGAAGTGAAGTATTCATTTAGGGCCAACATTAACAACAGGATAGACATTTGACAAAAATCACCAAGTAATGGGACAAACATGTCAGAAACAGGACATGTGACAAATAAGTGACTCAACAAGGCAAATGCAGGACACAAAAAGTATCAAGAAACATGTAACTCGACAACAGGACAAACGTGCAACTCAACAACAGATAAAACCTGCAGCAAGAGACCCAGTATACCCTCCAAAAGAAAAAAAAAAGCTAATGATTTTTTTTCCACAACTTTCTTGATGTCTTAACATCTTGCTGTTACAGCAGAACACATAAAAACCACATCTGTCTCCCTATATGGTGCTAACTAGGTCAGTTGTCTCACATCTTAAAGATCTCTGCTTTCTACAGAACAAGAACAACCTACATGACAAAACTGATTAACTTGTGAGTGACCGAGTGCTTCTATTTCAAATAATATATAAAACAGAACTACAGCACTAATGCTGGTATATGCATGCTGCTGTTACTGCTTTGTAAGTAACCTTGGCACTTTCAAAACAACAAACAGGTGGAAGTTAAGATCAAGTCAGAGTGATATGTTCTGTTGCATTAGCAGAAGCTCTGTTCTGGCATGCCCCCAGACCATCCTAACAGAACAGTGGTTGATAAATGGAAGCATAATAATAGACTGAAAACTCCAGTGCACATAGCAGAACAGTTAAATACAAGACACAGACTCCCTGAAGACAGAGAACTTAAAAAAGTACCAGACATCCCACCAAACACAAACTACACACTTCCTCAAACTAGCACCAGACTCAAGAACAAATTGGTGAATAAATCATCGGATCCCAACATCCTAAAGCTGCAATCACTGAAAACCATAGAATCTTACTCCTCCAAGGACTGGATCCATGCATACATTAATGGGTCAGCGTTTCAGGAAACAGACAATGCAGGATATGGGGTACTCATGTTTCCAGAAAAGACAAATAAGCCACATTTCTGCTCCTTGTAGATCTCGCTGCTGCAATTATGATGCAGAGATGCAGCAATATTAGCAGCTCTGGCAGCCACCACCACCAAATACAAAAACACTGCCTCTCACCCAAAAAACCTTGTTATTTTCTCAGACTCCCAGTTTGCTCTCCAGGCCCTTGAAAACTGGATACCATCAGCTGATCACATTACAATTGACATACTCAGTGCAATAAACCAACTCACCTCCTATGATACTCAGTGCAATAAACCAACTCACCTCCTGTGATACTCAGTGCAATAAACCAACTCACCTCCTGTGATACTCAGTGCAATAAACCAACTCACCTCCTATAATACTCAGTGCAATAAACCAACTCACCTCTTATGACATCAAGACAGTGGATACCAGAGCACACAATATATCAGAGGAAATGAATGTGCTGACAGACTGGCAGAGTGGAGCCACCATGTCACAGCCCCACACCCCCACGAGAACAGCTAAAACACATTATAAACAACAACTGCAAGCAGCAGTGGATGGACAGCTGGGCCAGTTATCCAACTGGAAGATCCCTATATACACACCTGCCAAAGCCTAACCCTGGAGACTACATCAACAGCTTATGTCATAGAGACCAGTGCACAACCTTCAGGTTGTGAACAGGACACATCACCCTCAGTAAGCACTTACACATAGTGACCGCTGATCACACGCACCATACTGCATGCACTGCAACAGACAATAAGAAGAAACTTTTAAACACCATCTGCTGGACTGCAGTGCACTGAAGGATCTTTGGAAGAACCTGATACCACCAAACTCTTCAATCACTGACATTCTGTATGGAGATATAGAACAGCTGAAGAGGACCTGTATGTTTCATTATCTGGCACAAGGGAAAAAAAAGTGAAAACTTGTAAACCCGGGGATCGGAAAAGTCAAAAGTTATATTGATAAGGTCAGTGATGAGATAAATGACCCCACCACAGCTGGAGGTCAGAAAATGTGGAGATTTGCCTAGACCATGACGTAGCTCCATCACTTAGAACTAATCAGTCATATCTGTACTCCAAAGAAACAGCTGGTCAGCTGTGGTGTAGTCAAGTCATTCATGCTCTGACGTGTCATGCTCACATGACAGTTTAGCTTCCATCAATCATGGACTTCATCTGACCCAAACACTTCCAGACAGAAAGAGATGAAAGAGTGAAACTTTAGAAAATCTAACAATATTCTGTAATGTTTGGCCACCTTCCTGATGCTCTGTTGATGTTTCACATCTGTAAGAAAATTAACTGCGTTTTCTTAACATTAAAAAAGCCAGGACATCTACAAGGGTCTCAAACCTGCAGGACACTGTAGACAGTACACAAAGTTAAAAAAGACAGTTTTTACAGCACAGCATATCACAATCTTGGTAACAGTTTAAACAGCACACAGCAACAAATACAACGCTGTTTTTCTGAGATAAAAAAAAAACTTTGCTTATGAAGAATACAGTTCAAGAAAAAAAAACATTTAGACATTGACAAACAACTCGTAGTTTTGGAAAAAAAAATCCAAGACATGAACATATATTCCATTTAAAAAAAAAAAAAGTGACCCATAGTTGACGTATTTAAATATCACCATCTAAAATGATATTTGGTCACAAAAAAAAAGAAATTGGTTCCAAAATGTTATTAGCAATAAACCTGGCCACTGTCAATTTGAAGACAACTTGTATTCTTTTGTAAATAGGAAAGGGCCATTTCAGTTCAAACTTACAGGTGTCAATCTATTTCACTTTCAATAATAGTGTCAGTTTAGAGCTGTTTTATTTTGTAATAAATACAAGGTAAATAACTTCTAAGTTTTGTCAACAAGATCTTCAACTCGAATCCATTGATAACCAAATAATCTTGGTCGAGTTATGAAATTAAGGTAAAAAAAAATAATAAAATGTGTACAAGTAGTCTTCTTCTTTAAGTAGATCTAGAAATACTTTCGTATCTGGTGGCAACTCAGTGAAAACTGTTTACCTACAATATTAATCAACAGCAAGTACTAACCACTGCATGGTTTTCTTACGGTCAAGAAGTACTGCTAAATTCTTAGACTACCGAACTGATCAAACAAAAGAATAAAAATACCTGTAGTCACATGGTTCTGTTCCACAGGTTGGACTTCATAATTCTTAACTGATGTAAACACAGGAACAGGCATCGCACTTCGCTAGTAAAATGTGGCCATGGTGACTGATAAAAAAACGGTTCATGTGTCATTGGTGTTATCCCGTAGTCTAAGAGTTAAGCAAAATGGTGATAATGTCGACACTGGTACTGGGTAATTTTTATCTTCTTACGAAGCTCCACTTTGTAATAATAAGTGAACAAATAAGTACAACTACTGGCATAGAAAATCATGTATCATAATATCTTTTGCACGTAACAGATTTTACAATTCCTGCTGTGCTGTTTTCGCATTCCTTCTGAATTCGAGTATGTTAACATGTGAAAACAGCCTGTGGAGGAGCTCTCAACCTCATCTGATGTTATATTTCACACAACTGTCATACAAAGATTAAAAGCACTCTGATAAATAAACACTTCAACTTACAAAACAGCTTATATATCAAAGTAGTCACAATCTAAGTTTTTTAACAAAACACAGCACAACAATAAACACACACGATCTCTCTCTCAAAGAACATTCATGTATTAACAACCAATGAGCAGCTATTGATCCTGTGTATTTCTTTCCCTCCTTCATGTGCACTCAACCGATCCTAGCAACTAAACAGCAAAACACGATGAACCAAACAGACTAAGTAATAATTCATATACATGCTGCCATCCTTATAATTAATTATATTTAAAAAAAGAAACTGGCATGACTCGGCGCAAGTTGCCACTCTGGCACACAGACCACGTGACCAGGTAAACATTTCACCGATACATGCAAACTTTGCTGCTTATCAGGCACATATACTTCTTTCTGTGTCACCTCGCTACAATCTGATCAACTATACACATATGAAATAACGGAAAACAAATTCACTCATGATCTAATAATGACAGGTGCCGTATTTAAGGAAATAAAAAAAAAACATTTTTTTTTAAAGATGGACAAAAGGTCTGTCGTAAGTAATCACTATTAGCAGACAGAATTAAGAAATATAAGCAAAGCCAACAAGCATTTAGAATCTGTCTCCATTAAATGAGGGCTAAAATGTTGTCAATCATTACCCACAATCATGATACTAAAACTATCACCAGGACTGTCCCCGTAAGCAGGACCAGGACAGCACTTGTCAGAAAACCAATTTGTTCAAATATTAAGATGCTGAGGAAATATTTTATTTTAAAAAAAACAACAAAAGAATGAGCTAGAGACTGAAATGGTAAGCACAACCTCTGACCCCAACTTGTCAATGTTTTTCTACTAACTGCAGCTCCTGTTTTCCCGCTGCTTGCCCTGACAACTACAGCACAACCTTTGACCCCAACTTGTCAAGGTCTTTCTACTAACTGCGGCTCCTGTTTTTTGCTGCTTGCCCTGACAACTACAGCACAACCTTGAAGGGAGTGACAGATCTCATGATCAACGGCATGGACATCGGCTGTGTGGCACGTGGAGAAGAGTACAAGATGTAAGTACAGCAAATTCTCCATGCTACACATACAACAAAGATGGCTGCAAGACACTGTTGACGATCTGTGAATGGACACATCGGCAGCAGGGCGTCTGGCTTACAACCATGAGGCATACAGGAGAGCTGTTAGGGAGGCAAAGCTGACTGACTGAATGACACATTTATCAGATGAGTTTGAAAAGACATATTTAAAACTGGAAGCTTTCTCATTCTCTGGAAAATAAATGACAAGCTCTCTTCACCTGGCACTTAAAATAATCCACCAGAAAAGATAAACTTTACGGACATTAATTTATTACAGGGGATAGCAGAATGACCGCCACCATGCTAGGCAATCAGATTTTTTCTTGACTGATAACAAGCACAACTCAGTTTTAAGAATCAGTATTCCATTCATCATGTCACATTCTTCAGTTACATCATTTATGGTTCATCTCCCTGTCAAACAAGCACTACAAGCAATTTTTTTTTCTGTCTCCAAGCAAAATGTGACAGACACAAGGCACTAGTAGGAACTCTGAGACACTTGGCAACCACCACAGATAATATATAACAATGAACACATGTCACTGAAGTTCCTTTCCAACTCTGCCTTTAAATATTATTGTAGGAAGGAGACAAGTTCTCAGAATAACCTTTTATGCACACAAAAAAAAAGAAAAAGAATGCTACTACTGGTACTGCAAGAGTTAAAGTATACAAAAGTTCTTATGTGATGAAAAATTCAGAAGAGGAAAAAAATGGAAACTGAGGTGGTCATTACTGATATAGGACTTATGATATGATGTGATATTAAAGGTGATATGGAGACTACATACAAAAGCCTCTAACAATGAAATGGCTAATTTTCATATTAGGGCCATCTAAATCTTAAGAAAAAAGAAAATATCCTTTAATCTTGATTTTTAAAAAATAAAAATAAAATTTAAAAAAATAATGCTTTTTAACATAGTGAGACAAAACCATAGGTCCATAATCAGAGACAAAAACAAATGGAATGTCTCAAAGATATTTGCTTTCTCACTTAAGCCATTTCATTTCTATTTTTAGTATATTCACTACTTAGCACCCACAATATCCCACATTTATTACAGGAAATGCTGTTTAACTCTTTGTACAGCTTTAACTCAAATTAATTTCAGGAGAACTATTTTTAACCCTTTTTCTTTTTCAAATTAACTTGGTCTGGCAGAATTATAAGGTACATAAAGTGCAGATAGCAGAAACTCCTAAGACCTTTAAGAATTTCTGACATAAAAAAAATGGACAGGACATAAATGTGACAAAAGATAAAGACCAAGGCCATTTGCACAGAAGAACAATAACAAGACTATGAGAAATGTGATATGGAAATATGAGAAGAAAAGAAATCTCAACATAAACAGGACAGCAATTAAAACTGACAACAGTCAGATGCTTCTCCTTGGTACAGAAGTATGGACAATAAAATAAGGCCTATGAAATATGGATACACAGAGCAATGAGGCATAAAAAGAAACAGAGAATGAAACTTACAGATGAAACCCAAAAGAGAAAAAAAATATTTACAAGATATGGCCAGGAATCAGTTTGGATGGGTGTAGTGTAAAAGTAAGAAACAGAGCAGGCTGGAGGTCAGCAGCCAACCTTCCTTGTGGAGATGACACAGAAAACAGCCATACAAAGTAAGATGACAGGTCTGCCTGCACTAACAAGATAGAAGTTAGCTATCCCAGCAACTGATTATGCAGCTTTTAATGGCACACCAAAGTACTAGTTCTTATCTTTTTCTTGGGCAAAATACTGACACAAAGTGCCACTGACTTAGCTTTATATATTTATCACATCATAAATCCTGAATGACATACACAGCAGCCCATAATCACAATCAGAGGTAGTGACTTTCTAGGACAATGCCAAAATGGGTTCAACACTACAACAAGACATTTAACTGCTAAGTTTGTTGAGTGTCACAGAAACAGATACCACCAACTACACATGGTATGAGTTAAGGATGACACAAGGTGAAGAAAAATATTTATATAGTCTCTAACATTATCTTATGTTGCACTGTGATATATTTCAACATACTTTGTATGAACCTGACAATAACATGAACAGTATACAGGATGTGTACATTCAAATATAAATTAACACAAAATGTAAATGTGGATGCATCTCAAACCAACCACTTAACATCAGAGATTACATAAGAAGGACACCATTCATACTGAACAGACTAACAAAACATATGTATGTGAAAACAGTAGGGTCAGCAGTAACATTGTTGTTACAAACCATAGGAAGAAGTCCTACAGCTCATTATACTGAAAGAATTTCTACCAGATCAAAAGAGCACTGGAAGCTCTACTAGATCAACAGACTGGAACAAATTCTACCAGACTGGAAGAAACTCTACCAGACCAATAGACTGGAAGAAATTCTACTAGATCAATAGACTGGAAGAAATTCTATCAGATCAATAGACTGGAAAATACTCTACTGGATCAACAGACTGGAAGAAATTCTAGCAGATCAATATAGTGGAAGTTCTACCTGATGGACAGCAGTTAACAACTAGGAGCAATGCTGTAAACATAATAGTTACCAGTTCAGAATGGAACAAATCACGCAGACAGAAACTGTTCCAGTTTCTGACCCTGAGCACTTCCAAGAACAATGTGTCCTTCAAACATGGCCACAGAAAACACTGGATCAGCCATGACAAATTGAAAACTGAGGATGAAGCTAATTTTCAATAAAAATGACTTTAGCTACACACACACACATATATATATATATAAAAGCAAAAAAAGAACTGCACACACCAACACACAAACTAAGGTAATACTTGCCAATTCTGTACTAGCAATTTCAGTAAATGATCAGCCCAGCATCACTGTATGATGCTCAAATATTTTTTTTTTTAAATGTAATATCCCTGGCATCATTACCATCCAGCTTTCATTTTGTCAAACCAACAGATTCTGGATGGACTGTATGTACATAACTACATTCAACAACTTTGAAGGGCTATTTTTTATATACTGTACATATACCAACAGGTAATTTCATATAAACCTATATATGTTTATAAACTCATGAGCAGCAACTTTATGAATTTATGGTACAAATGGAAATATCATGTGACAAAATGTTAACAATGTATGATATCAAATCATGTTTTGATAAGAATAACAATAGTCAATGATGAGCCAGTAGTTCTAGTCTGTCAAAATGCTGCAGGCCATGAGAACTGTTGTACAATGACAAACACAGCTGCAATGATTCTCCTGGCCACAATTTACCTTCAAATACAATGTCCTTGAATCTCAAGAACCATGCAGCACATTATAATGTGTATTTTCAAGCAGAGGTTGCTGACAAACAGGCACCATCACCAATGATGATCTGAAACTTTATGGACACGAGCATGTGAACAAAAAAAAAAAAACCAGTGAAAAATCCTGAATGTCAACTTAAATGATCAAATGACAAAAACAGCTTAAATTTAAATTCATGAGATAAATCATGAATATATATATAAAAAAATAAAAATAACTTAAAACCACACACACGAGATTTCTCTTAGACATTTGTCAATGTGAGGGGAAAAATAAGGGTTTCTCCATCATTCTACATTTAGATATCTAACAGCGAAAATTTTATCGGCATTTTTTTTTTTAGATTTTTACAAAATGTGATAGAATCAAAAATATGTCATCTTTTTTTAAAATACTAAACCCACAAAAATGACATAAATAGCATGATGTAACCTTCAGGCACTTGTGTTCAGTGATTCCTCACAAACATCTAGTCATCCACCCAGTCTGACTGAAACAATCATGCAGTCTCCAGCTAAGCAGTATCATCTCTGGACTGACATGGATGCTGCATTCAAAAGGATGGAGTCCAAAAAAGATGAATAAAATCTTGAGACACAAACATCTATGCCAATGTTTCCTAGACTGATATGTTCACACACTCTAAAATAAAAGAGAAATGTATCTCTCGTACTTCTGACTGCTTTTTTACTAGATATATGTTTCTTATGTACATCAACATTTTCTTAACATTTTATGACAAAGGGCATAAAACAACTGAACCAAAAAAAAAGCTGGATGCAAAGTACAGGAAAGAAAAGAAAAATCCAACAAAATAATGATAACAAACAGCAAAAGCACTCCCTTATTGCCATTACACACATCCTGGATGTAAAGAATATTCAAATCAGAACTGTGGAGCAGGCAAAAAGATCCACATTCTTCACAATGGATATTTCTCTCACTGAAACGCAGAACACACACAGCACATGAAACAAGTCTCAATCAAGAAGGCCAATAATTCTGTCACAAGTTACAAGACCAACTAACATCATCTTGAAACTTCCCTTTGTAACAATATTGTAGCCCCAGTACTGAACAGTTCCATAAAACAAAACACAATTTATAAAATAAAAGTAAATATTCAGTACACTTTTAAATGTCTCACTGGGACTCTGATCCAATAGAAATACTTCTTATCATCTTCAGAACTGATGATGCTCTCCAAGTATTGATGCTTCTTCATACAGATGCAACAAAAGAAATATTTATTGCTCCGCTGATGAAATTAAAATATTTCCTCATACACTGATCTTTTGTAAAGGAAATAAAATATGCAGAATATTTCTGGACTCATAAATAAGTGCTAAGGCCTAGCAGCAATGTTCCCTCTAAGCTGTGCACATGACCAATTGCTCACACATTATTTTTGGAGCCACTCACAAATTTTTCATAGTGCTCAGTAAAGATGCCAATCTGCTCAGTAAAGATATAACACATTTCAAAATGCAAACTGAAGCATGCTGCTCATAAATTACTGGATTACATAAATTTTCGCTCATGCAAAAATATTATTGCACATGCCAATCCACTGCTTAGAGGGAACATTGCCAAACAATCATTAGAAAACATATGGTCCAGTCTGAATAATGCAAAGTCAAAAAATAGTGACTGACACTAAAAATCAGTCACAAGTAAAATATGAAACGCCAGTAAACTTTGGTAAACTAAGATACATCAGTCTGTAGCCACTGGTAAACTATGACACATCAGTCAGTAGCCATAGGTAAACTAAGACACATCAGTCTACAGCCATATGTGAACTATGACACATCCAACAGCAGTGACCACATGTAAACTGATATAATCACTTCAGCATAAATCAAACATTAACAGTTTGATTGTCTATCAGCAACAGATTTGACATGTGCAGCCATTGTAGTTACTGATAACACATAGGCAGTCTTAAGGTACACTGCCATTGGTCTACGCCTTATGCTCTACAAGGAGATGAGGAAGAGAATGGAGAAAATGCAAAACGAGTCTTACTCTTTTCCTACCTACTGTTGCTGTATGATTTTACACCTCAGCTGTATGAACATATGGGACCATGCCCATGGCATCGTGGGAAAGGCATTTCTGCCAATCCTATGCCTGTCCAGAATGGGAAGTATGCCACAATTTTATCAAATAATATGCCATTGAGGATTTTGGGAAGGTAAAGTTTCTATAAATTTCTAAATCCCAGAGGATTCTGACAAACAAGAGAGGCTAAGAGAACAAATAACAATCCTATAACCTTCCAGATCAAAGGTCATCTTCATATAAACTGATAAATTCTGTGAAATCTAGAAAAAGTGTGGTCAAACATCTCAAATTCCCCTCTCCCCTCCCAAAAATCAAAAAAAAAAAAAAATGGTTTTGCATAAATCCAAGCTTGTTGGGTTAACACAGAAATGCATAAAGCTTTTTGGTTGTACTGTTACTCCTGCAAATTCTGCTCTCCCTCTCCCCACAAATATAGCAAGTGCACACACACACACAAGCTGTTCATTTCAACTTTATTACTGTTCTTTACACACTTCATACATGTATAACGCACTGCACTGCGCTGATGTTGAATGACTGCACCTGAGAGTGAAAGCCAAGACATGAAAGGCCTTCAAGCCCAATCCTTACCCTTTGAAAATACAGCTCACTCTCACAAGCGAGCACGTACACACACATGCACAAAATAATTACAATTTTTAAAAAATGTGACTCAGCAAGACTAATGTAAGAGATGAATATAATTTTTAAACAGCAAAACCTTTATGAGGCAGGTGTGATTTTCTTCCACAGCGATGTCACATGCAGCACACAAGGACTGCAGCCAAATCCTTGCTCACACTGGCAGTGCTGTATCCCCACCTGGTACACTTTAATAACACCTTATCATAAGCTTTTTAATTAAACAAGACCTGCATAAGATATCAACTTCTAACAGAAGCCTTACAGTATTCCTGCAGTAAATTTTCATGCCAAACAAAGTTTTTTAAGTAGTGAAACTGTCTTCAAAAATTAAGCTTCAAAAAAATCATTCAGGTTAACTTGTGTCAGATACATAAGCTGGCATAAAGTTCAACAAAATTTACACAAACAAAAGATTTAATATCTAACAAAAAGAGGAAAAGAACAATAAAGTCTAAGATGCAATAATAAGCAACATTAACTGACATGCTGCCTTTGCTAGTCAGGATGTTACAAGCATATCACATACAAAGACATGGTCCAGGTACTTTTGTCCAGGTATTGCTGTCAAGTTCAGCTTGCCTTCCACTTGTCACTTCATACATGAATCAGATGAAAGAATATGCTGCGACTTGCTGAAACGACGCTCGCCCTTGGACTGTGTCAGGCGGTATTCAAAAGACTCCACCTCCACCGCACGCAAACAGTAAACAGGAAAAACTTGTAAATGTGTTAGTTTTTTGGTAACTTAAGTGACATGTATGCACTGACAGTATAGCAGCAGTAGTTTAAGCTACCTATTAGAATCGTTCAGCAGTTTCAAGTTTCAGAATGTCACTTCCAAACTTTGAAAAGACAGCACCAACGAATCCTGAAATCACTGTGTCCGCATTTTTTTCAACGGTCCAAATTCCATACCAGCATCAGCTGATCAAATCCAGCAAGGACCAAATTGAAGGCATTTATTACTTTCATGATTAACACCTTCATATGCCCGAACAGGGTCAAAGTAAAACATATTCAAGCAATACAATACTTGGAAATTCCATCCGTTACTAACATTTTGAAGTAACCACACCTCTCATGACTGCCAAGTAAGCTTAAATTGTTTTTTTTTTTAAACATGCATCACTTTGAAAATCTGGCCCATTCAATATAATACTCTTCTGTGCCAAAACTGCCAACTCACAATCAATACACATTATTAAACAGAAAGCCAGACATGGTATTACTCTTGCACTTTTAAGAGATCTGATAATATTTTGACTCCTACCTCACACATAAAGAAGTACGCCCTGATCAACTACAATCTTGTGGACGGCATCGGGATATATCTGCAGTCGAATTCAATTTAGTGCACATAATTAACTATAGCAAGGCTGCAAGCACTCTTGAGTACACGTCTCATATTTTTAACACCTCACACTTCAAACAACATATATACACTTGAGCAGACCATCAAGGACAAATTCCTTCATCTCTGTGAGATGAACGAGAATGAACTGGCATCGCATATGTCTGAAATTAGACAGCTGGTTCTCACAAAAATCTATCAAACTTGATGCCACCAGGACGGGCACATACATGCATCATGCTGCCGGGTCTGCTGGTAGCTATCTCGCCATAGTAAATACACAAAACCACATTTCAGAATGAATTTCTTAATTTTAAAAAAAAAAAAACCCCTGTTGCAACTTTTATATCCCTAGGCTTTGAAAATTAAGCCACTGTTTGTTGCTGGTGTGGGTGCAGACCTCTAGCTGCAAGCTGTTGATGGCTGCTGTTTGTACGTGGCTGCTGATTTTGTCGCTGCAGCAGCTGCTGCTGTTGCTGATAATGCTCTTCCTCAACATCGGGATCAACCTGCTGTGCCTCGGCAACATACAGAGATGTATCGATAATCTTTGGTATTGGTTTTATCTCTGTGGCCAGCTCTTGTTCAATCTTGTGAAGGGCAAATCTGTCAAGACAAAAATGTTCAGACAAACTCAGCATCCACAGAAAAACTAACCTCTTAGGTTTATTAATATGTTAACCAAACTCGATACTTTGTTCTTTTAATACATACAAATTTTAAAAAAAACAATGCAAGTATTTTAAAAGTGATTTATTTTTAAGACCAAAATTTTTGTAAGAAAGTGGAAATTCATTTCAAGTGAAATTCACTTCATTCTACAACATTTTTCAGTTAACCATCACATTATATATTAAGAAAAAAAACAAAAAACTGCAAAATAAAATGAAATAATCTGTTTTCTTGCAAAGTTTTACTTTAGAAATGACATACAACACTGGCATTATCTTTTTTTTTTCCTTTTTGGGGGGGGAAGAGAGAAATCTTGTATTGATACATATAAAAGGTAGACAGAGGAATTGCAGTTTGATGCAACAACTAGCAAATGACAGCCAGCTAGGATACTACTCCATTTTATGGGTTAAAACAATCCAGGGAAAAGGTAGGAATTGATGAGGTTCATGTTGTAGAAGGGTTAACTGAGGGGTCTTTAAACGCAGCTTAAGAGAGGGCATCTTCATGTGCAACCCCCTGAGCATAAGAAATCCCATGACATCATCATCTATCATTATCATCACTCGACAGAAAAACACCATCTATCATTACCATCATTCGACAGAAAAACAGTATCATCTATCATTATCATCACTCGACAGAAAAACACCATCTACCATTACCATCACTTGACAAAAAAATAGTATCATCTATTATTACCATCACTCGACAGAAAAGCACCATCTATCATTACCATCACTCGACAGAAAAATAGTATCATCTATCATTACCATCACTGAACAGAAAAACAGTATAATCTATCATTACCATCACTGGACAGAAAAACAGTATCATCTATCATTACCATCACTGGACAGAAAAACAGTATCATCTATCATTACCATCACTGGACAGAAAAACAGTATCATCTATCATTACCATCACTCGACAGAAAAATAGTATCATCTATCATTACCATCACTGGACAGAAAAACAGTATCATTTATCATCACTTAAAAGAAAAGCAATTTACCTGGTCACACAACACTCATGAGCAAAAAAAAAAGTGTGTCACGTCACACAACTACCAAAATAAAACTGTGGGTGAAATGACATACTGCGCACGTACCGATCATCATAAGTAATGAGGTTAATAGCCACGCCCAAGTGTCCATATCTTCCAGATCTACCAATTCTGTGCAAGTATGTTTCTGAATGCTTGGGGAAGTCAAAGTTGATGACAACATTCACAGCCTGGATATCTATACCTCTGGTGAACAAATCTGAAATTTCATTTAGCATTTGTCAAAACAAAACAAAAAAAAGCAGCAGCAGTATAATGCTCAATGTATGTCTTATTCAGTGTCGTTCAGTCTGTAGCTGGTAACATAACATACAAACAAATGTTAGTAAATAAAGAAATCAACAGAAACAATCCAAAGGATGCTAAAGCTAGAAAAACCAAGGCCAGTGTTTATCCAACTTAACAAAATATGGTCATCTAAGAACATCAAAACAAGAACCATTTTTAGGCTTTTCAATACAAACGTAAGGACTGTCCTGCTATATGGCTCAGAGACATGGGTTATGACCAAGACAATACAACAGAGGATACGAACATTCATGAACTACTGCATGAAGAGGATTTTGAACATTAAATGGCAGGACAAAATCAGGAAAGAGAGGTCTGAGAAAGGGCAGGACAAGAACCTATGAACCTACAAAACATGTCTAGAAAATGGAGGTGGATTGGACATCTTTATCTGTGGCCTATGCTCTCAAGGGAGTGAAAGGCAATGATGATGATGACGAATTCCAACTGTCACTTTTTAAACCTTCCTTTGCTTTACGTTTGTGGTGAAAAAAAAAAAAAATCATGTAGAAAATACTGCTTACACAACATGGTGCATTGTGGTTGTTGGCCCTGCCCCATCATCAATATTAATTATGGAGTTCCTGTAATTGTTTGTTTAGAAGCTTGATCTCATTTCATTCACTAGATAGCAGGACAATACTACCCCAAACATTATTCAAACTTAACACTGTGTAAGACCAGGTTAACCTGTATAACACATTGGGATAATTGTAGAAAACCTAGCTTGTATAATTAACAGCAAGGAGGTTAAATATATAATGAAATCCATAACAGCATCTGCTTCTAAGATAAGAATATTTAGATACTAAGATAACAACCACCTACGACTACACAATAAAAGAAAAGCTGTTTCAGAGGCGAACAGGCTGTATCTGTAACAACGCTGTATTATCATCTTATACTGAGTTGCAAACAGGCTGTATCTGAAATAACGCTAAGGCCAATAACTTTACCCTTGCCTTTAATGACACATTATTATCCACACTACTGAAACAGTCTAATACTATTAATGCTTCCTACTATAACCCTGAATTCTCCATATTTTGTTTTTTTCTCTCACAATGAATCTGGGTGAAGACAAAATAATATAAAAGTAATAATATATATAATAATAACAGCCATGTACGTATCACAACAAACAAAGAATGCTAACTGTGTACACATGTTACTATGGGTAAAGGTTACTAGACACACACATAGCATAATCCAGTGGATGAAGATTACAAGTATGTGCATGTGATACAACCAACCCACTGGCCAGTGCAGACTCAGTCTGAGAAACCAATTACATTTTATTTCTCACTAACACAACTGGATAAAATGAGTTCCATCACTGCTGTATCATGACCTCTGGGGCTGGTGTGATCTATCAAACAAAGTGTCCACTCCAGGAGCAGCAGACAGCAGCGGGGAAAAGATACCATCTTCAGATAGCATTTATTTCAATGGGGCCAAAGACACACCAATCAAACTGAATGTGACAGCAGTTCTGCAATACGCAGCTGACTGTGCCAATGCTGGTGAATCTCGGGTGGTCAAGACCCTATTCTTCCTCCCAGTGATGCCCCTAGACACAGGCAGTAGTCTAATCAAGTGAACAGGGATCACAGTGGCAAGACAGTCCCAGTCCTAACAATGTGTCAAGCCAAAGATGTATGTGTTGGGCCAAAAGGTACAAAATGACATAGTGCAATCAACACCTTATATGTAACATTGTAATGCCATAAACTTCTGCAATCAAAAAGCGTGGCTAACAACCGAGCAAAAATGATGAATTAATGGAGAAATTTCAGTATTTAATGTGATTTTGGAGGCATAAGGACATGTCCTATGACCCAACCACTGTTCACGAATGTACCCAAAGTAAATCTAGACCTATTAAATGGACTAGAGAAGTAGTCAGAAGGTTATTTCAGACATTATTTTAGTGAGAATGCCACCACACGACAAGATCAGACGAATATTTAAGTAAATCTGGAAACTGCCGATGGTAAACATTGTAAATCTAGGTATCGCCGATGGTAAACATTGTAAATCTAGGCATTGCCGATGGTAAGCACTACACAATTATCAGCTAAAATTATCACACTTCTTTTTTCCTAAAAAACTCTTCATTTATGAAATCTTCTTACATTTACAACTATTTTCATGCATAATATGTATCCTTTTAAAGTGGAAATACTTTGTACATTCACTTTTACAACTATACCCCCTATACATATCAAGACCCCAACTTTTTGTGTGGCATGGACGGAAACATCCGCGTTTTTTTTCTGGGGCACGGGAAGAGATAAATACTGTAACAGCCAACACCCACACACCTGAATAGACTATATAAACTAGGAAAATAAGTAGGAACAGCTCTATTACTTAACGTGTACTTGTTAAGTAATAGAGCTGTTCCTACTTATTTTCCTAGTTTATATACTTTGTTATGACAGCTTTACTGCAGTGGCTCCGTGTATAGTGATATGCTCATTCACTAATTATTGTGCGTACCTGAACAGACTAGGTTTCTGCAGAGGCCCTGCCTGAAGTCATGGAAGACACGGTTCCTGTGCTGCTGATTCATCTTGGCATGGATATAGTAGCAGGAGTAGCCCAGCTCTGTGATCTTCTTGGCCAGCAGCTCAACACGCTGGGTAGAGTTGCAGAATATGATGGACTGGTTGATCTGCAGCTGTGGGGTGAGACAAATAATGCAGAAAAGGTTTCAAAAGCTTCCACTCACCAAGGGAGTACACCAAAAGTATAAATTTTATGAAACAACAATTGGCAGCCAATATGTAACATACTCCAAATGTTCTACACTAACACACAACGTATGTCTTAATAGTTGTTTCTTACTGGGACCGTGCTGCTACAATGTCATTGTGAGAGAAGACGAGGCTTCTGGCATAAACTTCAAGACCAGCAGTATCAGGTGAAAAAATGCTATCAACAGACAAACCAACTTAAAAACTTTATACAATCAGATATTCCTTCTTACGCAAATCTGCTACTACTAATTTATTTAGTTAGTTGATCCTCTCGGGCCAAAGGCGGCGCACAGGGCGGAGGACAAGGCTCTCCATGTCTGGCGATTCCTTGCTACTTGCTTTAGATCTTCGGTGTTTCTGATGAGCACTGTTGAACACTCCTTGGTGATAACTCTTCTTAGTTTGTCTTTAGGTCTTCCCCGCTTTCTTTTACCCCCCTGGTGACCACATAAATGCTTGGTGTGCGAGTCATTTTTTTGTCCATTCTAAGTACATGGCCGATGTAGTTCCAGCGACGTCTTCTGATAAAGTTTGATACGTAGTCTTGTTTAGTTTCTTGACTTATTGATGTAACTGATCTGATGTCGTGCCAACAGATATTTAGCAGTCTTTGAAGGCACTTATTTTCAAAAGCATCTAGTCTTATCACTAATTTACTGTTTGCAAAAAATTTTGAAGAAAATTTATTTAAGAACACATTTTTAAGCAAGAATATAGTTATAAGTTGGTTTGCTATTGTGTCTAGAGTGTATAAAATTGGAAAAAAGTAGGAGCAGCTTTATTACTTAACGATTACAAAGTTGTGACGTTTCGGCGTGAGCCTTAATCATACAAAAACATACAGGACGAAGAAATAGGGAGAGGAGATAAAGTATAGATTTACATGAATACTGTAAAAAAAAAAAAAAAGAAAAAGTACTTAGCTGTAAATTGCAAGGTGTGGCTTGTCTGGCGGTGTGTGTCAGGAATGGATCTGGTAGGACGTGGAAATTGTTTAAATAGAGACCTGTGACATGTGGTCAGTGGGTTGTAACTGGGAGTGGTGGATGGGGAACCGGGGAGGGGAGAGAGAGTGACGCACTACTGGCCTAGCTGTAGTTTGGGAAACGAAAACAATCACCTTTCCCACAACTATCCTCACTCTTCATGAGGGATTCACATGCGAGTCCCGCAATGTGATATATGTCATCGTGTGCAAAAGATGCAGGATAACATATATCGGTGAGACTGGCCTCAGATTAGGGGACCGCATGCAAAAACATCTATACGACATCACCCAGCATGCTTCGAAACCAGTCCCAAATCATTTCAATGGCCCCAACCACAGAGGCAAATCTGATTTTCTGGTAACAGCCATTAAACAATGTCACGCAGATGACACAAGCCGCCTGGCACTTGAGAACCGCTGCATTCAAAATTATGGGACGCTGGAACCACATGGGTTAAACTCGCTGTTTAGTTACACGTAACATCATCTTCTTCAATCATTATAGTACCTCTCCACTAAATCCACCCCTTTTTACTTTTCAAACTTCCTCACAGCATCACTCTGCAACCCCGCTATTTTCTCAGCAACCCCTCTTCTCTGCAACACCTCTTCCCCAATCACCTGTTTCAAATTCTCCTAGCTAGGCCAGTAGTGCGTCACTCTCTCTCCCCTCCCCGGTTCCCCATCCACCACTCCCAGTTACAACCCACTGACCACATGTCACAGGTCTCTATTTAAACAATTTCCACGTCCTACCAGATCCATTCCTGACACACACCGCCAGACAAGCCACACCTTGCAATTTACAGCTAAGTACTTTTTCTTTTTTTTTTTTTACAGTATTCATGTAAATCTATACTTTATCTCCTCTCCCTATTTCTTCGTCCTGTATGTTTTTGTATGATTAAGGCTCACGCCGAAACGTCACAACTTTGTAATCGTTAAGTAATAAAGCTGCTCCTACTTTTTTCCAATTTTATACATTCTAGTATCACAGCTTTACTGCAGTGTTTAGTGTATAGTTGTATACTTATACACCAATTATTGTGCTATTGTGTCTGTCCACTGCAGCCTCCACTATGTCACATGTAGAGTGAGATTACAGAAAGGTGGTCAGTAGATTACTTCATCTTACTGTCTGATGTAAGCTTAGAGTGAATTGTAAATAGAAGAGTTTTAAAAAAATAAGTTATAGGATTTTTCTGTATCACTTTCACTCCATGATCTTTGTGATTGAGGGTAAAAGACATAGGCACATAATAGTTAAAATCATATTTGTATGTCTCCTGCAGTCAGTTTTCTTCCCCAATTGGTTACAACATTTTTTTTTTCAAAATCCTGTTCTCAATGGCTGAGTAACATTCTTGACTCTTGTAGTAACTCTACTTTTGTACACATTTATGCCTTTTTTATGGTTACTGTAGAGAGCAAGTGATTTTTTTAATATACATATATGACTGGTAATTCTGTAATTTTACTACTTTTTTATATCCTGTCCTCCAGGTGTATGACGAATTAACTCAAGGGTCACAACCTGCACCCAATCTGGCACCACATCCATCACATCAAGTCAAAGGCATTTTCAGGAGGAATAAACCTACTGGCACGTGAACTTCAGGAGGAATAAACCTACTGGCACATGAACTTCAGGAGGAATAAACCTACCGGCACGTGAACTTCAGGAGGAATAAAACTATTGCCATGTGAACTTCAGGAGGAATAAACCTACTGGCATGTGAACTTACCTTAGAAAAGAGTGTGTTGAGACAGTGAACCTTCTGTTTCTCCTGCACAAAAGCATAGTACTGAGTCACACCCTTGAGCGTGAGCTCTTCCATCAGGTTGATCTCATAAGGGTTCTTTAAATATTTTCTCTGTGAAGGAAGTAGCTTTATTTGCACCATCAAAAAAGTAACAGAAACACAGCCCTATCTCACCAATGGAACACAGCAGGGCATGTACTATGTGTGACCTACATCACAACTATAATGCACTACAAATAAAAAAAAATATGACAGAAGTTACTATCAATATTTTGTTCTGGAAATATAAAAAGTGGAAATTTTATTCACATAAAAATCCTGAAACAAATGTTTCTGATCACATTTGCTGACTGATTCACAGATTGCTTCCTTACTTTTCACCTAAAACTGTTGCCCAACAATGGGACACTAACAGCATCATTAAAACAGAAATAGTCTTTTTGTTGTATTTAATTTTATATTTCACATTTTCGATGTGGGTGTGCGTGTGTGTGTGCGCGCCCTTGCAGTAAGGACTGTGTAACTATGTTACATAAAGAGAAGAATAACATGAGATGTACGCTGAATACAGCAGAAGCCACCTGACTCACCAGTGTGTCATCAGAAATGTCACATCATTCACAGAACTCAGCAGCAGAACTGGTTAGGCTTGTTTTTTCATCATGGACACACTTTTCTATATTTGTTACCATCTGGACTGTGGAGTTTGTACACTATACTGCAATAGTACGTTTCTACCAACTTCAACTTCACACAGCTATGGACACTTCTCAGTCATCTCACACACAGAATAGAGGAAGAACAAACAAACAAATGTTAAAATTCCATGTACAATATACACCCAGTAATGTTCATTTTTTTCTTCAAATATCTCCACTTTTAATATTTGAAGAAAAAAAACAAAACTGTATCAGAACAGCTTGGGCAAAGTTCATCTCTTAC
Source organism: Achatina immaculata (assembly GCA_009760885.1). NCBI lineage: Eukaryota > Metazoa > Mollusca > Gastropoda > Stylommatophora > Achatinidae > Lissachatina > Lissachatina immaculata. Next base: position 21,409,203 of record CM019710.1, read on the forward strand.
CAAATGTGGAAAGAACAACCACTTAAAAAACTGATCTGAAATATTAAGGAGAATCAAAAACATGAAGGCACTTTGAAAACTGAGCAGTAACCACAACAATAGAAGATGATGCAATACAAGTCTGCAATGACTGATGGGTAGTTAAACACACATAGTGCAGTGCTCTGCCCTTAGTCTAGCTGAAAGTCAAATAAACAAGAAAAATGTGGGATTATACCATTGTTGCAGAACATATTGTAATGAGATTTCTTTGGGCATAGTGGGTGAAATCTGCTGAAATTCACCATAGAATGTTGGATCAGTACAGAAATGAAAACAGCATGACTCAAATGACTTTATGAATGGGTAGAAAGATTTGCTTTATGATTAGCCAACAAATACAGTCAAATCATAAAAAAAAATGTGTCATCAGAAATGTCACATCATTCAAAGAATTCAGCAGCAGAACTGGTAACATTTGTTTCTCATCACTGACACATCCTTCTGCTGTTAACATTCACCTAGTTTTAAAAAAAAAAAAAAAAGACCCTAAAGTCTGTTAACTCTTCCCGTGCCATAATTGCTACAGTGATAATTTCTGGTTACTGAGTTGCGTGCCATAGTCGTTATAGTGACAATTCATTTGTTTCAATAAAACAACTGGTGTAATATTTAGATTGTACAGATTTCGTCCGCGTTTCCGGTGACACTTTTCAAAATGGTGAAAGAGTCCTTAGTTACGAGCGATGCCGAGTGAGAAAAAGGAGGAGAAACATCGAAAATTTTCAATTTTTGATGATGTAGATAGGGGTATGGACACGGCTTGTGACCACCCCACTGCTTTTGAATATATCCCAGGTAGATCTAGACATATTAGATGACTGGAGAAGTAGTCAGGAGGTTATTTCAGACATTAATTTAGCAAGAATGCAACACAGAATCACAATATGAGATTGACAAGTAGATCTAGACATCTCAGCTGGTAAGTAGTGCATATCTAGACCTAGCCGATGGTGAGTTGAGCACAATCATTGTCTAAAAACATCACATTACTTCTTTTTTCCTAAAAAACTCTGCATTTATGAAATTAACATTCACCTAGTGTAAAAAAAGCCCCTAAAGTCTGTTAACATTCACCTAGTGTAAAAAAAAAAAGCCCTTAAAGTCTGTTAACATTCATCTACTGTAAAAAAAGCTCCTAAAGTCTGTTAACATTCACCTCATTCATTCCTTTGCATGTCCCTTGCGGAACTTTGCCTCCCAAACAGCACTCCTGTAGGCCTCTCGGTTGTGAGCAAGATGGCCTGCTGCTGCTGCATCCATTTCCAGATCATCAACGATGTCTTGCAGCCATCTTCGTTTCGGTCTTCCTCTTTTTCTTTTTCCCATTATGTATCCTTCCAATACGGTCTTCTCTAAATTATCATGACGTTTAATGTGGCCAAAATATTTAAGTTTTCTCTCTTTAATCCTCTTTACTAGCCAGCCTTCTTCAATATTAAGCTCTTGTAGTATAGATATATTTGTTCTTTTTTGTGTCCACGATATTTGGAGAACTCTTCTATAGCATTTACATTCAAAGGCATTCACCTAGTGTAAAAAAAAGCCCCTACAGTCTGTTAACATTCACCGAGTTTTACAAAAAAAAAAAAAAAAAAGGTCCAATCTAGACCACTTGCTAGCACCTAAATATTGTCAACAAAAATTTTTTGTTTTAAAATATTCCCGATTTTATAATAGACCAAAAGTAAAAATTCAGCTTGTGTGAAGTGTATGACACAAGACTAATACTAGCTTTTCGGGAAAAAAGTTTATGAATGGGTAGAAAAAAGCTTATGAATGGATAGAAAAAAAAGCTTATGAATGGGTAGAAAAAAGGCTTATGAATGGGTAGAAAAAAGCTTATGAATGGGTAGAAAAAAGCTTATGAATGGGTAGAAAAAAAGCTTATGAATGGATAGAAAAAAAGTTTATGAATGGGTAGAAAAAAGCGTATGAATGAGTAGAAAGGTTTACAATGGAAAGAATACGAGTAACTGACAAATCTTGATCTGTTTAACCATCAACACTGTACACACAAACCCACATCAACAGAGCACAAGTCTTCATCAGAAGAGGAGAAGACTGATAGATTACATGATGCACACTTGGATATCAGCTATGGATCTGCAAATGCTATAGTGCATGATAACTTAGGTCTGGTTCATTGCTGATTAAGGTAGCAGTGCAGAGCTGGATTTGAGAGCAGCAAGGAATGTAGAAGCTAAGGGAACAAACCAAGAAGTGCATCACCCAGCAGGGGACCTAGTGAAGAAGTGATACAACCATGTTCATTTGCCCAGTTACCAGCATTAAAGGATATTTTACTTTTACTTGTTGATTCTGTTTCCCCTTTTTGGAAATCCTTCTGAAACCATTGTACTTTTGCATACATTGCTAGATATGCACATCAAAATGTAAATATAAAAACTATGTTACATCACAAAGTTAACCAAAAAAAAAAGTACTTTTCTTTCTCTGCTGAGAAGTTCTGATTTGTTTTTTAAGGTAATTACCACCGTTTATCATTTTAACTTTGCTTTATGATTAACCAACAAATACAGACTGCCAACCTCTCAAACGAAAATGTCAAATATCACACTTCTGGACACAAGTGTAATCTCTGTACATAAGAACTCTGATCCAGGTCAAATCAGGGGGAAAAAATGTGTCATCAGAAATGTCACATCATTCACAGAATTCAGCAGCAGAACTGGTAACATTTGTTTCTCATCACTGACACATCCTTCTGCTGTTAACATTCACCTAGTTTTTAAAAAAAGCCCCTAAAGTCTGTTAACATTCACCTAGTGTAAAAATAAAGCCCCTAAAGTCTGTTAACATTCACCGAGTTTAAAAAAAAAAAAAGCCCCTAAAGTCTGTTAACATTCACCTTGTTTGAAAAAAAAAAACCCTAAAGTCTGTTAACATTCATCTAGTATTAAAAAAGCCCCTAAAATCTGTTAACATTCATCGAGTATTAAAAAAGCCCCTAAAGTCTGTTAATATTCACCTAGTACTTTTGTGTACATTGCTAGATATGCACATCAAAATGAAAATATAAAAACTATGTTACATCACAAAGTTAAAAAAAAAAAGGTACTTTTCTTTCTCTGCTGAGAAGTTCTGATTTTTTTTTTAAAGATAATTACCACCGTTTATCATTTTAACTTTGCTTTATGATTAGCCAACAAATACAGACTGCCAACCTCTCAAACGAAAATGTCAAATATCACACTTCTGGACACAAGTGTAATCTCTGTACATAAGAACTCTGATCCAGGTCAAATCAGGGGAAAAAAATGTGTCATCAGAAATGTCACATCATTCAAAGAATTCAGCAGCAGAACTGGTAACATTTGTTTCTCATCACTGACACATCCTTCTGCTGTTAACATTCACCTCGTTTAAAAAAAAAAAAAAAAAGACCCTAAAGTCTGTTAACTCTTCCCGTGCCATAATTGCTACAGTGATAATTTCTGGTTACTGAGTTGCGTGCCATAGTCGTTATAGTGACAATTCATTTGTTTCAATAAAACAACTGGTGTAATATTTAGATTGTACAGATTTCGTCCGCGTTTCCGGTGACACTTTTCAAAACGGTGAAAGAGTCCTTAGTTACGAGCGATGCCGAGTGAGAAAAAGGAGGAGAAACATCGAAAATTTTCAATTTTTGATGATGTAGATAGGGGTATGGACATGGCTTGTGACCACCCCACTGCTTTTGAATATATCCCAGGTAGATCTAGATATATTAGATGACTGGAGAAGTAGTCAGGAGGTTATTTCAGACATTAATTTAGCAAGAATGCAACACAGAATCACAATATGAGATTGACAAGTAGATCTAGACATCTCAGCTGGTAAGTAGTGCATATCTAGACCTAGCCGATGGTGAGTTGAGCACAATCATTGTCTAAAAACATCACATTACTTCTTTTTTCCTAAAAAACTCTGCATTTATGAAATTTTCATACATTTAGTTATACTCTGAAACATAATAAGTATACAGAAGTACATGGAAATACTGTTTTCCATTACATTTTACAACTATACCCCCTAACATATCAAGACCCGCGGTTTTTGTGTGGCACGGACGGGAACGTCTATGGTTTTTTTCTGGGCCCAGGAACAGTTAACATTCACCTAGTGTAAAAAAAGCCCCTAAAGTCTGTTAACATTCACCTAGTGTAAAAAAAAAAAGCCCTTAAAGTCTGTTAACATTCATCTACTGTAAAAAAAGCCCCTAAAGTCTGTTAACATTCACCTAGTGTAAAAAAAAGCCCCTAAAGTCTGTTAACATTCACCGAGTTTTACAAAAAAAAAAAAAAAAGGTCCAATCTAGACCACTTGCTAGCACCTAAATATTGTCAACAAAAATTTTTTGTTTTAAAATATTCCCGATTTTATAATAGACCAAAAGTAAAAATTCAGCTTGTGTGAAGTGTATGACACAAGACTAATACTAGCTTTTCGGGAAAAAAGTTTATGAATGGGTAGAAAAAAGCTTATGAATGGATAGAAAAAAAAGCTTATGAATGGGTAGAAAAAAGGCTTATGAATGGGTAGAAAAAAGCTTATGAATGGGTAGAAAAAAGCTTATGAATGGGTAGAAAAAAAGCTTATGAATGGATAGAAAAAAAGTTTATGAATGGGTAGAAAAAAGCGTATGAATGAGTAGAAAGGTTTACAATGGAAAGAATACGAGTAACTGACAAATCTTGATCTGTTTAACCATCAACACTGTACACACAAACCCACATCAACAGAGCACAAGTCTTCATCAGAAGAGGAGAAGACTGATAGATTACATGATGCACACTTGGATATCAGCTATGGATCTGCAAATGCTATAGTGCATGATAACTTAGGTCTGGTTCATTGCTGATTAAGGTAGCAGTGCAGAGCTGGATTTGAGAGCAGCAAGGAATGTAGAAGCTAAGGGAACAAACCAAGAAGTGCATCACCCAGCAGGGGACCTAGTGAAGAAGTGATACAACCATGTTCATTTGCCCAGTTACCAGCATTAAAGGATATTTTACTTTTACTTGTTGATTCTGTTTCCCCTTTTTGGAAATCCTTCTGAAACCATTGTACTTTTGCATACATTGCTAGACATGCACATCAAAATGTAAATATAAAAACTATGTTACATCACAAAGTTAACCAAAAAAAAAAGTACTTTTCTTTCTCTGCTGAGAAGTTCTGATTTGTTTTTTAAGGTAATTACCACCGTTTATCATTTTAACTTTGCTTTATGATTAGCCAACAAATACAGACTGCCAACCTCTCAAACGAAAATGTCAAATATCACACTTCTGGACACAAGTGTAATCTCTGTACATAAGAACTCTGATCCAGGTCAAATCAGGGGGAAAAAATGTGTCATCAGAAATGTCACATCATTCACAGAATTCAGCAGCAGAACTGGTAACATTTGTTTCTCATCACTGACACATCCTTCTGCTGTTAACATTCACCTAGTTTTTAAAAAAAGCCCCTAAAGTCTGTTAACATTCACCTAGTGTAAAAATAAAGCCCCTAAAGTCTGTTAACATTCACCGAGTTAAAAAAAAAAAAAAGCCCCTAAAGTCTGTTAACATTCACCTTGTTTGAAAAAAAAAACCCCTAAAGTCTGTTAACATTCATCTAGTATTAAAAAAGCCCCTAAAATCTGTTAACATTCATCGAGTATTAAAAAAGCCCCTAAAGTCTGTTAATATTCACCTAGTACTTTTGTGTACATTGCTAGATATGCACATCAAAATGAAAATATAAAAACTATGTTACATCACAAAGTTAAAAAAAAAAAGGTACTTTTCTTTCTCTGCTGAGAAGTTCTGATTTTTTTTTTAAAGATAATTACCACCGTTTATCATTTTAACTTTGCTTTATGATTAGCCAACAAATACAGACTGCCAACCTCTCAAACGAAAATGTCAAATATCACACTTCTGGACACAAGTGTAATCTCTGTACATAAGAACTCTGATCCAGGTCAAATCAGGGGAAAAAAATGTGTCATCAGAAATGTCACATCATTCACAGAATTCAGCAGCAGAACTGGTAACATTTGTTTCTCATCACTGACACATCCTTCTGAGGTTAACATTCACCTCGTTTTTAAAAAAAGCCCCTAAAGTCTGTTAACATTCACCTAGTGTAAAAATAAAGCCCCTAAAGTCTGTTAACATTCACCGAGTTAAAAAAAAAAAAAGCCCCTAAAGTCTGTTAACATTCACCTTGTTTGAAAAAAAAAACCCCTAAAGTCTGTTAACATTCATCTAGTATTAAAAAAGCCCCTAAAATCTGTTAACATTCATCGAGTATTAAAAAAGCCCCTAAAGTCTGTTAATATTCACCTAGTACTTTTGTGTACATTGCTAGATATGCACATCAAAATGAAAATATAAAAACTATGTTACATCACAAAGTTAAAAAAAAAAAGGTACTTTTCTTTCTCTGCTGAGAAGTTCTGATTTTTTTTTTAAAGATAATTACCACCGTTTATCATTTTAACTTTGCTTTATGATTAGCCAACAAATACAGACTGCCAACCTCTCAAACGAAAATGTCAAATATCACACTTCTGGACACAAGTGTAATCTCTGTACATAAGAACTCTGATCCAGGTCAAATCAGGGGAAAAAAATGTGTCATCAGAAATGTCACATCATTCACAGAATTCAGCAGCAGAACTGGTAACATTTGTTTCTCATCACTGACACATCCTTCTGAGGTTAACATTCACCTCGTTTTAAAAAAAAGCCCCTAAAGTCTGTTAACATTCACCTAGTGTTAAAAAAACCCCTAAAGTCTGTTAACATTCACCTAGTTTAAAAAAAAAAGCCCGTAAAGTCTGTTAACATTCACCTAGTTTTTTTTTTAAAATGCCCCTAAAGTCTGTTAACTTCTTCTTCTTCGTTCGCTTCTACCACCAAAACCGCACTGTGATCCTACTGAATTTACGCCTGTGGTCCTCGTTAGGTCCCATGTTCTCCTGTGTGGTCCTCGAAAGGACAACACGAGATCCACGAGAGGACCACAAGGGGTTCAGAGTATCACAGGGCTTTAGCCTGTATTCTTGGTGGGTCTCAGAAGCGGGATTGCGTGACACCGTGGTTTTCGTTGCACCAGTTTAGTCTTCTCACCGGAAAACCTCGACGTGTTTTGAGATACCCGTGTATCACCACCGGTTGCCCATCCAATCCGCAGTTGGACTTTCTCACCGGAAAGCCTCAGCGTGATTAGGATACGCAAATATCCCCGCCGGGTGAGAGGTGGTTGCCTATCTAGACTGCCCTGGTCCAATGTCTCTGGACTTCATCATTTTGCGATCGTGGCCGCTACCCTTCCTAGTTGTGACCAGGATGGAGCTTTTGTCCAGGACGACGAATCCTCGCCACTAGTGACTTCCACCCCTGGTTGAGCCGGTTTAGGCATATTATCCCAGTATGGGCGTATTTGGGACGTGACCGACCTCTAGAGCAGAGGTACTGTGACATGCATAGCCTTCACGATTCACCCCTGGTGTGAGCCGGTTTAGGCAAAATTCACCAGTATGGGTGTATATCAGGCGTGACCGACCTCTAGAGCGGAGGTGGCATGACATGTCTAGCCATCAAGTTCCATCCCTGGCGTGCGCCGGTTTAGGCAAATTTCACCAGTGTAGGTGTATTTCGGACGTGGCCGGCCTCTAGAGCAGAGGTGCTGTGGTATGTGTAGCTCTCGCAGCGATACTACTGGACATACCGATTAAACTTCACTTTATCCTTTCCGCCACCTTTTCACATCGGCACTGCACAGCAACCTTTATTTCTTTTCAGCATTTTCTTCCTTGACCGGGAGGAGCTTCACTCCACGCGCGGCATTCAAAGAGCCTCGCCAGCAGTGTCTTATCCTCTGGGACAAGCCGGTTCATGCATTTCACCCGATATGACCGCATTCAGGACGTGGCCGACCTCCAGACCAGAGGTGCCGTGATTTGACTGCTTGCTTCGCTTTATCCTTTCTACCACCTTTTCCGCAGTGATGCTGCGCGGCAACCCCATTTGCACCTTTCTTCATTGGCTGGGAGGAGCACCGCTCCATGCATGGCAGCTGAAAAATCTCGCCAACAGCGAGTCTATTAACATTCACCTAGTATTAAAAAAAACCCTAAAGTCTGTTAACATTCACCTAGTATTTAAAAAAAACCCGAAAGTCTGTTAACATTCACCTAGTATTAAAAAAAGCCCCTAAAGTCTGTTAACATTCACCTAGTAATTTTGTGTACATTGCTAGATATGCACATCAAAATGAAAATATAAAAACTATGTTACATCACAAAGTTAAAAAAAAAAAAAAGATACTTTTCTTTTTCCGCTGAAAAGTTTTGATTTTTTTTTTTAAAGATAATTACCACAGTCTACCATTTTAACTTTGCTTTATGATTAGCCAACAAATACAGACTGCCAACCTCTCAAACGAAACTTCTGGACACAAGTGTAATCTCTGTACATAAGAACTATGATCCGAGTCAAATCAGGGGGAAAACAATGTGCCATCAGAAATGTCACATCATTCACAGAATTCAGCAGCAGAACTGGTAACATTTGTTTCTCATCACTGACACACCTTTCCGCTAAACTCTGTTAACATTCACCTATTTTAAAAATCTAGATCGCTTGCTAGCACCAACACATATTTTTTGTTTTAAAATATCCCCGATTTTATAACAGATCAAAAATAAAAATTCAGCTTGTGTGAGGTGTGTGACACAAGAATTATACTAGCTTTTGGAAAAAAATCTAGGAGTGGAAAAAAAAAAAAACAAATATTTAAAATACCAGGGTATATATGACATCTTTATTTGAATACAGCTGTCTCACTGAATCAAAAGTTCAATGCCTGTGCATATGTCACATATAGTTCAACATAAAAAGTGGGATGCACACACCAAATTAGAAAAATACTTTATAGTTATATGGAATACTTCCATTTTTTATGGTAAAGATAATGCAGACTTTCTGCAGAACTCTCAAGTTTTATTTTTTACCCTTGCTAACTGCCTACCCAGCAGCACATGCTGCCTTCCAACTTCCTAAATGTAAAACAGTTCTTTATAGACTTACACTTAAGCACTGGGGAACATCACCATAAGAAATAATGCACTGCTGGCAGAAATGCATGTGAAGCCATTGACCTTTATATTGAAGAAAGTCGTTGGTGATGGTTGGGGTATGTGCTCCAGATAACTGGTGAGTCATTAACAAACTCAGCACTGAGATGGACACCTTATGGGTACAGGAGTAAGTACAGACCAAAGGAGACATGGAGATGACGCGTACACCATATCCCTATGTGCCTCTAAGGCATGACAGGGTTAAAAGGAAAGAAGAAGATGGAAGACCTAGGCAGGGCAGACCGGCATTTGTGGGACAACTTGTGGAACCATGTGCCTTGGGCACTTAATGGTTCAGAGACAGATTGGGGAATATGTTTATATGAAGATTAGGAGAGACGGGTTTGATTAAATAAACTGTTATAAACATTGAAAATGAATGAAATAAACATTAACGCTAAACAATTAATACTATGAGAGAGAGAAACATTGAAATTCTAATCAGTATTACCATAAAAGCCTCCACTGTGAGAGGGAATGTAGCAGAATAAAGCATAATTTGTCTGTCCTTTGGTAAATGGCCAATGATACTGTCCAACATGCCTTTAAAGTCCTGGGATAAAAGCTTATCTGCCTGTGAAATGTAGCACAGAATATACAAATAAAATATGACTCATTCTAACAATAAATAATTGATTACAAATCTCAATAACATAATTCTAATAGCAAACATATATAAGTTAAAAAGAAACATTTACACAAAACATAATTCCAGCAACTCATTAAAAGTTGGCCAGAAAGTAACAGTGAATGTAAGCTAACAAAACAAGTAACAAATAAGTAAGAAAAATAAGATTCTAGGCTTCAAAAAAAAAAAAAAAATATTGATTTGGCACAAAATAATGGCAGCCAAAAGTTTCCAGTGTTTCTCATTGTATGTGACTTGCTGAGAGGTCAGATCTACTCTAGAAATCATGGCTATCAAAGATCTACCCTGGGAATTATATAAAGTCACAGACTTCAGCTGGAAATCACAAAAGGTCGAGTCCTGCTCAAGAAATCTGCTAAAATAGAAAAAAAAAATCACAATGGTTCACCTTCAACCAATTTGATGCCTGTGTTTCAAGACTAGTTTTGTTTCAAGACATTATTACTCTGGTTGTCTTGTCTCCATGTCTATTGCTAGGTGACTGGTTATCCTGTCTCCATGTCTACTGCTGGGTGACTCAAGTGACTGGTTATCTTGTCTCCTTGTCTACTGCTGGGTGACTCGAGTGACTGGTTATCTTGTCTCCATGTCTACTGCTGGGTGACTCAAGTTGGGTGACTCAAGTGAATCTGGTTGTCTTGTCTCCATGTCTACTGCTGGGTGACTCAAGTGAGTCTGGTTGTCTTGTCTCCATGTCTACTGCTGGGTGACTCAAGTGAGTCTGGTTGTCTTGTCTCCATATCTACTGCTGGATGACTCAAGTGACTGGTTATCTTATCTCCATATCTACTGCTTGGTGACTCAAGTGACTGGTTATCTTGTCTCCATGTCTACTGCTGGGTGACTCAAGTGACTGGTTATGTTATCTCCATATCTACTGCTGGGTGACTCAAGTGAGTCTGGTTGTCTTGTCTCCATGTCTACTGCTGGGTGACTCAAGTGAGTCTGGTTGTCTTGTCTCCATATCTATTGCTGGGTGACTCAAGTGACTGGCTGTCTTGTCTTCTGTCTCCCTGGAACTGCCAACTGGCGTTCTCTGTAGCTGATGCTGTGAAGATGTTGAGGCACACCATTGTGTCAGTCTGGGAGCGGGTTATGTCAGCTATTTTTTCTTCAGTCCCTGAGTACAGCTAAAAAGCAGGGGGTGTGCAATACTTCTTTAGTAGACTCCACCACCATGGAAACTATGATGATCCCTGCTCTGTTAGGCTAGCGGGTACCAACAGAGAGAAGGGACAGGGTCTTGGTCAGCTATGGTTTGCTGACTGCCAAAACAGACAGTGCCTTCGTCCCATCTCTGGTTGGATTAAACTACCAACCTTTACCATGACAGACAAGTGCACTAGACCACTTCACTACTTGGGTGCCCACTATGATGGTGTTTTCTACATCAAAACCACACAGCCAATAGACTTGTCTTTGTACAGATACACTACAATTAATCCAAACACTGGAATACAGCTAAATCAAGACTAGTTTTAAAATGCAGCACATGTCAATCAAGACTAGTTTTAAAATGCAGCACATGTCAATCAAGACTAGTTTTAAAATGCAGCACATGTCAATCAAGACTAGTTTTAAAATGCAGCACATGTCAATCAAGACTAGTTTTAAAATGCAGCACATGTCAATCAAGACTAGTTTTAAAATGCAGCACATGTCAATCAAGACTAGTTTTAAAATGCAGCACATGTCAATCAAGACTAGTTTTAAAACGCAGTATATGTCAAGAGGAGTTTCAGAAATAAAGTAAAACAAGCTGGTTTCAGACACTGTATTTTAAAAATGTATTCATTACTATTTACCTCATCCAAAATAAGCGTTGCACAGTTTTGTATTTTCACAAGATTCTTGTTCATCAAATCTAGGATACGACCAGGGGTAGCAATAACAACATGAACTGGAAATGAGGAAAAACTGAACATGTGACTAGTGAGCATGAGGAATTAAAACTTAAAATCAAAGTGCTGCATTTTGAACTTCCAGTGAAACGGATGAATACAGTACATTCACTTCTGAAGTGTCTAGGATCTGATTCTAAACTGAAAGAACAGTTTTGGTGTCTTCACTTGACTGCTTTCTTCTTCTTCTGTATCAAGATATGAAATGAACAGGTTTTTTTTTTAAATTATGGAATAAAGAACCAAAGATCAAAAAAGAAAGTGGGCCATAATGTTTATTCCAAAGCATTCCACAAAAGTAGGCTCCATGGTCATGAGGGAACATAACTTCTACCCAAACTGCCAGACTAAGGTATTGTGTTAGGTTGTTACTAGGAATGCTACAAGGTCACAGGATTCTCAGCCCCTGGTTTTGATGTCAGTGACATTTACATAGCAGTTATATAAGACCCTAGTCTGGTGACAGTGACATTTACATCACAACTATTTAAGACCCTGGTCTGGTGACAGTGACATTTACATCACAACTATTTAAGACTCTGGTCTGGTAACGGTGGCATCACAACTATTTAAGACCCTGTTCTAGTGACAGTGACATTTACATCACAACTATTTAAGACTCTGGTCTTATAGCACTGACATGGAATCCTCAAGGAAACAGAAAAAGGAGAAGACCTAGACTTATTTGAAGAAGAGAAATTATGGCAGTGCTCTGAGACAAGGGATACACATGGAAGGAAGCAGAGAATAATCCCATGAACAAGGATAACTGAAGAGTCTTTATCCATGGCCTATGCTCTCAAGGTAGTGAAAGGCGAAGATGATCATCATCTAAGACCCTGTTCTGGTGGCTGACACATTTACATCACAACTATATAAGACCCTGGTCTTGTGATAGTGACATTTACATCACAACTATATAAGGCCCTGTTCTTGTGATAGTGACATTTACATCACAACTATATAAGGCCCTGTTCTTGTGATAGTGACATTTACATCACAACCATCTAAGACCCTGGTCGGGTGACAATGACATTTACATCACAACTGTCTCGGACCATGACAGCCAAGAAAACCAATGAAGAAGTCTTAAGAGAGGCCGGAGTTAAAAAGCAAATTACAGCAAAGATCAGAGGCAGACAGCCGAGATTTATAGGACATTTCCTGAGAAGAGGAAAATTGGAACACGCTGTGGCAACTGGAAAAATTGAGGGGAGAAGAGACAGGAAGACAGAGAGAGAAGTTAGTGGGTGGGCTGTCTGTGTGGCTAGGAAGAAAGTCACTGGTGGATCTCACAATCAACGCAAAAGACAGGGAATTGTGGAGAGAAATGATCACCTATGCCACATGATATCTAAGACCCTGGTCAGGGGACAGTGATATTTACATCACAACTAGCTAAGACCCTGGTCTGGTGACAGTGACATATGCATCACAACCACCACAGACCCTGGTGAGTGACGCCTGCATCACATCTATCTAAGACCCTAGTCTGGCGGCTGTGACATTTACCTCACAACTACAAGGCCCTGTTCTGGTGATAGTGACATTTACATCACAACTATCCAAGACCCCAGTGAAGTCACAAAATACAAATTAAGAAATGTTCCATGCTGGACAAGCAACCAGACCTGTGATATGTTTGGCAAGCATGCCAGTCCTGCACAATAACATCTTTGACTAACCTGGTTCAGTCAGCCTCATAATATCATCCTTGAGGTTCGTGCCACCTGTTGTGACCATGCAGCGACAGCCAATATATTTGCTCAGCTCAATACAGATCTGACTAGTCTGCAGGGCAAGCTCTCGAGTAGGTACTATGATAAGTGCTGAAACAAGAATAAAACAGATGTATCCAAAAGTCAAAATGTACTCACATGTAAGTATCCTGACAAAAGTTGCATGCTTTTTTTTTTAAAATTGGGGTTACAGTGAGTAGTGGAACCGATATGCCTAACCTTTGACACAAGTTTTCTACTGCCTGACTCCCAATTCCTTCATAAATGGTACATTTCTACCAACTCTAATTCCACTCAAAATTGCTTCCAACTATGGGTCTTCTATTACTCTACTGTCTGGTTCCTGATTCCTTCATAAATGGTACATTTCTACCAATACTGTTCAAAATAGCTTTCATTCCTTGGCTCCTCTACCACCTGATCTGCAGGACCTGGAAAGCTTCATTGTCTCTCCCATGACCAATTCTATCAAACCACATCAAAACAAATTCCTCTTCCTTTGTGGCACAGAGGGGAAAAAAACATAATAGAAAATAAAAATGTCCTGACACAATTGGTTAAGATCTATGAAATGTAATTTTAAAAAAAAAAGTCATGGGAAAACTAGAACAACTTGAGCCGACTCATTTTGAAAAAAAAAAAAAGATCCATATAACAGAGATTGTGTATTCTGCTCCATGATAAACTGATAGGAATAAGGATTGCAACACTTCACATCTAAGCTTTTTTTGTTTTTCTCTTATGTATGGTTACAAACTGTCTCCTTGATACACAAACAGTTAACTTGTAACAGAAAGATCAAATCAAAAACAAACCTTGAACCAAGTTTTTTGTAGAATCAATCTTTTCAAGGCAGGGAATGGCATATGCTCCTGTTTTGCCTGTTCCATTTTTAGCACGAGCCAGGATGTCCCTTCCTGTGAGTGCAATAGGAATGCTAGCTTCCTGAATGGGAGAAGGTTTCTCCCAGCCCTTTTCAAATATTCCCATCAGCAGGTCACGTTTCAGGCAAAAGTCCTCAAATTCATTACCTTTTGTGTTAGTGACATCCTGTAATTTCCCAAAGTAAAGAAATAACATAGGACATGCAATGAGAAGAGGGGGCATTGAAAATATTATAACAACAGGAAAAATAGAAGGAAGAAGATCAAGAGGAAGACCAAGAGAAATGATATTGGACAGTCTAACGGGATGGTGTGAGAGGAGATCACCAACTCAGCTGATGGCCTGCATGAAGGATCGTGTACACTGGAGAAGCATAATAGCCAACGCCAGTCGGCACGGCACCTGATGATGATGAAAGAAATAACATTACTGTCAGCTCCCAACTAGATTTAGACAGTTCAAGAAAAAATGTGACATTTAAGTTTCATATATCTGGCTAGATGAAAATGTTTATCAAAGGAAAGTATAATAAATACACAGACAGTACAGACAACAAGTAACTATAAAGATTTCATTACAGAACTTGACTGAATTTCAGGCTCCAAAATTTTCAGGCTCTGAAATTTCTGACTACAAGGCTATATACGTTTTTGGGGGGGGGGATGCAAAGATGAAATCATCAAACAAGAAGAGAGAGGCAGTGTGCATGCATGACTGTGAGAAAGATACATTTAATCATTAACATATTTTATAACAATCCTAGCATATTTGCAAGCCAAACGGAGAAATAACCTCTGCTCATACTGTTTATGTCCAACATAAACCTCTAAAGGTTTCTGGAGGTAAAGGAAACCCTTTTATGCCTTAGAGGCACATAGGGGATAAAGGTGCTAGTGCCCATGACCTCTCAGCACATCAGAGGGTGATCATGCTTGGCTGCCTCTCCTTCCCCAGCTCTAGAAGAAGCCAGATACCCATCTCTACAGCCTGGGGAACCTCTGCCCAGATTAGAACCCCCCCCCCCACCCCAACCTTCACCATGAGAGACTAGTACACTAACCACTATGCCACTCAGATGTCCACATAAAACTTACAAAAAAAAAACTCTGCAAATGGTTTATGTATGTACAATGTTATTACAAAAAACCTAAAGACAAGCATATTGAGTAGCTTGCAGGATGCTGAATACATGCGAATGCCAAACTACCTTAAAGCTTTGTGTCTGCATAGCCTGCCATGACTGAAAACTTCACAAGGCATCAGAACATTCTTATCCAACATGATGGAGTCACACAGAACATTGATCAATGCTTCACTTACTGATGTTTTGATCCTTTTATCTGGAGGTGGAAGTTTCAGTTTAGCTTTCCAGCCAAGCTCACTGCTGAAACAAGATTTTAGTAAGATCACTGATAAATCATCATCATACAAATGCAATGTGCTCAAGATGCTACTAACAATTTTCTTCTACCAACTAAATATACAGATAAATGCAAAGATATTAAATACCGAGGAAGAAGCCCTGCATGAAAGGACAGACAAACCGATAACATCAAAAACAAGGATAAAGTTCAGCTCTCCAAGGTGTATCATCAAGGAATTTACTGCACAGGATGAGTTTCTCATCAATGTACCAGTGCTGCATGGTATTTTAAAACAACCTTATGACATGGACACAATGTAAAACTTACAAATCAGTGAACAGTATTCTAAAAACAAGACATAACATGAGTGAGGTGTGAAATTCTCACATTACAATTCTAAACTGGTGAATAGTACAGACGGGCCTCGACTCGAGTAGTATTCAGTATGGTTTTCAGTATCATCGCGAACAAGATAGTCCCATAATCGCTCCACCACCTGTACCAGTGAATATCACGCAGAATGTTCATAGATGGTTCCTCGCATCACTCCTCAATGAGGACGCCACTTCTGGAACTACAAAAATTCAAATGCGAAACTAATCAGCGTCACCCTCACACAAATTCCACAGCTAAGGCACCAAGTCGAACCAGAACACACAAAGAACATCACACAGTTCATCACTGGCCGAGTAGACATAATGAAGAATCATTACCGCTGTCTGCGCAAAGTACACTCCTCACAGTAGTGCCATAGCTCTAAGCTCAGTAGCTCAGCACACAGAACCAATTGGCTTGGCTAGATTCAGACATATATAAAAACTTCCACTAAATTTTACAGAAAATGCAGGTAACAAAATACTACAAAATAGTATGCAACAACATACAGCTTCAAGTTATGTTTTTTTTTTTTAATGACTCATGCACAGAGTTGCAGACTAATCAACTTGTGTAAGACAAGAGCTTTCTGTCTTTTAAAAAAGACCCCTATAACACTGAAAAATGGTTTGCTCCACTTTGTTTCCTGAATATTTTCAGTTTTTTTTTGGAAAGATTAAAATTTTTATTTTGTTTATTTCAGCAGCTGCAGGGTACAAGCACAATGCTATGGAGTCACGGTTGTGAAGCTAGAAACAATTTTTTGCCAGGAGTTGCAGTTTTTCATTTATGAAATACTTCAAAGTCAATACTTGGCTGTGATGGTGAATTTTTAAATTACTGTTTTTCTTTATAAGCAGTTTTCTTCTTCATATACACAACTGCCTATTTCTGCCTCTCAGATAAACTGGAGTTTTTTGGGGTTTTTTTTTTGTCTCTAGCGCCCATCTAGAACTGTAGAGCTTAGCTATTCTGCTTGTTTCACTGGGCCTGTTGGTACATCTTAGCTCTTCCCGTGCCGCAGGAAGAAACACGGACATTCCATTTGGTGCCAGAGTAAAAGCATGGGTCTTGATATGTATCAGGGGCATAGCTGGAAAAGTGAATGAAATACAATATTTCCATGCTATGTGTACTTAATGTTTCAAAATAACTAAAAATGTATGAAGATTTCATAAATGCAAGTTTGTTTTTTTTTAGGGAAAAAAGAAGTAATGTGATGTTTCAGACAATAATTGTGTTCTGCTTACCACTGGCTAGGGCTAGGGTACAGTACGTACCATCTGAGATGATTAGAACTACCAGTCGATTTCAGTGGTCTGGTCACAGGGTATGTCCATATCCCTATCTACATCACCAAAAATTGAAAACTCACGATGATCACTTTCATTTTCTCCCTCGTTACTAGGCACTCTTCGGTCATGATGAACAGGGTCATAGGAATGTGCACTAAATGTTTACAATCTAAACGTTATGCCGGGTTTTTAATGAAACAAAGCATGTAATGAAATACAGTCACATGACAATATAGACACAAACTGGAAATGACCATTTTTAGTCACTAGGCACGGGAAGAGTTAGTGTTGCAGTTTTGGTGCATGTCTTCCACAGTTTAAGATGCCTGGGCACATGCACAAAACAAAGAATTTTCAACCTTGAACTTTGCAGATGCATGTGATTTTGAAACTACGAGCAATCATCTTTCACCCAGGTCAAGAAAATCATGCCAGTAACACTTTACGATAAATGACAAAACACCATATAGTTGAAAATGTCAAAACAAAAAAAATTTTTTTAAAAACACAGAATGAAAGAAAACTGGCAAAAACAAGTGCATACTTCACATCATTATGTCTGTTTTCCTCCTTTGTGGCTGCCATTTCCAAACAAACACGGGGACAATGCCAAAATCACGAGAATGTGCGGGCACAAACTATCACAAGTTCACTCTCAGCTGTGAAAACAAGTTCATTCAGGCTGTTTCTGCTTTTGATTATTTTGGATAATCACAGATAAAGCTGGTTCATAAGAAATCCACTTGAGCTTGTCCAACACAGCAGATATCTTTGCTACACAATAATCATTGGCTTTCTCCCCACAAAGCTAGACATTAACTGTTTTAGGTAACAAATTTATGTGGAATCAGTCAATACTGATTTATGTCAAAGTATATACAACAAAACATGGACTTCCAGCATGTCAAGTCTCCTTGATCCTGCAGCAAAATGTTCATTCACAGATAATGCCTGGTACGATGCTGCTGTCCGCTGAAACCTACTGCACAGAGTAATCTAATAAGAGAAGAAAAAAAAAAAACAAAGCTGATGAATCAAGCCACAATTATTAGTTATAAAGTGACAAATCCAAAATAATGTTTTTAAAAAATACATTTTAAAATATAATATAATGTAATATGAAGCAAATATCACAGCAGTATTGCAGAGTCTGGAGTAGAAAGAATGGTACCAGTTTATGAAATGGAATCAAGTTAGTGTTTAGACTTAAAAAAAAAAAAAAAGATTGTGGAGTCTGAAGTTGAATATCCATTGCCTCAAAATATCACACATAAATGACTGTCCCTGTGGGAATGTATCCTGCAAACCTGTCCAACCCACTCAAACCTCCGAGCACAGATCTGGCCCGAGGGAGAGGAACTGAAAGAAAAGCTATGAAGATGGTCATCTTCATCAGGGAGACTGGGCTGCAGATTTAGCATGGCCAAACTGCCTTGAATGCTGAAGAAAGAGCTGAAGATCTGGCATGACTCCACAGCCTTTGTACCACAGTGCACTACAAAACAAACGCAACTTAACTCTTGAGGCTTCTGTGACTGGTTTTTTTTCCCCTGAAACTTTAACAATTTTTTTTTAAACTATAATAACTGTTATGACTGCCTGATGCTACTTGGCAGGCAAAACATGGTTATTCAAAACCTTGACCAACTTTCGCCCTGCTGTCCTGGTTAAAAAAGCTGTGCCACAGCAGCCTAATGAAAGATGTGAGAATCGATATGGCCCCTGTCGTTAAACTACAAGGCGAGAGGACTCTGGAATTAGATTAAAAGTACAATACTGTCGACACAACACCCTTCGATAGAACACAATCTATAAGACGGGCAGTTAACAACATACAAGCCCTGCAGAACAATCTCTGATGCATAATTACAATTCTCTACTATACATGAAAGCCAGTCTCCTCGCAAGGTAAACGTTTTGGTAGACAAGAGAGGACAAAGAAAATGACACTAGACCTGAAAGGCTCCTTCCTCGTAAATCGTCTTTACGTTGATTTTCATCGAATATTTGTTTGTTCTGCATTATTTTTCCATAAACAATCAAAATTCTACGATTATCTTTCCTGCACTGTTTAAATTTGTTCGCCGAAATATTTCGACTGAAAATTTAAATAACAACAAAACGAAAGCAACGTATACAATAGAATATTCGCATGCATTTTATGAAAAAGAAACCCCTAAAATGTTCTATAAGTTTTTAATATTGTTCGAGCATATCAGAAAACACCATAAGATTTTATATTTAAATGCGATTGTAGAAGATTGGATGCTACCCAAATTGTTTTTACCTTACAAAGGCAATCAAAATGGCCGATGCAAAGGTTCCACCTTCATAGCCAGTTGTTCTGTGGCGAATGCTGCCAAGTTTAGCTTTGGCGAATTCGAAACTGAAAACAGTATTTAACCGCAATTTTACTGAAAACCACCAGACTGCCCAAAAAGTTGTAAATACTGAGTTATATTTATTTTTCAAAATTTGAGAAATAATCCTAAATGTATATATATAGTGTTTTCTTTTAAATAAATGTTGCGGTTCAGCAGCATATCAGAGAAATGATGACTTGGGTAAAACGTTATAATACTAAAATAAAAGGAGGTGTATGGTTCCGTTTTACAAAAAGATAGAATGAGGAAAGTAGACAGAAACAAGAATGACAGAAAGTAAGATGAGTATGTATGAAAAAAAAACATACAACAATCCAATATTTCAAAACATCCTTTTTCATGGATCACATACAGAAACAATATATATTTTTAAACCACGAAAAGTAGATACAAAATTAAACATCTAGCTTTTTTCGCATCTTTGTAGGAAATATGGGCACAAAAAAGCACTGTACATCCAGATTTTGTCACATTATTGTCTGCTGCTGATTAGATCTGAAACTAGCTATTTAAACATTGATTCAGAGCACGAAAATCTTCATATCTTCGTCTCTGTTATTTTTAGTTGTGATGATGCAGTCCGATATAGCGCGGATTGACCAATAGCTGACTGGCTGCGTCAAAGCTGGCAAATCATAATCAACTAAGACTTGGCTCCACGTCTTCGTTGGTATCCCCTGAAACAGGTCTAGCCTGGCTAACGGAGCATATGGCAGTGGAGTCTGCTAAAGAAGCATTGCACATAACCTGCTTTCAGATCTATTCAGTCAGTCATTTGCGTGTCCATTGCGGAACTTTGCCTCCCTAACGGCTCTCCTGTATGCCTCTCGGTTGTAAGCAAGATTCCCTGCTGCTGGTGCATCCATTTGCAGATTATCAACGATGTCTTGCAGCCATTTTTGCCTTGGTCTTCCTCTCTTTCCTTTTCTCATTATGTATCCTTCCAAGACGGTCTTCTCTAAAATCTTATGACGTTTAATGTGTCCAAAATATTTAAATTTTCTCTGTTTAATCCTCTTTACTAGCCAGCCTTCTTCAAGTAGCACGGCATGATATTTGAAGAACTCTTCTGTAACATTTATGTTCAAGAGCATTTATGTGTTTCTCGGTTGTTTTGCTAAGTGTCCAGATCTCACAGGCATATGTTGTGATGGGAAATATGCATGCCCTTTAAAAATCTTATTTTTGTAGTTCTGTCTGTTCCTCTCCACAGCTTCTTTAGTTGTTTTACTTTTTGAAGAGCGATAGATATCCTCCTTCTAATTTTCCTCGTTGTATCTCCATTATTAGTTAGTAATGATCAAAGATATTCAAAACTCTCCACCTCTTCTGGATCTACTCCAAATTCGACAAGATGCTGTACCTCAACATTTTCACCGCGTCAGCTGAAAAAAAAAAAAAATCCTGCAGGGAATTCTGGGTAGACAGAACAATATTTCTTTGAATTGTTTGTCTATATACCTATCACAGCCGGCGATATCTGTCTATGTGCCGTGCCGGTGGGGTTTAGCAGTCATGTTTTTCCTATCCTTGATATGCCTAAACGGTTTCTGATCGTCGACCTAAGTTATTTTACTCTTCTTCTACTATCACGTTAAACTTATAATTTATTGATTTGAATCCATGTTGTCTGGCTATACCGATTGCTACATTCTTTATTTTATTGTGTCTTGTCTTATCTCCTTCTCGTGCACATTTCGTTTCAACGCTGAATGGACAGTTTGCTATGCATAGAAAGATATATAAAAGGTTTATTGTTGTACTTAAATGAATCCAAATCGTTTACACATCTTTAAATTTATACGCTTTCCGTGCTTTTTTTTTTTTTTTCTAGAGCCCCCAGAAAAGCGTTTTCGCTCACTTGGTTGCAGTATTCCCTGGTACGACCTTTTCCACACTGCAACAACCCCCACCCCTCTATTTTCCTCAATGTTCAAGTGCGAGAGTGGGGGTGTGGTACCCCTTCCCACCACTTCGGGAAACGGGGGGGGGGGGGGTTTGAACTGATAAACAGACATGAATATGTGTAAGGAATTTGGCTTGCGAGGGTGACGGTTCGAAACAAAATTTAAATCATTAATACATTTGCTTCAGTACTCACCCAGCGGGGATATATTGATATCCAAAACACGTCGAGGTTTTCTGGTGAGAAAGTCCAACTCTAGACTAAACTGATGCAATGAAAACCACGGTGTCACGCAATCCGCTTCTGAGACCCACCAAGAATACAGGCTAAAGCACTGCGATACTCTGAACCTCTTGTGGTCCTCTCGGGGATCTCGTGTGGTCCTTTCGGGGACCACATAGGAGACCATGGGACCTAACGAGGACCACAGGCGTAAATTCAGTAATATCACAGTGCGGTCTTGGTGGTAGAAGCGAACGAAGAAGAAGAAGAAGAAAGCCCTGCGATACTCTGAACCTCTTGTGGTCTTCTCGTGTGGTCCTTTCGGGGACCACGGGACCTATCGAGGACCACAGGAGTAAATTCAAGAAGATCATGGTGCGGTCTTGGTGGCAGAAGCGAACGAAGAAGAGGCTTCAGTACTGTAGGGAAAGAACCGGAAGATGATATAAAACAACCAGACTGGAAAATAATAAAATACTGAGACCGAACGTCAAATGAAAAGAAAACCCCACACAGCTGGTGATATAGTTTGGATGCATTAAGCCAAAACGTTTTACTTACAAACCGAAATTTGTGGTGATATTGACAGTCTGAAGCCGATTTATGCGTTCTTCAACGATATCCAATTTGGCACCTGAAAATGTTAGCAGAAGAGTAATAATAATATATATATATTTTTTTTACAGAAAGATGCAGAGAATATCAAAGTCAAAAGCACAAAAAGCAATAAATTATGCTATTTAAAATAAAAGAAATAACAGAATAAAAAAATGGTATGCTTGAAATTCTCTACTGCAAAGAGCGGAACAACGACACAGCTTCTCCAGGTCATTGGGGGAAGTTTCTTTATGGCCCAGGTTCTTCCGTGGGTTGTATGCTGATGTTGTTACGAACTCTCTCGCTCCCACTTCTACAGCTATCACTTTTGCCTTGACTCTGCCCACTGCCTTAGTTGCTTGACCAGATCATTGTACTTCTCACACTTGAATAAATGCTGCTCCTCTATTCTTGTTTCATATGGAACCGTAAGCTCGATCATTATTAGTTCCTGTTTTGATGTGAAGTACACTACAATGTCAGGTCGCTTTCCTGTGTTCTTGGTGACAGTTAGAGAAAAGAAATATAATAAAAACTTTTGAAAGGTTAATGACTGAATAGTGGGATTTAAAAACATTGCTATTTACTAAATAAAGTAATATTAGTGAGACACTGCCCTTTTATTGTTGAAATGCTGGCATTGTATGGAGGATAAATTTATTTTGTCTTGTCTTCTTCCTCCATTACACTAGATATGTAAGCTTTTCTCAAGATTGGTGGATTCCACCCTATTGCGGTATACATGGGAATGAAGCAACAGACATTCTGGCAAAAGAAGGTGGCAGATTACAATAACCAGATACAATCAAGACCTACGAGGAAGCCGAATCTGTGATGAAAATAGCATTCAAGAATAAATAGACAAAAGAACACACTCAATAATTAGTGTATAAGTATATAACTATACACGAAGCACTGCAGTAAAGCTGTGATACCAGAATGTATAAAACAGGAAAAAGTAGGAGCAGCTTTATTACTTAACGATGACATTTCGGCGTGAGCTTTAATAATACAAAAACATGTAGGACGAAGAAATAGAGAGAGCAGATAAAGTATAGATTCACATGAATACTATTAAAAAAAATTGTTTTTTAAAGAGTACTTAGCTGTAAATTGTAAGGTGTGACTTGTCCGGCGGTGTGTGTCAGGAATGGATTAGTAGAACTTGGAGACTGTTTAAATAGAGACCTGTGATATATGGTCGGTGGGTTGTAACTGGGGGTGGTGGATGGAGAACTGGGGAGGAGAGAGAGAGAGAGAGAGAGTGATACAATGTTGACCTATCTAGGAGAAGTTGAAACAGATGATTGGGGAAGAGGGGTTGCAAAGTGATGCTGTGAGGAAGTTTGAAAAGTAAGAAGGGGCGGACTTAGTGGAGAGGTACTATAATGACTGAAGAGAATGTTAAGTGTAGCTAAACAGCGAGTTTAACCCATGTGGCTACAGCGTCCCATAATTTTGAATGCAGCGGTTCTCAAGCGCCAGGCGGCTTGTGTCATCTGCGTTACATTGTTTGATGGCTGTTACCAGAAAATCAGATTTGCCTCTGTGGTTGGGGCCATTGAAATGATTTAGGACTGGTTTCGAAGCATGCTGGGTGATGTCGTACAGATGTTTTTGCATGCGGTCCCCTAATCTGAGGCCAATCTCACCAAAATATGTTATCCTGCAGCTTTTGCAAACGATGACATATAAAAGAACACACTGTCTACCAGAAAAATGACACTCACTACCAACTTAACAGAGAGGAGCAAGTGATCATTTTTCGCCCCAGCAATGATCCCAGCAGAGTGAGGTACTATCTTTTCAACATGCTCAAGATCGACCTGACCGATATGTGCACATGTGCACCCGTAGAAAGATGGGAGAACCACATACAAAAGTGACCAATATATAAGGTGCAGAGAAAACAGATATAGACAGCGTTCTATTACTTTGCAAACTTGGGGGTGGGTGGTGGATGGAAAAATTGAGTACTCAGGTGAACGAAATAGCTGTCAGCGATCCATAACTGACCGTTTGCGCCAGAGTTGGCGAACCATTGCTGAGCAAGACCCAGTTCCACCTCCCAGTAACCTTGGATATAAACAGTAGTCTGGTTGAGTGAATAAGGATCGCAATGGGAAGGTGTGATCGTTAATTAATAAATCTGTTCCTACTTTTATTTTAAATAGTCTCAACAACGGTATCAAGTTACGAACATCGCAGTCGCGACTCTCTGATTTATTGACAGTCATCAGGATTTTTTTGGGGAAAAACCCGCGTTAATGCACAATTTCGAAACAATTCATTTTGGACTATGTTGGCCAAGCTGGCATACTCATCATTGCCCAAGAGAGGTTACGTTTGGAAAATATTTAACTTATGGGGTCAAACTATGCACAACACCAGCTCTTTCGTTGTGTTTTTTTTTTTTCTTCACGATTCGGCCATGTTTAGTTCAGATTTCGTCTTCACAGCGACCATGTAGACAGCTTAATCCTCTAAACGGCAGCCCGAGGAGTGCTGGTAAGTTAGTGATTACGTTTACGTAAGTTTGTGAACCGGTTTATCGCGAAACCTTTTCTCCCCACAGACTAGAAAAGCCAAAGATGGTAGCTCCCCGTCGACGGCAAAAGTGGGTCCGTCCGTTCTCGCAGCTTTTGTGTGTTCAGGTTGCCCTCATTATCAACTTCTGGGGGACGTGCCGGCTCAGATCTCATACCGTATCTGCACAAAAACAATGAAAAATGCGTCTTATTCCTTTTCCATGGCAATACGGCACTAGCCTGTTTTGTAAGATCTATATTTCTTTGTTTCTTTCTTCTTCATTTTTTTATATGCGCTGGAAGCATGGACTTATGACAGGACGAGGTAACATGGAGGGCCCAGACACCTGTAACCCCCGGTTAGTTCAAACCTTGTCACTTCGGACCTACCTATTTCTGTGCCTGGCCTGGTCCCTGTCTCTCAAGAAGAAGAAGAAGTCCATTCCGTGAAATCGTCGGTCGTTGTTATTCACTTAACCATGTTATCACATAGACATGTACAGAAGTTGGGGTTATTATTTCCTCCCATCATCCATTTCTTTTGCTGGTACAACCGTTTACTTTAAAGTTGGCAGACATGCTCAAATGAATGAAGAAAGAGAAAAATAATCAACTCAAGCTGCGCTAATAATTGTTTGTTTTTGCTTGCAGTTTGTACACCCAGGGCTCTTCTCTTGCACTCATATCTCAGGAGGTGTCGCAGACAATCCTTCCATTGTTCGCCGGCCTTATCTTATCATGGCATAAAGTGCGCCCTCTTTTTTTCTCAGTATGATCCAGTATCATCTTTCAAGTGAAGTGGTCCAGAAGATAGTTCCATGGCTTGCCCACCCACTCTGTGGACGTGTCAAAGCCAGCGCAGCAGGCACAAGCTCCCACACTGTCCAGTAATATTCGTGCTTCAAGATTTTGAAGTATTTTTCAGATTCTGAAACTCACGCATTCTTTGCTGTCAAAATAATAAATGTATAATTTGTAGTTTACTCATTTTTTGTACATTGCACACTTGATGAAGACTTGTAATAAATAACGCCTGTTAATGCTATGCTATAAACTAAACACTTGATGAAGGCTTAAATTTTTGTTCAGAAATTTAAACGTAAGAATCGGGGATCATCACATTCATGACAGTCCCAAATGCTTTGGCATGTAGCCCAACATCCACTGAAGCATTTACTACTAATCTCTCTGAACCTTAAGTGCCCAGGGCACATGGGGCTTCCGCAAGGGTTTTCCACAAATGCCTGTCTTTCGCCTTTTTTTCTGCTCTTGCCCAGGTGAGCCCTCTATTGCTCAACATCCTTTCTGTTGTTCTTCTCCATGTCTCTTTTGGTCTACCCTTACTTCTGCTCCCCTGTGGTGTCCATCTTAGTGCTATTTTTGGTAGTGAGTTGTCAGTCATTCGGAGCACATGTCCCAACCATCGCCATCGTCTTTCCTCAATAATTGTTGTCAGTGGTTTCATCTGCATTTCTGCCAATAAGATGTTATTTCTTATGGTGTTTGGCCAAAATATTTTTTTAATTCTACGTAAACATTTAGTCTGGAAAGAATTCAACTTGTTTTCTATGGTTTTGGTGATTTTCCAGCATTCACTTCCATAGAGTAGTACACTTAGAACATTACTCTTAAATATCCTGATTTTCATATTTATGCTTAGTTTATTTGATTTCCATATATTCTGCAGCATTGCAAAAGCCTGGTTTGCTTTAGTAAGTCTGCTGTTGATGTCCTCTGTGCTGTCTCCATTTTCTACTACTCTGCTGCCAAGGTATACAAATTCGTTGACCTCCTCCACTAACTTGTTATCTACTCTGAGTACATTTCTGTTGTTCACATTTTGCTTCATTAACTTTGTCTTTCCTACGTTGATCTTTAGTCCTATGTTGTTTGCATTCTGGGTTAACTTGTTTATTTTATCTTGCATATCTTTGTGACTGCTTGATAATAGACAAATGTCGTCCGCAAAGTCAAGGTCCTCCAGCACTGTGTTAAGGGTCCATTGTAATCCTCTGCGTTTGTCTGATGTTGCCTCCTTCATTAACCAGTCTACTGCCAAGATAAATAATGTTGGTGATAGTACACATCCCTGTTTCACTCCTGTTTGTACCCTAAAGCTGCTGGAGGTATGTTCTCCACAGATAACTTTGCACTGAAAACCCTCGTATAGGGCTTTGATTACATTAACTATTTTATGGGGGAGGCCATGCCATCTTAGGATTTTCCACAGTGCATCTCTGTTGACACTGTCAAAGGCTTTCTCAAAATCTATGAATAATGCATATGTTGTGCTATGCCATTCATTTGCCTGTTCTAATATTTGTCTAAGTACAAATATATGGTCTATGCATGATCTTCCTTTCCTAAATCCTGCCTGCTCTTTCCGAAGTTTTTCCTCAAGTGTTGGTACAATTCTGTTGATGATTATTCTGCAAAATACTTTACTAGTGAGTGGCAGTAGGGTAATGCCTCTCCAGTTCCCGCAATCTCTGAGGTCACCCTTCTTTGGTAGTTTTACTATAAGACCAGTTTTCCACTCCTCTGGGGCTTTTTCTAAATCCCAAATTTGTTGTAATATCCGGCAAAGTTGTTTTGGTGTTTCTGTTTCTTCTGCTTTCAACATCTCAGCAGTCACTTCATCTTCACCTGGTGCCCTGTCTGATTTTAGCATCTTTATCGCCTCTTTTACTTCATTTATTGTTATTGGTCCTGTATTGATGTTTAGTTCCGCTTTTGCTTCAGGTATATCTATTGCTTGTGTTCTGTTTAGTAGGGTGTTAAAGTGTTCCCTCCATCTTTCAATTTTTTCTCTTTCTCCACTGACCAGTTGTCCATTTTGTGTTCTTACTGCACTTTCACATCTTGTATTGAAGTTACCTGTCATCTGCTTTGTGATTTTATATATGGTTTTCATGTCATTTGTATATGCTGCTTTCTCTGCTGTCTCTGCTAAGTTGTCATAATACTGACATTTATCTTGACGGCATGATTCCTTCACTTCTTTGTCTTTTTGTGCATAATTACTTAAAACTCGTTCTTTAAGCCGTTGTGATTTTGTGTTCAGTAATTTTTTCTTGATTTCTTTTCTTTGCTCTATCTTTTCCCATGTGGTCTCACTTATCCATTCCTCTTTTCTCCTTTTCCGATATCCCAGCACCTCTTTTGCTGTTTCCTGTAGTGTTTTATTGAACTCTAATATGGACATTTCTGCTTCGTCTTGTAGGACACTGAAGCGGTTCTTAAGTATTATTGAGAATTCATTTCTTGTTTGCTGGTCTATCAGTTTTCTTGTATCAAAATGTATCTTTCTGTGTTCTCCAATTCTGGCTTTCCTTAATTTTAGTTTTATTTTTGCTACCAGAAGGTTGTGATCACTTCCTATATCTGCTCCTTTCCTTGCTCGCACATCTTGTAGTGACCGTTTCCACTTGTTGTTTATTAGTATGTGATCGATTTGGTTTTCTGTGGTTTTATCTGGTGACCTCCAAGTCACCTTATGGATGTTTTTGTGTTGGAAAATTGTCCCTCCGATGGTCATCATGTTTTCTTCACAGAAACTGCACAGTCTTTCTCCATTTTCATTTATTTCTCCGATTCCTTCTCTTCCCATGATTCTTCTTCTATCTTCATTTCCTTTACCTACTTTTGCATTGAAGTCGCCCAAGATGAGTAGCATATCATGCTTGGGTATTGTTTCTACTGTGGCTTGGAGGCTGTTGTAAAAATCTTCTTTTAATTCCTCTTCAGCTGCTTCTGTTGGTGCATAACAAACTATAATAGACAGCTTCGTGAATCTTGAGTTGAACCGTGCATATAATAATCTCTCATTTATTGGGGTCCATTTCAGCAATGCTCTTGATGCTTCTTTTGTTATAATCAATGCTACTCCTCCTTCATGAAGATCTTCTTTACCTGACCATATTATTGTATCTTCTGTGTGCTGTGTTGTTAATTTCCTTCTGCCTTGTCCTGTCCATCTTGCTTCTTGTATTCCTAGTATGTCTAGTTTGTATCTGTGCATTTCCTTGATGGTTTGTGCTAGTTTTCCAGTCTGGTTTAGTGTTCTTACATTCCAGCTGCCTATATGCATCTTTTGTTTAGGTTCCAGGAGGTCTGCAGTCGGGCTGGGGACTTCCAGTGGCTGGCTTTCATCCACAACCTTCATGGGCTCAGTTTCCTGATACGCATTTCTCCTTCCACCTGCATTTGCTTTTTCCCTTGCTTCTGTTTCTGTAGCAGTCTGATAGTTTTTTACCAGATAGGGTTGCTGGCCCTATGCTGAACCCTCCTTAGTCGCCTTTTACGATCATGCATGGTAGGGTACAGTGGTCCTATTCTTTGCAGATCCCGGGTACCACACGGGTAATTTACTACTAATGGTTCCTGTCAAATGTTGGTTGTTGATTTTATGTTTTCTCCTGTGAAGTTCAGATTTTCTGCCAACACCCTTCCTTTGTCCTAACATAATCAATCTCCATATATATATATATATATATATATATATATATATATATAGTCCATCCACTAACTATACTCAATCTCCCACAGCTTGTCCAAATGGTCTTGGCAGTGTCTTTTTGTTTTTGTTTTTGTGCCTGTCTGTGTTCTGTGCTGTCAAGAACAATTGTGCCACTTTCATTCATTCGTTAGAAGACACAGTGCTCAGCCTGAACGAGAAAGTGTCAGCAACCCGTGGCTGGCTGCTTGTGTCAGGGATGATAGATCAAAGGTAACCAAGATCTTATTCTGCCTCTCAGTGCCACCCCTCCCCCCCCCCCTAGAAACAGACATTAGTCTGGTTGACAGGTATTGAAATGAGAAGGTCAACCATGTCATAAAAATACATCATGCCAAAGTTGAGAGTGAACAGTGAGGAAGAATAATTCATTCATGTTGCTGTGATGATAGTTGTTGGTGATCATGATTTTCCATTTTGTTTGACCATTTTGTATTTCTGTTCCAACCAATAGTTGCCTTTTTTTGTGTCACTTCATCAGGTTTTTCAGGAAATTGTTTTCTCTCTGTATTTCTCTTTGTATTTCTCTCTGTATTTCTCTTTGTATTTCTCTTTGTATTTCTCTCTGTATTTCTCTTTGTACTTTCTTTCTTTATGTCATGCTTTTTTTTATTCCCTGAGGGTTTCCCAGTGATTGTTAGACTCTTTCTTTACATGACATGTCTGGAGAATTTTGATTTTGATTTTCAAACGGTTTTAACCTGTTGGGAAATGAAGAAGCTGACAGAATTACCAAATCCAATAGCAGGCAGCCACAACATCACCAGCCTGACTGTAATCAAGCATCAGTACAAGAAGCTATGGACTGACCAGCATAATCCACTGTCTGGTGATCAGATGCCACAGGTCTCACATCAAGAACAAGCTACCATCTTCAGACAACGAATGGGACACTGCCAGTTGTGATCACACCTGTATTGCCTCACCTTGTTCACACACTTCTGGCTACACATGTAAAACAGGCATCCAGACTCCAAAGTACATCCTGCAGCTCTGCTCCCACGACCAAGGAGCCCAAGCTTTGACCACAAGATGCTGCAGGTGGAAGACAAACTTTGGGGTGCATGACCTCCGAAAGACTGCCCAATATTTTATCCAGACAATAGATGTAGATGTCTGAGGGCTAGAACAGTGGAGCACAGAAGAAGAAGAAGAAATGGTTGTAGCTAGTTGTCATTAGGCAGTTTCTCTGAGAACTTCTTTGATAATTTTTTTTTTTTTTTTTCCCTAGTTGTCTAGTATCTGTTACTGCTGTTTTCTGTTGTTATCAGTTTGTTTATTATCCAAGTGTCACAGATACTATTTTTTTGTTTATTATCTAAGTGTCACAGATACTGTTTTTTTGTTTATTATCTAAGTGTCACAGATACTATTTTTTTGTTTATTATCTAAGTGTCACAGATACTGTTTTTTTGTTTATTATCTAAGTGTCACAGATACTGTTTTTTTGTTTATTATCTAAGTGTCACAGATACTGTTTTTTTGTTTATTATCTAAGTGTCACAGATACTGTTTTTTTGTTTATCTAAGTGTCACAGATACTGTTTTTTTGTTTATTATCTAAGTGTCACAGATACTATTTTTTTGTTTATTATCTAAGTGTCACAGATACTATTTTTTTGTTTATTATCTAAGTGTCACAGATACTGTTTTTTTGTTTATTATCTAAGTGTCACAGATACTGTTTTTTTGTTTATTATCTAAGTGTCACAGATACTGTTTTTTTTTTTTATTATCTAAGTGTCACAGATACTATTTTTTTGTTTATTATCTAAGTGTCACAGATACTGTTTTTTTGTTTATTATCTAAGTGTCACAGATACTGTTTTTTTGTTTATTATCTAAGTGTCACAGATACTGTTTTTTTGTTTTTATCTAAGTGTCACAGATACTGTTTTTTTGTTTATTATCTAAGTGTCACAGATACTGTTTTTTTGTTTATTATCTAAGTGTCACAGATACTATTTTTTTGTTTATTATCTAAGTGTCACAGATACTATTTTTTTGTTTATTATCTAAGTGTCACAGATACTGTTTTTTTGTTTATTATCTAAGTGTCACAGATACTGTTTTTTTGTTTATTATCTAAGTGTCACAGATACTGTTTTTTTGTTTATTATCTAAGTGTCACAGATACTGTTTTTTTGTTTATTATCTAAGTGTCACAGATACTGTTTTTTTGTTTATTATCTAAGTGTCACAGATACTATTTTTTGTTTATTATCTAAATGTCACAGATACTGTTTTTTTGTTTGTTATCTAAGTGTCACAGGTATTATTTTTTGTTTATTATCTGAGTGTCACAGGTATTATTTTTTGTTTATTATCTAAGTGTCACAGGTATTATTTTTTGTTTATTATCTAATTGTCACAGGTATTATTTTTTGTTTATTATCTGAGTGTCACAGATACTATTTTGTTGTTTATTATCTAAGTGTCACAGGTACTATTTTTTTGTTTATTAACCAAGTGTCACATGTACTGTTTTTTTTGTTTATTATCTAAGTGTCACAGGTACTATTTTTTGTTTATTATCTAAGTGTCACAGGTACTATTTTTTTGTTTATTATCCAAGTGCCTCACATACAGTACAGCCCCGTAATACTCCTTTTTTCTCGCTATGAAGGGTAGTGATGACTTAGTTTGTAAATATCAAGCTTGAAAATCACGTTAATTTAAACCACACATTGCCTTACCTCTGTCTTTTGTTTTTCAGATTCAGGAGTCTTGTTATGTGAGGTGGTCAGTTTTTTTTCATTTGGGATCTTCTTCTTGAAAGTCTTGTGAATGGTGAACCAATTTGTGGCCATGGCAGAGAGTCGTCGCCATCAAAACTTGTTGCAAAACAACAGCGGCAACATTAACGTTGCAGCATCATCTTCTGCAGCAACTTCTCCCAGTTCGAGCAGCCACATGAACTCGCTCGGCCAGGCAGAGAATGCGGTTATGATACCTCTCAGTGTGGCAGATCTGGATGTTTTGAGGGCAAATGGTGTGCAGTTCAGTGCCACCACAACCCTTAGCAACATTGTGAACAGCAACAGCAACGAAATATCGGGAGGTGATAATAATTTAAATTTATCATTTAGCGGTGGGAATGTTATTTTAAGCAGCACAGTTGATAATAATGCTAATGATGGGCTTCATGGGCCCACGCACTCAATTATAATGGACACAGGAGGCCTTGTGGACCGTCATCAAAGACAGCATAGACAGCTACAGCATCAACAAAACTTTCAAAGCATTGCTCGATCAGGAAACAGGGCCGTGCTTCATTCAAATGAAATCAGCTCCAATGGTATAATGGACCCTCAGAGCCTTGGAACGAGTTCTGTAAGTGGTAATATCATTAGCCTTGGTAATAACGACAATATGATAACCAGCGGGGTGAATTCGTCTGCATCAGGACTCATTCAGGCCCTTGGTGCAGCAGTAAGCAGAGCGGTGGCTTCTGGAAGCTTTCCAAATCTTCTATCATCTTCAATGAATTTGCCACTTTCTGTTAATCAAAGCAGCATCATCAACGGTAGTGAGATTATGGCGTTGAATGCGATCCCCACCAACATCATCAGTGGAGCCAATGGACAGCTACTGCTTAACCAGCAGCATAACCGTCATCAGCACCACCAACCGCATCAGCTTGTTCTTAATCAGGTGTCAGGCTTAGTGGAGGGGGGCAGTATAATCAGCAGCACACCAACAGTCAACATACATCATGCTGCATTAGGCAGCAGCGGTGGTATTGGTAACAGAGTGGGCGATGGTACTGCGACAGCACAACCTGGACAAGGAAATAGGTATGTCTGTCACATTCCTTGGACAAAATTTATTTCTACAGCGAGTTAGTTTACTTTTAGTGGAACAACCAGTCAGTCATTTGCATGTCCCTTGCAGAACTTTGTCTCCCTAACAGCTCTCCTGTAGGTCTCGGTTGTAAACAAGATGCTCTGCTGCTGATGCATCCATCTGCAGATTATCGGTGATGTCATGCAGCCACCTTTGCCTTGGTCTTCCTCTCTTTCATTTTCCCATTATGTACCCTTCCAAGATGGTTTTATCTAAATTATCATGATGTTTAATGTGTCCAAAATATTTAAGTTTTCTCTGTTTAATCCTCTTTACTAGCCAGCCTTCTTAGTGGAACAGTGAATTAGTTTATTTTTAGTGGAACATTGAGTTTATTTCTAGTGGAACATTGATTTAGTTTATTTCTAGTGGAACATTGAGTTAGTTTATTTCTATTGGAACATTGAGTTAGTTTATTTCTAGTGGAACATTGAGTTAGTTTTTTTCTAGTGGAACATTGAGTTAGTTTTTTTCTGTTGGAACACTGAGTTAGTTTATTTCTAGTGGAACATTGAGTTAGTTTATTTCTGTTGGAACATTGAGTTAGTTTTTTTCTGTTGGAACACTGAGTTAGTTTATTTCTGTTGGAACATTGAGTTAGTTTATCTCTATTGGAACATTGAGTTAGTTTAAACCACACATTGCCTTACCTCTGTCTTTTGTTTTTCAGATTCAGGAGTCTTGTTATGTGAGGTGGTCAGTTTTTTTTCATTTGGGATCTTCTTCTTGAAAGTCTTGTGAATGGTGAACCAATTTGTGGCCATGGCAGAGAGTCGTCGCCATCAAAACTTGTTGCAAAACAACAGCGGCAACATTAACGTTGCAGCATCATCTTCTGCAGCAACTTCTCCCAGTTCGAGCAGCCACATGAACTCGCTCGGCCAGGCAGAGAATGCGGTTATGATACCTCTCAGTGTGGCAGATCTGGATGTTTTGAGGGCAAATGGTGTGCAGTTCAGTGCCACCACAACCCTTAGCAACATTGTGAACAGCAACAGCAACGAAATATCGGGAGGTGATAATAATTTAAATTTATCATTTAGCGGTGGGAATGTTATTTTAAGCAGCACAGTTGATAATAATGCTAATGATGGGCTTCATGGGCCCACGCACTCAATTATAATGGACACAGGAGGCCTTGTGGACCGTCATCAAAGACAGCATAGACAGCTACAGCATCAACAAAACTTTCAAAGCATTGCTCGATCAGGAAACAGGGCCGTGCTTCATTCAAATGAAATCAGCTCCAATGGTATAATGGACCCTCAGAGCCTTGGAACGAGTTCTGTAAGTGGTAATATCATTAGCCTTGGTAATAACGACAATATGATAACCAGCGGGGTGAATTCGTCTGCATCAGGACTCATTCAGGCCCTTGGTGCAGCAGTAAGCAGAGCGGTGGCTTCTGGAAGCTTTCCAAATCTTCTATCATCTTCAATGAATTTGCCACTTTCTGTTAATCAAAGCAGCATCATCAACGGTAGTGAGATTATGGCGTTGAATGCGATCCCCACCAACATCATCAGTGGAGCCAATGGACAGCTACTGCTTAACCAGCAGCATAACCGTCATCAGCACCACCAACCGCATCAGCTTGTTCTTAATCAGGTGTCAGGCTTAGTGGAGGGGGGCAGTATAATCAGCAGCACACCAACAGTCAACATACATCATGCTGCATTAGGCAGCAGCGGTGGTATTGGTAACAGAGTGGGCGATGGTACTGCGACAGCACAACCTGGACAAGGAAATAGGTATGTCTGTCACATTCCTTGGACAAAATTTATTTCTACAGCGAGTTAGTTTACTTTTAGTGGAACAACCAGTCAGTCATTTGCATGTCCCTTGCAGAACTTTGTCTCCCTAACAGCTCTCCTGTAGGTCTCGGTTGTAAACAAGATGCTCTGCTGCTGATGCATCCATCTGCAGATTATCGGTGATGTCATGCAGCCACCTTTGCCTTGGTCTTCCTCTCTTTCATTTTCCCATTATGTACCCTTCCAAGATGGTTTTATCTAAATTATCATGATGTTTAATGTGTCCAAAATATTTAAGTTTTCTCTGTTTAATCCTCTTTACTAGCCAGCCTTCTTAGTGGAACAGTGAATTAGTTTATTTTTAGTGGAACATTGAGTTTATTTCTAGTGGAACATTGATTTAGTTTATTTCTAGTGGAACATTGAGTTAGTTTATTTCTATTGGAACATTGAGTTAGTTTATTTCTAGTGGAACATTGAGTTAGTTTTTTTCTAGTGGAACATTGAGTTAGTTTTTTTCTGTTGGAACACTGAGTTAGTTTATTTCTAGTGGAACATTGAGTTAGTTTATTTCTGTTGGAACATTGAGTTAGTTTATTTCTATTGGAACACTGAGTTAGTTTATTTCTGTTGGAACATTGAGTTAGTTTATCTCTATTGGAACATTGAGTTAGTTTATTTCTGTTGGAACATTGAGTTAGTTTATCTCTATTGGAACATTGAGTTAGTTTATTTCTGTTGATCGCTTCTGGCGAGATTCTTCAGCTGCTGTGTGTGGGGTGAAACTCCTCCCGGCCAATGAAGATGCGATGAACACATATAAATGCGATGAACATATATAAATGAATAACATACAGTAATCCAATATTTTGGCAAACACCTTTTTCAAGGTCACGTGCAAAGATAACACAACAGATTTAAATATGAAAAATAGATGAAAACTTAAACACTTAGTTTTTTTGGCCTCCTTGTAAAAAGCTGTTCTTAACTTTTTGACCAAGGACATGGAAGGATGGATGGGAATTTCACACGCAGAAATAGAGTAAGGTCTTTTAACCTGCTTTGATTAACTAGGCCTGCTGCTTTCTTTTCTTATGATAGATAATGTGACAGTTTCAGTTTTCCCACTTTTATGATAATGTGACAGTTTAAAAAAAAAATTTCCATTGTTAAGATAATGTGACAGTTCTGTTTTCATTTTTTTATGATAACATGACTTATTTCAGTTTCCTTTCTTACATTAATGTAATGTGTTTCACTTTTCCTTTCTTATGATAATGCATTTGTTTATCTGTACTTTGTTATGATAATATGATATATTTATTATCTGTTTTTATTTTTTGTTTGTTCTAATTCTGAGCTAAGCAGTCACCAGCCAGTACACTTTTTGTGGCATCTTGCAGGACAGAGACATGCTTTCTTGACATCTCATGGTCCTCTCTCTCCCTGCCTACCTAGCTGCCTACCTACCTACCTACCTAGCTACCTACCTACCTACCTAGCTACCTACCTACCTAGCTACCTACCTACCTAGCTACCTGCCTAGCTGCCTACCTACCTACCTACCTACCTACCTACCTACCTACGTACGTAGCTACATACCTACCTACCGACCTACCTAGCTACCTTCCTGCCTGCCTACCTACCTAGCTAGCTACCTACCTACCTGCCTAGCTACCTACCTACATACCTAGCTAGCTACCTAGCTACCTGCCTAGCTACCTACCTACCTACCCACCCACCAACCCGTCTCCATCTGTCTGTCTGTCTGGTCTCTCTATCTTTCTCTCTTTCTTTCTCTCTTTCTTTCTCTACCTCTCTTTCCCTGTCTCTGTCTGTCTGTCTGGTCTCTCTCTTTCTCTCTGTCTTTCTTTCTTTCTCTACCTCTCTTTCTCTGTCTCTGTCTGTCTGGTCTCTCTCTCTTTCTCTCTGTCTTTCTTTCTTTCTTTCTTTCTCTGCCTCTCTTTCTCTTTCTCTTTCTTGTTCTCTTTCTCTATCTCAACATTTTGGTGTCCAAGGTGCATGGGGCTTCCACGATGGTTTTTCACAGCTGCCTGTCCGTTGCCCTTTTTTTTTTTTTTTTGCTCTTGCCCAGGTGAGCCCTCTATTGTTAACATCCTCTCTCTTGTTCCTCTCCAGTCTTCCTTGGTCTACCCTTACTCCTGTTCTCCTCTCATGGTCTTCAGTCTTTTTGTTATGTCCCAACTGTGTTTTACTCCCCATGATAATGTTTTATAGCCAGTAATGATACCAGTGATATACAAGTATCCATCCGTGTCCTTGGTCAGTGGTCAGTTAAGTAGCCACAACCCAGTACACCTTGTGGTGTCTTACAGGGCAGCAGCAGCAGCAAATTCTGTGTACTTCCCGCAGTCTGCAGCCAGTCTTTGTAGCTGTGCCACGTGCTTTTCGTCTGTTTCTTCAGTTCTTTGCCAGGTTGTCTTTGATTGGCTCCTCATTTTTTCTTTCCCTCTTCCATCCGTTTCATTTCGGTTTTAGCTGTGCTGCTGGAGTCCCTTTGGAGCACTGATATATCTATTTCCAGTGTCATTTTGCTATAATTACATGACTATCTTCATTTTGCTATAATTACATGACTGTCTTCATTTTGCTATAATTACATGACTGTCTTCATTTTGCTATAATTACATGACTGTCTTCATTTTGCTATAATTACATGACTATCTTCATTTTGCTATAATTACATGACTGTCTTCATTTTGCTATAATTACATGACTGTCTTCATTTTGCTATAATTACATGACTGTCTTCATTTTGCTATAATTACATGACTGTCTTCATTTTGCTATAATTACATGACTGTCTTCAATGCAGGTATAAGCAGTGATTGCTTTAACCAGCATTTATCTGTAAATTACTGATTAAAAAAGAGAAACAACAAAAATTCTGGAGGACGTTGGTTACCGTAACTAGTTTATATTATAAAAAGTCTAGTAAATAGCAACAAGTGAAATTGGTTGGAAGATAATCAGGCCAGTAGACTGACAGTCCTCAGTTTGCATGGGGGAGAAGCAGTCAGCTGTGACTTTGATTCAACGTGTGAGTGAGTATTTTGTAAATATTAAATCTCCTGTCAAATTTTAAAAAAAAAAAAAAAAAAAGAAAAAATTTTCACACAAACATTTATTTTCCACTGATGTTTGTCAAATGTGTTTAGTTTTTTACATTTAAAAAAGGTATAAAGTACCGAATATTGTATTGAGAAAACTAGTTTTTCAGAAAGCACTTCATGCAAAGTGAAAGACAGGTACAACTGTATTGGTTTAAAAAAATCCTAGCGCCATCACTGGGTATAAGTATATAACAAAACTGCATACATTCTGTATCCTTGATCTAACCAACATTAATTTATGAACAGCTCTGGGGTAACTGTCACGCTTGGATCACAGCAGCAGCAGCAGCAAATGTGGGTGCAGCCCGACCAGAGTGGATTCCTCCCTGCTGCTGTAAACCTGACAGCTCAAGAAGCCCTCTCCTTGCAAGGAGATCAAGGATCTATATCAATTCAAGGCTCCTCAAGCTCTCAGGATAGAGGTACATCTCTTCAAGAGCTTCAGCAGGTACACATTGATGGCAGCCAGTATCAGGATGTGAGGGCACAGTTTGCAGGTCAGAAGCCAGCAGAAACCTGGAACATTTGAAACAGAGTTCCTCACACAAATCATGTTGTAGAAAAACTTGAAAACAACTTTCTGATCCATCTTCAGAAAAGTGATATTTTGTTCATTGTCATACTTGTGTGCCTTCATCATTGTCTTACTGTGTGCCTTCATCATTGTCTTACTATGTGCTTTCATCATTGTCTTACTATGTGCCCTCATCATTGTCTTGTGCTTTCATCATTGTCTTACTGTGTGCCTTCATCATTGTCTTACTATGTGCTTTCATCATTGTCTTACTATGTGCCCTCATCATTGTCTTGTGCCTTCATCATTGTCTTACTATGTGCCTTCATCATTGTCTTACTATGTGCCCTCATCATTGTCTTGTACCTTCATCATTGTCTTACTATGTGCCTTCATCATTGTCTTACTATGTGCTTTCATCATTGTCTTACTGTGTGCCTTCATCATTGTCTTACTATGTGCTTTCATCATTGTCTTACTATGTGCCCTCATCATTGTCTTGTGCCTTCATCATTGTCTTACTATGTGCCTTCATCATTGTCTTACTATGTGCTTTCATCATTGTCTTACTATGTGCTTTCATCATTGTCTTACTATGTGCTTTCATCATTGTCTTACTATGTGCCCTCATCATTGTCTTACTATGTGCCCTCATCATTGTCTTGTGCCTTCATCATTGTCTTACTATGTGCTTTCATCATTGTCTTACTATGTGCCCTCATCATTGTCTTGTGCCTTCATCATTGTCTTACTGTGTGGCTTCATCATTGTCTTGTGCCTTCATCATTGTCTTACTGTGTGGCTTCATCATTGTCTTACTATGTGCCCTCATCATTGTCTTGTGCCTTCATCATTGTCTTACTATGTGCCTTCATCATTGTCTTACTATGTGCTTTCATCATTGTCTTACTGTGTGCCTTCATCATTGTCTTACTATGTGCCCTCATCATTGTCTTGTGCCTTCATCATTGTCTTACTATGTGCCTTCATCATTGTCTTACTATGTGCTTTCATCATTGTCTTACTGTGTGCCTTCATCATTGTCTTACTATGTGCTTTCATCATTGTCTTACTATGTGCCCTCATCATTGTCTTGTGCCTTCATCATTGTCTTACTATGTGCCTTCATCATTGTCTTACTATGTGCTTTCATCATTGTCTTACTATGTGCTTTCATCATTGTCTTACTATGTGCTTTCATCATTGTCTTACTATGTGCCCTCATCATTGTCTTACTATGTGCCCTCATCATTGTCTTGTGCCTTCATCATTGTCTTACTATGTGCTTTCATCATTGTCTTACTATGTGCCCTCATCATTGTCTTGTGCCTTCATCATTGTCTTACTGTGTGGCTTCATCATTGTCTTGTGCCTTCATCATTGTCTTACTGTGTGGCTTCATCATTGTCTTACTATGTGCCCTCATCATTGTCTTGTGCCTTCATCATTGTCTTACTATGTGCTTTCATCATTGTCTTACTATGTGCCCTCATCATTGTCTTGTGCCTTCATCATTGTCTTACTGTGTGGCTTCATCATTGTCTTGTGCCTTCATCATTGTCTTACTGTGTGGCTTCATCATTGTCTTACTATGTGCCCTCATCATTGTCTTGTGCCTTCATCATTGTCTTACTGTGTGCCTTCATCATTGTCTTACTATGTGCCCTCATCATTGTCTTGTGCCTTCATCATTGTCTTACTGTGTGGCTTCATCATTGTCTTACTGTGTGGCTTCATCATTGTCTTACTGTGTGGCTTCATCATTGTCTTACTGTGTGCCTTCATCACTGTCTTACTGTGTGCCTTCATCATTGTCTTACTGTGTGGCTTCATCATTGTCTTACTTTTTGCCTTCATCATTGTCTTGTGCCTTCATCATTGTCTTACTGTGTGCCTTCATCATTGTCTTACTGTGTGGCTTCATCATTGTCTTACTGTGTGGCTTCATCATTGTCTTACTGTGTGCCTTCATCACTGTCTTACTGTGTGGCTTCATCATTGTCTTACTGTGTGGCTTCATCATTGTCTTACTGTGTGCCTTCATCATTGTCTTACTGTGTGGCTTCATCATTGTCTTACTGTGTGGCTTCATCATTGTCTTACTTTTTGCCTTCATCATTGTCTTCACTCTCTTCACAGACAACACAGAAGGCATTTTTAAATATCAAATCAGGCTGTGCCATTTTATGTTTCTTTCCAGTCTATGGTGGCCTGTTGGCTGAGTGGTTAGGTGTTTGGTCAATTAATCTTGTAGTACTGGATTCAGGTCCCAGCAGTGGGGATTTATTTTCTGGTATCACCACATCAGAAAGGCCTTGAGGTACACCCGGCCACTAAAAATGGGTACCAGAGAAATCTTGGAAGGTAAATGCAGCCAGGTGTGTTACTGACCACATCACACTTTCATGTGGTGAAGGTCTTGGAAATATGGGCCTAATATCATATCCACAATATGCCTTAATGGCATGGAAACAGGGATGTTACCTTTTTTTTTTTTTTTTACCTTACCTCCAGTCTGTACCTGTTTCTTTTTCTTATTTTAGATCTGAAGCCCTGTTATCTCATCAGGATAAAGTTTACTGGTGTTGTCCGGGTTCATATAGTATCCGAAGCCCTGTTATCTCATCAGGATAAAGTTTACTGGTGTTGTCCGGGTTCATATAGTATCTGAAGCCCTGTTATCTCATCAGGATAAAGTTTACTGGTGTTGTCCGGGTTCATATAGTATCTGAAGCCCTGTTATCTCATCAGGATAAAGTGTACTGGTGTTGTCCGGGTTCATATAGTATCTGAAGCCCTGTTATCTCATCAGGATAAAGTTTACTGGTGTTGTCCGGGTTCATATAGTATCTGAAGCCCTGTTATCTCATCAGGATAAAGTTTACTGGTGTTGTCCAGGTTCAGATAGCAGTCCCTTACCTTCTACATCAGATCTAGATTGTGTGTCAGATCATGTTGCATATGTCTGCATGTGTCATACGTTTCTGGTTCCATGCAGCCATATTCCACTTCTGCTAGGGCTTTTGGTTGCACATAATAACTGCAGTCAGTATGGGTGGCATAGAACTGCAGTCAGTATAGGTGGCATAGAACCGCAGTCAGTATGGGTGGCATAGAACCGCAGTCAGTATGGGTGGCATAGAACCGCAGTCAGTATGGGTGGCATAGAACCGCAGTCAGTATGGGTGGCATAGAACCGCAGTCAGTATGGGTGGCATAGAACCGCAGTCAGTATGGGTGGCATAGAACCGCAGTCAGTATGGGTGGCATAGAACCGCAGTCGGTATGGGTGGCATAGAACCGCAGTCGGTATGGGTGGCATAGAACCGCAGTCTTTATGGGTGGCATAGAACCGCAGTCGGCATGGGTGGCATAAAACCGCAGTCGGCATGGGTGGCATAGAACCGCAGTCGGCATGGGTGGCATAGAACCGCAGTCGGTATGGGTGGCATAGAACCGCAGTCGGTATGGGTGGCATAGAACCGCAGTCGGTATGGGTGGCATAGAACCGCAGTCGGTAT
The DNA here is from genome assembly GCA_009760885.1 of Achatina immaculata. Classification (NCBI taxonomy): domain Eukaryota; kingdom Metazoa; phylum Mollusca; class Gastropoda; order Stylommatophora; family Achatinidae; genus Lissachatina; species Lissachatina immaculata. The sequence continues at coordinate 21,451,514 of CM019710.1, forward strand.
GGGTGGCATCGAACTGCAGTCGGTATGGGTGGCATAGAACTGCAGTCGGTATAGGTGGCATAGAACTCTGTAGAGACTGGCAAGGTTCTCTCATCTCTTGAGCTCACCCTGTTGATTGATCATTCTGTTTTGATTAGTTGAGGGTCCCCTTGAAGCCCATGGGCCCTCCCTTAAAACAAGGGATGGCTCCTCGCCCCAGAATGATATACTCCCTGGACTCACCCTCTTATTTGGCCTGGTGACCCATTCTTAATTGAAGCAAGATGCAGGCAAATTGAGCTGGTTTCTCTGCATGAGTATGTGCATTTGCATGTGTATATGTGTATGTAACATTACTGATCAGATAGAAATTTGTTTCTTCATCTTTCTGTTTCATTCCTCTTCTTCTTCATCTGCATTCGAGGCTGTTGATCACATCAGATCCTGATCCCTATCGACATGGCAAAGCTTGTAGTCCTCTCCAGATCCTGGTAGGAGCCCCAAAGCTTTTGCCCCAAGCTTGTGTCCTCTGGCCACGTCTCTTGTCTCAGGTCTGCGTGGTTTGGGCACTCTTGAAGGATATGTTTGGGAGTCTGGACTCCACTGCCACTTGGCAAAATGTCTATGTGAGACATTTTGAGTTGATGTAGGTGACTCTGGAGTAGGCGAAAGAGGATGGTTTGCTGATGTCTTTGTAGTTGGTGTATTGCATCAGGTTCATTGTTGCATTTCAGTTGTTTCTTTCATTCATTTCTGTTTCAGATACTCAGATATTTCAAACTCAAATATAAACTTTGCTGTCATTGTATGCTGTGTTCAGTTAACTCTTCTTTCACTAGGACTGCTGATGTCCATGTCTTTTCCCTCAACTCCCCATATAACCCACATTCTTGTAGTGTATGTCTGTTCCCTCGACTCCCCCATACAACCTGCATTCTTGTAGTATATCTCCATGTCTGTTCCCTCAACTCTCCATACAGCCTACATTCTTGTAGTGTATCTCCATATCTGTTCCCTCGACTCCCCATACAACCTGCATTCTTGTAGTATATCTCCATGTCTGTTCCCTCAACTCCCCATACAACCTGCATTCTTGTAGTATATCTCCATATCTGTTCCCTCGACTCCCCCATACAACCTGCATTCTTGTAGTATATCTCCATGTCTGTTCCCTCGACTCCCCCATACAACCTGCATTCTTGTAGTATATCTCCATATCTGTTCCCTCGACTCCCCCATACAACCTGCATTCTTGTAGTATATCTCCATGTCTGTTCCCTCGACTCCCCCATACAACCTGCAGTCTTGTAGTGTATCTCCATGTCTGTTCCCTCAACTCTCCATACAGCCTACATTCTTGTAGTGTATCTCCATGTCTGTTCCATCAATTCTTCATACAACCTGCATTCTTATGGTGTATCTCCATGTCTGTTCCCTCAGCTCCCCATACAACTTGCATTCTTGTAGTATATCTCCATATCTGTTCCCTCAACTCCCCATACAACCTGCATTCTTATGGTGTATCTCCATGTCTGTTCCCTCAGCTCCCCATACAACTTGCATTCTTGTAGTATATCTCCATATCTGTTCCCTCAACTCCCCCATACAACCTGCATTCTTGTAGTATATCTCCATGTCTGTTCCCTCGACTCCCCCATACAACCTGCATTCTTGTAGTATATCTCCATATCTGTTCCCTCGACTCCCCCATACAACCTGCATTCTTGTAGTATATCTCCATGTCTGTTCCCTCGACTCCCCCATACAACCTGCAGTCTTGTAGTGTATCTCCATGTCTGTTCCCTCAACTCTCCATACAGCCTACATTCTTGTAGTGTATCTCCATGTCTGTTCCATCAATTCTTCATACAACCTGCATTCTTATGGTGTATCTCCATGTCTGTTCCCTCAGCTCCCCATACAACTTGCATTCTTGTAGTATATCTCCATATCTGTTCCCTCAACTCCCCATACAACCTGCATTCTTATGGTGTATCTCCATGTCTGTTCCCTCAGCTCCCCATACAACTTGCATTCTTGTAGTATATCTCCATATCTGTTCCCTCAACTCCCCATACAACCTGCATTCTTGTAGTATATCTCCATGTTTGTTCCCTCAACTCCCCATACAACTTGCATTCTTGTAGTATATCTCCATGTCTGTTCCCTCAACTCCCCATACAACCTGCATTCTTGTAGTATATCTCCATATCTGTTCCCTCAACTCCCCATACAACCTGCAGTCTTGTAGTGTATCTCCCACTGTCACTGCAGGAGCAGGTTGGGCTGTTTCCTATCTTTATTATTCAGTTTGCTTTTTTAGTCTCTGGTGTCCAAATCTTAGTCTAAACAAGATTACAGATAGTCCCTAGTTTCCGGAATCCCACTTTATGATGACTTGTTTTCCCACCACTGGCCCACTGAAACACTAGGGCTTTTTATTGTAAATTTGCAAATATTATTTAGAGTATATGGTACTTATTTAATGTAAAACCACTTATTTTAAAGGTTATGTATAACTTATAGGTCTCTCTAGTTTTTTTTTTTTTTTCTAAACACATTTGTCTAGTGATGGTAAAGTACTGTATGTTTTCTTCTTACATCTTACATCCTTCTTGGGCCGGTAAACGTCACATAGGGCCCGCATGGTAGTTTCCAAGATTTCCTGTCTTCGGCGAGTTTTTCAATCTCATCAAAGGATGTTATGCCTACTGAACTGGTCTCTCTTAATGCTGTCCTCTTTAGAGTTTCACATGGTTGACTTCTTTTTCTTCAGCCTGTTGTGTTCCACTTGATAGCTTGTTTGGGGATTCTCTGATTTTCTTCTCATTACATGACTGATATATGTCCATCTTCTTTTTCTGATCACCCATTGTTCAGCAGAATGACCAATCAACAGGGTAAGCTCAAAGGGTGAGAGAATAGCTTTGCACTGCCTTACATAATTCCTCTCGGAGGTCTTGCCAGTCTCTACAGAGTTCTATGCCACCTATTCTGACTGCAGTTCTATGCCGCCTATACTGACTGCAGTTATCATGTGCAAGCAAAAGCCCAAGCAGACATGGAATATGGCTGCATGGAACCAGAAATTAATAACATACAGAAATAAGTCTGTATGTTTACTCCTATGAAATTCGCTTTGTGTCTGTTTTGCTTTCTGATGTGGCCGTCAGAACAGAAATGTATCAGAAAGTGAAGGTTTCCTGTATTTGTTTCTCTGTCGACATTGCCAGTTTTCATTCTGCAAATAGTTTTGATGCTGCTCAGTCAGTTTGTAGAAAGCTTCAAATATTAAAATCTGTAGAGGAGAATAATGTTCTATCAGCATTGTACCTGATGATAATAATGTTGTATATAATTGGCTCATTTATTTTTTTAAATGATGTCAGGGGTCTTCCATATGCAAGCACAAGGAAATAGGCCAGTTTCCTATCAGGTTGCAGCACATTCCACTTTGGAGCAAGCCTCTCCATCTCATGACTTCCAAGATATTGGGGATGACAGCGAAGCCACACCATCTTATTCTAACATACAGCAAATGTCAGTAGATAACCAAGTGGCAGTGAATGCTGCGGCTCATCTTATTGCAGCCCCAACTGTGGATAGTAGTACCCTTCAGCAGGTAAGAGTTTATGGAATCATGGTGGTGCCTTTTATACAAGGAGTTGAGAGGGAATCAATCTTTTCATGTATAGAAGCAGAGATGACTGCTAGAAAAGGGAATCAGTTTTTTGTAATGATGTATAGAAGCAGAGATGACTGCTAGAAAAGGGAATCAGTTTTTTGTAATGATGTATAGAAGCAGAGATGACTGCTAGAAAAGGGAATCAGTTTTTTTTAATGATGTATAGAAGCAGAGATGACTGCTAGAAAAGAGATTCAGCCTCTTGTAATGATGTATAGAAGCAGAGATGACTGCTAGAAAAGGGAATCAGTTTTTTGTAATGATGTATAGAAGCAGAGATGACTGCTAGAAAAGAGACTCAGCCTCTTGTAATGATGTATAGAAGCAGAGATGACTCAGAGATGATGTGCTTACTAGAGGTCAGTCTCTTTCTGATATGCTCCTTCAGTGTAGTTGATGGAGCAGTGCTTACCATGTAGGGAGGAGTGCCAACACATCTCAAGTCCTAGGTCCCCAGGAGGTCTTCTTAAAGTTCAGTGTTCGCCTTCTCATGTCCAAAGTGCTTTGTCTACAAATCTTCCAGTGTTAATCATATGACACTGTGCAAAATTACTTTACTGTGCACAGTCTTCATTGTTTGTCATTTGAAACATTTATACCTTCAAGAGGTCATTGGTTGTCTTTGTGTTGCTGTATTATATCTTGTTGCTCAGACGCATGTGACTGGCTCGTCATATTTTCTGAAATCCTCTCCCCAGGTCTTCAGACAAGGCACTGTAATCCACTTCCCACCTGACAAAATACTTGTACTTCAACATCGTCATGGCATTGACTGCAACCCCCCCCCCCCCCCTAAAAAAAACAAACAAAAAACAAACAATTCACAGCTCCAGGAAGATGGAGAACTGCAGATTAAAACATTCGCTAAGAATAAGAAATGTCAGTAAAATGCTGTGTGCATTGTTAATCCTCAATTGTAACAACTTGAACTTGAAGAGTGGCCATGCTCTGCTGCTGGCCTCTGCACTCAGCCTTTAACCTGGGTGTTGTTCGTAGGGTATACAGGCTGATGATGCCAACGGCACATTGATTGCACACAGCTCGATCTTTTACAAAGTTCTGGTTGTCTGCCACTGCACTTTGTTATTCCCCGTTCACTTAGTGAGTGGTGATAGGTGCTGCACTCAAAAATTTTTTTGCTCATCTCCCTGTAATTTTGTTAGGGTGGCTGACATGGAGGTCAGCTTTGTCCATTTGTAGGTTGCCCAGGGTCGTTGCTTTGCTTGCCAGCTGATACAGTTATAATAAGCTAATATTGTCAGTCTTTTTTTTTTTTTACTTATATATTTTATGGTGGGAATGCCAACTGCTGGACTTCTGTGAACTGAAAGATCTTCAGAAAAATATACTACCACCACCAAACTGCACTATCACCAGCATACTTCTTCAATATTTTTGGTCTTTTTCCTTGTGGATCTCAAGTCCTGTTTTGCTAGTCATTGATTGCAGGGCATCTGTTTTTTTTTTTTCTTGCATTGTTTAGACAAATAAGCGCAGTATCATCTGAAAATCAAGATCTCCTGGCTGAGTCCCTGGTATCCATTCAGTCCCAGTATTTCCTGCACAGAATTTTTTCATTGTGAAATAAATGGCTGCTCCAAATAGCAGGGGAGACAGAATGCATCCTTGTTTCATGCCCGTCTCAATCTGGAACCATTTGTTCAATCCCTCTTATGTAATAACTGCACAGAAATAGCTGCTGTATTTATCTCTTATGATGTTGATGATTTTTGTTGGTATTCCACACTGTCTCAGAATGTTCCACAGTGAGTCTCCGTGTGTACTGTCAAATACCTTTTTAAAGTTGATGAAGTTCAAGGTGAAAGGTTTTTGCTCTTCAGTATGTTCCTCCAGTATAATTCTTAGAGTGAAAATTTGATCAGTCAGCTCCTTCCTTTTCTAAACTGTGCTAGCTCTTCTCACATTACAATATCCACCACCACTTTGATTCTGTTCGTAATGATTTTGCAGAATACTTTCAAGGCAACTGATAGAAAGGTCACCTCTCTCCAATTATTGCATTAACTGAGATTGCCTTTTTTTTTGAATTTTAACAATAATACCTTTTTTGTCCACTTCATTATAGAAGAACTGGACAAAGACTATACATTCCACAAACTAGCATAAGGAAAAGATAGTGACAGGTTGTATACCCAGGGATCATAAAAGTTGAAGTCTTATCTTTTATGGATTCAACTGTCATTATTAAAATACTATTCTCTTCCATCCTTCCTAGGGTTATCAGTTTGTCTATGACGCAGAAAACCGTGTACTGACGGTTCAGAGGGTGATGTCACCATCAGATTGTACAGTCAGCCAATCAACACTCAGTCTAGAGGGGTCAGAGGCGCAGGCAAATGCGTCTCTACTACCTATAGTAAGTTACCTGCTTAAGTTTATCATATCTCTACTACCTATAGTAAGTTACCTGCTTAAGTTTATCATATCTCTACTACCTATAGTAAGTTACCTGCTTAAGTTTATCATATCTCTACTACCTATAGTAAGTTACCTGCTTAAGTTTATCATATCTCTACTACCTATAGTAAGTTACCTGCTTAAGTTTATCATATCTCTACTACCTATAGTAAGTTACCGTTTATCATATCTCTACCACCTATAGTAAGTTACCTGCTTAAGTTTATCATATCTCTACCACCTATAGTAAGTTACCTGCTTAAGTTTATCATATCTCTACCACCTATAGTAAGTTACCTGCTTAACCACTTCGCCACTCAGACACCCGAGCATGAAATAAAGGAAATATTAATTGTTATTGTTGTTGTTTTCTCCTCATTGTTGTTGTTCTCCTCCTCCTCTTCCTTGTTTGTGAGAGCTGCCAATTTTCTAAATAACTTTTCATAACGATTAATCAGTGTGTGCTAAAGCTCAGTTGTGATTGTAGCATGCAGTATGTGCTATTGTAGAGGATGTTCAGCTGCTGTCCGTGTCTTTGCTGAGGTATAGGTTACCAGATTTTACTTGTTTTAGGCTAATATCATCACAGTCATTCCCCTTTATTCATTGATTGACAGCTGTTTAGCGTGTAACGTCTGTTGATTTTAGTCCTCCCAGCCCAGCCAGTCCTACACGATGGTACATGTCAGTTCCATGCCGTCGTCAGAGGTCAGCACATCATCCATGGCAGCGATGCTGAGCGCACACGGTAGAGCAGGTGGTTCTGGGATAAGTTCCCTCAGCCATGGCCATGCTGCTTCTTCCAGCCACAGCCTGGTATCTGTGTCAAAACTAGAGGTAGGGATTTTGTTGGGTTTATTACTCCACCTCTTCCTCCTCCTCCTCGTGTTCTTCTAGTTCTTCTTCAGTCTCCCTGGAACTGTGAGGTGGTGTTCTTTGCGGCTGATGCATTGAAGATGTTGAGGTACAGCATCATGTTCACTTGGGAGCGGGTTATGGCAGCTGTTATTTCAGCCCCACGGTGCAGCTAAAAAAAGCAGGGGCTGTGCAGTACTTCTTTACCAGACTCCACTGCCATGGGGACTGTGACTGAGAGTACCAAAGAGGAGGTGAAGCAGGGTTTTGGTCAGCTATAGTTTGCCAACCCCGATGCTAGCATGCCAGCTATAGTTTGCCGACCCTGATGCTAGCATGTCAGCTATAGTTTGCCAACTCTGATGCTAGCATGTCAGCTATAGGTTGCTAATTGCCAAAATGGACAGCATCTTCAGTCATTCAGTCATTTGCATGTTCCTTGCGGAACTTTGCCTCCCTAACAGCTCTCCTGTAGTCCTCTCAGTTGTAAGCAAGATGCCCTGCTGCTGATGCATCTATTTGCAGATCATCAACAATGTCTTGCAACCATCTTCGCCTTGGTCTTTCTTTCTTTTTTTCTCATGATCTTCAGCCCCCACTGAACTTATTGATTTGTTGCTGTCCTTGCTCCACCTCCCTGTAGCTGTGGTCAGGATGTTCTTTGTAGCTGAAGCAGGAAGGTGCTGAAGTACAAACGTTGTGTTTGATGGGGAGCAGATTGCAGCAGCTATTTTAGGAGGTCCAGAGTAAAGCCGAAAAGCAAAGAAGGATACAGTGCTTCTTTTTCAGACTCCACTGCCGCGGGGACTATAGTGATCCCTGCCTCATTAGCCAGACAGGGCCAGTTTCTGGGGGCACTAACAGAGAGCTGGGACAAGATCTTGGCCCACTTCAGTTTGCCAGCCATGATGGCAACAGTCAGCTATGAATCCCTGACAGCTGTTTTATGCTGCATCTTCATTCCCATTAATATGTTGAAATTAGTGTTAATGAGCTCTTAACTAGAAAGTTATGGTTGACACAAAAAGACACACAAACTATTAATTAATAATATTAGTATTTTATAATATGATGTGGTCTTATCTTTGTGCAACAGAGGGTTGGAGATGGAGCATAACTCACTATCTTGAGAATTAGAGATGGAACATAACTCACTATCTTAAAGTTAGAGATGGAGCATAACTCACTATCATGAGAATTAGAGATGGAGCATAACTCACTATCTTAAAGTTAGAGATGGAGCATAACTCACTATCTAAAAGTTATAGATGGAGTATAACTCACTATCTAAAAGTTAGAGGTGAAGCATAACTCACTATCTTGAGAATTAGAGATGGAGCATAACTCACTATCTTAAAGTTAGAGATGGAGCATAACTCACTATCTTGAGAATTAGATAACTCACTATCTTAAAGTTAGAGATGGAGCATAACTCACTATCTTGAGGGTTACAGATGGAACATAACTCACTATCTAAAAGTTAGAGATGGAGCATAACTTACTATCTAAAAGTTAAGGATGGAGCATAACTCACTATCTTAAAGTTAGAGATGGAGCATAACTCACTATCTAAAAGTTAGAGATGGAGCATAACTCACTATCTTAAAGTTAGAGATGGAGCATAACTCACTGTCTTAAAGTTAGAGATGGAGCATAACTCACTATCTTGAGAATTAGAGATGGAGCATAACTCACTATCTAAAAGTTAGAGATGGAGCATAACTCACTATCTTGAGAATTAGAGATAGAGCATAACTCGCTATCTTAAAGTTAGAGATGGAGCATAACTCACTATCTTGAGAATTAGAGATGGAGCAAAACTCACTATCTAAAAGTTAGAGATGGAGCATAACTCACTGTTAGTGTTTGCCCTAAGTTACCTCTGCCTGAACAGCTTCCATAGTATCTGGTGGTTATGATGATGCTTAGTTTGTTATTATAAGGCTGATACATTTTTTTGTTTTCTATGTGTGATATATTTTTTGTTTTCTGTATTTCTCCTGCTAGAAAGTTGAACTTGATGGAGTTGCTGAATGTGATACCACACAAGAGGACCTTGAATTTCACCAGCACCGTAAGATGTTTTTCTGTTTTAATTTATGAAAAATGTAACAAAGCGATCCGGCTGTGTAGGCCATGAGAGATGATGTGATTGTCAGGACTCGTAAGTTGAAGCCAATGAAGGTTCAGTAATATCTCCCTGAAGTGCTCTGTGAAATGGGCTGTTGTGTCACTGAAGCTTGATGAAGCAGAAGGCAAGGAAGCCCTGTGATGGCTTAGAGACATCAAGGCCATATGATGCTAGTGCCCATATTTTCCTTGATCTCTTGGCACATGAGGGGGTGACAGCCATGCCTGTTCACCTTTCTTTCCCTAGGTCAAGGAAGAGCCAGGTAAGCATTTCACTTCTGAATGACTGGGATATCTGTGGCTGGATTCTAGGATATCTGTGGCTGGATTCTGGGATATCTGTAGCTGGATTCTGGGGTATCTGTGACTGGATTGTAGGATATCCGTGGCTGGATTGTGGGATATCTGTAGCTGGATTCTGGGATATCTGTAGCTGGATTCTGGGATATCTATGGCTGGATTCTGGGATATCTGCAGTGGGATCCATATGGCCAACTTTCATTATCAGATAAGTGCACTAATCACTTTACTGCTCAGTTCCCCCAGTAGAGATCAAAATTTGTCTGATTCTTTGTCCTGTTTATGTTTCTATGAAGAAGGCTCCCGCCGAAATGTCACATTGTTGTAAACGTTAAGTAATAATGCTGTTACTACTTTTTTTCCTTGTTTATACATTTTGGTATCACAGCTTTACTGCAGTGCCTCGTGTATAGTTGTATACTTATATGCTAATTATTTTGAGAACCACTTGAAACCGTCAGTCAGGTCAAAACTTCAGTTTTCTTAGTTCTTATGTGCTGTTACAGCATGATAATGCATGGCCTGGTACAGCTTCAACAGCTTACCCAACTACAGATTTATATTTTAAGTGTATTCCACATTCAGCATATTCCCCTGACCTCACACCATGTGATTAGCATGTTCTTGGACCCCTCGAGGAGACATTAGGTGGGAAGAATTTTGTTATGGATGGTGAGATAAAGATGGCAGTGCACAGGTGACTGCACATTCAATCAGACTTTTTTTTTTCCCTTGAGGAATCCAGGCATTAGTGAAGCAGTGGCAGACCTGGATTGAATGTGGTGGGGACAGAGTTGAAAACTGATACGTTTTCAGTGCTTTCTGTACATTTTATATTAATAAATAATATTGCAGTTACTTTTTGACTCGTTCTCGTATATTTACAAATAATGTGTAATCCCAAGTTTAAAGCTTGCATCAAGGACATAAAGAAACCACGTTCCTGGTCTGGTTTGATGCTGGTGTTTCAAGACCTTCATTGTGTCATTACCTGCTAGTAATTTATATTTGCAGTTGTAGGGAGGTCTTCAGTCAGCCAGAATTAGACCAAGTTAATTACATGCGGATGATCCATTCTGAGTGTTGGAATTCATATTAATCTTTTTGTTTGTTTGTTTATTTCCTTCTTTCTTTTCTTTCTTTCTTTCTTTTTTTCTTTCTTCACTCTAAAAAGGGTGATACATGTCTTTTGTCATGGTTTATAGCTGTTCACTCAACCAGACTAGTCCGTTGCTAGGGATCACCACTGTAATTCGAATAATGTCTTGATCACTCAATAACCGCCATCTACTCTGCTTGACTGCTGCATCTTCAAGCCCATGTAAGTATGTCTGATAAGTATACACGGTGGGTGAATACAAGTGAAGGTGGCAATTAGGCTGAGTTGATGATGTCTTGAACTCAAAGCATCTGGGTCAACTTCTGTTGCTGGGACTCTCCAGCTACCCAGTTGATGCTTGACACACAGTGTTGAGGACAGATTGGCTCTAAAGATAGAGAAAATTTGCATACACGGTGAGGTTCACTGGATTACACTGCAGACTTGGCTGTCAGTGGATAAAGAACAAAATAGAATAGCATGCATTATCATAAGTTATGGGACTTTACCTGAGTCATAGTATGTGGACAAAAATTGATATAAAATTGCAAAGCAAGGTTTGTATAACTTCCACTGCAGGCAGCCCCTCATATCTGGATACCTCAAACAACATCGACGACGACCAGTCCTTAGACTCCACATCGTTACATTCCACGATACAGGGATCAGGAGTGGCAACTTCTGGTGAGGTCATCATGGACTCGACACTTGACAGCAGTGATCTGACCACCCTGCACCCTGTTACCATGGCAACTGGAGAGATTGTTAACTCCCAGCATCCTTTAGTGTCTGGGGTAAAGTCAGTCAACCTTGGGACAAGGAACAATTTAGGTAACAATTTAGAAAATCTGTCAAATAAAATAAAGCGTTATCAAATGTGTGGTTAAAGGCATTCTTACCACAAACATTAACCCTTTACAGATGGTTTTTTTTTTGAATAGTAAAGATACACTTGTATGTTCATTTTTTTTTTGTTTTTTGCCAGTTTTCAGATGTTTATTTTCTTTTTTGTTTGTTTACCTTGCATTCTGATTGTGTGACATTTACAAAACATAACATAAAAAGATAACTGCTAATTATTTCTATATTTAGTTTATACTGCACTTTAAAATTTGAATCTCTAAAGACCAAAATTAAATTGTATAGAGGTGATTACTTTATTTTGTAATTTTTCTTTTTACAAATCCATTTAAGTGGCTCACAGTAGAAAATGAGCATAAAGCTCTACAACTTGAATTTAACAATAAACATAATGGTATTCTGAATGTAGGTGTAATACATTTATAATATCATTATGCAGGTTGACTACATATGAGATATGTGCAAAAAAAAAGTGAAATTTAAAAGAAAAAAAAACATTCATTGCGATAGTTACAACTTAATCAGACTAATCTCCATCAAAATACTTCCCTCCTCTATTTGTACACTGCTTCCAATGTTTTTTCCTTTTCTGGAGCATGTCCTGGAACTTGTTTTCTGAAATGGTACTTAAATCCCATAGTGAATTTTCTTCTGTCACTTCTGTTGTTCGAAACTGGCGAATAAAAAAAGTCCACAGGGTGCAGATCAGGAAAGTAGGGCGGCTGCGGGAGTACAGTCATCTTGTGCTTTGCTAAAAATTCATGGATAAGGAGTGACAGATGAGCAGGTGCATTGTTATGGTGCAGCATTCAGATTTTGTTTCTCTAAATATCAGGTCTCTTGTCATACTGCCTCTCTTAAGCACTTCATGATGTTCAAGTAAAATTGTCTGTTGACTGACCATGTGGAACAAACTCATAAATGATGTCCATCCAGTTAAAAAAAAGGTGATCAACATCACTTTCACTTTTGATCGACTCCAACATTTTTTTTTTAGGTCATGGTGGTGATTTTTCCAGCCACTGTGATGGGGACTTTTGTTTCAGTATTATAGCCATATGTTCACATTTCATCGCTTGTTATGACATGTTTCTGGACGGGGACTTTTGTTTCAGTATTATAGCCATATGTTCACATTATATCACGTGTTGTGACATGTTTCTGAAAGTTTTTATTTGAGAACTTCTGACTGACTGTGATGCGGTTCGCTTTTTGTCCATCTGTCAAGAGTTGTGGCACAAATTTTGCAACAAGCAATGCATCTGTGATAGTTTTTCAGTCAAAATTGTGACATAAAACTTTATACTGATACTTACTTCTTCAGCAGCTTCATGAACAGTTAGGCAATGATTTTCATGAATTAAAGCATGCACTCTCTCAACATGATCATCACATGTTGATGTGGAAGGCTGTCCATTTTTTGGATTGTCTTTGATTGATAGTCTGGCCAGTTAGAAATGTCTGTATATTTTATAACATTGTATGTGGCTTAAGTAATCCTGTCCATAAGCTTGCGACAACATCTGAAAAGTCGCAGTAAAAGTTTTTTATCATTTTCACACAGAACTTCACACAAACACATTGCTCTTCAAGATTTGTCATGTTTCAACCTGAAAAAAAAAAACTGTGGAAGACACAAAAGACAAGTTCTTTCTGCTGCATATACTTGATGACTGACTGACATGGCTTGATTGAGCAAATGGGAAGCTAAAGCTCAAAGTCACTGCTGCACATAACCACTATCGAAAGTCTGCTATGTTTGGTTTTGTTGGTGCCCTATTTAAGAACTTCAGTTTCTTTTTGGAGAGACCTCCTGTGGTAATGCCATCCTGATAAGAAATGTTTCTTCTGTTTGAAAAAAAAGACTTCTGGATGCTTGAAATACTGGAAAAGAAAATGTAATTTTGCAGTAATTATTTCTGATGATCTCTTGCAATAATTTCCTATTGTAGCACTTGGGGTTTGTTATTTGAAACAGAAAATAAAAAAAAAAAGAAGAAATAAGGGCAGTTAGTGTGGATGGATATGTGAAGGCAATGGATTAGAGACTAGTAATTTTTGTGTGCTTGTTAACCCGAGTGTAAAACTGTGCACTTGGCACAGCTGTATTAGGGAAACTGCCTCTAAAATATGAGAATGATTGGCCTATAAATTAAGACACACCACCGTCTCCCTGTAATGCAAGACAAAGCACTGTTCACTGTGCACATGGCTGTTATTACATTTAGTAATAAATATTCATATCAAAATCAGGCTATTGAAATTGGTACTGGAAAAGGGACTGAAAGACCAAAAGTGGTTTTGTGTTATAATAAGGAATGGACATCATAACAATAGGAAAGAAATGGGGAAAATAGGCAGAGGAAGGCTAAGAGAGAAAATCACAGACAGTCTTATATTGGCATGGTTTAAAGACACTAGATGAATTGTTGGAAAACATCAAGTACAGAGATCAGTGAAAAAGTTACGGACACTTACATGAACTGGCATGACATCAGATGATGATGATGATTATTGTTTGTTTTTATTTTTAGAATCCATGCCTGGTCCTAGCGGCCTTCAAGCATTAAGAGTGAGCAAGAGCAGTGATACAGTGCTGACACTCAACCATGGAGCAGTAGCGAACAAGGTATATAGATTATTTAGAGTGTGAGTTATCTCCAGCAAACAGAAGTACACACTTTCTTTATCCTATCCTTGAGGGAGAAAATATGACTGCACTAGAGAAGTAGGTCTTAATTTGGGGTTCGTGGAACCAGCAAATGAACTGGTCAGCTCCTTACAAGAGAAGCTCTACGGTGATGCTGAAAGCCTGAGATGAACTGCCACATTTGTGAGAGAGATTGGTGTCGATGTCTGAGTGAACAACGAGGAAGATTAAAACAATCTTAATGTGATGGTGTGATGTGGAACGGACCACAGGTAACCAGATTGAGTGGGGGGGGGGGGGGGGGGAGAAATAGCAGGTTTTGAGCACAGGCATCAGGATGTGATTGTCCGTCGTCACCAGGTATCATAACTATACATAACTATATACCCTTACACTATACTGCATGCCATTTCTACAAGCTATGTACTGAGGGCTACCCTTACACTATACTGCATGCCATTTCTACAAGCTATGTACTGAGGGCTACCTTTACACTATACTGCATGCCATTTCTACAAGCTATGTACTGAGGGCTACCTTTACACTATACTGCATGCCATTTCTACAAGCTATGTACTGAGGGCTACCCTTACACTATACTGCATGCCATTTCCACAAGCTGTGTACTGAGGGCTACCCTTACACTATACTGCATGCCATTTCCACAAGCTGTGTACTGAGGGCTACCCTTACACTATACTGCATTCCATTTCCACAAAGTATGTACTGAGTTCTTCTACTACATACTGTGTACTGAGTGCTACTTCTACATGCTGTGTACATCATACAACATACTTCATACTATATACCTCATACCATGTTTTATGTACTGTGTACTAGTGAGGGGTCAACTGCTCCCATGCTGGAAAAGGGGGTCCATAACTACTATGTACTAGTCAGGAGTCAACTGCTTCCATGCTGGAAAAGGGGGTCCATAACCAAAAAAAAAAAAAAAAGGTTAAGTGCCAGCACACAGCATAGGGCAGTTGTCAGGGCAAGTGAACCGTAGCTGGTCAAGATTCTGTCCCATCTTTCCACTGGTCAGTAACAGGTTGAGCCGGAGCGGAGGGGGCTGGGATTGCTATAATCTCCATGGCAGAGGAGTGTGCCAGGAAACATTGCACCTTTTCTTGATATTTAGCTTCACCCCAGATCTGCAAGCTGGCAACTGTAACTGGCTTCCCATTTGACACAATGTTTGTGCTTCACCACATTCACTGTATCGATTGCAAAGATCTTTTTTCACAGTTCCAGGAAGATAGAACAAGACATTTATTTCTTGATCTTTCTCAGCCTCTCTGTCCAAGATAAGGGAGTTGGAGGTAAAATGTGGTAATATCTGGCATGCGTAACTCTCAGCTTGTAACAGCCATTATGAAAAACAACAGACTAAGGGCATTTAAAGAGAATGAAGAAGGATAGACAAACAGATAGCCTGTACAGAAGTGATGAAAGGGATTAGACCAAGGTGTAGACCCAGACATCGATGGCGAGGCAACTTACAAGAAGATATATGCGCTCTTGGAATCAGCAAGTGGCAAGCAAAGAACAAGAACAGAGAGGAACAGAGATGTGTCTTGTCTGCAGCAGTGAGCCTCGGTGGCTTGGAAAGCTGCTGAATTCAACGGGTGCTCCAAGAAGAAGAAGAATAAGCCGAGAACGTACATGAGAAGATAAAAGGATTGTAATTCACCATGCAAACAATTTTTGTGGACCAGTATTATATAACTAAATATACAAACTTGCATGGGGATGCCAAAGTAAAGCTGTGATAGCTAAATAATTAGAAAGGCAGGAACGGCTTCATTCCTGAAATAAAAATACTGTTCTTATGTTTCAGCTTTCATCTTATTCACACAAAAAATATTTAGGATAAGAAAAAAAAGGAGGAAAGAAAGAGAAAGGGTAAATTTATATGGATGTTGTATAGGAAATAAGAAAGCGGTTGGGGGGGGGGGGGTTGTTCCTTTGGATACAGCAGCAAACAAGTCACATGATAAGTAACTTTTTTGTTTTTTTTTTCTCCCCAATCTCTTACACAAGTCACATAATAATAAACTCTTTTTTTTTTCAGTCTCATACATGATGTTTCTTTTTGTTTCTTTTGGTTTTTTTTTAAAATGAAATTTATTTTCACTAATCACTTGTTGTTTTTTAAAGTAAAAATAACACCGAAAAGAGATTTAAATACATGATGGCTCATATTTTTATGTGTATTGCTTTTTTTTTTTTATTTGTGTGAAAAAGGTAAAGGAATCCCTCTTGTACCTTAGAGGCACACATGGAATGCTGTGTTAGTGCCCATATTTTCCTTGACCTGTCAGCACACTAGAGTGTGATGTGGTCAGTATCATGCCAGGCCGCCTTTCCTTCCCCCACCAGCTTCAGAAAAAAAGTAGGGTACCCATTTCTACAGTTGGGTGACTGGGGTGCCTCAGTCTGGATTTGAGCCCCTGACCTTCATCACGGGAGACTAGTGCACAAACCACTTCACCACATAGACATCCTGTTGTGTATGAGGTTACAATTAAAAAATGGCTCCTAGTTATGTAAAAATCAACTTATATGTAAGGTCATGTCAAAATCAACATGTGTAAGGTAAAACTCAACTTATGTGTAAGGTCGTGTAAAAATCAACTTATATATAAGGTCATGTCAAAATCAACATGTGTAAGGTAAAACTCAACTTATGTGTAAGGTCGTGTAAAAATCAAATTATGCGTAGGGTTGTGGAGTGGTCCACTTTCTGTATTCTGTACTGCATACCTTCTGTTTAAGGGAGTAATTATTTAACTTGTGAATTTAAAGGAAAGTTGGTAACAGTAATTACTGCCCTTTGCAGATCATACGCAAGAGTCGAAGACTGCAGCTTGTGGAACAAGAACCAAAAGCGAGCCAGAGGAAGAGAGACTATCAGACACAGCATTATAACCTTGATATGTTGTGTGAGTAACTTTGCTTACATGTTCTGGCCAAAGTTGTAATGTGTGAGAATGATAGAAGCCTGAGCCAAAGGGATGTGGTACAGAGAGACATGGGTAGTGATTGTTAACAAATTTTGATAAATAATTTTTTTATTTGTTGGAGCAGTAGAGGTTAGATTACTTGGTTTTTAGAACAAGTTGTTAAAATATTGGCACAAACTGAAGCCATCGAACACTAGATACACTTCCTTCCTTCCTTCCTTCCTTCTTCCTTCCTTCCTTCCTCCTCCCTTTCCCTCCTTTCCTTCCTTCCTCCTTCCACCCTCCCTCCCTCTCTTCAACTCTAACTGTAAAAACACAAGGACTATTTATGATTGTCACAGGGTGTGAGGACTGCATGCAAGCATATGAGCCATCCTGCCCTGTGCACAAACTGTCAGTGGTCCCAGATAAGATCGTCATGTCCAGAGCATGGGCTAGTGCTCCGAATCAGGTTCAGATATTTAGAATATCAGAGGCACACCTGGAACCGGGAGATTCAAGTAAGTGTCACATATTTTTATGACTGAGGTTGTTTTTGTTGTTTTTTTGTAGTCTGACAACAAAAGGATAGGAGGAAGTGCAACTATCGTTTCTGTAGCTAGTGTCTTAATAATAATGAAGAATCTAGTTATGCAATAGAAGAAGTAGACCATTTCATATCTCTCAGAAGTTACATAGATCTGGAAGGAAACACAAGGAAAGAAATTAGGACCAGAATATCAAAGGCAGTACTGGCCTTTAGGAATCTTGAGAAAATGTGGAAATCAAAATTACTAAGCATAAAATCAAAGTTTAGGATATTCAACACAGATATAATGCTGTTATAGCCGGAGGTGGGGTGGGGGATAGCACTCCACTCCAGTTAAATGTCTCCAAGGCGTGCGTCTCAAATAGCCTCTGACAGTCCACATCCAGCTTCTGGCCCTTCTCGTGGCGGAACTGTTCAGACTGACAGGAGAAGGGGTGAAGGCGAATTTCTAGTGCCTGAAAAACGGACTTTTCGGGTAGATGAGAGTGTTGTTTGGTAGCTCATCTAGGAGAAGGAAAACTCTGATTTAAAACCCGCAGCTGGCGAGATTCTTCAGCTGCCATGTGTGGGGTGAAACTCCTGGCCAGTGAAGAAAAATGTGATTAGTGTGGGTGAAGGAAAGGATTAAGTGAAGTAGCCAGTAGTCTCGAGGTCAGGACTACTGAAATCATGGCACCTCTGCTCTAGAGGAAGGCCACCTCTTGTAGTCCTCTTGGGGATCTCGTGTGGTCCTCTTGGGGACCACAGGAGGACCACAGGAATAAATTCAGTAGGATCACGGGGTGGTAGAAGTGAACGAAGAAGAAGAGTATGCATTTGAAAACAAAATGAATTCAAGACTAAAGCAGAGATAAGAGAAACAAGCACACAGCACATGGTTTAGTTACTGTCTGTTGTTTAGTGAAGGTTGAGTGTAAAAGTTTTGTCTTCTTAAATTTTGTTTGTGTTTGTTACAAGTATGTGTATGGTGTTCTTGTACCAGAAGGTGAAAAAAATGCATGGTCTGGCACTTAAAAGAGAAAGAAGAAGAAAAATGAGCAAAAACTACTGAGGGTCTTCTGGTTTACAAACTGTCAGCTGAGAGATCTGATATACACTTGTATAGTTTGTATATTTTGCCTGTATTTTAAGCCTAAATAAAGGGACATTGTACGTCTTTATTTCTGGTTCAGTTGATGATTGTATGTGACTGTACAAAAATAACATATTAAAACTAATTTTGTTGTCTTCATTCATGCTGAGCTGACATCCATGAAGACATGGACACCTATGAAGACAATGACATCCATGAAGACAGTGACATCCATGAAGACAGTGACACACATGAAGACAGTGACACCCATGAAGACAATGACACCCATGAAGACAGTGACAAACATGAAGACAGTGACACACATGAAGACAATGACACACATGAAGACAGTGACACACATGAAGACAGTGACAAACATGAAGACAATGACACACATGAAGACAATGACACACATGAAGACAGTAACATCCATGAAGACAGTAACATCCATGAAGATGGTGACGCCCAGCAGCAGAAGATTAAGATGACAGGAGCATGTAACAAAAAAAAAAAGATAATAAATATTTCTGGAAACAAACACTATATGGCTAAGTTCTGGAATCATCATCTTCTCCTTCTTCTTTGTATGCACAACAGCAATGATGCATGGTACCATGATTTTTGCGACGTACCTTTTGGCCGGGCACCTCCGGCTTCAGCACCTTTCCCTGCTAGGGCAGACTGTGGTCTTGCTCAGATTGCCATGAAGACAGCGGTGTAGGCCGGCCTGGCCAAAACTTTGTTTTCCAGACCTGGTCACAAGCAGAGCAATTCTTCCCAGGGGCACTGTTGGAGAGGAAGCATGTGTGCATGCCGACGGCACAAGCGCTGAAGAGATTGAACATTCTAACACAAGCGTACTTGGGATTGCTGCCGTGGCTGGCTGACTTACTGGCACATTCGGTCATGAAGGAGAATCAGCTTTGCGAGTTCCACAGTGTGAGCTTCAGCCTTCAACAAAACCGTCTTGTAAGAGTGAAAGAGCTAGTATATGTGTTATTTATAAAGTTGTGTTTTGTTTGTTTTGTTTTATTATTTTAAATTTGCACTTTCATGTTTCTTAATCAACAGATATGGGCGTGCAGGCGAAGCGGCAGATACCAAAATTTACGCAGTTTGGCCCATTTGTTGGAGAGTTAGTCGATTCTATGGAAAATGTGACCGGGAGGTTTTTTCCACTAATGGTTAGCTTGACTTATTTAATTTTTTTGTTAACTATATGGCAGGCAGTTTTGGAGATTATCTGGCTTTTAGTTAATCAGTATTTAGCTGGAATCTGTGACAGATGAGTTTGTCATACCAAGCAGCAACAGATTATCCATATTAAGCTGAACACATCTGGGCAAGGGGGCCCAGTGTCAAGGAACATAACTGCATTTTTATTATTTCAAATTACTGTGTTATTCTTCTTCGTTCGCTTCTACCACCAAGACCGCCCCGTGATCCTACTGAATTTACTCCTGTGGTCCCCGAAAAGACCACACGAGATCCTGGGAGGACCACAAGAGGTTCAGAGTATTGCAGGGCTTGAGCCTGTATTCTTGGTGGGTCGCAGAAGCGGGATTGCGTGACACCGTGGATTTCGTTGCACCAGTTTATTCTAGAATTGGACTTTCTCACTGGAAAACCTTGACGTGTTTTGGATATCAGTATATCCCCGCTGGGTGAGAGGTGGTTGCCCATCCAGCCTAGAGTTGGACTTTCTCACTGGAAAACCTCGATGTGTTTTGGGATACCCGTGTATCTCCGCTGGGTGAGAGGTGATTGCCCGTCCAGTCCAGCATTGGACTTTCTCACCGGAAAACCTCAGCATGATTAGGATACGCATATATCCCCACCGGGTGAGAGATGGTTGCCTATCTAGACTGCACTGGTCCAGTGTCTCCGACTTCAGCATTTTGTGGTCATGGCCGCTACTCACATTTTGGACACATTAAACGACATGATAATTTAGAGAAGACCGTATTGGAAGGATACATAATGGGAAAAAGAAAAAGAGGAAGACCAAAACGAAGATGGCTGCAAGACATCGTTGACGATCTGCAGATGGATGCAGCAGCAGCAGGCCATCTTGCTCACAACCAAGAGGCCTACAGGAGTGCTGTTTGGGAGGCAAAGTACCACAAAGGACATGCAAATGAATGAATGAATGGCTGCTACCCTTCATAGGTGTGACCAGGACGGAGCTTTTGTCCAGGAGGACGAATCCTCGCCACTAGTAAGTTTCACCCCTGGGTTGAGCCGGTTTAGGCGTATTATCCCAGTATGGGCGTGTTTAGGACGTGACCGACCTCTAGATCGGAGGAACCGTGACATGAGTAGCCATCAAGTTTCACCCCTGGTTTAAGCTGGTTATGCATATTTCACCAGTATGGGTGTATATCGGATGTGGCCGGCCTCTAGAGCAGAGGTGCCGTGGTATGAGTAGCTCTCGCTGCAATACTACTGGACATACCGATTAAGCTTCACTTTATCCGTTCCATCATCTTTTCACATCAGCGCCGCACGGCAACCCTATTTGCTTTTTCACATTTTCTTCGTTGTCCGGGTGAAGTTTCACTCCACACTCGGCATCCGAGGAATCTCGCCAGCAGTGTACCATGTTATGATTTTCCTATCAAGAGATGCAGTATAGTTTGGAGGGGGCAGAGATCCTCACTAAGTTTAGCCTCAGAACCTGATTGTGATTCACCACTGATAGCAAAGACTTGCTGGTTGTGATTCACCACTGATAGCAAAGACTTGCTGGTTGTGATTTACCACTGATAGCAAGGATTTGTTGGTTGTGATTTACCACTGATAGCAAAGACTTGCTGGTTGTGATTTACCACTGATAGCAAAGACTTGTTGGTTGTGATATACCACTGATAGCAAAGACCTGTTCATGAACTTTGCAAGGTTTTTTTTTTCGTCATCAATGCTGAACATGAATGATTTATCTCATTCTCATTTTCAATTTCAGTTGGAGTATTCTGACGGCAGCTGTAAATATTTTGAAACCGAAGATGAGAACAAATGTAACTGGATGATGTTTGTGCGACCTGCGAAGACATTTGCGGAGCAGAATCTCGTGGCCTTTCAGTACAAGGGGGATATTTATTTCAATGTGACTCGATTGATCGAGTGCAGGCAGGAACTCAAGGTGATGACATGAGCAGAATATTCTTTAGTGTTGTAATGTCTGTTGTCAGAGGTGAGGTTATTTTGTTGTAACTTTTGTTATTGCTGAATGATTTATTTATTTTATTATTACTTCATTTTATGATGATAAAACTTAAGTCCTAATCCATCCATGGTCTATGGTCTGGGTTATCATCATTGCTCTCTGGACATGTCCATAGGTGCTCAGATTCTCGCCCCTCTCTTTCTTTTAGGTGTTTTCTGCATGGCTGTTTCAGTAATATTCCAGGGATATTTTCAGATTATTTTGTTATATTGTCCATTTTTATCATACAAGTCCTTAAACAAACATCTAAACAAAGTGAAGAATAACTACAGGCCAAGCTGCATACATTGTTATAATGAGGGGGAAATAGTTGAACATTTCCTACTTAAATGACCAGAACTAGATGAACTATGAATAAAACTGCTACATAGACACCCTACAGTTCAGAACTGTCTATATTCCAAAGCTGAACAGCTGTCAGGTTCAGAAGTTCTTCACTGCGGCATCAGCTACCAAGAGTTTTCAGTTTGCAGCCAACACCATCATTGCCATTGTGACATCCTTGTTTACAATTATTCTCAGCAGTGGAACAAATTGTATGGAAGACGGTGATTTTTATTTATTTATTATTTTTTTTTTTAAAGAAGTTATGCAAATATCTCTCCCTCTCTATCTTTCACTCTCTCTCTGTGTCCTTCTCTCTCTCTCTCCCTCTCTCTCTCTCTCTCCCTCCCTCCCTCCCTTGAGCAAGCAACATAAAGTTGTCCGGGGAGAAACATGGCAGCCAAAGAGCTGATGATTTTTTCCACAAACTGTTTCACATAAATAACTTCACACATAACAGTTTTGTGGTGCCCTGGTTGGCTGAGTGGTTAGGCATTTGGTCTACTAATCCAGTGATACCAGGTTCAAGTCCTAGTGGAGATTTTTCTTCTAGTAACGCCATACCAAAAAGACCCCAGGATCTACACAGCCTCTAAAAATGGGTACCAGAGCTATCCTGGAGGGAAAATGCAGCCAGCCATGATGCTGACCACATCATACATTCATGTGCTGATGGTCTTAGAAATACGGGTCTAACACCATATCCCAGTATACCGTAATGGTGTGGAAATGGTAATTTTAGCTTTTGTTTTTTTAATCATTTAAAAATGTTTTGTTTTAAACTTTGGTTTAAAACTTGGTTTTAAACTTTGTTTAATCATTAACCATTTTTAATCATTTCTTGTATGGCTATTTTGAAAGCAAACTTGTATATGAATACAGGTATGGTATGCTGCACATTATGCGGAGAGACTTGGTGTCAAGCCGTTGAAAATGACAGAGGAGGACTTGCAAGGTATGGCTTTTTTTTGTAATTAAATTAGAATTTTGTTCACACAGTGAAATGTAGCAATATAAACTTCACTTCCAGAATTGTGAAGAAATTAACAACACACATGTTCATATGTTTAATTAGAGACTGAATCATTAGTAATTTATGCCATAATTTAATAGTTTGCCAAAAATGTTATCATTAATGCTGTCTTGGTTATCTTCTGTGAGGTTATTGCCATCATTGTTAAAGTCAGTGTCAGTTTTTACCGGGATAACAGTACCTATGCTGTCAATCTTGGGTGACCTGATGATCGCGGGAAAACTCATTGGAAAAAAAAAAGAAGAAAAAAGAGACCAGAAGAAAAACATCTGAATGGATGGAACAGGTGGCATAGGAGGAGTAAGGCAGTTGAACTGATTTAGAAACACCAGGGGAACACATGCTGTGGAGAACCATCATCATCAGTCCTCTGTACTCCTAGTGGAGCATAAGGCATCAACAAAGATTCTCCAGCCAATCCTGTCCTGTGCAAGTCAGGATACTTCAAACCATGTCTTTCCTGCTTTCTTTAGTTCTTTTTGTATTGTGCATGTCCATGCCCACATTGACCTGCCACTATTTCTTTTCCCTTAAGGTGTCCAGGTCAAGGTGGTATAGGGGGTGTCTTTTTGTTTTTTCCATTCATAGCATGTGACCCAGGCATATCAGTCTTTGTCTTTGCCAACGATCAGTCTTTGTCTTTTGACCTCTTTAGTAATGTTCTCAGTATCCATTTGTTTGGTTATTCCCCTGTTTGTCATGCGTTCTTCCCAGTGTATTATTACAATTTTTCTGAGGCATCATCCTTCAGATCCTCTCAATCTGCTTTCGATTTTCTGATTGGTTCTCCATGTTTCAGCTGCACATAACAGAATGGAGCGTACATAGTGTAGAAGCATGATTAGCAACGAACACTGCCATATGGCACATAGTCATTCTTGAAACTGTGGACTCATCCAACGTATGGTGACAATAACCTTCAACAGAATAAGAAAATACAAATTTGGCATAGTTAATATCTATATTTTATTTCCTTGCTTCATCATGTGAACAATTTTCGCTACCATTGATCTTATTTGTCATTATTATTTGTTTCAGAACTTCTTTTTCTTAACATTTTTGTGTGTGTATTTGAGAACATTTATGCTTACTATCACAACATCCATCCTTAGTCTTTTAGCATTTATTCTTATCATTGTATGTTTGTCTGTACTGTCTTAGTATTTGTACTTGTTGTGTTATCTTCCTGTACTCTTAACATTTGTTCTTATCATAACATCTTCCTGTACTCTTAACATTTGTTCTTATCATAACATCTTCCTGTACTCTTAATATTTATTCTTATCATAACATCTTCCTGTACTCTTAACATTTGTTCTTATCATAACATCTTCCTGTACTCTTAATATTTGTTGTTATCATAACATCTTCCTGTACTCTTAATATTTGTTCTTATCATAACATCTTCCTGTACTCTTAATATTTGTTCTTATTATAACATCTTCTTGTACTCTTAACATTTGTTCTTATCATAACATCTTCCTGTACCCTTAACATTTGTTGTTATCATAACATCTTCCTGTACTCTTAATATTTGTTCTTATCATAACATCTTCCTGTACTCTTAATATTGTTCTTATTATAACATCTTCCTGTACTCTGTTCTTATCATAACATCTACCTGTATTCTTTTAACGTTAGTCCTTATCATAACATCTTCATGTACTCTTAATATTTGTTCTTATCATAGCATCTTCATGTATTCTTTTAACAGTTGTCCTTATCATAACATCTTCCTGTATTCTTTTAACAGTTGTCCTTATCATAACATCTTCATGTATTCTTAATATTAGTTCTTATCATAACATCTTCCTATATTCTTTTAACAGTTGTCCTTATCATAACATCTTCATGTACTCTTAACATTTTATCTTATCATAACATCTTCCTATATTCTTTTAACAGGTGTCTTTATCATAACATCTTCCTGTATTCTTTTAACAGGTGTCTTTATCATAACATCTTCCTATATTCTTTTAACAGTTGTCCTTATCATAACATCTTCATGTACTCTTAACATTTTATCTTATCATAACATCTTCCTATATTCTTTTAACAGGTGTCTTTATCATAACATCTTCCTATATTCTTTTAACAGGTGTCTTTATCATAACATCTTCCTGTATTCTTTTAACAGGTGTCTTTATCATAACATCTTCCTATATTCTTTTAACAGGTGTCTTTATCATAACATCTTCCTGTATTCTTTTAACAGTTGTCCTTATCATAACATCTTCCTGTATTAACATTTGTTTATGTATTTTTCAGATCATCTTTTTGATGATCTGAAAGAATTGTGTTGTTGTTCTGCTCTTAGCAGTAGAGTTTCCTGTATGCATATTCATTTACTTATTATTATATCTGCTCACATAGCACTGGATGAAGAAGATGCAAAGTTTGGCTGCTTTGAATGTAGTCGCAAGTTCAGAACGTCCGCAGCACTGCAGCAGCATCTGATCACTCATGACAATGATGACATAAAGGACTTTGATGAAGCTGGCAGTGATGATGAAGATTTTAATGTTGGTGAAGACGCAGGAAGAAAAGTAGACAAACAGAAGGGGACATATCTGCGAGGGAAGCTGACACAGGGGAAGAAAAGGAGTGTAAGTTATCGTTCTTTCATTCATTCATTCATTCATTTGCATGTCCCTTGCGGAACTTTGCTTCCCTAACAGCTCTCCTGTAGGCTTCTAGGTTGTGAGCAAGATGGCCTGCTGTTGATGCATCCATTTGCAGATCATCACTGATGTCTTGCAGCCATCTTCGCCTTGGTCATCCTCTCTTTCTTTTTCCCATTATGCACCCTTCCAAGACGGTCTTCTCTAGATTATCATGATGTTTAATGTGTCCAAAATATATTTAAGTTTTCTCTCTTTAATCCTCTTTACTAGCCAGCCTTCTTCAATATTAAGTTCTTGTAGTATGGATATATTTATTCTTAACAAGTTATCGTTATACTTTATTATTACTCTGTGTAGTCATTTGTGATATGTGTGTCAACCAGAAGGCTATGGGTTCAATGTTCCTTCTTTACCCCTATCTGGAGTATAGGTCATCAGCAAGGGTTCACCATTCATTTCTTTAGCCCATCTTCAGGTGTAATCAATCTTTTTGATCTCTGCTGCACGGCTCCTTTGCCAGGTGTTTCTAGGTTTACCATGTTTCCTCTTTCCCTGGGGATTCTGGATGAGAGTTTATCTGGTTATGGTTGTGGTAGGATTCTGAAGCGTATGTCCTATCCATCTCCAGTGTCTTTTCATTATCACGTCTTTTACTGTGGGTTGGTTCGTTTTCTGTCATAGCTCTTCATTACTGATAGTATCTGGTCCATCTAATCTGAAATACATTTGTATTGAACAGTCTTTGTTGTTAGGGATATTCCCTTGGCTTTCCAGATGTTTCTCAGCTGCTGGAATGCTGGACTAGCTTCTCAGCTCTTGCTGTAAATATCTGCTTCTTCACCAGGCTCTCATGCAGTTTCCCCTCTGAGGTGAATCTTTTTGGATGGTCCTGCACTGGGATTGACCAAGCTGCAAGAAATGGGTGCTTTCCTGGGAAGACAGAGTCAGTAAGGGGAAGTGCTCCTCCCTCTACCTCACAGTGCTTCATCTAGAAATGTGAAGGCACTAACACTTCACACCCCAGCAGCATGCGGATACCATGGGGCTTAATTTATTAATTAATTAAAGATTATTGGCCTTGCATTTTAAGTCTTTCAAATCAATTTTTAATATAAGAATACCTGCTGTAGGAAACAGGTTGCTAATAACTTCTTTTTGTTTTGTAATTTATGAGTTACAGAGGCTGAAGAGTGGTTTTGATATTGTTGAGGGCCAAACGGTTAAACAAGTGATGATTTTATGCTTTCATAGTAATGGTCATACAGTGGGTAAAAGGGAGGGTGATGTGGCAATGTTCTTTGTAAACAGAGAGTATAGTGGACTGACAGAGATAGGTTAAAGGTCAAGGTTGTTTTCCTCTTTAACACAGCAACATTTGCTACTATTTTCTAGAGTTTTGACACCATTCTGTTCTTGTGCTTGATTAGGTAAAGAATGCCCTTCTATGCCACCAAGGCATCTTGAGCATATAATGTTAGCATCCATATTTTCATTGACCTGTCAGCACATTATACATTCTTTTTTATTCATTCAGGTGCATATTCATTCTGGAACATATCCTCCAAAACTGCACCAACCATGAGACACTGAGAAGTAATTACTGGCCCAGTGAAACCGCCAAAGAAGATAAGCTCTACGATTCCATACATGAGTTACAAAAAACAGTGAAATTTATCCAAGAGACAGATATAGACAGATCAATCATATGAAAGGGAAGAAGAAGCACATTATACTTCCTGACTTGGACACTTCAAGGAAAAGTAAAAAAGGGGCAGGCCATTGGGAACATGGAGACGCACAGTGCAGGAAGAACTAAAGATAGCGAGAAAGACATGGTTTGACTTGCTCAAGACAGGACTGGCTGGGGAAGCTGTGCTGATGCTTTATGCTCCATAGGGAATACAGAGGAGTTGTATTAGCACATTAGAGAGTGCTGTGGTCAGCAACATGCCTGGCTGCTGTTACTTCCCCAACTCTAGAAGAAGTCAGGCGCCCGTCAGTGTGTGGGTTTAGAACATGAAGATAAGAAGTTTGCTATTTTTCTTAGACTTATTTGTAGTATTCTTGTTTTGCAGATTTATTTTCTATATAGTTCGCTGTTCGTACACTTATTTTCAGGCAAACACAGATATGGGAAGTTACCAGTGGAAGAAAAAGTCAACAAGTATTTATATTAATAAGTAAGTATCACATAAAACGTTTGACTGTTATTTCCATTGTAATTCAGTTTACTGCTAAAATTCAAACAAGTAATAGAATCATATACAGTATATTTCTTGAAGTGGTGTGCCCCCCCCTCCTTTTTTTTTTTTTTTTTTTCTTCAGAAACTTAGAGTATAGCACACTTCCACTATCATACAGTTCTGTCAGTACAACATTGTACGTTACTTTGTATGACAAGAAGGTGAAGTCACACTACCCACGGAGGATTGAAAATGTTGGTTATGGGAATTTCAGCTTTAGTTTTATGATACAGTTTATGTACAAGATTTCAATGTTGTCAAATCATTCGGCTTGAATAACAGGTCATGTTCTGAAAAAAAAAAATTGTGAACAATGACATCTACGAGTATTTACTGAAAAATTATCATCTTTGGAGATTCTCTTCACACAATATTATTCCAAGAGTATCAGCAGCTGCATTCTGGGTCAGGTGTGTCTGAAATAATCACCTCTTTAGCATCACTTTATACTTCATTTTGTTTCTTTTCTCATCATTTATTGAAGAGTTACAACTAGTAGATTATGTATACTTACATATTGAATCTCGGCTGCGAGAACAAATGGGAGAAAGAGCACCCAGACCACCAGAGAAGTGATGCCTGCTACCAGCAGAACAGAAGAAGAACAAGTCATCATCCTAAAGCTATGTACTGTGCACAACAGGCTAAGATACCATCTGTTCAACAAATTCAAGATAGGATCAACTGACGAATGTGTATGTGGCACCAATAGGATGACAGCAGACCACATACTGCAAGAGCCCAATATGTGAGGAATAGAGAAGACAAATATGGCCAATGACCACACCAGTCCAGAACAGATTGTATGGGAATGTCCATGTCCTCAAGATGACCATTAACTACCTCAAAAGTTGACATCTGAAACTTCTTCTTCTTTGTACACACATTGGCGATGATGCATGGTACCTTGATTTTTGCGATGTGCCTTTTGGCTGGGTACCTCCGACTTCAGCACCTTTCCCTGCTAGGGCAGACTGTGGTCTTGCTCGGACTGCCATGAAGACAGTGGTGTAGGCTGGCCTGGCCAAAACTTTGTTTTCCAGCCTCTGGTGGCTGTACTTAACTCCCTACTCCACGTCAGATCCAGTGTGCAATGCTGGCTAGCCAGATGGCTTTGAGACAGTTCCACAGAGACACTCTGACTTTGGGATAAGGCATCCGATGAATGCCTCAGCGATATCCATTCCCCGCCATTTATAGTCTGCTGGCTCTGTTTTGTTTACATGATTCTGATAGCCATTATTGTAAAGACCCATGGGAGCCATTATTGTAAAGACCCATGGGCTTGTCACATCCTGGATTCATTGTTATCACATCAGATTTTCATCATCCATGCCGGCAATCTCCATGTCCCCATCTCTCCACCAACCTGACATTACATTTTACAAAAATAACAATTACAATTAGTGTTGATTGCTACAGGTTTTGGGGCTACAGAAGTAGGTCAGAGTTTTTAAGCAAACAGATTTATGTTCCCTGTCTCACAAAGACTATGTTAAGATGAGTGTGTTCTTAACAGAGTTGTTCCCAGGGGGAGAAACTGTTCAGAGAAGAAGAAGAAGAAGAGCAGTGAAAGATTATGAAAGCAGACTGGTTATACACTACACATGAACAGTAGAACAGGCAATCACAGCAAGTCATAG
The DNA here is from genome assembly GCA_009760885.1 of Achatina immaculata. Classification (NCBI taxonomy): domain Eukaryota; kingdom Metazoa; phylum Mollusca; class Gastropoda; order Stylommatophora; family Achatinidae; genus Lissachatina; species Lissachatina immaculata. The sequence continues at coordinate 21,481,151 of CM019710.1, forward strand.
ATTGGCTGTAAACAGTGTTGGTTCATGAGACATGGCCAGAGAAGCACAGATCAGCTAGAATTTCATTTTTAAGAAACTGGAAAATTGTGGCTTTATCAAAACTTTAGGAGATGTGCTCATTTTGAGGTAGAATAAAATTCTCTCCCTAAAGTTTTGACGCTGAAGAATTCACGCCTCTCCTTCCAGGACGCTGAAGAAATACAAGAAAAGGCAACAGTACTCGGAGAAAGTGTCGCAGAGCATGAGAAGCATTTTCACAAGGCACGGTAAGGTGTCCGGAGGAAACGAGTGGATGTGTACACACTGCGAGCTTACATTTGACAATTCATCTTTGCTAAACCTGCACACCCTGACACATGCTGCCGAAGATCTTGGCATGGATGAAATGAAGAAACTGGCAGAGGAGCAGAATGGAGAAGTGAGTTTGTTGAGGATTGTTTCTTTTTTTCAAATTATCAGTACAGAATGCAGGTGAAGCCTGTTAGTCATGAGGTGTAACTCTGTATCGTCATCATTATCATCTTGTGCCGTCTCCTCAAAGAAGATTGGCTGCAAAGAATCTCCAGTTTGCTCTGTTTCTCGTCTTTGTAATGCATTCAGCCAAGCTGGTTCCTGTCCGTCTCTTGATGTTGCCCAGCCATCTGTGTTGTTGTCCTCCTCTAGTTCTTCCCCTCAAGTAGTGTCTTCATTATGGCTCTTGATTAATCATAAAGGTTATTCTGGATATGTGATAGTTTATACCTGATGTATCATGAATTTTGCACAAGATATGTCATAATATTTACTCCTGATAAATCATAAGGTTTATGCTTCTTATATCCTTTCCATGCGGTCAAATGTCACATGGGAGTTGCATTGTAATTCACCGTGTTTGTTATTTTTGGCAAGTTTTTCATTTTCATCAGGGGATCTTGTGCCTACTAATTTAGCCTCTCTCAACAGTGTTCCGTTTAGAGTTTCATGTGGTTGACCTCTTTTTCTTTGTCCTGTTGTGTCCCATGTGATAGCTTGTTTTGGGATTCTTTGATTGTTTCTTCTCATCACATTGCCAATATATGTCCATCTCCTTTTTAAAATCATTGATGAGGCAGGTTGTTGTGTGCTTATCTTCCTTATCTCTGCATTGGTCTTGAATTTGTTCCATTTTATACAGAGTATTTTCCTTACACGTTTGTTTTCAGAAGCATACAATTTGTTTTCTATTTCTTTAGTTGTTTTCCAGCTTTCACACACATAAATATTGGTGGATACTACATTTGAGTTGAATAACCTTAACTTTGTTTTTGTGCTTATAAGTTTTGATTGCCATATTTTCTCAAGATTTTTAAAGGCCAGTGCTGTTTACTTTGGATATCTAAAGTTTACTTCTCATGTATTGTGAAGCTTATTCCAGATATATTATAAAGTTTCTGATTACAATCTGTTGAGTTTTAATTGTGGGGTCTACGTTTAGTACAGTATGGAAACTTAACCCATTATGTTCTTATTTTTAATTCATCTTAAATATATACTTGGCAACTCCAGATGTAGCCAAATGCTAATTTTGTAGTATTTGGTTGAATATACGCAGATATCTGTTGGGTGGCAAAGTTAAAATTTGAATATGTAAGGTAGATTCATGGAAACATCACTGCTTTATTGAAAGCATGAATATGAAAGTGATGCTATATTAGAAATTTGATATTTAAAAAATATTTTTTATATTAGAATTTTGACATTTAAAAATATTTTTTATGTGTAGCCTTTTGCTGATGAGGATATTTGCAGAGATAGCAGACTAATTATAAATGATTAATTCAGCAATTCAGTTCCTGATTTGATCTCATGTGACATAAATATTAAGTTGGTGCCCCCTCCCCCGAGGTTCACCCACCCTCTAAAAATGAGCACCAGTGAAATCGGGGAAGGTAAAGTGGCCAGGCGTGATATTGACCACATCACACTTTCATGTGCCAGAGGTCATGGAAAATACGGGCTTAACACCATATCCCCAATATGCCTTAATGGCATGGAAATGGGAATTTTACCTTAGTGCCAGAAATAGTCCAGGAAAGGAACTTGTTTAAGTATTTGAAATTTTATTATTTGAATTTTGTGTATATGTTCTTTATTCCATTGTGGGATGCCTTCACCAGTATTTTTCATTGTTGGATGCCTTCACCAATTTTGCCATTGTTGAATGCCTTTCACCAATTTTTCCATTGCAAACAGTCTTCGGACTCCAGAACATATTTTGTAAACCTGCACTTTCTTCTGAGACTTAAGAACCCAAATATATAAACGTGGACAGAAAACTATGAGACAGATATAAAGAACTCCCACTAACAGTTCATGGAAGTGAACCGCCTCCTTGTCCGGGTGACAGAACATATGAAACTGTCATTTTACCCATAACAATTTCAGATGACACAGCCTGGAGCTAGCTTGCAGGCCGGAGTTAATGGTGATATCAACGTGGCAACACTGGCGGCAGTGATGAGCCTGAGCACCCCCATGGTGGCCTGTCCCAAGTGCAACATTGTGTTTAATGACCAGAGAAGTCTGATGGAGCATGTGGCTACACATGGACAAAAGGTGTGTCAGAGTCCCTTTTTTTGTCTGCGTTAGTTTCAGTTGTGTTTGCTCATTCAGCATGTGCTGTGCTGGCTGCCATCTTGTGTAACTCTGGTACTTTCAGGGAATTCAGATGCTTTTCTTGTTTCCATGGCGCTTAGTCAGTCCACTAAGATATTTTTTCTCTCTTGATCTCCCTCTCCGATCATTGCTAAGTTCTCTAACTTCTTCCTTCTTGTGAAGTGGCCAAGAAAATTTGACTCTTTATTTCGTATAAATTTTGACTAGTTTTCGTTGTTCTGAAACTTTCTCCAAGGACCTTTGTTTGAATGCACAACTTGTTAACAAAGGAAAGTGGAGGAAAAAAAATAATGGGGATCACCTGATAAAATTGATATTTAAAAATTTTTTTTCTGTTCTCTCTCTCTCTCTGAACCTTAAGTGCCCAGGGCACATGGGGCTTCCACAAGGGTTTTCCACAAATGCCTGTCCTTCGCCTTTTTTTCTGCTCTTGCCCAGGTGAGCCCTCTATTGCTCAACATCCTTTCTGTTGTTCTTCTCCATGTCTCTTTTGGTCTACCCTTACTTCTGCTCCCCTGTGGTGTCCATCTTAGTGCTATTTTTGGTAGTGAGTTGTCAGTCATTCGGAGCACATGTCCCAACCATCGCCAGCGTCTTTCCTCAATAATTGTCAGTGGTTTCATCTGCATTTCTGCTAATAAGATGTTATTTCTTATGGTGTTTGGCCAAAATATTTTTCTAATTCTTCGTAAACATTTAGTGTGGAAAGAATTCAACTTGTTTTCTATGGTTTTGGTGATTTTCCAGCATTCACTTCCATAGAGTAGTACACTTAGAACATTACTCTTAAATATCCTGATTTTCATATTTATGCTTAGTTTTTTTTATTTCCATATATTCTGCAGCATTGCAAAAGCCTGGTTTGCTCTAGTAAGTCTGCTGTTGATGTCCTCTGTGCTGTCTCCATTTTCTACTACTCTGCTGCCAAGGTATACAAATTCATTGACCTCCTCCACTAACTTGTTATCTACTCTGAGTACATTTCTGTTGTTGACATTTTGCTTCATTAACTTTGTCTTTCCTACGTTGATCTTTAGTCCTATGTTATTTGCATTCTGAGTTAGCTTGTTTATTTTATCTTGCATATCTTTGTGACTGCTTGATAATAGACAAATGTCGTCCGCAAAATCAAGGTCCTCCAGCACTGTGTCAAGGGTCCATTGTAATCCTCTGTGTTTGTCTGATGTTGCCTCCTTCATTAACCAGTCTACTGCCAAGATAAATAATGTTGGTGATAGTACACATCCCTGTTTCACTCCTGTTTGTACCCTAAAGCTGCTGGAGGTATGTTCTCCACAGATAACTTTGCACTGAAAACCCTCGTATAGGGCTTTGATTACATTAACTATTTTATGCCATCTTAGAATTTTCCACAGTGTATCTCTGTTGACACTGTCAAAGGCTTTCTCAAAATCTATGAATAATGCATATGTTGTGCTATGCCACTCATTTGCCTGTTCTAATATTTGTCTAAGTACAAATATGTGGTCTGTGCATGATCTTCCTTTCCTAAATCCTGCCTGCTCTTTCCGAAGTTTTTCCTCAAGTGTTGGTACAATTCTGTTGATGATTATTCTGCAAAATACTTTACTGGTGAGTGGCAGTAGGGTAATGCCTCTCCAGTTCCAGCAATCTCTGAGGTCACCCTTCTTTGGTAGTTTTACTATAAGTTTTTTTGTTTTTTTTGTTAGCCCTTTTAAAATCCTTACAAATGTTGATCATCAATGAGGATTTACCACTTTTTACTTTTTCATTTATCATTTTCCCTAAGTATTTTTCTTCATTTCTTTTGTTTGTGCTTATTTGTGTTTCATTTTTTTCTTTTTTTTGTTTTGGTCATATAATAATATAGTAATTGTTTATTTAATGTTTAATTTTCTAAGAGATATCATCATCATCAGGTGCCGTGCCGACTGGTGTTGGCTATTATGCTTCTCCAGAGTACATGATCCTTCATGCAGGCCATCAGCTCAGTTGGTGATCTCCTCTCACACCATCCCGTCAGACTGTCTAGTATCATTTCTCTTGGTCTTCCTCTTGTTCTTCTTCCTTCTATTTTTTCCTGTTGTTATAATATTTTCAATGCCCCCTCTTCTCATTGCATCTAAGAGATCTGGGTTTGATATTTCAGGTAAAAAAATGGAGAATTCCAAATTTTGGACTGCAAGAATGAGAAACAAACAATGGAAAAAAAAATTAAAAACTTGTATGATATCTCAGATTGGGTCAGTTTTTGTAATCCTCACCAAAATAGTATAGCAGAGTTACTAATTAAAGTAAGTAAATGTAATCCTGTCATGCCTTAGAGGCACATAGGGATATGGTGTTAGTGCCCATATTTTCCTTGACCTGTCAGCACACTAGAGGGTAATATGGTCAGTATCGCACTTGGTCGCTTTTCCTTCCCCAACTCCAGAGGAAGTTGGGTACTCATTTCTACAGCTGGGTGACTGGGGTGCCTCTAGCCAGATTCGAACCCCTGACCTTTGTCATGATAGACCAGTGCACTAATCACTTTGCCACTTAGATGTCCGAGAATTAGGTCCAGATAATTACAATAAAATGTTTATTTCTTAACTCTTTCACACTCCAAAACAACACTGGAAGAACTGGTAGGTCTTGCACTCCAAGTGATGCTCAGAGCGATATTTAGGCAAAGTCAAAATAAAATTAAAAGTAGCCATGTCTAACACCAGAAATGCAGATGAAACCACTGACAACAATTATTGAGGAAAGACGCTGGCGATGGTTGGGACATGTGCTCCGAATGACTGACAACTCACTACCAAAAATAGCACTAAGATGGACACCACAGGGGAGCAGAAATAGGGGTAGACCAAAAGAGACATGGAGAAGAACAACAGAAAGGATGTTGAGCAATAGAGGGCTCACCTGGGCAAGAGCAGAAAAAAAGGCGAAGGGCCTAAGGAGGTAAGCAGATAAGCCTTTGGAGGCAAACAGATAAGCCTTTGGAGGTAAGTAGATAAACTTTTGGAGGTAAGAGGATAAGCCTTTGGAGGTAAGCGGATAAGCCTTTGGAGGCAAGCATATAAGCCTTTGGAGGCCAGCAGATAAGCCTTTGGAGGCAAGCAGATAAGCCTTTGGAGGTAAGCAGAATGTTTGAATATTTAACTAATTCACTAGTAGTAATAACTTCACAAAACAGCCTAAAGAATGAAATCCTGTAATATGTTCACCTGTATTTTTTTTTTAATGTACTGTAAAATCAAGCCCCACCGTTACAATATTGAATCTATCTATATTTTACAAGGATGAGTAAAAAAAGTAACCTCATTCTTTTGCTCTAAAAAGTCTAAATTGAGTAGTAGATGAGTCTAAATTGAGTAGTCGACAAGTGTTATATAGAAATGTTATGCCATCCCTCTCAAAATGTATGTGTGCTGAAGCATGTTGGCCATTTTTGGAAATGTGATATCAGCAAAACAGGTCAAAGATGATCACTCCCTTGGAAGCATGCATGAGAGAAGAATAATGCACAGTTATTCATTTGTTGGGCACATAGTCCACATTATTATTGTGTGCTTGGTCTTGCGCCATGTGGTTATCATGTGTTTGCACTCCTCCAGGAGGTGCTAGGTAGGAAGTTCAGTACAGATGAAGAGATTAAAGAGGTCATGCATAGTTGGCTCCAGGGTTAGTCAGATAATTTTTTTTTCCTCAAGGAATTCAGGCGTTAGTTGAAGTTGGAACAGACCTGCATTGAATGTGCTGGGGGCTGTGTTGAAAAGTGACATTTGTATATTCTATTGAAGTTTAAAAAAAACAACAAATTAAGGTTGGTTTTTGACTCATCCTTGTACAGTGCTTTTGGAAAATAACTCTGCACTAATCCAGTATTGATTCCAGTATCGTAGTGACATCTTAATGACTGTGGCAGGTAGATGTGGCTACGAGTGGATACTGCAGACATCAAGATATCACTATGATACCAGAATCGATACTGGGTTAGTGCACAGTTACTCGTGGAACACCCTGTATATTGAATCTTGCATATTGCATCTAATTTGCATACATACTCCTGTATACACAATTTTTTCATGTGGGCATCTGTTTATCATTTAAAGCATTAACAGCTTGCAGGAAGTTGTTCTTTGATATTCAGAATTAGTTTTCCCTAGCACAAGCGAGTCAGTTGCCCATTTTACCAGACTGACTGACTGGAGTCCATTCAGATATTCAAAGTTGGCTGGCTGGTTTAGAGAGTTAAAAAATCTGAATAGGCTGACCAGGTGGCAAGGCAAAAAAAAACCAAAACTGATCAACTGGAAATAGTAAGGCCAGCACAAAGTAGTGAATAATGATTGCCAATGCTTTTCAGCTTGGCACTTTATAAATGAATGAATGCAATAATGGCAGATATCAAACGTAAGCCTGTGCATGAAAAGTAATTTCACTAACCTGTTGTGCTTCACAAAGGTTGCATTTCATGTAAAACATAGTTACTTTGGTAGTTGTGAAGAAATTGTAAAGTATGGACACGTAGAGCAATTTTATTTTTTATTTTTGACTCCTCCAGTGCCCAGTGTGCTTTAAGCGTGTCATGAACAACTCTGCCATGGCATGTCACATGAAAACTCACAGTGATAGGAAGTACTATGACTGTCCTGTGTGTGGCGAAGACTTCGATGTTGTAGCCAACTTGAGGGAGCATTCGGCCAAGCACATGGATGAGATGGGACACTTCCCTTGTCCCACCTGCTCCAAGACCTTTTATGATTTTGGCATTCTGAAAAAACATATGAAGACATTTCATTCAGATAGAGTTTTTGATTGTCCTGAATGTAACAAGGTGAGGGATGGTATAATTTTGATTGTTTTGAATGTAACATGTAGAGGCATTGTACATTTTTGATTGTCCTGAATGTAACAGGGTGAGAGATTGTATATATTTGGTGTCTCAAGCCTTTAACAAATTAGCAGAGTTGTGAAACTCACCCATTCTCCATACAAACCTCAAGATCAGAATCTATAAATCCAGTGTACACTCCATTTTATTATATGCAGCTGAAACTTGGAGAACCAACTGGAAAATTGAAAGCATAATGAGAGGAAGGAAGATGCCTTGGGAGAATTCTAAGAATACACTGGGAAGAAGGTGTGACAAATGAGGAAATAACCAAATGAATGAGCACTGAGAGCAGTACTAAAGAGGTCAAAAGATGAAGATGGAAATGATTGGGCCACATATTGCGAATGGAAAAAAAACAAAACACCCTGCATTGCCTTAACTTGGAAACACTCAAGGAAGAAGAAAGAGGGGCCAGTCCATTAGGAACATCACAATACAGAGAAAACAAACTAAAATAAGTGACATGGTTTGAGGCGTCCTGACTTGGTCAAGACAGGATTGACTGGGGAACCTTTCTTGATGCCTTATGCTGCATTGGGAGTACAGAGGACTGTCCATGTGGCAGTGGAGTCCAGATTCCAGAGCATATCCTGCAAGAGTGCCCAAACCATGCAGACCTGAGGCATGAGACATGGCCCCCCAGAGGACATGCTTGGGGCAAAAGCTTTGGGGCTCCTATCAGGATCTGTAGAGGGCTGTAGGCTTTGCCATGTCGACAGGGATCAGGATCTGAAGTGACCAACAACCTCGAACGCAGAAGAAGAAGAAGAATAACAGAGGACTGATGATGATGATGATGATGATTATAGCAAGGTGAGAGATTGTATATATTTCATTGTCTAGAATGTAGCAGGTGATGCGGTTGCACATTTTTGGTCAAGTGGAAGTCTGGTTATACTCCACTGCTACCTTAAACATCCACTTAAACAAAATAAAAAACAACCATGACCTTAATTGTGACGGACTCCTGAACAACGAGCAGGAAATTGAACATTTTTACATAAATGTCCCAGACAGTGGATAACACAAGACAGAAATAAGATGTGGAAATAATACTACAGTGTATAACACAAGACAGAAATAAGATATGGAAATAATACTACAGTGGATAACACAAGACATAATAAAGATGTGGAAATAATACTACAGTGAATAACACAAGACAGAAAGTAGGGAAAGAACTGGTTTAGAACTTTTTACATGTAGCCAAATAAGAGATCACGTCATTCTGAAAGAAACAAAACACTGTTTTTTTTGTTATTGTCTTTTTCTATCTCCCTGGAACTGCGAGCTGGTGTTCTTTGCAGTTGATGCTATGAAGGTGTTGAGGCACAGAATTGTGTCGGTTTGGGAGCAATTATAGCAGCTATTATTTCACTCTCTATGTGCAGCTAAAAAGCAGGGAGTGTGTGATACTTCTTGAGAAGACTCCACCACCATGGGCACTATAGCAGTCCTTGCCATGTTAGCCTAGCCAGGCTAGGCATGCTACAGGGGATACTTGTGGTGAGGTGGGGCAGGATCTTTGTCAGCTATGGTTCGCCAACCCTGATGCTAGCATGTCATCTTTGAGTCACTAATTGCCAGAATGGACAGTGTCTTCCTGTTATTTCTTAATATATTCTTATCAGCAGCTCCGGATTTCTTTGAACGTTATAATTTTGTTATTTCGCTACCAGCCATTCCCGAGGGTTGATAAGCTGCGTCTGCACATGCTGCGTCACACATCCCACAAGGAGTTCATGTGTGAGACCTGTGGTAAGCAGTTCAAACGGAAGGATAAGTTCCACGAGCACAAGAAACGCATGCACTCGAAAGAGAGAATGGAGCGGCAACTGGCGGCTAAGCAGAAGCAGAACAGTTTAAGGAAGATCGGAAAGTTTACGCCAAAAGTAAGAGCTGTATATTTTTATAGTTTGGGGAGGGGGAAGGAGTATCATAAATTTTAAACAGTAAACATTGATTAAATTTATTAATTTTTATGGTGGGGGGGTGCAGGGGTGAATTATGAGTTATAATTTTTTAGTGATGGATAGTTTTAAGTTTATAGTGGTGGTCAAAAATAAAAGTGTTAGTAGTGAGCACTTATAAACTTTTGTTGCTGGGCAACTAAATTTTTAGTGGCCTAGAATTATGATTTTTGTTTGTTTGTTTATAATGGACAAATGTTGGACAAATGTTGGCTTTTTGGTGATGAGATAATATAAATTTTTAACAGTGGGCAAATATAAATGTTTAGTGGAGGGCAGTATTTGATAAATTTTAAATACTTTTGTCTTAGCACAGTTTTCGAGGAGTGCTTGTTTTCATAGTATGCCTGGGTCATGCTGTTTTCATAGGGTCCCTGGGTCGTGCTGTTTTCATAGTGTGCCTGGGTCATGCTGTTTTCATAGGGTGTCTTGGTCATGCTGTTTTCATAGTGTGCTTGGGTCATGCTGTTTTCATAGGATGTCTTGGTCATGCTGTTTTCATAGTGTGCTTGGGTCATGCTGTTTTCATAGTGTGCTTGGGTCATGCTGTTTTCGTAGGATGTCTTGGTCATGCTGTTTTCATAGGGTGTCTGGGTCACACTGTTTTCATAGGGTGTGTGGGTCACACTGTTTTCATAGGTTGCCTGGGTCATGGTGTTTTCATAAGGTGTGTGGGTCACACTGTTTTCATAGGGTGCCTGGGTCATGCAGTTCTCATAGGGTGTCTGGGCCACACTGTTGTCATAGGGTGTCTGGGTAACAGAGTGGTTAGTTCTCTAGTTTTTCATGATTGTTGAACTCTAGCCGGAGATGCCTCGGTTACCAAATTGTAGAAATTGATACCAGCCACTTCGGGGACTGGAGAAGGAAAGATGGCAAGGAATGATGCTCACCACATCACTGTCTAGGATGCTGACTGGTCTAGGAAAAAAGTGAGCACTAGCACAGAATCCTTTAGGTGCCTCTGTGGCATGTTTGGGTTTTCTTTACATTTTTATCATTTATTGTTTTCTCTCTCTCTCTCTGAACCATAAGTGCCCAGGGCACATGGGGCATCCGCAAGGGTTTTCCACAAATGCCTGTCCTTCGCCTTTTTTTCTGCTCTTGCCCAGGTGAGCCCTCTATTGGTCAACATCCTTTCTGTTGTTCTTCTCCATGTCTCTTTTGGTCTACCCTTACTTCTGTTCCCCTGTGGTGTCCATCTTAGTGGTATTTTTGGTAGAGAGCTATCAGTCATTCGGAGCACATGTCCCAGCCATCGCCAGCGTCTTTCCTCAGTAATTGTTGTCAGTGGCTTCATCTGCATTTATGCCAACAAGATGTTATTTCTTATGGTGTTATTTATTGTTTTAACATTTATTATATATTATCATTTATACAATCTTGTTTTCATAATCAGAGCTCATAGACTGCTAATTTCGTGTTACAGTTAGTCATCCATTCACCCAGGTTCCTGTAACCTTTCTTTAATGTGATTGTCATATTTCTGCCAGGTCAGGCCCTCAGAATACCATCGCTTTATTTACAAGTGCCATACTTGCCTGTTGGGCTTCAAGCGTCGTGGGATGCTGGTGAACCACCTGGCCAAGAGGCACCCAGAGATTAAACCTGAGCAGGTCCCGGAACTCAACCTGCCAATCTTGAAGACCCAGAAGGACTTCTACTGCCAGTACTGTGATAAGGTTAGTGTGTACGAGAATGGTGAGTGGTTGAACAGACTCTTTTGTGGAGAAGTGAAGGGAAAAAAAAATCAAATCAAATAACACAAGATCAGATAACCTGTGAACAAAATATCATCCAAGATACAAGATTATCAAAACCAAGACACGATAAGATAACCAGAGCACCAGGATAATAATATCAAATAATCTGTACAACAGTAAGATCAGATAACAGTCGAACAAGATCAGTCAGCCAAGTTTAAGCAAAGATCAGATAACAGTCGAACAAGATCAGTCAGCCAAGTTTAAGCAAAGATTAGGTAGATGCATCTTGTATAAACATTCTGTCTTCTTGAACACACAGATTTACAAGTCCTCATCGAAGCGCAAAGCTCACATTCAGAAAAATCACCCAGGATGCCAGGTCCCTCCATCATCGTGGAAGAAAACCATTGCGCCAGATGGGACCAGGAATTCCCCTTCAAATACATACTCTCACACCGTGAGCAGTATAACAACAATGCCACATGGGTGTAAGTTCTGTCACAAGCAGTATGCCAGCAAGGCCAAGTTATTGCAGGTAAGAAATGGTTGAAGTGTTTGTGTGTAGGATGATGATGGTAACAGATTTGAAATGTTGAGATTAAGTACGTGTGGTGTGTTGTAGGCAAGGCAGGGCTTCTTTTTTTTTTTTTATTCTTTGTTGTGGTTTATCTTCTGGCTTGTGCATAGTGCATCTTGGTATCAAAGTAGTTAGTTGACTGGTTCCTCATACTGAAGTCAGTGTTAAAGTCTCACCAGAGGTAGCTCAGTCACCAGCTTGTAGAAGCAGACACCTGATTTCTTCAGGACCTGAGGATTGATTGATTGATCTTATTAAAAAAGGGCAGACATGATTCAGAGCTCATCAGCCTCTTGTTTGCCATTTGGTCATTGGGCGCTTATACTGTATTCCTTCAGTGCTTTGTGGCAGTATAGGGCTACAGTTATCTTTAAGTGGGTGAAGACACTGTCCATTCTGGCAGTCAGCTACCCATAGCTAACATGCTGGTGTCAGGGTTGGTAAACCATAGCTGGTGTGCAGGTGTCAGGGTTGGTAAACCATGGCTGACATGCTGGTGTCAGGGTTGGTAAATCATGGCTGACATGCTGGTGTCAGGGTTGGTAAATCATGGCTGACATGCTGGTGTCAGGGTTGGTAAATCATGGCTGACATGCTGGTGTCAGGGTTGGTAAACCATGGCTGACATGCTGGTGTCAGTGTTGGTAAACCATAGCTGACATGCTGGTGTCAGGGTTAGTAAACCATGGCTGACATGCTGGTGTCAGGGTTGGTAAATCATGGCTGACATGCTGGTGTCAGGGTTGGTAAATCATGGCTGACATGCTGGTGTCAGGGTTGGTAAATCATGGCTGACATGCTGGTGTCAGGGTTGGTAAATCATGGCTGACATGCTGGTGTCAGGGTTGGTAAATCATGGCTGACATGCTGGTGTCAGGGTTGGTAAACCATGGCTGACGTGCTGGTGTCAGGGTTGGTAAATCATGGCTGATGTGCTGGTGTCAGGGTTGGTAAACCATGGCTGACATGCTGGTGTCAGTGTTGGTAAATCATGGCTGATGTGCTGGTGTCAGGGTTAGTAAACCATAGCTGACATGCTGGTGTCAGGGTTGGTAAATCATGGCTGACATGCTGGTGTCAGGGTTGGTAAATCATGGCTGACATGCTGGTGTCAGGGTTGGTAAATCATGGCTGACATGCTGGTGTCAGGGTTGGTAAATCATGGCTGATGTGCTGGTGTTAGGGTTGGTAAACCATGGCTGATGTGCTGGTGTCAGTGTTAGTAAACCATAGCTGATGTGCTGGTGTCAGTGTTGGTAAACCATAGCTGACGTGTGGTGTCAGTGTTGGTAAATCATGGCTGATGTGCTGGTGTCAGGGTTAGTAAACCATAGCTGACATGCTGGTGTCAGGGTTGGTAAATCATGGCTGACATGCTGGTGTCAGGGTTGGTAAATCATGGCTGACATGCTGGTGTCAGGGTTGGTAAATCATGGCTGACATGCTGGTGTCAGGGTTGGTAAATCATGGCTGATGTGCTGGTGTTAGGGTTGGTAAACCATGGCTGATGTGCTGGTGTCAGTGTTAGTAAACCATAGCTGATGTGCTGGTGTCAGTGTTGGTAAACCATAGCTGACGTGCTGGTGTCAGTGTTGGTAAACAATAGCTGATGTGCTGGTGTCAGTGTTGGTAAACCATAGCTGACGTGCTGGTGTCAGTGTTGGTAAACAATAGCTGACATGCTGGTGTCAGTGTTGGTAAACCATAGCTGACGTGCTGGTGTCAGTGTTGGTAAACCATAGCTGATGTGCTGGTGTCAATGTTAGTAAACCATAGCTGACGTGCTGGTGTCAGTGTTAGTAAACCATAGCTGGCGTGCTGGTGTCAGTGTTGGTAAACCATAGCTGGCCTGCTGGTGTCAGTGTTGGTAAACCATAGCTGGTGTGCTGGTGTCAGTGTTGGTAAACCATAGCTGGTGTGCTGATGTCAGTGTTGGTAAACCATAGCTGGCGTGCTGGTGTCAGTGTTGGTAAACCATAGCTGGCGTGCAGGTGTCAGTGTTGGTAAACCATAGCTGGTGTGCTGGTGTCAGTGTTGGTAAACCATAGCTGGTGTGCTGGTGTCAGTGTTGGTAAACCATAGCTGACGTGCTGATGTCAGTGTTGGTAAACCATAGCTGGCGTGCTGTGTTAGGGTTGGTAAACCATAGCTGGCGTGCTGGTGTCAGTGTTGGTAAACCATAGCTGGTGTGCTGGTGTCAGTGTTTGTAAACCATAGCTGGTGTGCTGGTGTCAGTGTTGGTAAACCATAGCTGGCGTGCTGGTGTCAGTGTTGGTAAACCATAGCCGAAATGCTGGTGTTAGGGTTGGTAAACCATAGCTGGCGTGCTGGTGTCAGGGTTGGTAAACCATAGCTGGCATGCTGGTGTCAGTGTTGGTAAACCATACCTGGTGTGCTGGTGTCAGTGTTGGTAAACCATAGCTGACATGCTGATGTCAGTGTTGGTAAACCATAGCTGACATGCTGGTGTCAGGGTTGGTAAACCATAACTGACATGCTGATGTCAGTGTTGGTAAACCATAGCTGACGTGCTGGTGTCAGTGTTGGTAAACCATAGCTGGCGTGCTGGTGTCAGTGTTAGTAAACCATAGCTGGTGTGCTGGTGTCAGTGTTGGTAAACCATAGCTGATGTGCTGGTGTCAGTGTTGGTAAACCATAGCCGAAATGCTGGTGTCAGTGTTGGTAAACCATAGCTGGCGTGCTGGTGTCAGGGTTGGTAAACCATAGCTGGCGTGCTGGTGTCAGGGTTGGTAAACCATAGCTGGTGTGCTGGTGTCAGTGTTGGTAAACCATAGCTGGCGTGCTGATGTCAGTGTTGGTAAACCATAGCTGGCATGCTGGTGTCAAGGTTGGTAAACCATAGCTGGCGTGCTGGTGTCAGTGTTGGTAAACCATGGCTGGCATACTGTGTTAGGGTTGGTAAACCATAGCTGGCATACTGGTGTTAGGGTTGGTAAACCATGGCTGACATGCTGGTGTCAGGGTTGGTAAACCGTAGCTGACATGCTGGTGTCAATGTTGGTAAACCATAGCTGACATGCTGGTGTTAGGGTTGGTAAACCATAGCTGACATGATGGTGTTAGGGTTGGTAAACCATAGCTGACATGCTGGTGTTAGGGTTGGTAAACCATAGCTGACATGCTGGTGTTAGGGTTGGTAAACCATAGCTGGTGTGCTGGTGTTAGGGTTGGTAAACCATAGCTGACATGCTGGTGTTAGGGTTGGTAACTCATAGCTGACATGCTGGTGTCAGGGTTGGTAAACCGTAGTAAATCAAGACCTCTCTGTTACTACCCCCATAACAGGCCCAGCCTGGCTAACAGAGCAGGGATCACCATGGTTCCCATGGTGGTGAAGTCTGCTAAAGAAGTATTTCACACCCCCTGATCTTTAACTGCACCCAGGGACTGAAAAAATAGCTGCCATAACCCACTTCCAAGCCAGCATGATGCTGTTCCTCATCATCTTCAAAGCATCAGCTGCATAGAACACCAGCTTGCATTTCCACAGAGATAGAAGACAAGACCTTTATTTTATGCCCTTGGTTTAGAGAGTGCTCATTTCAGAGCAGAATGCCGCAGCAGTCACCACACTTGAGCATTTTTATATTCTGGTTGCATTTTTACTGGGTTCCTGAGCAGCATAAACAGTTAGTGTACTCATCTTGTACTACGAGTGCATTCATCTCGTACTACAGAGTGTACTCATCTTGTACTATGATTGTTAAGTGTTTTGATCATAGGTGGGGTCAGTCCGGTTGTAAGAATGGAGATCTGGCAGTTCCTGGGGGTGGAAATGTAGGCAGGTTTGACATCTTCATCATTATCCTTTTATCTGCTGACAGGTTAAGGAAAATAATGGCGCATTCACGATATTTTCTGTATGCTTCTGTGAGGTTCTTAATTATATTCTCCATATTTTTCCTTCTTTCACTTTCTTTTTGTTTATTTTTATACCTTTTTTTTTTTACTTCTCCATTCCTGATTTTCTTTATTAAAAGGGATGATAGAAAGGGCAGAGAAATAGAGAGAGAGAGAGAGAGAGAAAGAGAGATGATTCTGAAAAAAGAACTTCTGCTCGGTGCTGTCAAAAGTTTTTCCATTGTGATTGAGCAACCTCTGGCCATAATCATTTTGCATACAAGTGGTGATTGATAAGTTCTCGACCTAAGATACAAATACTTGAAACACACTGTTGATATTAGGTGCATTTGTAGAGCAGGAAGATTAAACACCAAGTTTCAACTGCAACCAATTTTATTTTTATAAGCTACTGAAGTGGTGGCAGAAATTGATAAAATTGATAAAATTTCTCTTCGAGCAGTCATTCGCTACCTCTGCATCAAGGGTTTACCATCGAAGGAGATCCATGAGGATATGGTAGAGACTCTAGGAGAAAGTGCCCCTTCTTACAGCACAATGAAGAAATGGGCAGCTCTTTCAAACATGGAAGGGAGAGTCTGGAAGATGATCCCCATCCAGGAAGACCAAGAGTGGTAACCACCGATGAAACCACTGGCAGAATCCATGACATGATAATGGAGGATTGATGACTAACTGAGTGGTACATTGCTACTGTGTTGGGCATCCCCCAGAAACGTGTTAATGCCATTGTTCCTCAAATGACAAAGGTCTCTGCTCGATGGGTCCCAAAACTTCTTGGAGCTGATCACAAACGACAGGGTCTCAACGTGTCAAGAGACGATCTTGGCCATTTTTCTGCAGATCCTGAAAAGTTTCTTCAGCAATTTGTGACTATGGATGAGGCTTGGGCTCATCATTTTCAACCAGAAACCAAAGAACAGTCAAAGCAGTGGAAACATCATGGGAAATTTCGAGGGAAATTGACAAGAGGAGTCATATTTCAGCAAGACAATGCTCCAGTTCACAAATTGGCAGTGGCAATGGCTGCCATTCATGAATACGGCTTCCAGCTTCTTGAACATCCTCCTTATTCCCCAGATTTGACCCCTTCGGATCATTACCTGTTCACCAAACTCAAAAAGGAGCTCAGTGGTCACAAATTTGCTTCAGATGATGACATTATTCATGCTGTAGATCACTTTACACAAAATGCTGACTTTTGCAGAGAAGGGATTCATACGTATGTATGACACCAGATCGCTAGACTAAGTGCATAAACTTGCAAGAGGACTATGTTGAGAAATAACCAAAAAAAATTGTACACAAAATAATCCGTTGTACTTTAGGCTGAGAACTTATCAATCATCCCTTGTACGTCTTGTTAAAAAATTAGCTGGCCAGTTTTTTCTTGTCAGCTGTGGGTTATTAGAGTTAGGACAGGGTCTTGATCAGATATGGTTCACCAGCCCTGACACTAGCATGCCAGCTGTGGATCACTGACTTCCAGAAAAGACATTGTTGGCCCCCCCCCCCAGACTACGTCAAGTGATGCCAGGTATAGATTTTTGTCTTCAGTAATTCACAAGGTTGTAAAGTCAGAGTCATGTAGATGAAAGCAATATTTGGGTAGAATCAGACTCATATAGATGAAAGCAATATTTGGGTAGAATCAGAGTCATGTAGATGAAAGCAATATTTGGGTAGAATCAGAGTCATGTAGATGAAAGCAGTATTTGAGTAGAATCAGACTCATGTAGATGAAAGCAATATTTGGGTAGAATCAGAGTCATGTAGATTAAATCAATATTTGGGTAGAATCAGAGTCATGTAGATGAAATCAATATTTGGGTAGAATCAGAGTCATGTAGATGAAAGCAATATTTGGGTAGAATCAGAGTCATGTAGATGAAAGCAATATTTGGGTAGAATCAGACTCATTAGAAATGTACCATTTATGAAGAAATAAGAGTCAAGACAGCAGACAAATATTGGATCTGGAATTGAAGTTTAGCGTAGCAGCTCCATGACTCCGATAACACTTCAGCCTCATCACAGAGATTTTATTGAGTTTTCTTTTTTTAACATATAAACCAGCATCAAAGAAAGAGCCATTCTGAGCTTGTGGAGCCAGTATATGAGAGACGTAGGTTAAAGAGAAGTCAGCAGCAACAAGATTTCATTCACATTACGGTGACAGGTAGGTGGGTGCTGTAACCATATATTATGTGATTCCTGCAGGTAACACATTTATCTTGTCGTACGATGAAATTCATGTTTTGGTCTTAACATTTTCATATGTGTTAAAACGTAGAATTCAAAATGTCTTCTCCCTGTTATTATCCATTCATCTGTACTTGTCAGGGACAGTCACAATCCATTCTACCTGGTGGCATCATACAGGGCAGCAGAAAAATTCTGACCACTTCCTGCAGCCAGTATTCACTCTTTGTATGGTGTTTTGGCTGTGTTGCATGCTGTCTATCTTGGCTTCAGTTATTCTTTGCCAGGTTGGCATTTGTTGGCTTTTCCTCCATTTTCTCTCATATCTGCACCTTGTGGAAAATATGGCCACTAACACCATATCCCTACGTGCCTCTAAGGCATGACAGGATTACCTTTAACTTTACCTTTTTTTACCTCCACCTTGTAGATGTTATATCAGCAGCATTTGGGATTTTTCAGAGCAAGTGACTGGTTCATTTCCATAATAAATTTTTAAAAGTTTGAAAAAAAAATTGTATGCATTGTTGTTTTTTTTTAAGTTTTAAAGATTCCATTTCAGATTATTGAATGATTGTAGTAAAATAGTTGTTATTAATAGCCCATCAATATGAATAACGATGACTGGGCCACAGGATCAGATCAGATCAGATCTCATTTGCATGTCCCTTGCGGAACTTTGCCTCCCAAACAGCACTCCTGTAGGCCTCTTGATTGTGAGCAAGATGGCCTGCTGCTGCGGCATCCATTTGCAGATCATCAACGATGTCTTGCAGCCATCTTCGTTTTGGTCTTCCTGTTTTTCTTTTTACCATTATGTATCCTTCCAATACAGTCTTCTCTAAATTATCATGACATTTAATGTGTACAAAATATTTGAGTTTTCTCTCTTTAATCCTCTTTACTAGCCAGCCTTCTTCAATATTAAGTTCTTGTAGTATAGATATATTTGTTCTTTTTTGTGTCCATGATATTTGGAGAACTCTTTTGTAGCATTTACATTCAAAGGCATTTATGTGTTTCTCAGCTGTTTTGTTAAGTGTCCAG
This sequence comes from Achatina immaculata, assembly GCA_009760885.1. Classification (NCBI taxonomy): domain Eukaryota; kingdom Metazoa; phylum Mollusca; class Gastropoda; order Stylommatophora; family Achatinidae; genus Lissachatina; species Lissachatina immaculata. The sequence continues at coordinate 21,500,039 of CM019710.1, forward strand.
GTCTCACAGGCATATGTTGCGATGGGAAAGATGCATGCCCTTAAAAATCTTATTTTTGTAGTTCTGTCTGCTCCTCTCCACAGATTCTTTATTTGTTTTACTTTCTGAAGAGCGATAGATGTCCTCCTTTTAATTTCCCTCATTGTATCTCCATTATTAGTTAGTAGTGATCCAAGATATTCAAAACTCTCCACTTCTTCCAATTTTTCCTCATTGATATATATTTCAGCTGCCTTGTTTGTTTTGTCAGTTGTCATCAATTTAGTTTTCTTTGCATTAAGATAGAGGTTCTGCTCTTTGCTGTTCTTACAGACTGACATAATTAGTTTTTCCATTCCTCTTTGTGTTGTGGACAGTAACACTGTGTCATCAGCATATCTAATCTCTGGTATTTCGTAACCTCCAATTGTTATGGCATCGTAATATTCTTTGCCAGGGCCACAGGGGTGATTCTATTATTTACCATTGAATCAGAGCTGCCCATGATCCTATCCTGTCTCTCATGGTGTTCGATGTTCCAAGGAATGGGCTGATTCTCTCCTTCAGCATGGTAAAATGGGTAACTCTGGACATTGACCTAATGGTGACACATTGCCTGTGCTTCAGTGTCATGACAGTGTCTGTTGCCAGGAGCAAGAAGTGGCAGTTATATAGAGATCAGGGGGTGATGACATTGTCTGACTGCTTTCATTGGGGCTGACAAACCATAGTCGACCAAGACCCTGTCCTACCTCTCTCTTGGTACCTCCAGTAACAGGCCCAGCCTGGCTGCTGGGTCAGGAATTGCTGTAGTTCCATGTCAGTGGAGTCTGCTAAAGCAGCATTGCTGCACTTTTTCCTGCTTGTTTAGCTCCACTCTGGGTCTGCAAGAACAGCTGTCAACTTCCCAGATGACACGAAGCTGTGTCATAACATCCTCAATGCATCGACTGCAAAGAACATCCTGTTTGCAGTTCATTGGAGATAAAACAGATAAGAAGAGGACAACAGTAATAGCCAGAATTTAGACAGATAAGAAGAAGACAACAGTAATAGCCAGAATTTAAACAGATAAGAAGAAGACAACAGTTATAGCCAGAATTTAAACAGATGAGAAGAAGACAAAAGTAATAGCCAGAATTTAGATGGATAAGAAGAAGACAAAAGTAATAGCCAGAATTTAGACAGATAAGAAGAAGACAACAGTTATAGCCAGAATTTAGACAGATAAGAAGAAGACAACAGTAATAGCCAGAATTTAGACAGATAAGAAGAAGACAACGGTTATAGCCAGAATTTAGACAGATAAGAAGAAGACAACAGTAATAGCCAGAATTTAAACAGATAAGAAGAAGACAACAGTTATAGCCAGAATTTAGACAGATAAGAAGATAACAATTATAGCCAGAATTTAGACAGAATCACTTGTTCTAAATTGCTATAGAATTATAAATGATATGCCTTCCATATTCATAATTCATATAAAAAAATTAAACATTTTTTTTTCTTTGCTTAATCAGAGTTCATTTGAAATGAGCTGTGAATGAAGCAGTGTAGGGGATAGTCACATAGATATCATGGAGTTTGTCATCCTCTGTTTATTCCAGATGGCACTCACGGTCTGACAGAAAGATATGAGACCGTTCCTATAGCGGTTGTGACGCAGGCCGACTCCCTGCCCAGTGCCGACCTCCTGACCCAGGCTATGAGCGAGCTCCACAGCTATGCTAGTGAGTTCACCATCAGCCCCCGACTCGCACAAGGAGGGGCTCCAACCATGGTAAGGAAAGCACAGAGTTCATAGAGTCTCACTGAAGCCCCAGCATTCTCACTGATCATCAGTCTGAATGATGCTGGCATTCTGTGTCAGAAAATGAAAATGGCTAATGCGTTTAGCAAGAATGAACGGCAGCTGCATCCTCTAGCAAATTATAAGGCAGACTTCTGGAGGGAGTGATCTCGAGAGCATGGACCAGAAGTGAGATACAAGGGTATTTGTAAAGCATCCAAAAGAGATTTTTTTTTTTTTTTCCATTAGCCTTGAGGACTGGGAAGAACTGTTGAACAAGACCAAGTCTGTGGGAAGAGAGAGGCTCAGCCAGACCGAGTCTATGGGAAAAGAGAGGCTCAACTTAAAGATGAAGTATCATTTGAAGAAGTGATGAGAACTGAAACTGCAGACGTAGGAGACTGCATCTTGCTACACAACATTGTCATTACCATTGGCAGTATTTGTAGAACCAGCTATGAGAGAACGTGCTCAGAAAACTGATGTTCAGCAGGTTCCATGACAGCAAGTTCCATGACTATGACAGCAAGTTCCATGACACCAAATGTGTGGATTCTTGAGAATTGTCTCAAAGTTGAAGAGTCTTTAGTAGTGACCCAGAATCCATGCTCTAACACTCATTTCTCAGCTCTAAATCATGAATATGCCTTCTACATATGGGTTAAGACAGTCTTTGCTAAGACAGATTGAAAGGACCATTTCTTTACATTTTCTTAGTCTGGACCCCATGTATTTGTACTTCCATTTAAAAAAATTGTTTTCTCACATTTCCCGTACTTGAGCTAGGGTTTGGTTTCATATTCATGTGACTAATTTAAATATGAAATTCTGTTTTATCTCCTTGTATTGAAGCTGTGTGTAATACAGTGTGCCTGACTGTGAAGGCAGATAGTCTGCTATATATTTTAAAAAAAAATGTATTCATTGCTCTTCAGAGCCTATAAAGTAAATACAACAGTTACCCATTATAGAATATTATGAAATCTGACCTTGTACCTGTGACTTGGTTCAGAAGATTGGACTTTCATCATTGTTTAAAAATTTTCCAGTGGATACTCTTAAAAGGTGCCTAGTTATTTACATAAATCATGTATGTATATGTACATGCCTGAATATTTTCATTCATTCATTCATTCATTTATTCATTCATCCATTTATTCATTCATCCATTCATTTGTCTCTTGTGGAACTTTGCCTCCCAAACAGCACTCCCATAGGCCTCTCAGTTGTAAGCAAGATGCCCTGCTGCTGATGCATCCATTTGCAGATTATCAACGATGTCTTGCATCCATCTTCGCCTTGGTCTTCCTCTCTTTCTTTTTCCCATTATGTACCCTTCCAAGACGGTCTTCTGTAGATTATCATGACATTTGATGTGTCCAAAATATTTAAGTTTTCTCTCTTTAATTCTCTTTACTAGCCAGCCTTCGTCAATATTAAGTTCTTGTAGTATGAATATATTTGTTCTTTTTTTTTTTTGTCCATGATATTTGAAGAATTCTGTAGCATTTACATTCAAAGACGTTTATGTGTTTCTCATCTGTTTTGTTAAGTGTCCAGGTCTCACAGGCATATGTTACAATGGGAAAGATGCATATCCTTAAAAATCTTATTTAAGTAGTTCTGCCTGTTCCTCTCCACAGCTTCTTTAGTTGTTTTACTTTCTGAAGAGCGATGGATATCCTTTTAATTTCCCTCATTGTATCTCCATTACTAGTAAGTAGTGATTCAAGATATTCAAAACTTTCCACCTCTTCCAGTTTTTCCTCATTGATACATATTTCAGCTGTCTTATTTGTTTTATCAGTTGTCATCTATTTAATTTTCTTCACATTAAGATAGAGGTTTTGCTCTTTGCTGTTCTTACAGACTGACATAATCAATTTTTCCATTCCTTTTTGTGTTGTGGACAGTAATATGTATTTACATACATTCTTAAATATATTTCCTTCAGGTACATATCCAGTCAAATGGACAGGTGCAGCCTACCACTATAGACATCAGTCAGCTAAACCAAGCTCTCCATTCATTTACAACTCAGACAGGGACTGTGGCCACAGTGTTGGCCCAACCCCCTCAGTCAACAAGCCCCACCCAGTCTGTCACTGTTGTGGCACCAAATGGGCCCCAGACTATTAACTTGAGCAACACTCAGTTTATTACTCGAGCATGGACTGGTGGTTTCACCCCTTCATTCAGGTAGAATGAATGCTCACTTGTGCTTTTAGGTCAGGAGAACTGGCCAATAGGATGCAGCCATCTGAGTCAAAAGCTGGCCAATAGGATGCTGCCATCTGTAGGCCAAAAGAAATGGCCAATAGGAAGCTGCCATCTAGATCAAAAGAGCTGGGTAATAGGAAGCTGTCTTCTAAGTCAGAAGAACTGATTAAAAAAAAAAAAAAACCTGTGCTCTAAAAGAAACACTGCATTTGATTTTGTGCCATTTTTTTGTACAGAAAAGGTTGAAGTGGTAAATGTCTGTACATAGGTAGGCATAGCTTCATTTTTAAACTGTTACCATTGACTTAAGTAAATTTAACATAATTCTATAAAATAACAATACTTTAGTTGGACATAAATTATTTCACCAGTCTTGGTGAGTTATCAATGGTCCGTTTTAAATGTATATATAAAATTATCTGTGTTGAGTTACATACAGAAATGTATTGTCAAGATTTGTAACTGTTTTATTGCTTCACGAGAATAAATTGCATTTAATTTTCAGTAAGTTATTAAGTACACAATGTTCCTAAAGCTCAAATTTCTTCATATCTCAAGATGCACACAAGTGTACATGCACACACAGATCGCATAGACCAAGATGCACACAAGTGCACATGCAGACACAGATCACATAGTCCAAGATGCACACAAGTGTACATGCACACACAGATCACAGACCAAGATGCACACAAGTGTACATGCACACACAGTTCACATAGACCAGGATGCACACAAATGTACCTGCACACACAGATCACATAGACCAAGATGCACACAAGTGCACATGCACACGCAGAACACATGGACCAAGATGCACATAAGTGCATATGCACACACAGATCACATAGACCAGACAAGTAATAATAATGAAACTTAATGCACGTATCACACTGTTAGCAGATTTTTCTTCTCTTCTCAACATTGGCCACTTGCTGTACTAACCCAGTGGTATCGGGTTCAAATCCCAGCAGTAGGATTTATTTTTTTTTATGGTACCACCACACCAGAAAGGCCCCATGGGTCCACCCAGCCTCTAAAAATGGGTACCAGAGAAATCTGGGAAGATAAATGCAACCAGGCGTGATACTGACCACTTCACACTTTCATGTGCTGATGGTCTTGGAAATACGGGCCTAACACCGTATCCCCAATATGCCTTAATGGCACGGAAATGGTGATTTTACCTTTAACTATCCTGACATTGGGAAAGAAGCCCCGTTTTGTGACAGTGAGTCATATAGTGGATTTTCCCTGAGCTGTTGGTATGCCAGAACAGTGGTTCCCAACTTGTGGTCTTGCAGCACATTATCAGGTAGTCTGTGGCTGTTATCAAGGGCATATTAAGTGGCTTCTGTTGAATAAAAACAAATAGAGGTTTATGATGCAGCTTATATACAGCATATAAGCTGGTGGTTAACAACTCTTATGTGGTTGGAAAAGTGGTCTCTGAATGTAAACCACTGAAGACAGTATGATACCTGGCAAACTTTGTTCTCTAACTCAAGGAGGAATTAAATACTCATTTTCACTGGTGGGTTCATTAAATCATTTTGGGCATGTACCAAATCTCAGACCACCTTTGCTGTTCAAGAACTCACAGAACTGGCCAAAGAAGGATTTAAAATGATGTACTGCAGTACACACTCTTGTGAAATGTTTCCCCAGATTTGGGTCATAAATGCTTGTCCAAGGAGGGGTACTTCTCTGATGATCTGAGGAGTTGTGTTGTTGTTTTTTATCTCTTCAACAGAGAGTATCCTGCCAAGTTGTGAAATGATTATGATCTCAAAATGTTTGGATGTCTTTAAGTTGTGTTCAGGTATAGACTCTTCATAGCATGAAGCAAAAGAAGGATATGACAGGAAAAATAAAATAAAATGATGACATTCTGCATATGTAGAGAGACTTTCTTAACTCATATTTCATAATGAAAGAAAACATTTGTCATGGACTCTTGTCTTAAACCCATACTTCATAATGGAAGAAGACATTTGTCATGGACTCCGTCTTAAACCCATACTTCATAATGGAAGAAAACATTTGTCCAGAACTCTTGCTCTTTTACTTTTTGAAACGTTGTAGTGACTTTTCTTTCTTCGGCAAACTGAAGAAATAGGCCTCTATACCAGCTCCACCATTTCTGGGGGGGGGGGCAGGTTGCAGAAACACAGCAGCTATTCACCAAGAGCACTGAGGGCAGGTAGCTTGGGGTCTTGACCAGCAAATTGAGAGCATTGTTTTGTTCAGATCCCTGATGTTGTTCGTGGCTACATTTACACTGACCCAGCTGCTGACAATGATAGTAAATATTCTGTGGGAGTGGTTCTCAGTATTTTGTTTCAGTTCACAGATCCAAGAATCCTCAAGGAACAATTTTGGTGGTCTTCAGTGACCTCCCCCTGCTACCAACACCTCTTTGTATTAGACGCACTCACACATTTCTTTAGTGTTCTACTTTATCTAGACCAGTTCCCAAACTTTTCCCAAAGCTGCTGCTTCTTTTCCTGACATGTCAAATCCCTAGCGGGGTTTTTTTGGTTTTTTTTTGTTGTTGCTGAAGTCAATTTGGTAGGCATAACATCCCTTGATGAGATTGAAAAACTTGCTGAAGACATGGCATCTCAGCGAACTACTGTGTGGGGCCCTATGTGACGTTTAATGGCACGGGAAGTATTTAAGATGAAATAAGATGATGCAAGATGAAGTAAGATTATGTAAGATGAAGTAAGATGATGTAAGATGAAGTAAGATGAAGTCCTCCTGAACCCCTGCTGGTTTCCTGTTCTCAAACAGCCTTCTTGGATGTTCCCTCTACCCTATAGCCCTACCCAGTATGGGTACCACTGATCCAGACTTACTTTGTAGACACCCACTTAGGAGCTAGTGTACTAGGAGACAGGTGTTCATTCATTCATTCATTTGCATGTCCCTTGCGGAACTTTGCCTCCCTAGCAGCACTTCTGTAGGCCTCTCAGTTGTGAGCAACATGGCCTGCTGCCGATGCATCCATTTGCAGATCATCAACAATGTCTTGCAGCCATCTTCACCTTGGTCTTCCTCTCTTTTTCCCATTATGTACCCTTCCAAGATGGTTTTCTTTAGATTATCATGACATTTAATGTGTCCAAAATATTTAAGTTTTCTCTGTTTAATCTTCTTTACTAGCCAGCCTTCTTCAATATTAAGTTCTTGTAGTATGAATATATTTGTTCTTTTTTGTGTCCATGATATTTGAAGAACTCTTCTGTAGCATTTACATTCAAAGGCATTTATTTGTTTCTCAGCTGTTTTGTTAAGTGTCCAGGTCTCACAGGCATATGTTGCGATGGGAAAGATGCATGCCTTTGAAAATCTTATTTCTGTAGGAGACAGGTCTACTTAACATATATATGTATTACTTTTTGTGAAGTTGTGCATCATCTCTCTGCATAATTTTTTGAAATAGAAACAATAGGAAAAAAAAAGATAGTAACAGAGCTTTAAAAAAAATTAGAGACAGAAATGGTTATAATCAGATACTTCATATAAAGTGTTCCCCTTAATCATTGCATCTGAGATTTTCTTGCCTTTTTGACTGTTTTTTTCTTGCCTGTTTGTTGTTTTCTTGCTTGTTTTGACTGTTATTTTCTTGCCTGTTTTGACTGTTGTTTTCTTGCCTGTTTGTTGTTTTCTTGCCTGTTTTGACTGTTGTTTTCTTGCCTATTTTGACTGTTATTTTCTTGCCTGTTTGACTGTTGTTTTCTTGCCTGTTTGACTGTTGTTTTCTTGCCTGTTTGACTGTTGTGCCAAATTTATTTTCTCTCTAACTAGTTTATCTAATATTACTGCATAGTTCTGAGAGATTTGATTTTAACTCATTCCTTTAGTATTTAGTGAACTAATGTAAATGTGTGAAAAATAAACAACTGAATCATTATAATAAAAATATTTGCACTTGAAAATGTTGTCATTTTCAATATTTCTTATTTGTATCAACTTGAAACTATTATGAATTTGCAGAGGAGATAATGGTAAAATTGTCGTGTGTAGGTGAATTGTGGGAGTTAGATGCAAGTCGAACATACCACTCAAAACCGAGAGGCAGCTAATTAATAGCATATTTATACCAATGTTGTGCTACCAGTGCCAAAAATTGGCACTAACCAAGAAACAACAAAATAAAATATCTGCAAGCAAGATGAGGTTCCTAAGAAAAGCAGCAAATATCTGCATGCAAGATGAGGTTCCTAAGAAAAGCAGCAAATATCTGCAAGCAAGATGAGGTTCCTAAGAAAAGCAGCAAATATCTGCATGCAAGATGAGGTTCCTAAGAAAAGCAGCAAATATCTGCAAGCAAGATGAGGTTCCTAAGAAAAGCAGCAAATATCTGCATGCAAGATGAGGTGCCTAAGAAAAGCAGCAAATATCTGCAAGCAAGATGAGGTGCCTAAGAAAAGCAGCAAATATTGCCAGGAAGGACAAGATAAAAAATGACGACATAAAATAATTTGTAGGCACGACACTATGCCCACAGTATTTAGATAATCAAAGAATTACGCGGTTTGGCCACTTAATGAGAATATATAGCCAGTCATGAGAGCCTTCAACCAAAACTACAGGACACAGATCAAGTCCCCAGAAAAGATGGATGATTAGAATTACAGAAACACAAATCATTGTGTGATTGATTGATTGATCTTTATTTCAAAAGGGTTAAGAACTGGGCACGCAGGCCCTTCTGACATTCTGCCTTTTATCATACATCTTTCGCTCTATTCCAGACATTCTACAAATATGCTATTCATGTAACAAGCTGGGAGACATAAAGTATAACATTTATGTTTTGCTCTTATCCATTCACTTAGTACAGAAGTAACTAAATACATATATAAATGACTATCTACTAAACAAAAATTTTGGGACTATTCAGAATAAACAATTAACTGTATTCAGTGTCTGTAAGAGCAGTCTAAAATAACTTTTAAGTTTTACGACTCATGGAGGCATGCAGTCGACATCAAATAGATACTGGAAAGTTTGTAGTTGTAGGAAGGAGTATAATTTATATTTTTTTTTTATACAGGATGGGAGGGTATTCCAAAGATGGGCAGCAGAATAACATGAACATCACTGAGGCCACTCATATGGCCCAAAGATGAGCAGTAGAATAACATGAACATCACTAAGGCCACTCGTATGGCCCAAAGATGAGCAGCAGAATAACATGAACATCACTAAGGCCACTCGTATGGCCCAAAGATTAGAAGCAGAATAACAGAATAACATGAACATCACTGACTCCACTTGTATGGCCCAAAGATGAGCAGCAGAATAACAGAATAACATAACATCACTGACTCCACTTGCATGACCCAAAGATGAGCAGCAGAATAACAGAATAACATAACATCACTGACTCCACTTGCATGACCCAAAGATGAGCAACAGAATAACATGAACATCACTAAGGCCACTCGTATGGCCCAAAGATTAGAAACAGAATAACATGAACATCACTGACTCCACTTGTATGGCCCAAAGATGAGCAGCAGAATAACAGAATAACATAACATCACTGACTCCACTTGCATGACCCAAAGATGAGCAGCAGAATAACATAACATCACTGACTCCACTTGCATGACCCAAAGATGAGCAACAGAATAACGTAACATCACTGACTCCACTTGCATGACCCAAAGATGAGCAGCAGAATAACAGAATAACATAACATCACTGACTCCACTTGCATGACCCAAAGATGAGCAACAGAATAACATGAACATCACTAAGGCCACTCGTATGGCCCAAAGATGCCAACTGCATTTCCCCATGACAGTAAAAGAGGAAGTTTAAAGTAAAGTAAGAAAAGGCAAGTAGAACAGAAGTCAGTGACCCAGATCTGACCGCCGGCAGTCAGGGTTGGTGAACCACAGCCATCCAAGACTGTGTTCCACCTCTCTGTTGGCGGCTCCAATAACAGACTCAGCCTGACTAACTGACCAGGGATGGCTTTTGTTCAAATGGCGGTGGAGTCTGCTAAAGAAGCATTGCATGTTTTACCGTTTCTTAGCTTCACCGCAGGTCTGCAAAAAAAAAAAAATCAACATAACCCACTCCCCATCCAACTTGATGCTTGTGCTTCATAACTTCACCAAAACAAAGAACATCCTGTATACAGTTCCAGTGAGACAGATCAAGAACGATAAGCTGAATCAGTACAAATACAAACAACAGATTGATGGGACCACAGAAATGTTTTCTTCAAAGAATGTTAACAGTTTCAGGATAAGATTTTTTTGACAAAAGTAACTGGAAGCAAATAACAGAATTTTAATGGGAATGATGTTAAGTGTTTGTGCTAGGAAAGGTTGCTGATGTGTTTAAATGTTATCCTTTTCTTACTGAGTAACAATTCATCAAGAATATAATCATATAATATCTTGGTTACCATAGGTCAAGAATACAGTTCCTTGGCTATCAGCCAAGGCTACAATTAAACATTGTCATTGGTGTTTCAGTTTATATAGAAAATATTCTGATGTTTCATCAACAGTGGTTCTGAAACTTTTATTTGGACTACTGCCTTCTTGTTTCTCAGACTATATCCCTAGGGGAACCCCCCCCCCCTCCACATCACCTGTTGCTTAATTTTCATTCACTGTCATCCTTGGGTCTTCCCATCACCTGCGGGGGAAAAAAAGGGGGGGGGGCAGTATTGCACACTTTAAGAACCACTGCTTTATATCTATATAAATGAAAAATGAGAATGAGCAATATGAAAATGATCCAGAAACAATTCACAATCTGCCAATAATTAAAACCTATATAACTGATATTAAATATCATGCAGTAAACTGCTTTTACCATTGTATTAAGATGTTGATTTCAGAAGAGTAATCTAAAACTTCTCGCCAGGAAGCAGAATATACACATTTAATATATTTAACAAGAACGAAACATTTGCAAACTGGCAAGCAGCAACCTGCATGGCAGGGATCAGAAGTAAAAAAAAAATCAGGGACACCAGTCTCCTGGAAGACATAAAACTCATTGGGAAGACATCAATTGGCACTCTCTCTCTCTCTCTCTGAAGGAAGGCACATGGGGCTTCCCACAAGGGTTTTCCACAAATGCCTGTCCTTCGCCTTTTTTTCCCACTCTTGCCCAGGTGAGCCTTCTATTGCTCAATATCCTATCTGTTGTTCTTCTCCATGTCTCTTTTGGTCTATCTTTACTTTTGTTCCCCTGTGGTGTCCATCTTAGTGCTATTTTTGGTAGTGAGCTGTCCGTAATTCGGAGCACATGTCCCAACCATCGTCAGCGTCTTTCCACAATAATTACTGTCAGTGGCTTCATCTGCATTTCTGCCAATAAGATGCTATTTCTTATGGTGTTTGGCCAAAATATTCTAAATCTTATAAAATGGCATTAGTACTCCACAAAAAGGACCTACTAGCACAGTGGTTAGAGGACTCGTTGAATGATTGCGGGTTCGAATTCCCAGCTGAGTGGAATTTTTTTCCCCCACCAATATGGCCCTGAGGTCAACCCAGCATCATAAAATAGGTACCAGAGAAAATCTGGGAAAGAAAGGAACTGGCCACCCTACCTCATACGCTGATGGCCCAGCATAATGAGGTCTCCAACGCTTCATTCCCTACACCATTTGCTATGGGACTATCTTTACCTTTTACCCCACATAAAGAGAAAAAAAAATAAAGCAGGGAAATAAAAACAGCATGTAGAATGGATGAACAAAACTTTATTTTGAAAGGGTGAAGAACTAGACAATACAAGCTCATCTGCCATTTGCCTATCATCACTAAACTTTCAAATAGTTTAGTACAGAGAGTAATAAATACATACTGTGTATGAGAGAAATTTTAAGTGACAAAACTTTTACATCCAAGCTCTGAGAAGAACAGCACTCTCAATATCTCCACACCTAAATGTAGAACTTGTAAATTATCTCATTTTTCTTACTTCTAAAGATTAAACAGAAGTATCAGTCCAAAATGTTTCTGTTTAATAATAGCAAATTTGAAAAAAAAAACAAAAAAACAATTACTGATAAAATGAAGTAAAGTACTTCAGACATTTAGCCAGAATGAAGCCCATATACGCTATTTGCAAGGGCTTTTCATATCCAAAAGTGGAAGCATCCAAAAGCAGAAGCCACTCTAAAACAAGATGGGTAGATGAAGTAAAAGAAATTCTCACAAATTATAAGGGGCTGTCTTTTTTTTTTAAAGTATTTGTCTTGGAATCACAGTACTTTGATTGGTACGCCTAAATATCCCCTTGTTTAAAATCTGTGTTCTATTCTGTACTGATTACAGTTTTTGATTTGCTGTATATTTAGAAATGCCTAGAATTTTAAAATTATTTTAGAGGAAATGTTGTTATTTTGAAGAAAATTCACTCTGTGAAGAAGTATAAGTAGACCTGACTGGCACATTTGTAAGTAAAGTTTAAACCTAGCCTGCTGATTAACATTTTGAGTCAAAATTAAAATTTAACTTTAAACACATACATACACACACCCCTTGCTTGATTAAATGTCCTGTATTTGAGCTTGAAGAAGATGGTTGGGTTAACCTAGAGAATCAGCAGATATTTAAAGTCTTTTTAGAGCTGAATTAAGTTTTTAATTCTACCTTAAGTTCATGTGTCCAGGCAATGCAAACTGGCAACATGCCACCCAAAAATAAACCAATTATGAAACACTGAGATACTGGTCTAAAGAAACTACCCAATAAGCTTAAAAAAAAAACAAAAAAACTTCCAATTTATCCAAGATGCAGAACTATTACTTATAGGTTATAAATGCTCATGAAAAATAATCTCTCTCAGAATTTGTTATATTTAAAAATAAACATATCCATGAAAAAGAACAGACTTGCCAAGGACAGGACCAAACAAAGAATGCATGGCACACTCAAAGTCATACAGGTAAGAATTAAGTACTGAGGCACAGTTCTAAAAGTAAGAAATTATCAAAGATAACAAATTATCAAAGATAACAAACATAAAATTAAATGATGAGAATTTTTATTCAATTTGCCCTTGAGGACCTATGATAATGATGAATCAAGCTGTGAATTTCAGTCTGTTATCTGATGAGTAAAAATTTAATGTAAACAGTCATAAAACTAATGGCACTGGAATGAAACAAATAGAAAAAGGTCAAACATTACAACAACAGACTGCCCTACATGAACTAAAACATCAAAACTTTATACACATGTACTGTGTAGGGTTGATAAGACAAAATTCATGTGAATTCTTAATAAGAGATAAACAAACTTTTCTTTAATACATAAAAAACTGACACCAAGGGAAGGAACAAAACAATTCCCCTAAAGTGACTATGATCTTTAGATACCACATACTGTATAATCTGTACAGAAGAATGGGTAATGCAAACTATGAAGTGTCAAAATCTGGGTCCTGTCCAGTTGGGTCTGATCCAGTTGGGTGATGGTTCTTCAGATAAGTGCGCCTGATTAAATGAAGAACATTCAGAAAGAATTTTAGTATTAATATAATATCGTTAATATTTACTTCATTCTGCACCTATACATCATTACTATTTATTTCATTCTGCACTAATACTTTCTGTTCTTTTAGCTGTGTGTGTGGGAATAAAAGACAGAGAGAGTGAGTAAGTGAGAGAGAGAGAGAGAGAGGCAACAAATTTATTCTGTGAATTAAGTATGACTACCACCAAATTGGGAGAATTTATTAGTTCTCTCACACATTCTGATTTATTCACACATTCACTTTCTCTCATACATTCACTTTCTCTCATACATTTGCTTTCTCTCATACATTCACAATATCTCAAATAATCTCATTCACTCATACACTCATCTTTTTAATTACCACCTCAAACTGTGTTGATTATTCACCTATCTCACAGTTTATCTGTCTGCATTTTTATCATAAGTAGTTTTTTTATCATCCTTACTGCAGGAAATGTTTGTGTTCTATTCTATACATAAATCATTCAACTTACAGCAGGGCATTGGCTCTCTGTAGCTCAGCGATTTTGGCTTCTGTCTGCTCCATCCACTCTTTGTACTTCTCTCCCCAAGATCTTTTCAGCTGTTACATAGAAGAAAAAAAAATATGAGAGAGGCACATAGAAACAAACTTTTCATTCAGAATCCAGCTGGGATTGACCATAGCATAAGCATAATTAAGTGTAAAATGTATCAGCACTGACAACTCAAAAATTAGAGAAGATAATAAAATAGAAATGGGACAGAAGCAGGACAAGGCTGTTAAGACAGTTTGGGGGTATGATGATGTCAGTGCTCATATTTTTCTTTTATTGGTTAGTATACTAGAGGATGATGTGGTCAGTAACACAGGTAACACAAGTGAGACACTAAACAGAATCTGACTGCAGACAATGAAAAGTGGAGAGCATTTGTTGCTGCCCTGCTGACACCACAAGGTATACTGAATGGTGATTGCTTAGGTTATTTCTACCAGAGAATGGATGGATGGATGATTGGATGGATGAATGGATGGTGGATGGGTGGGTGAATGGATGGATGGGTGGGTGGATGGATGATGGATGGGTGGGTGGGTGGATGGATGAATGGATGGTGGATGGATGGATGGGTGGGTGGGTGGGTGGATGGGTGGGTGAATGGATGGGTGGGTGGATGGATGATGGATGGGTGGGTGGATGGATTGGTGGGTGTGTGGATGGGTGGATGGATGGGTGGATTATGGGTGGGTGGATGGATAAAAAAAATTGTTACTGCCAACTCCACCCTTATGCAGGCACCACAAAGCATAATGGATGGTGATTGCTTAGGTGATTATTGACCAAGGACATGAATGAATGGATGGATGGATAGATGGACAGATGGATAAATGGATGGAGGATGGATTGATGAATGGATGGATGGATTGATAAATAATGATGGATAATGAAATAAGTGAGAAGAACTGTACCTCCAGTTTAAATTTTTCCTCCATTTCACACCAAGTGGCCTCTTTGATGCTCAGATCAGAAATGAGGGCATCAGTCCGTTCTTTAAGCTCTCTGATCTGTGCTGTCATGGCAGCGTTGTCATTTTCTAGTTCTTCATTTCTCTGTTGTAAGAACTCTAACTGTGGCAGGTGACCACAATTTGTTGTCTGCAAGTGCAGAATATAAAAGTATCTGACCCAAAATTTAAGATTTATCTGTTATAGTATTTGCAAGAATCATCTCTCTCTCTCTCTCTCTGGCCATGTCAATCAAGCTTTGGTCATCATTGATTTCAACAACCATCTATCTTTTGTTCCTTCTATAAGATGTATGTTGGACAATGCTCCATGCCACTCTTTTAGTCTGTCAAGTATCTTGTTTCTTTGTCTTCTTCAGTCTTTTTTCCCTACAATTTTCCTGTTGTCACCAGGTGTTCTAGTTTGCCTCTTCTCAAAACATGTCCTACAAATCTGGATTGTCATGTTCTGAATTTTATCATAATTTCTCTCGTTTACCCAGCCTCGCTTAGAACCTCTTCATTTGTTTTCTTGGCTGTTCGGGCAGATTGGGTTTGTAGGCCTTGGATGGCAGCTCATCTAGGAGAAGGAAGAGTTAGAACCTTGACAGAGCCAGAGACTAATGGAGTGAGCCAAAGACAAATCCATTGAAAGGCAAGGGGAAACCACCAATGTAACTTCCCAAGAATCAATCATCTATCAGCATCATTAAAAAGCATTAAAGTTTTTTTTTTCATTTATTTAGTTCTAATTTACTTCATTCTTTGCCTTTGGTCTGACCTCCATGGAAGTACAAACTCTTGTTCTTTCAGTCAATGTTGTGAGGATGTTATATTCTATACTGTATAGGTACTGAGTCAGACAGGAAGTGGATTATTGTGGTTTGCTTCAGTATCTAAACAGAGGCCTAGAAATAAGCTTTGCACACTCCTTTACCATGGGGGCCATAGGAAAGCCTCGCTCATTCGATTTTATAAAGAAGCTTCTTCTTCTTCTTCGTTCACTTCTACCACCAAGACCACACTGTGATCCTACTGAATTTACGCCTGTGGTCCTCATTAGGTCCCGTGGTCTCCTGTGTGGTCCCCAAAAGGACCACACAAGATCCCTGAGAGGACCATAAGAGGTTCAGAGTATCGCAGGGCTTTAGCCTGTATTCTTGGTGGGTCTCTGAAGCGGAAATAAAGAAGCAAATAAAGCTTCTTACTGAAAGCACCACCAAAAAAAAAAAAAAAAATTGGATAGGGTCTTGACCAGCTCTAGTTCACAGGTCTTGATAATTGTGCCATCACTTTTGTAAGTAACTGTGATTCCTATTCTGATATACCATGTGCACCTGAGTGTACATTTATAAATCTTTCAAGCATTAAATTATACTGAAAATTACTACATACTGTGATATAAGATGCTGAAATCTCATGGACTGACCTAAAATTTTCAGCTATACCTAATCTTCCCTTCCTCCACAATCATATTTCCTTTCTACTGATTTCTTATCTACTCTTTTCTAGGGGTTTCACCTCACTACATTATAATCCCACTGTCATTTCACCCATCTTTTTCTCAGATAGGCAGCCATTGTATTCCTCTCTCTTCTGCTCCCTTTCTCCATCCTCTCTTCACTACCAACCAGTCACATTAGCATTACACCCCACAATTCCTCATTTAAACATTCAGTATTTCACCACGTGCACATTCATACAGCTCTGTACAAGTTGCAATTATATGGTCTCTATTTTTTACATTCATTTTCTCCATTCTTACTTGCTGTCATGAATATATCATACATATGAATTTATATATTTTCTCTAGTCTTATTTCTTGACAAGAGAAAAAAAACAAGAGAACATATATAAATTCATGTTTTTACCTTATTTCTTTGTCCTGTATGTTTTTGCATGATACCAAATAAACCAAAACCTTTACAACTGTGTGCTCAATAATTACAAAACTGTTCTTAATTTCATTTCAAATAGTCTAATATTAGATTAGTTAATACATTTTAAAATTAGATTATATTGATTAGATTTTATAAACATTAAAATCACATACAGATTACTGGCATTTTGAACGCTAATAAAAACATTACATTTTATCAATATTTTTAACACCAGCACCGTCTTCACAGATTTTTGCTTCTTCTAAAGTAGCTCCATAATTTTGAATTCTTAAAATGTCAAATTATTGAAAAAAAAGAACACTGTAATATATGAAACAAACCTTGGGTGCATTCTTTCTCAACAGATCTATTTCTGCTGTGTACTTTTTCTGTATAGAATCCAGCTCCTTCTGCCACTCCTTGTCTTTTTCCAATAACTTTTTTGCCAGTTCATTATCATCAATGCCCTTGGGTTCTCTACATCACAAAACAATCTCAGTTTGAGAAAAGAAATTTAAACAAGATCAAAATAATTCTGAGATGGAAAATTGAAACATTTTTTGAGTGGCTCATGCTACAAGAATTCATGATAATGATTGTAATATAATTATGATATGAGTTTTTGACAGAGGCCTCCATTTAGTTTATTTAAAATTAATTTTTATTTTAGTATTTTATGTTACACCAAGTTCTGTATTTGCATTTTTTTATTTTGGTGTTTATACTTGTTTAAAATTAGTGTCATTTATTTGAATTTTGAATCTAGGAATTAGCATCATCGCACTTGGGGCACACTATACATGCTCCGCTCTCTGTTTCAACAACCACCGAAGAGTATGAATACTAACTGTGCTAGTCAGCTGTTGATTCTGGAAACCTTGAATGAGAAGAAACAATCAGAGAATCCCCAAACAAGCTATCAAGTGGAACACAACAGACCCAAGAAAAAGAGGTCGACCACATGAAACTCTAAAGAGGACATTGTTAAGAGAAGCCATTTCAGCCAGTCATCCAGCTTTTTCTTCCTCTCACCTCTGTCCTTCATCATGTTTATACATACATTATCAACACATGCCCTTTCCTGTTCCATCTCCTTGACCACTGACTTTAGTATATCTGACCTGTCCATAGGAATCATACCTGCTGCAATATGAGCAACATGGTGGCCTACTTCATTGCTTCTCATTCCCGCATTTATTTGCCTGGACTTTACTGGCTGAGAACAGATTAGACAATTCCTTTTCTGTAAGGGTTTCAAATTTCTGAAGAATTAAACTCACAACAGAGTTTAAATTCTAAAAATATGTGAGACTCAATGATACATCATGAAACAGTCTGTAAAAGTATGCTTCATTTGTTCTGGTTTTGTCTGTTCATTTGCTTTCAGCTTAAACATTGTTCTGAATAAAACCACATAAGACTATACAGTACTGTATTTCTCTTAATATATTAACAATCAAATGTACAATGCACTTTGGTGTGTCTCACCTTGCAGACAGACAGTCTTTATTTTCTGAGCTGGTCTACCCAAAAATAAGATTTTGTATTGATATTTATGCTGGGTTAACAGCCACATGATGAAGTCAGTCTATAACCCATTCCATTGTCTAAAGATACTGTTGCACTATCAACTGTGCTACCTTTGTACTCATGCTTCACATGCATTCTTGCTACAGCAAATGGAAATCCTAAACTAATCTGGAATCAATGTTCCACACTGTTCCTCTTTTCTTAAGCTATTACGAAGGAGGGAAAGGGGAGAGAGGCCCACCAAACTCAGTATGACAAACTGTTAAAGATGAAATGAAGAGAAATGCAACAAAAGTGGGGAATCAGACAAACGGCTGCCTCCAGAGCATTGTAAGAGGAGATAATCTGTTACTTCTTGGTAGACCAACATTTGGTACATTCAAAGATGATTGCTCTGTTGATCAGTTTCTGAGGATTATCACCATGCATGTTCCCAGAACTCTCTTCTGTAATAAAACACACAACAGTTTTATCAGTAGCTTACCTTTTGCCAAATGGCGTGCCAACCTCAAGTATCTCTCTTTCTCGCTTGAAGACTGTTGTGTTCTTTGCCTTGCGTAACTCGTCAAGTCTATGCTTTAGCTCATTCACTTCATTCTCTAACTGGAAGAAAACAATTATTAGCATTGCTAGAAAAAAATTTCGTATCACACATGCATGCATGCACACACTCTTCACTTAAAAAGGTCATGTGACATACAAACTTACCTCTTTCACTCTCCGTTTAAGAAAAGCTTCATTAGCTCTCTGATCCACCTTTCTGTCCACACCCACTTTTACTTTGGTGGCCATCTTGTGCTGATTAACTGCTGATTAACAAACATAAACAATAAAAGTGTTACAGTGTAGATGTAAACAGAAACATATCTTCACATACCTTGGCAGCATACTTATACATGAAAGACATAAAGCATAAAATAAATAAAGCAAGAACAACTTTCATTAATCTTAGAAACATCTGGAAGTCCTCCCAGCACAGTACTAGAACCAAAATAAAACTGTACCAAAGTTGTGTGTTATCTATACTCCTCTACAGAGCAGGATGCTGGAGAACAGCTGAAAAGGAAATGGGCAAATTATGTGCGTTCCACACAACCTGTCTCAGAGAGATTTTAAATATTTACTGGCCACAGACAATAGATAGCACTGACCTTCAATAATCTTGAGAACATATGGAATTCAAAAGTTATAAGCACAAAAATCAAGTTAAGATTATTCAATTCAAATGTAATATTCACTCTCATTTATGCATGTGAAAGCTGGAAAACAACTAAAGAAATAGACAAGAAATTAGACTCTTTTTAAAACAAATGCCTAAGGAAAATACTTAGTATCTTCTTCTTCTTCTTCGTTCGCACTGTCTGTCTATATCTGCAGTCCTGTCTCTTGGATAAATTTCACTGTTTTTTGTAACTCATGTATGGAACCGTAGAGCTTATCTTCTTTAGTGGTTTCACTGGGCCAGTAATTATTTCTCAGTGTCTCGTAGTTGATGCAGTTCTGGAGGATATGTTCCACGGTTTGGGGCACCTGGGCACATGTACATAGATTAGTAGTACCAACCTTAAACTTTGTATACATATGACTTCGGAGTTGGCTGTGTCCTGTTCGGAGACGGAAGATGGTGACTTGTTCCTTTCTGTTTAGCATGTGATAGTCATCATGTGGTGGTGTTTGTGGCTTCCTGTAGGTTTTTATCATGCTTTTCTTCTGATTATAGGTGACTGGTATGTCTGGTTGCTCCATTTCAGTGCCCTCTTTGGCCAGATGGTCAGCTTTCTCATTGCCTGGTATCCCACAGTGGGAGGGAATCCATTGCAAAGTGACTCCATGTTGTAAGCCAATTTTTGACAAGGCATCCTTAAGGTCTGGTAGTTTGTTGCACTGAAGAGCCTCCAGTACTGATCTTGCATCTGTGAGAATTACTACAGGACATGTATCAATTCTGGAGTCTGATAGTTTTTCAACTGCAGCAATAATTGCCCTAACTTCTGCATCAAAGTTGTTGCAATATTTACCAGTGGGTATGGAAATCTTGTCAATGGTGTTGTTTGGATATTCAATATATGCTCCTGCCCCTCCATTCTTTATGGCATTATGTGCAGATCCATCTGTATACACACGTATCCAGGTGTCACATGGATATTTGTCATCTAGAACACTAAGTGTGGCTGTTGATCTTACAAGACTACTCTGCATCTCACCATTCTGCACACCTTTCACTTCAGTCTGAATAGTTATTTGTGTATAATCTGCTTCTTTCCATGGTGTATGCTCTGGTACAGATGATAATGGAGTGACTACAGTTGGAAGGTCAGGTATCAGCTTACGCATACGCTTTGCCTGATGAATGAAGCTGCTTCTTTTAAGCCGTCCTAATGCCAAGTTATTGAATCTCTCCTTCAGGGGATGGCTTACAGAGCTAAGGAATTTTTCTCCCATGGTCATGACCTTTGTGTCTCTACGTTCCTTTAGCGCTTGAACACCAACTATTTTCTGCATTTCTACTATTGGTGTGGACCTCATGGCACCTGTGATAATCCGTAGTGACTGATTTTGAACCTTGTCTAGATTATGCAGCGTAGTGTTTGATGCTGTGCACCAAGATGTTGAGCCATATTCTAAATGTGGTAGAATACTTTGCTGATATACATTCTTGAGGATTCTTTCACTAGCTCCCCATGTAGTCCCACTCAATTTTCTTAATATGGCTAGTTTTCTTCTGGCTTTTGCTTCTGCACTGTTGATGTGTTGCTTCCAAGTCAGTTTTGAGTCAAGAGTCACTCCTAAGTAAGTGGGTTGGTTGTCCATCCTTAAGGGTATTTCATTTACAAAGATCTTACCTGCTTTCTGTTTAGATGAGAGGGTGAACAGAGTGGTGCTTGATTTCTCTGTGTTGATACTTACACACCATTTGTTTGTCCATGATGTCAAGATGTCTGCTGCTCTTTGGAGTCTCTGTGTAGCAACTGTCGCATATTCATCTGTACACCACATGACCAGATCATCTGCATACAGTGCTGCTTTGATTCCATAGGGAAGTTCCTTGACCAGGTCATTAATGAATACAAGGAATAGTGTAGGCGAAAGGACTCCTCCTTGTGGTACACCGTGTCGCAGAAGTACTTTCTGGCTTTTGTGTCCATCCATTACTACTCTAGCTCTTCTATTGTGTAAATAGGACTTTATCCAGTTGTACAGTCTTCCATTCACATTGCAGTTTCTTAGTTTCCACAACAGACCTTTTTTCCATACTTTATCAAAGGCTTTCTTCAGGTCTATCCACGCTGCTAGTACAAGGTTTTTCTCTTGGAATGCATCCTCAATCTCTTGAGAGAGATAGGTCACTTGATCTTCCGTACTGTAGTACTGCCTAAATCCTGCTTGTTGTGGAACGAGAAGGTTTTCACTTTCTAGGTACCATTTTAGCCTCAGGTCAATGATGCGTTCCATCGTTTTGCATAGGCAGCTAGTGAGACTGATTGGCCTGTAGCTGGAGGCAGTATCACTGTTTTTCCCTGGTTTTAGCAGTGGTACCATGCTTGCTTCCTTCCAGATTTGAGGTAACTTACCTGTGCTCCAGCACATATTGAAAATATCCAACAGCTTTCCCATTGCTGCCATTCCCAGGTTCTTGATCATTTCATTGGACACTCCATCTGGTCCTGGTGATTTCCTTGGTTTCAGTTTACTAACTGCTAGGTCTAACTCACTGCGTGTGATTGGTGCATCCATGACCTCCACTTTTCTGACTTGTTCCTCCTCTTTCTGTGGCTCGATGCGCACTGTACGCTCCTTCTCTGGATGGATATCAATGTTGCAGTCCTGTGCAAACATGCGAGCAAAGTGATCTGCTACCTGCTTACCTGTAAGAGTTTTCCCATCCTCTATTAGTGTAATCTTTGTACTTCTTCCAGTACTCTCATCATTTAACTGTTTGATTAGTTTCCATAGTTTCCTTCCATCCTTTTCAAAGTTTAGGGACTCTGTTTTCTCTCTCCAACTTTCCCGTCTGGCTTGCAGCTTTGCTCTCTGAAATTTGGCCTTAGAATGTTGGTAATTATTGTGGTGTTCTTGGCATGGTCTATTTTCTGCTTGCTTTCGAGCTGCTTCCACGTCATCATGGAGTTTTCCCAGCTCACTAGACCAGTATGGTTTATAGTCCCTGCGAGCTCCTCTGGGAATGGTTTCACGAGCGGCCTGAAGGATACAAGCATTGAATTCCTTCACTATGCTGTTAATATCCTTACCTTCTATGGACAGCTGTCCCACCAGGATACCTGTACGATGTCTGTACATTGTCCAGTTTGCTTTTTTATAGTTCCATCTGGGGAGAGGGTTACTGGTGTTAAGGAGTTCATTTTCTATTGTCAGGAAGACTGGTCGATGGTCGCTACCTCCAAATTGTTTTCCAACTTCACGTGTAATGTTCCACTTCAGATCTGGAGAGTGGAATGCCAGATCTGGTGTTGATTTTGTATGCCAAGCCCTTGAGTAAAATGTTGGGGCATCCATTGGCTGGTTGATCAGGAGAAGTCCATTATCATCCTGCCAGCTCTCAACTTCCTCTCCTCTTTTGTCTATGTGGTCATAGCCCCAGCTCTGGGAATGACTGTTAAAATCACCACAGACCATCAGTCTCTCTTTGTGTGGGATTGTTCCTAAAGCAAGTGGGCGGTCATTAGGACAGTAATAGTTAAGGAGGTGGAAATCTGTATTACTACTTTTTAGATGGATCATCTGGTATTCGGCTCCTTCCATGTACACTCCCACCTGACATGCGCTGATGTTATTCTTAACAAGTGTGAGTACTCCTCCTTTTCTTCTGTCCTGTCGGTCTGATCTAAAACACTGGTAGCCTCTGATTTTAAAGGCGGCATCTTTGGTTAGGTGTGTCTCCTGTATGCAGCATATACTTACCTGCTCTGCAAAAAGTATGTTCTCTAGTTCAACCTTTTTGCTATAGCCATCTCTAACACTGCTGACACCCTCAGTATTCCACTGCATTATTTTAAGTTCTTGCTTTTTGGCTGTTTTCTTCTGTTGTATTTTTTGGCCAGTAGCTCTACTCTCATGTCTCCTGACTCCACAAGACGAACTGAGAGGACCTCCAGTAGCATTGGGTGGACCCTTTCGAGGCAGGGGGCCCGGCACTGCACCTGCCTGGTTAGTCTTCACAGGGCGAGCACCATGTTTGAAAACTGTAGATATAGACATTTCATTAGCGATAATGCGTGTTACCCTGATTTTTGCGATGCGCCTTTTGGCTGGGTAACTCCGACTTCAGCACCTTTCCTTGCTAGGGCAGACTGTGGTCTTGCTCGGACATACTTAGTATAAATTGGAATGAATTCAAGAACAACACAGAGATCAGACAGATGAGCAAACAATAACCTATCTCATGGTTGATCAGAAAAAGAAAATGGACATATGTTGGTCATTCGATGAGAAGAAACAATCAGAGAATCTCTAAACAAGATATCAAATGGAACACAACAGGCCGAAGAAAAAGAGGTTGACCACGTGAAACTCTAAAAAGGACACTGTTAAGAGAAGCCAATTCAGTGGGCATAACATCCCTTGATGAGACTGAAAAACCGCTGAAGACAGGACATCTTGGCGAACTACCATGCGGGCCCTATGTGACGTTTAATGGCACAGGAAGGATGTAAGATAGACAATAGATGATAGAGATCTACTTGCTCAGTGTGAACTAGAAGATATACATGCCATGACAGCATCAAAAAAAAATTGCTGGCAATGGACTGGTCATGTGCTCTGAAGAGACCCCAGCAACAATGCTAAAACAGCCATGCAATGGACACCTGAGGGAAAAAGAAAGAGGAGCTGACCAAAGGCTACCTGGTGGAGAACTGTTAAATGAGTAGCATGCACCACAGCTGGGGCACAGTACAAAAGCTGGCCACAGACTGTGAGAGGTGGAGATAATTTGTTAGTGCCCTGCAAGATGCCACAGGGCGTACTGAGCAGTGACTGCTTAGCTGATTACTGATCGAGGAGATGGATGGATGGATGGATGGATGGATGGATGGATGGATGGATGGATGGATGGATGGATGGATGGATGGATGGATGGATGGATGGTGTGTGGATGTAACAGTACTCAGATTCAAATATGCTTGAATATAATGGATATAAAAACAACAGTAGCAACTAAGTTTTATCTTTATAAAAATTTTCATAATTTTAAAATTAAATGAATAGATCATTCCATTCTGTGACCATTCCGTATACATTTCAGTCTTTTCTAACCATTGGGTATTGCAGCCTTAGAAGACAATAAATTGTTTCTTTCCAAGATATAAGTTTTATCTTACATCTTATATCCTTCTTGTGCCATTAAACGTCACATGGGGGCTCGCATAGTTGTTTGCTTTCAATATGTTCCTCAAGTATTATTCTCAGAGTAAAGATCTGGTCGAGACAGTTTCTCTCTTTTCGAAATCCTGCCTGTTCTTCTCTCACTGCAAAATCCACTACATCCATTTCTATTCAGAATCACTTTACAAAACACTTGTTACACAACTGATAGTAAGGTTACACCCCTCCAGTTATTGCAGTCACTGAGGTTGCC
The DNA here is from genome assembly GCA_009760885.1 of Achatina immaculata. NCBI lineage: Eukaryota > Metazoa > Mollusca > Gastropoda > Stylommatophora > Achatinidae > Lissachatina > Lissachatina immaculata. Next base: position 21,525,023 of record CM019710.1, read on the forward strand.
TTTTTTGGGTATTTTAACAATGATTCCTTGTTTTCATTTAGAAAGTATTTTTTCTTCTTTCCAAATTTTATTAAACATTATCTGTAGTTGGCTCATGTTGTCACTGTTAATAGCTTTTAACTGTTATTTCATCTTCATCTGCAACTTTGTTATTAGCCATTAGATTCACTGCTGTTTCAATTTCATTCAGTGTAACTTCATCTAAGTTGACATTTAGTTATGGAAATGGTAAATCAGTTTCAAGAGTTATTAATTCATTTGGGTGTGGTCGATTAAGTATTTCTTGGAAGTGTTCAGCCCATCTTTGCTTTTGGTCTTTCATCATCATCATGTGCTGTGCCGACTGGCGTTGGCTATTATGCTTCTCCAGAGTACACGATCCTTCATGCAGGCCATAGGTTCAGTTGGTGATCTCCTCTCACACCATCCCGTCAGACTGTCCAGTATCATTTCTCTTGGTCTTCCTCTTGATCTTCTTCCTTCTATTTTTCCTGTTGTTATAACATTTTCAATGCCCCCTCTTCTCATTGCATGTCCTATGAAAGTACATTGTCTCTCTCTTATCTTTTTGACAAGGTTTTTTTGTCTCTCCAGCTCTTCTCATACATTCTTCATTAGTTATTTTTGCTGTCCAGGGGATTTTGGTCTTTACTTGATGTTAATAGGTTGCTTGTTTTGCTAAAGACTGGTCTCTCTCTGGAGGTAACAGCACCTGTTAGCTTCTTCTGAATGTTATATAGAGTTTTGCTGTCTCCTGCTTCAAGGTATAAGTTTGGAAAGGTTATATTGTGAATAATTTGTTGACAACACAGTAAGCTTTTCTTCTCCTTGTTCATGGATATATTCATACAACTGACATAGTTTGAGTTTCAGCTGTTCCTCTTCTGTCTCTCTAGATCTGTGAGCTTGCTGTTCCTCGCAGATGATGCAGTGAAGATGTTGAGGCACATCATCATGATGGATTGGACGTAGTTTACTGTATCTATTTTTTTTTTAGTCCCTGAGTGAAGCAAAATGCAAGGAGTGGGCAATACTTCTTTAGTAGACTCCACTGCCGTGGGGACTGTGGTGATCGCTAACCCATTAGCCAGGCTTGGGTTGTTACTGGAGGTACAAAACGAGAAGTGGGATAGGTCTTGTTCAGCTATGGTTCATTAACCCTGTTGCTAGCATGTCAACTGTGGACTATCACCAACATTATTTATCTTGGCAGTAGACTGGTTAATGAAGGAGGCAACATCAGACAAACGCAGAGGATAACAATGGACCCTTGACACAGTGCTGGAAGACCTTGACTTTGCAGACGTCATTTGTCTATTATCAAGCAGTCACAAAGATATGCAAGATAAAATAAACAAGCTAACTCGGAATGCAAACAACATAGGACTAAAGATCAATGTAGGAAAGACAAAGTTAATGAAGCAAAATGTGAACAACAGAAATGTACTCGGAGTAGATAACAAGTTAGTGGAGGAGGTCAATGAATTTGTATACCTTGGCAGCAGAGTAGTAGAAAATGGAGACAGCACAGAGGACATCAACAGCAGACTTACTAGAGCAAACCAGGCTTTTGCAATGCTGCAGACTATATGGAAATAAAAAAAACTAAGCATAAATATGAAAATCAGGATATTTAAGAGTAATGTTCTAAGTGTACTACTCTATGGAAGTGAATGCTGGAAAATCACCAAAACCATAGAAAACAAGTTGAATTCTTTCCAGACTAAATGTTTATGAAGAATTAGAAAAAATATTTTGGCCAAACACCATAAAAAATAACATCTTGTTGGCAGAAATGCAGATGAAGCCACTGACAACAATTATTGAGGAAAGACGCTGGCGATGGTTGGGACATGTGCTCAGAATGACTGACAACTCACTACCAAATATAGCACTAAGATGGACACCACAGGGGAACAGAAGTAAGGGTAGACCAAAAGAGACATGGAGAAGAGCAACAGAAAGGATGTTGAGCAATAGAGGGCTCACCTGGGCAAGAGCAGAAAAAAAGGCGAAGGACAGGCATTTGTGGAAAACCCTTGCGGAAGCCCCATGTGCCCTGGGCACTTAAGGTTCAGAGAGAGAGAGAGAGAGAGAGAGAGCATGTCTGCTGTGAGTCAATGACTGTCAAATTGGGCAGTGTCTTTATCACCCTCCCCCCCCCACCCCCCACCCCATCAGCAGTTGTAAATATGAGGCTGAACTATGAACTCAAGATTTCTTTTTTTCTACAAAATTTACATCCTGGGGATTTTCTCATGAACAAGCATAATCAAGAGGAAACTGATGACTAAAGTTAGAGTAATACTTTTCCAGATGAGCTACCTGTGATTATTATAATCAGTCTGTCCAAGGCATTAATTTTAAGGCACTGATACCTTGCCCCCCTCACCCCTGCCCCTACCCCCTCACATACACACACGCACACACATCTTTCTTTTTTTAGCTGCAGAAACAGTGCTATTACATAAGGGATCCAACATTTCTGTCACATAAAGGTTACAAAAAGTTCAGAACTTGGGAGAGTTCAAACAGTCCTGTTACATGATACATTAAAAGCAATTCTGATACAGGAAGAATACAATCAGTTATATTATATGAAAGTCATTTACCAGTCAGATAGTGAGTACTGTGTATGCTATTACAGCATTTTAAAGGCATACAGTGCTAATTGTTGACCCAGTATACACTTACATACATAGATTACAAGGGGTGTGTAACATTTCAGACTTTATATAATTTATTTTCTTACACAGGAGAAATATCAGATCCTTTCAATGTGATTAAAAATCTTTGAATGAAGTAGATTTCACTATGTGAAATGCCCAGTATATAATAGTATACCTCCTGCATGGCAAAACAGTATTCTAAACCTAATTTTGAAAAAATCCACTGCACAACATAATCTGGACAGTCAGAAACAACAGAAAAAAAAACATAGTACAATGGATTACTAATCACCTCGACTATGTTGCAGATTATGATGGTTGGGTCTTATAGAAATAATGGAGGAAGATCATCAGACCAAAACCATCTATATATGGAGATGGTAGGGAAAAGACCAGGGGAAAGACCATGTCAAAGATGAGAGGTAACGTTGATGAAGAAGTACGAGAACATGGAGTAAATAAATCTGTGGCAACTTATATCCAAAAACTATTCATATGGATTAGAAAACGGAAAAGAGTAGGAGGGAGGGGAGAGAGAGAGAGAGAGAGAGAGAGAGAGAGAGAGAGAGGGAGGGAGGGAGGAGAATTTTTGGAAGAATATATTTAAAAAAAAGGAACAAGAAAATATGAACCGGTGAACATCAACTAAAGTATAAACTAGGAAACAAGTAGGAGCAGCTTTATTACTTAACGATTACAACGTTCTCACGCCAAAACGTCACAACTTTGTAGTTGTTAAATAATAAAGATGTTCCTACTTTTTTCCTAGTTTATACATTTTGGTATCACAGCTTTACTGCAGTGACTAGTGTATAGTTATATACTTATACACTATTGTGTGTTCCCGAGATGGGCAGGTGACAGCTTGTTCAGGTAAATTATGCAGACGAAAGAGGCTGAACATGCTAGAAACCCACTGCATTCAATCTTCAGTGGTGTAAGAACGCAGAAAGATAGTACAAAAAGCAACTTTTTTCGCATCCTTAACGACTAACAGCATTTTAACAATATTTGTGATGGCGAACACAGGAACTAACTTTTATCTTCTTCATATTTTTATATATCCTGAAACTATAGACGCTAGTATTTTGTTTATTAATTACTCTGTACTTCATCAGTCACTATTAATTTTTAATTTCAACATAATTGCGTATATTTCATAAATAAATGTAGGTTTCAAATAAGATAAATATGTATAAATACGTATATTATTAGAATTAAGTAGACACAAACGAAATGTATATATTTCTTATTTTGAAATCTATATTCGTTTCCATTTATTTTTTTCACTATGGAATGCTTTTTAAGTTACTTTGGCGTCGTTGCTAGTCAAGAGTTTTGAAAAGAAAAATGTGAAATGTTCTCAATATGGATGATACGTTTAAAAGTCTTACTCGCTGGAAAAGACAAACCAAACAAAAAGTTCATTCTCGATCACACGTAAGATTTCAGTAAAACATATATAAAACATATATAAAGTCGCTCATGGACACTATCATTCAAGTAACTAGAGTAATATGGTTAAGAAATGTGTGTGCAGGAAACTCTCTACTATAGAGAGCGGAACAACAACACAACTCCTTCAGATCATCAGAGAAATACACCCCCCCTTCCTTTTCAGACAAATGTTTCGGCCCTGTTAAACTCCTGACACTATATGGGGTGGGGGGTGGGGGTGAGCCCCTCTGGGTCATGACTCCCAGAGGTCTTGTGAGTTGTTGCTTTTTTTGTCCCGTGATTGAGTTGGCACTGCACTTTTGACGTGCGTCTTTAGCGATTTAGCAACGGAGTACTTGTATTGGTTGTGACAGGCGAAATTATTTATGTTCTCAATGCTTGTTTCGCATACTCCACAGCCAGCATGAGGCCTTTTCTGCTGTTTCAGAAAGGTTTTTCAATGCCCTTGCTTGTCCCTTTATGCCCGGTTGCTTACATAGGTCATATGCTGATGTTGCAACGAATCCTCTTGCTCCCACTTCTTTTGGCCTGACTCCTGCCCCCTGCCTCAGTTGCTTGACCGGATCATTGTACTTCTCAAATTTGAATAGATGCTGCTCCTCTATTCTTGTTTCTTATGGAACCGTAAGCTCGTTCATTATTAATTCCTGTTTTTCTGTGGAGTACACTACAATGTCCGGTCGCATTCCTGTGTTCTTGATGGCATTCGGGTATTCTCTTCTTCCTGGTAAGCGTGTAAACAAATGTAAAAAGTTGCTACCGTATATCTGTGGAAAGTTAGCTTCTGCATAAAATATGATAGTGGCAATGTTTACTTACAGTAATTAGTTAATTTACTGAATGTAGCTACACTTTATTATTCAAAAGCATGCAGCGTCACGTAGAAATAATATTTTTTTCTCTAAAATTATGTACTAACAATGCAGAGATAAGGCGGATAGCGAACAACAACTTGTCTCATGGGTGATCAGAAAAAAGAGATGGACATATGTCGGTCATGTTCTGATAAGAAACAGTTAGAGAATCCAAAAACAAGCTGTCAAGTGGAGCACAACAGGCCAAAGAAAAAGAGGTCGATCACGTTAAATCTAAAGAGGACATTGTTAAGAGAGGCCAAATTAGTAGGCATAAAATCCCTTGATGAGGTTGAAAAGCTCGCAGAAAACAAGAAAACTTTGGTGAACTACCATGGGAGCCCTATGTGGTGCTTAACGGCAGGGGAAGGATGTAAGATTACGTACTTACTTAATCTTCATTCAAGGACAGGGATATGTGGATGAAATGGTCTTTAAGGGGCAGGTTTACTAGCAGATGTTTGGAGGATTTTTTGTTTCATATTTTCTAATTTCCTCTCATATTTTACGTCTACTATATGACGTCTCTTGCTTCCGTTTCTGTAGCAGTCTGATAGTTTTTTTACCAGATAGGGTTGCTGGCCCTATGCTGAACCCTCCTTAGTCGCCTTTTACGATCATGCGTGGTAGGGTACAGTGGTCCTATTCTTTGCAGATCCCGGGTACCACAAAAACCATAGAAAACAAGTTGAATTCTTTCCAGACTAAATGTTTACGAAGAATTAGAAAAATATTTTGGCCAAACACCATAAGAAATAACATCTTATTAGCAGAAATGCAGATGAAGCCACTGACAGCAATTATTGAGGAAAGACGCTGGTGATGGTTGGGACATGTGCTCCGAATGACTGACAACTACCAAAAATAGCACTAAGATGGACACCACAGGGGAACAGAAGTAAGGGTAGACCAAAAGAGACATGGAGAAGAACAACAGAAAGGATGTTGAGCAATAGAGGGCTCACCTGGGCAAGAGCAGAAAAAAAGGCGAAGGACAGGCATTTGTGGAAAACCCTTGCGGAAGCCCCATGTGCCCTGGGCACTTAAGGTTCAGAGAGAGAGAGATATGACATCTCATGATTCAGTACAGTACATTCAAGTTATATCCTGTGGCTTGCTGAAGGGATATGAAGTGTTCATGCATGGACTACTTCTGGCCTGTAAGGCCTTTACCTTGAAAGCCAGATGTCCTTGTTCACAGTGGTGCCGGGAAAGCTCCCATCTCTTATCCTGGATGCCTTCTAACAGCCAGACTGGATGATTTTGTAAGACACCCTGAGGGAACCCAAAACATGGGCCACTCCTGTCATCTGTGAGAGATGGTACACAATATTTCATTGTGCTCCACTTCTGTATTGTGTAGTCAAGTGGGCATTTGCAACTTTACTATATTGTTCAGGGATAATCGTTCCATTTTTCTCCACATTTGTACCATATCTAGCACAAAGCCTTTTCTGGTGTTTCAGTATTACTTTCCAGTGTGCATGTTCTAACTTATACCTATACTATTATAGTTTTTAATGTACTGCTTGAGTGTGATAAAGTGACCTTAGTCATTTGGTGAAGTTTTAATTACCTTCATTTTATAAAATCTTTACAACGGTATTGACAGGAACTAGTAAATTAAAATGGCAGGTACCAGCAGAAATATGTTTTTAGAGTGAAGTTGTTCACAATTTCAGTGAAAAATGGACTGATTTATACTTCTTTGTGAAAATTGATGGAAATCCTGTTTGTTTGATATATCAGAAATCAGTATCTGCTGCCAAGGAGTACAATTTGAAGTCGGAGACACTGGACCAGCTTAGCCTAGTTTTGTCAACCTCCTCTTTCCCAGCATTCAACCATATTTACCAGTCTCCAGGACTGACTATATATAGATGAACTGAACTTTCTCAACAAAAAAAAAAAAAAAATGCAATAATCAGTATTTTTATGTCAAGCTAGTTATATCATTGTTAAAAAAATTGCAAAGTCAGAACCATTGTCAGATGGAGAATTTATGAAGGATTAAAATGAAAATAAAACCAGTAAACCTGATTAGAATTACCAATGGCAGCACAGAATAGAGAAACATCATCACCAACACATAATGAAGATTTTGGATACACAGAACAAATATTATTTTCTAGATATCCCTTGTGTTTCTTTTCAGAGAGTCACATCTACAGATGACATTCAGGATTGGATAAAGGTCAGTTTATCATTATGGTGACACCAGAAAGGTAGTTAGAATTAGAATTGCAAAAGCAGCATTGACCTTCAAGAATCTTGAGAACATATGACACTTAAAAGTTATAAGCACAAAAAACCAAGCTAAGACTATTCAATTCAAATGTAATATCCACCCTCATTTATGCATGTGAAAGCTGGAAAAGAATTAAAGAAATAGACAAGAAATTAGACTCTTTTGAAAACAAATGCCTAAGGAAAATACACAGTATAAAGTGGAACATATTCAAGAACAACACAGAGATAAGACAGATGACTGAACAACAACCAGTCTCATGGGTTATCAGGAAAAGGAGATGGACATATTTTGGTCATGTGATGAGAAGAAACAGTCAGAGAATCTCACAACAAGTTATCAGGTGGAACACAACAGGCTGAAGAAAAAGAGGTCGACCACGTGAAACTCTAAAGAGGACATTGTTAAGGGAAGCCAAATTAGTAGGCATAAAATCCCTCGATGATGTTGAAAAGCTTGCAGAAAACAGGAAAACTTGGCAAACTACCACATGAGCCCTGTGTGACATTTAACGGCACATGAAGGATGTAAGATGTAATAATCATTATTCAGTGTCTGCTGACATTATCAGGAAAATTTGTTCATCATGTCTGTTTTTAAGGCAAAGGTGTCTTTGTGGAAGAAATGCTGCACTGTTATGAGCTGGCAAGTCCTTGTGGGTTGTGAGTGTACAGTGAAAATTTACAGGCAGATATTTTAAGTTTTCAGAGGCAGTTTTACTCACTTGGTGAGTCAGATGTGCCTTCTTCATTATTATTCTCAAAGAGGCATTTGCTGTATTAAGTCACAGTTACTTGCCTTTTGCCTCAACACATCCACCTTTGGTTTGATGCATTTTTAGGAATGGGTTTGTCTATCCGCTGTAATTCATGTTCACTTGGCCAGGCTGCTGTCATTTCCAGGGGCACTGCTGGGAGGCAGAATAGGGTCTTGACCGGCTGTGGTTTGCCAGCCCTGACACAAGTAGTCAGCTATGGGTTGCTGATTGCCATCTCCTCACCTCCAATTCAGGTACCAATTTTTGTGACTGAGTTCATGAAAGATGGCTGTTGCAAGTCTCCAACCCAGAATCTTTTAATTGAGAAGACATTCCACTACCGACTGTATTGCCCTGTCCTCAGAACGAGAAGTAGAATGTGGCCTAATGTTTCAGTAGAAAGTATTTCTAGGAAAGTGATTCAGTCCTCTTTGGGTAACAAAGACAATAATAGTATACCACAACTGTCTGCAGTTTGCTGACCTTGTCACAGCCAAGTGTGTCACCACATCTAGGAAAATATAGCCACTGGTAACATATCCTTCAGTACCTCTGTGGTGTGATAGGACTACTTTTCTTTCATATAGTTATCTTCTTTTCTTTCATATAGTTATCTACTTTTCTTTCTTTTAGTTATCTACTTTTCTTTCATATAGTTATCTACTTTTCTTTCATATAGTTTTCTATGTTTATTTTGTATAGTTATCTGGTTTTATTTCATATAGTTATCTACATTTCTTTCATATAGTTATCTATTTTTCTTTCATATAATGATTCACCTTTCTTTCATATAGTTGTCTATGTTTCTTTCATACAGTTATGCTACAGATTTCAGTTTCTGGAGCATTTTTCCATAGTTTTAGAGATTTTGATGAATTTATGTGTGCATTCCTGCCTCCTTTTCTCCTTATAGAAAGTAGAAGAAGCCTCAAGTAAAGCAACGGATGCCACATTCGGATTAGCCTCACTGGGAAAGCAAAGAGGGAGGGCAGCTGTTGAGCTGAGGACGGAGCTTGTGAGAGACCATGAACAGGCGTACTCTGAGGGTATGGAGACAGTAAACTTGTAGTAGAGATTAAGAGATTTTTTTCTCTTGTTGTTTGGAATAGTTTGGTATTGGTAGAGTTTGCTTTGGATTATTGTATATTGAAATTGTTTATTCTTTATAATGGTTTATGTTGTAAAAGATTTCCTGATTTTTATTTTCGATCCCAGTATTTAATTTGTTTCTCTCTCTTTTTATCTCTCTTGCTCTCTTTCTTCATCTCTCCCTCCCTCCCTCTTCCTCTCTCCCTCCCTCCCTTCCTCTTCTGGCTCTTGTTTGCTCTCTCCCTCCCTTCCTCTCTCCCTTGCCTTCTTCTCTCCCACCCTCTTTCTCTCCTTACCTCCCTTTTTCCTTCTTTCTCTCTTTTTCCCTCTCTCTCCCACTCTCTTTATCTCCTCCCCTCCCTTCTTTTTTCCCTCTCTCTCTCTCTCTCTCTTTTCCCTTTCTCTCTCTCTCTCTCCCACCCTCTTTATCTCCTCCCCTCCCTTCCTTTTTCCCTCTCTCTTTTTTCCTCTCTCCCTACCTCCCTCTCTCCCATCCTCTTTATCTCCTTCCCTCTTTCCCTCTCTCTTTTTCCCTCTCTCTCTCTCTCTCCCACCCTCTTTATCTCCTCCCCTCCCTTCATTTTTCCCTCTCTCTCTCTCTCTCTCTCTTAAGAGAGAAAAGATTCTCTGTGCCATGAGAAGGCAGTTTCAACAAAAATAATAAAATATTACATGTTCTTGCTAGAAAAAGAAGAAGAAGAAGAACTCGCATATATTACAGTTGTCTCCATGAGATGATATAATAATTGCATTTCAAGGATGTGCTGTTAAAGTATATTGCAAGTGAACTCTAAGCATAACTTCTTGGTCACAAAAATTGATTTATAATAAAAATAAAATGACGGCTTCGATATTTTACTAAGAAATGATGTCACAACTATTTTTAACCTTTACAGCAACTAAACTGTTTCCAACTGTGGGGAAAAAAAAGAAAAAAAAGCTGTATAACTATAGTTATTTAATTTTAATTTGTTAACTCTTTCACTCCTGAAGTAGTTTCCATACTCTGGCAGAATACATTCTAATGAGAAATTTTGGTACAAAGAAGTTGGAAGGGAGTTACTCTATAATTAAAAATATGGATTGGGTTAAAATGTGCTACTTTTAATTTTATTTACACTTTGCCTTAATATTGCTCTGAACATTGCATAGCACAGGCATGCAAGATATACCAACACTGCCAGTGTTGTTTTAGGTTAGAAGAGTTAAAATTAGGTTAAATTTTCCTTTGTGTAAACATTAGCTTTCCTGTTTGTAAATTTTTCAACAGCAAAAGAGCTCCTAACTCAGTGGATAAATGAAAAAGTGAGATTTGATGAGGAGGATGGGTTTGATGACCTGGAAGCTTGGCGCAGAGCTCGGGAATCAAAACGTGACGCGAGCAAGACCCAGAGTGATGTAGACGAGGACTTTTCTCTGGAAAGGCTGAAGAACCTTGTTCTGGAGGATGATTTTGAAATTGATGAGGCTGCCATTTATGAAAGGGTAAAACGAAATGCACTGGGAGATGCGGGTAGGTTAAATCTTGTATTTTGAAATCTTATTATGTTAACTGATCTTCAGTCTTAAGGTTAACAAATAGTCCTGGAATTAATTATGTTAGTGCAAATAGCAGCACATTTGTTTAAAGTTAACTCTTCCCGTGTCGCAGAAAAAAACGAGGACGTTCCGATCTGTGCCAAATAAAAAGCGCGAGTCTTGATATGTATAGGGGGTGTAGTTGTAAAAGTGAATTAACAAATTATTTCCACGTTAAAAGTATACGTATTATGCATTAAAATACCTGTAAATGTAAGAAGATTTCATAAATAGTATTTTTTAGGGAAAAAAGATGTAGTGTGATGATCTCAGCTGATAGTTGTGTATTACTGTCCATCAGGTAGGTCTAGGACTGGCATCGATTGACTGGCGATGTGTAGATCAAGTTTGTTTTATCCGATCTCGTCGTGTGTTGCATGTTATGTTACATGTTCACTAAAATGCCTGAAGTAACCTTCTAACTACTTCTCCAGTCCATCTAATAGTCTAAATCCACTTGGGGTACATTCACCAACAGTGGTCTAGTCGTAGGGGGACATGTTTGCCTCTGAAGTCACACAAAAACTGATGTTTTTTTTTTTTCGATCGAAACACTGTATTTTGATCCCCGTTGTTATGACACTTTCGAAATGGTGACAAAGGTCACTAGACTTGTGTACTAAACTGTTTACAATCAAAAGTTACACTGGGTTTAAACGAAGCTAGGGTCCCTATAGGGACTTTGGCAAAAATTGGACAAATCGGAAAAGTCCCTTTAGGGACGCTGGCACAGGAAGAGTTAAAAAGAACTGGGGAGTGGGGAGGAAGACACGAGTAGGCTAGTCAGTAGTGACTTGTCCTCTCATCTGTAGAGTTAGGGATTCATAACCCACCAGTAGTTTCTCCCTGTCAACCCAGCTGGAAAATTGGATTTGTAGTTATGTATATATATATCATTTATAATATTTTTTATTAATATAATGGTATATTAACTATTGGTCAAGCATTTTAAGCCAGGTACATTTTCATTTTATCAGACCCCTATGCAAATTTATTTGAAATGGAAGAAAACGATGCTGTGAATGCTGTGCTGCAGAACATGTTGTCTAAAGAAATTGTCAGAGAAACATTCAAGTGAGTTATTATTTGTAAGATTTTTCCCTTTGCAACTTTTGCTTTTTTGCCATGGATATTAGCCATATTGTTTTTTCTTTCTTTGATTCCTTTCCTTCTGAGATGATCTTCGGAAGAAGAGTATAAGTGTAGTCTGGCCGCTTCTGTATCTACCATCTGTTTCAGCAACAAATATAAAGTATGTGTAATAATGGCCCTGTTGTGCATTGATTAGGAGTTCATCATTTCTGTCCGCAGAAGACATGCTTTTCCTCCTTCGCCTCAGTTCCTTCGTTCCACATATGTAGATGTTACAGGGCATGTGGGAGTACATGGCAGTGATGTGGCAGACAGACTTACTGGACAGGCTGAAATAAATGGCAAGCTGACAATGGACCTGTTACCTGCAGATCTTAGTGTGATTGTTGTCTGTGATATAGTCTGGTGGTAACCATGTAAGATGGCCAAACCATTTAACTTGCTGTTTCTGGATGTAGTATAATACTAGTGTTACTCCAACCTTTGCCCTGATGGTGTCATTTCTTATTTGGTCTCTACTTGTCACATTTAGTATCCTCCTTAAACATTTCATTTCTGTCATGATAATTTTTCTTTTGTTCTTGGCTGTTAGTGTCCATGTTTGACACTGATAGCATAGAGTTGGGAGGAAAATTATGTTGTACACTCCTCTTTTTGTTTCAGTTGTGATGTATTTGTTTTTCAGTAAAGGAGTCACTTGTCCAATGACCTGATTTGCTTTATTGCATCTGTTCTCAATCTCAGCGTCAATTGTCCCTGAAGATGATATTATGCTACCTAGGTATTTGAAATGTTTCAATTGTTTCAAGGGCTGGTTGTCTAGGAGATCTTTGCTTGGATTTCTTCTCTCTTTATGGTTATATTTCCAGTTTTTTCAGCAGTGGTCTTCATGTTGTGGCTTTTATATGCTCTTGCTAAATTATCCATATTCTGCTGTAGTTCTTTTTTTTTTTTTTACTGATATGGCTATAAGTGCTTGATCGTCCCCAGAAAGGAGTTTGTTTATGGTCCTCCTGTTGGGTTTGTCTTCTGGAAGGTATTGTGGGTTTATCAATATTCTTTCTGGGGTTGGGCTGTCGGGCAGTTTTGTGGTGGAATTTTTATTATGTATGTTAGCTTCTTTGCAGATGTTGTCAGTGAATGTTATGAATAGTAAGGGAAATAGTACACAGCCTTGCCTCACTCCAGATTTTATGATGAACGGTTCAGTGTCCTGCATTTGCTCTAAGTGTACATTGACTGTTTTCGTATAGGTTTTTGCATATGTTGATCAAATGTATACTAACTCCATAATGCTGTAAGATTTCCCACAGTTTATATCTATCTACTCTATCAAATGCTTTTTCTTGATCAACGTAAGCTATGTGCAGTATCTGATCGTGTTCAGCTGATTTTTCATAGATACATAACATCTCAAAAAAGGAAGTTTCAGTTTACAGCTGTATGTGAAAATAGATAAAGAGAAGTAACAACAATGGGTGAAAATATATGAAGACAAAAGTAACAATTATATATGAAAATAGATTAGGAAAAAAATAACTATGATACATGAAAATACAGAATGACAAAATGACAATGATACGGGGGGAAAAAAAAAGGTAAAGACAAGTAAATAGCATATAAAAATCAAAGAAACAAAAATAACATTGAAATGTGAAAATAAAAACGAACATAACAGTGATGTGAGAAAAGAAAGGATGAAAACTTTTCACATATTTCTTAATCTTTATGTCTTTGCCTGCTTCATTATATGGTCTGATTTATTTCACAGCCCTTTCACTTAACTGCTTTATCATATGGCTTAGCAGCCAGTGATGAGGATAATAATGAAGGCTCCATAATTGTGATGATTTTCTTCAGAGACATGTTAATGCCATCACTATTTTTTAATATCTCAAATTATTTAGAAAAGATCTTGGATTTAACAGTGGTGGCCATGATCCCCGTACAAAGATGGAACTTCGACACACTCTTGTGAAGGAGAACAGAGAGAAGCGACAGAAGGAAGAGGAGAGAAGAAAAATGGAAGCACAGATGAAGAAAGAGGCCAGATTGAAGGCTCAGCAGCTCATACTGAAGGCAAGTTAGTTTTCTTCCCTGATGTCCTTTGCTGAGTAGCATAAAGTAAGTGTCAGGAGAAACTGCACAACCTTATCAGCATATGTCTTAAGTACAACTAACGTTCAGGTGCCTGTAAACTATAACTAACCCTTGTTCTTGAACCACACTGAACCACCTAATCATCAGGAAATACACACACTCAGAATGGTAGGCACAAAATGGATTACTTTATTTTACTTTATCCTTCCTCTTGTATATGAGGTGTCGAGGGGAGGTGCAGTTGGCGTCTCTGGCCCATGTAAGTGGCTGTGGTTGTGTTCATGCCCTAATTCATGAGCGTTTCTACAACTCCATCTATCCATCTTTTCCGGGGTCTTCCTCTTGATCTGCGTCCTGTAGTTCTTTGAAGGCGTTTCCCCCCCCCCCCCCCCCATGACTGGCTGTATATTCTCATTTAGTGACCAAACCACTTAAATCTTTGTTTTACTAAATATATTGTAGGCACGGTGTAGTTCCTACCAGTTGTCTTATGTCGTCACTTCTTATCTTGTCCCTCCTAGTAATGTTTGCTGCTTTTCTTATTTGGCATGTAGATATTTCATACAGAATAGATTGTGCTGCATACATTTTTATTAGGATGGGAGTCACCAAAACAGTTAGCAAGTGGTTTCTCAGACTCAGTGGGTTCTGTTCTCGTTACCATCACTCTCCAGTTGGTCCAGGTCATAAATAGATACTTACCATGTTTTTCTGAAGAAAACTGTCTTTGAAAATTGAACATATCTTCATGCATGGTGGGACATACTGAATTGCACAGTACATGCCTGTAAGTGGATTACAAGAAAATAGGATATCAAATGCAGTTCAGTTCCTTAACCTCTTTAGGGTTACTTCTAAAAAAAATAATCTCATCATTCATCCCATGGCTAATGATTTTCACACAAAAAAAAAATGAATGAGTAGAATGAAGTAAAGATCTATTATGCCAGAAATAAAAATAACATTTCTTAACATAGACTAATGATGATGGTGAAAGTGGTATAGACTAATGATGATGGTGAAAGTGGTATAGACTAATGATGATGATGAAAGTGGTGGCAGTGATGATGGTGATGAAGGTGATATGATGATAATGAGAGTAAAGGAGGTCGCAGATGATAATGATTATGCTCATGGTATTGATGATTATAATGGTGATGATGATGATGATTATGGTGACAACAATAATGATTGTGCTGTGATGATGGTGGTGGTAATGATAATGATGGTGCTGTGATGATGATGTTGATGATGAAGGTAGCAGTGATGATAATGATTGTGGGAGGGTAATGAATATGTTTGTGAGATTGGTGGTGGTGATGAAAATGATGATGTGTTGATGGTGATGATGGCATCCAATATGTAGTTTTTCTTCATGGATAAACTCCAAAAACATGTGCAAGAATTATAAAGACAGTGTAAAGATTTATTATGACAGAAATAAAAATAGCATTTCTTGACATGGGCTCATGATGATGATGAAAGTTGTAATGATGTTGATGGTATGATGATTATGATGATGATGTCCAAATCAGTAGCATTTTTTATGTGATAAATTTCAGTGCAAGGTCAAGGCCACCTTACACATCTCGTATAAATATCGTGTTTCCTTGCAAATCTGAATGCCAGTCTGGAGTGTGGCATTGACCATTTTCAATTTACACAGATTCAGTGTCTATTTTCAGTGTCTGCATTTTCAGTGTTGTTATCATTTTCATAAACATCACTTTCACCTTAAGAATCAAAATTTTCAGATAAGTATTATCAGAAAAATTGGTACTATCTTGCAACAGGTCCTCATTGTAACTGAAATGAATGCACTTACTGCAACCAGCCATTGTGCTCAATGTGTTTAGTGCAACACAACAACACAGCTATATTTAGCTTGACCTGATTGTTGAATTAGCTGCTCCAAAGTAGCCCCCATGATATCTGATGACTAAGTCAGCCACTGTTCACAATAGAGTGAGGAAACTCAGGGATAATGCTTTGAAGAAGGCATCTGTGTATAATCAATGAGTTAACTAGGGAGAGTGCTTTATGAGGGACAAGTGTGCTTGAGACAACTCAGGGTTAATGCTAAAGGGGTTAAACTTGAGACTTACACATCTAGTAAACCACCAAAAGTCAAACCTTTGTTATGTTTTTATAAGGAATTATTTAACTCTTTCACACCAAAACAACACTGGCAGTGTTGCTAGATTTTGCATGCTTATGCAAATCAAGGTTGAGAGTGATATTTAGGCAAAGTTTAAATAAAATGAAAACTAGCACATTTCTAATTCAAACCATGTTTTTAAATTATAGAGTAACTTCCTTCTAGTTTCTTTCTACCAAAATTTCTCATAAAAATGTATTTTGGCAGAGCATTGAAATTAATTCAAGAGTCAAAGAGTTACTTGAGAAGGTTTTATCCTTCCGTATGTCTTTGCTAGAAGCCTTTTTGCCAAAATTTTTAATCAGTTTTTATAAAACCAAATCATAAATCTTTGTTAAACTTTAAATGAGAAAGAATATTTGCCTTGTGTACATTAGCTTCTCTGTAATATACTTTTTTTTATAATATTCTTTAGGAGCAGAAGGATAGAGAGACAAGAGCAAGAAAGGAGGAGATGAAACTGAAGAAAGAGATGGCAAAGATCCGCAAGGAAATGCATGATGAGAAAATGCATAAAATAGAGGAACTGAGAAAGTGAGTATTGTTTGTATGCCTTAGTGAGTGTTAGGGTTAGTGGAAAGATGAAGGGGACATTGCAGATGAAGAATCAGACACAAGAGCACAAGTGTGAATGGGAAAGATTAACTCTTCCTGTGCCAGAGGAAGAAACGCAGACATTCAGTTTGTGCTAGAATAAAAGCGCGGGTCTTGATATATATATAGGGGGTATAGTTGTAAAATGGAATGGAAAACAGTATTTCCATGTACTTCCGTGTACTTATTATGTTTCAAAGTATAACTAAATGTATGAAAATTTCATAAATGCAGAGTTTTTTTTAGGAAAAAAGAAGTAATGTGATGTTTTTAGACACTGACTGTGCCCAGCTCACCATCGGCTAGGTCTAGATCTACACTACTTACCATCTGAGATGTCTAGATCTACTTGTCGATCTCGTATTCTGATTCTGTGTTGCATTCTTGCTAAATTAATATTTGAAATAACCTCCTAACTACTTCTCCAGTTGTCTAAATATGTCTAGATCTACTTGGGATACATTCAAGAGCAGTGGAGTGGTCATAGGCCATGTCCATACCCCTATCTACATCATCAAAAATTGAAAAATGTCCATGTTTCTCTTTCTTTTTCTCGCTCGGAACTAAGCACTCTTTCACCATTTTGAAAAGTGTCACCGGAAACGTGGACGAAATATGTATAATCTAAATGTTACACTGGTTGTTTTATTGAAACAAACCAAGAGTCGGATTTTTTACCATTGGCAAGAATCGGGAAACCAGAATGGTAAAAAATCTGACGAATGGCACTGGAAGAGTTAAGTAGGCAAAATCAGTAGATGTTGAAGAGATAGAAGTTAAGGTTAGCCAAGAATTGATGAATAACCTTCAGAGACACTAGCAGTCAGTAAAAGGATGCATGTGCTTGTGTTGAGTTACAGTATAAAAGATATTGTCAGATTGTAATAATAAAACAGCATAAAATTTTATTTCATGTTTTTTTTATAGATAAATTGGACTTGCATAAAAAAGAGATATGACAGTATAAAAATAGGAATGATATAAATTATACTTTGTAGTTTAGCATTTCTTTTCTGTTTTTTGTTGTTGTTGATAATGTCACCAGGGCAAGAGAGGAGAAAGAATTGATGGACAAACTAGCAAGAGAGGAATTCGAGAGACAGATGGCTGCAGAAGAAAAAGAAATGATGGAGTCCAAAAGAATTGAGAATGACATGAGAAAGAAAAGAAGGATTAATGAGGAGTTGGTTAAAGCAAAGATTGCATCAAAGAATTTGCAGGTTTGTACAGTTTTTTTCCTGTTTTTAAAAATGTTATCCATCATCATCCATGCACTTGGTCTGTGATTGACTTAGCAGTCACTGCCCAGTATGTCCTGTGAAGTCTTGCAGGGCAGCAACAACTTCTTTACACTTTTCATGACTACAGCCAGTCTTTGTATGATGCCCCGGTTGTGTTGAATACTACTCATTTCTGCTTTTACAGTTCTCTAGCAGGTAGTCATTGACTGGCATCTCTTTCTCTGCCAAGTAGTCTTTGACTGATCTCCCTTTTTCTGCCAGGTAGTCTTTGACTGGCCTCTCTTTCTCTGGCAGGTAGTCTTTGACTGGCCTCTCTTTCTCTGCCAGGTAAACTTATACTAGCCTCTCTTTCTCTGGCAGGTAGTCTTTGATTGGCTTCTCTTTCTCTGGCAGGTAGTCTTTGACTGGCCTCCTTTTCTCTGGCAGATAGTCTTTGACAGGCCTCTTTTTCTCTGGCAGGTAGTCTTTGACTGGCCTCTTTTTCTCTGGCAGGTAGTCTTTGACTGGCCTCTCTTTCTCTGTCAGGTAGTCTTTGACAGACCTCCTTTTCTCTGGCAGGTAGTCTTTGACTGGCCTCTCTTTCTCTGTCAGGTAGTCTTTGACTGCCTCCCTTTCTCTGGCAGGTAGTCTTTGACTGACCTCTCTTTCTCTGGCAGGTAGTCTTTGATTGGCTTATCTTTCTCTGGCAGGTAGTCTTTGACTGCCTCCATTTCTCTGGCAGGTAGTCTTTGACTGCCTCCATTTCTGTGGCAGGTAGTCTTTGACTGGCCTCCTTTTCTCTGTCAGGTAGTCTTTGACAGGCCTCTTTTTCTCTGGCAGGTAGTCTTTGACTGGCCGTCCTTTCTCTGTCAGGTAGTCTTTGACTGGCCTCTCTTTCTGTGGCAGGTAGTCTTTGACTGGCCGTCCTTTCTCTGGCAGGTAGTCTTTGACTGGCCTCTCTTTCTCTGCCAAGTAGTCTTTGACTGGCCTCTCTTTCTCTACCAGGTAGTCTTTGACTGGCCGTCCTTTCTCTGGCAGGTAGTCTTTGACTGGCCTCTTTTTCTCTGTCAGGTAGTCTTTGACTGCCTCCATTTCTCTGCCAGGTAGTCTTTGACAGGCTTCTTTTTCTCTGCCAGGTAGTCTTTGACTGGCCTCTCTTTCTTTGCCAAGTAGTCTTTGACTGGCCTCTCTTTCTCTACCAGGTAGTCTTTGACTGGCCTCCCTTTCTCTGGCAGGTAGTCTTTGACTGGCCTCTCTTTCTCTGGCAGGTAGTCTTTGACTGCCTCCCTTTCTCTGGCAGGTAGTCTTTGACTGACCTCTCTTTCTCTGGCAGGTAGTCTTTGATTGGCTTATCTTTCTCTGGCAGGTAGTCTTTGACTGCCTCCATTTCTCTGGCAGGTAGTCTTTGACTGCCTCCATTTCTGTGGCAGGTAGTCTTTGACTGGCCTCCTTTTCTCTGTCAGGTAGTCTTTGACAGGCCTCTTTTTCTCTGGCAGGTAGTCTTTGACTGGCCGTCCTTTCTCTGTCAGGTAGTCTTTGACTGGCCTCTCTTTCTGTGGCAGGTAGTCTTTGACTGGCCGTCCTTTCTCTGGCAGGTAGTCTTTGACTGGCCTCTCTTTCTCTGCCAAGTAGTCTTTGACTGGCCTCTCTTTCTCTACCAGGTAGTCTTTGACTGGCCGTCCTTTCTCTGGCAGGTAGTCTTTGACTGGCCTCTTTTTCTCTGTCAGGTAGTCTTTGACTGCCTCCATTTCTCTGCCAGGTAGTCTTTGACAGGCTTCTTTTTCTCTGCCAGGTAGTCTTTGACTGGCCTCTCTTTCTTTGCCAAGTAGTCTTTGACTGGCCTCTCTTTCTCTACCAGGTAGTCTTTGACTGGCCTCCCTTTCTCTGGCAGGTAGTCTTTGACTGGCCTCTCTTTCTCTGGCAGGTAGTCTTTGACTGGCCTCTCTTTCTTTACCAGGTAGTCTTTGACTGGCCTCTCTTTCTCTACCAGGTAGTCTTTGACTGGCCTCTTTTTCTCTGGCAGTTAGTCTTTGACTGGCCTCTCTTTCTCTACCAGGTAGTCTTTGACTGGCCTCTCTTTCTCTACCAAGTAGTCTTTGACTGACCTCTTTTTCTCTGGCAGGTAGTCTTTGACTGCCTCCATTTCTCTGGCAGGTAGTCTTTGACCTGCCTCTCTTTCTCTACCAGGTAGTCTTTGACTGGCCTCTCTTTCTCTTTCCCTCAGGTGTCTATCACATCACTGTTTTACAGATGTTGATGGGGTCCCTTCAGAGCACAAACCAGTCGAGTTTCAGCATTTTTTGTTATAAATATATTGTATTTTATTTTTTCACATTGGCCAGGTAAGTCTCTACTGTTTATTGTCTGTGGCCATTTTTTTAATGTTGGGGGCAAGACATTTTTCAGTTTACAGAACAGGCTTGTAGGTAGTGATTTGACTGCTCAGCTAGAAGATGGTGCACTTGGGGCTATATACCAGCCCTCTCTAGTTGTCCCAGCTGTAGAAATGAGTACCTGACATCTTTAGTATTGAGGAAAGCAGCTTTGAGAGATGTAGAATATCTACTTGCAGGTGGAAGTGTATTGAAATTTACACACACAACTGTTGGTGAAAGAAGGAAAAATATGATACGTGAAGGTCAGTCCCAAGACTAATTAACCTACCTGAGTCCAAAGTCGATGATTTCAGAAACAAAGATTGTCACAATTTATATAGAGTAATAGTTTTATTATAGTAATATTATTTTGTGTTATTTAGTGAGGTATGGTAAACTATCTTCTGAAAATATACCAAGAAACCCAAACAGCAACATGGAAAGTCAAATAGGAAAAAGATCTGGTGGTGAGTCCCCCAGGCCAGATAGATCTAATTTTAACACTGGGAAAGAGTGTGAGGCAGAGGTCAGTACTAGTAATTGTGATACACAAATGCCGTTGAATGTATATGCTACAGAAGAGTTCTTCAAATATCATGGACACAAAAAAGAACAAATATATCCATACTACAAGAACTTAATATTGAAGAAGGTTGGCTAGTAAAGAGGATTAAAGAGAGAAAACTTAAATATTTTGGACACATTAAACATCATGATAATCTAGAGAAAACCGTCTTGGAAGGGTACATAATGGGAAAAAGAAAGAGAGGAAGACCAAGGCGAAGATGGTTGCAAGACATCGTTGATGATCTGCAAATGGATGCATCAGCAGCAGGCCATCTTGCTCACAACCGAGAGGCCTACAGGAATGCTGTTAGGGAGGCAAAGTTCCGCAAGGGACATGCAAATGACCGAATGAAGTGAGGTATGGGTATTTCAGCTTGTACAAATAGTAGAATCATTTATATTCGGTGTGCCAATACAAAGTTATTTTGTAGAGATTATTATGAGATGATTGTAGAAAAATAAACTTACAGAGATGCTAGCAGTCAGTAATGATGTCATACCAGATAAGACAGCACTAAGAGAACAACAGAATCAAACCAGGGAGCAGATATGGTTGACAGAGGAATTGCAATGTGAGCAGAGACAACAGATTTTGTTGGCCACAGGAGTCTTGACCCAGAAGGAGGGGTCATTGACTACTCCTAAGGGGGTCATTGACTACTCCCAGAGGGGGGGGGGTCATTGACTACTCCTAAGGGCGTCATTGACTTCTCCCAGAGGGGGGGGTCATTGACTACTCCCATGGGGGTCATTGACTACTCCCAGAGGGGGTCATTGACTACTCCCAAGGGGGTCATTGACTACTCCCAGGGGGTCAATAACTACTCCCAAGGGGGTCATTGACTACTTCCAGGGGGGGTCATTGACTACTCCCAGGGGGGTCCTTGACTACTCCCACTGGGGGTCCTTGACTACTCCCAGGGGGTCATTGACTACTCTCATGGGGGTCATTGACTACTCCCATGGGGGCCATTGACTACTCCCAGAGGGGCCATTGACTACCAGAGGGGCCATTGACTACTCCCAGGGGGGTCATTGACTACTCCCAGGGGGTCATTGACTACTCCCACAGGGGTCATTGACTACTCCCAGGGGGGTCATTGACTACTCTCATGGGGGTCATTGACTACTCCTTGGGGGGGTCATTTACTACTGCCAGGGGGGATCATTGACTACTCCCAAGAGGGTCATTGACTACTCCCAAGGGGGTACTTGACTACTCCCACGGGGGGGGGGTCATTGACTACTCCCAGGGTGGGTCATTGACTACTCTCAGGGGGGTCATTGACTACTCTCAGGGGGGTCATTGACTACTCCCAGGGGGTACTTGACTACTCCCAAGGGGGTTCATTGACTACTCCTTGGGGGGGTCATTGACTACTCCAAAGGGGGTCGTTGACTACTCCCGGGGGGTCAATAACTACTCCCAGGGTGGGTCATTGACTACTCCCAGGGTGGATCATTGGCTACTCCCAGGGTGGGTCATTGACTACTCCTGGAGGGGTCATTGACTACTCAAAGGTGGGGTCATTGACTGCTCCCAGGGGGTCATTGACTACTCCCGGGGGGTCATTGACTACTCCGGGGGGGGCCATTGACTACTACTAGGGGGTCATTGACTACTCCCAGAGACAGCACAGAGGACATCAACAGCAGACTTACTAGAGCAAACCAGGCTTTTGCAATGCTGCAGACTATATGGAAATAAAAAAAACTAAGCATGAATATGAAAATCAGGATATTTAAGAGTAATGTTCTAAGTGTACTACTCTATGGAAGTGAATGCTGGAAAATCACCAAAACCATAGAAAACGAGTTCAATTCTTTCCAGACTAAATGTTTACGAAGAATTAGGAAAATATTTTGGCCAAACACCATAAGAAATAACATCTTATTGGCAGAAATGCAGATGAAGCCACTGACAGCAATTATTGAGGAAAGACGCTGGCGATGGTTGAGACATGTGCTCCGAATGACTGACAACTCACTACCAAAAATAGCACTAAGATGGACACCACAGGGGAACAGAAGTAAGGGTAGACCAAAAGAGGCATGGAGAAGAACAACAAAAAGGATGTTGAGCAATAGAGGGCTCACCTGGGCAAGAGCAGAAATAAAGGCAAAGGACAGGCATAGTGGAAAACCCTTGCGGAAGCCCCTTGTGCCCTGGGCACTTAAAGTTCAGAGAGAGAGAGAGGGGGGGGGTCATTGACTACTCCCAGAGGGGCCATTGACTACTTCCAGGGGGGCCATTGACTACTTCCAGAGGGGCCATTGACTACTTCCAGGGGGGCCATTGACTACTTCCAGGGGAGCCATTGACTACTTCCAGGGGGGCCATTGACTACTTCCAGGTGGGTCATTGACTGTCAGTAATTGTAATGTCTGTATATAATAATAATTGTATATTCATTCATTCATTTGCATGTCCCTTGCGGAACTTTGCCTTCCAAACAGCACTCCTGTAGGGCTCTTGTTTGTGAGCAAGATGGGCCGCCGCTGCTGCATCCATTTGCAGATCGTCAACGATGTCTTGCAGCCATCTTCGTTTTGGTCTTCCTCTCTTTCGTTTTCCCATTATGTATCCTTCCAATACGGTCTCCTCTAAATTATCATGTGTCAAAAATATTTTAGTTTTCTCCCTTTAATCCTCTTTACTAGCCAACCTTCTTCAACATTAAGCTCTTGTAGTATAGATATATTTGTTCTATTTTTGTGTCCTCAATATTTGGAGAACTCTTCTGTAGCATTTACATTCAAAGGCATTTATTTATTACGCTAGTAATATTATGGGTTATACCCTACCCTTGATATGCAGAGTTCTTGAATTTAATCCTGTTGAATTTTCTTTACCATATTGCTCCCCATTTCAGTGTTTACACAGGCATTTCGCTGCCTGGTATGACCTGATTTTGTCAAAGCATCTGCTGATTGCAAAGGTCAAGGCTATGTCAGACTGGAAGCTTTTGCTGAGGGTGTGGGGAGCTTGGCGTTCACATGTCAGAGGTCGAAGGCTAGAGTTTGAGGCGGTGATCCATGAAAGAAATTTAGTAGATACTGAGAGGTAAAGAGGTGGAAAAATTTTTATCTTTTTATTTTCAGTAAAGGTAAAGGTAAGAAGAGTTGTACACAGAGGTTCATTGTGGAGAATTTTAAGACTGTGTGGAGTACCATCTAAGATTGTCAACATCATTAAGGATCTCTACAACAGATATGTTTGTGCAGTCAACACAGAAGAAGGAATGAGGGAATGGTATGCGATTTAAGGTATTACTGTGCGGTATTTGGAGCAAGGGACACAATGCACAAACTCTTATAGGGTTGTAGGGGGGGGGGGGAGAGGGAGGAGGAAATGGAAAAAAAGAGTTAAAAGTGAGTGAAATTTGTTTAAAAGCAAAATTACTGTAATTAATGTGCAAGAACATGACATTAACTATGTCACAGATATTTACAGAACTTTGCATTGCTAGACTTGGATAGGATGCTGAGCATCATTTGTCATTTCTTTTATATTAGTATTAAACTGATGTGAATGAGAAGACATTTCTTCTCCTTCCACCTCCAAGAAAACAACGTGCAGGCTTTTGCTTAAACTTGCTTGTCATTTTATGTCTTCTTGATTTTGCTGTTTTCACTGCTAACTGCAAGATTGTTGTAATGTTCCACTGGTTTGTTCATCATCTGTTTCACAGAGATTAATCACGTGCTTTTATTTATGAAACAGGAAGAGATTATGTATTTGTTTATGTAACAAGAAAAAAATATTCACTCAGTAATTATGTAACAGCCAAAGCTTGTTCATATATACCTATTTTTTTCCTATCATTCCTTCATTTTCTTTACCCGTAGTTGGGGCATAGGCTATCAACAAGGGCTCTCTATTTATTTCTACCCTGAGATGGACTACACCTGGAGATGGAGTGTAGTCCATCTCTTTTATCTGTGCTTCAAGACTCCTTCACCATGTGTTTCTAGATCTTCCTTGTGTCCTCTTCCCCCAGGGGTTCCAGGTGAGAGCTTGTCTGGTTTCGGAATGTATACATGTATTTCTTTAACAGGAAAAAAGTTATTTATATAATAGGTAAAGGGGTGAAGACACTGTACATTAGTCAACCAGCATCCTATAGCTGATATGCTAGCATCAGGGTTAGCGAACCATAGCTGACCAAGACCCTGTCCCACCTCTCCGCTGGTACCCCCAGTAACAGGCATAGCCTGGCTAACAGGGCAGGGATCACCATAGTCCCCATGGTGGTGGAGCCTGCTAAAGAAGCATTACACATACACACCCTCTGCTTTTTAGCTGTACTTCGGGATGAAAAAGTAGCTACCATAACCCGCTTCCACACCGACATGATGATGTAACTCAGCACCTCTACAGCATGGGCTGCAAAAAACACCAGCTTGCAGTTAGAGAGAGATAGCACAAGATAAGACAAGCTATAATAGATATAAAGATTCACATGTGTTTGGTATTTAACAGGAAAAGGCTGACAGCAGAAAGGCACCATGCTCAGTCACTACTAAGGCGTTGTTTTGTGGCATGGCACCAGTTTGTCATTGAGTCGTTAGAGAGAAAAGAGATGAAAAAGGAACAGCAGAGAACAAGGAGCAAAATGATGTCCTTGCTGAGTGCTTTGGCTGAGGGGAAAATGTGGAAGGACGAAGATGAAGCAGAAGGTCCTCAGACGCATGGAAGTTCAGCCAGCAGACGAGCTTCTTCAGTGATGCAGCTGCAGCAGGCTACAGACAGTCAAAAAGTTGTATGTACAGTAGTTTTTGTTGTTGTTGACTTTCAGCTAAAGTATTATATGGTAGACAACAAATTTAGACTGTTTTCAAAACAAATGCCTAAAAGGAAAATACTCGGTATAAAGTGAAACGAATTCAAGAACAACAACAAGCTGTCTCATGGGTGATCAGAAAAAGGAGATGAACACATATCGGTCATGTAATGAGAAGAAACAGTCAGAGAATCCCAAAACAAGCTATCAAGTGGAACACAAACAGGATGAAGAAAAAAAGGTTGACCACATGAAACTCTTAAAAAAGGATATTGTTAAGAGAGGCCAAATTAGTAGGGCATAAAATCCCTTGATGAAGTTGACAAGCTCACCGAAAACAGGAAAACTTGGCAAACTCCCATGCAAGCCCTGTGTGATGTTTAACGGCACGGGAAGGACGTAAGATTATGTGATACAAACAGAAGTTGTATAAATAGTATTATGGAAGTAAAATAATTGGTCACAGTGAAAGAGCGTAACTTGTATTAAAAAGCTTCTTATAGATTGGGGTGGGGGGAAGGTAGGTGGGGACATTTGATCCAGTTTTACAAGAAGGAGAAAAGGAGGTAAATGGCAACATATTATTTTAAAAACCCTATATTTTGGCAGAATGCCTTCATCAGGGCTAAGCAACTGGAAGCACACAGTTACATAAAATACACATATCTCTCTGCATTTCTTTTCTTTCATCTTTTCTGTTGTCCTTGATAAGGACTTTCTAACAAATTGTTGGGTTATTTTTATTATTCTTAATTGCTGTTTCTTCTTCCTTTCTTCCTTTTTGAAATCTTTATATTGCACTTCCATCATCCTGTGTTCCACAGCAGTACCTGTGGTCTGTGGAGTATTATATGGTGATCTGCAACTGCATCATCAGTCTGCCATTAAGTACCATCTGTTGAATAAAAACAATCATGGGTTTATGGAGTTATGATATTGCATGTACCTGATGGTTCACAGCCTATATGTGGTCCTTGGATGTAAAAAGGTTGGGAACTCCAGCTCCACATACCAGATTTACTTCAGTAATCTGTCACGCTAGTTTTCTTACTATCCACATATGCCCTGACACACACACATCTTGTCTGCGTGTGGGTCTTATGTTTCTGTTTTGCCTGGTTGCTGTTTGTTTATGTTGTGCCTTGCCTAGTGTGTGACAGATGAGTATGGAAACACCAGTCATTTGTTTTAATAATCTGCTTATAATAGGAACAGATGTTTCAGCGGCCAATCAGAAAACAAGCTTGGGTTCATGATGACAAGAGTGTCCAGTCTTCTCATAGTGAGACCGCTGTCAACGTAGCCAGTTCAGCCAATGGCAGTAAATCACCATTAAAATCTATGGGCAAGAGCAAGTCACACCCAACCCAACCATGGCAGCTGACCAAGCAGCATGTTAAGTTGACCAAAGGAGAGATCTCAAATGCACCTGAGCAGGAATGTGGATGTTACCAAAGACAGCAGGCACATACCAATGCTGAAATCCGGAAAAAGTAAGTTATACAGAACAAACCCTCATCTTTTACTACCTCCTTTTGCAGTGTTGATTCACCAACTCATTTTATCTCTTGCCATGCTGAAACATGTCGGCAAGAAGTATCTTGCCCATCTCTTGATACTTCCACACATGTTATCTAGTGCTTCTTTTGTACTTTTTCCCAGTTGTATACTAGATAATATACAGATTTGTTATACTTGCCATCTTAGTAGTTATTGTTTTTGTCTAATGAGTAAAGGTTTCTAGGTTTGAATCTTACTGTGTGTTTCAGATAATGGGCATGTGATTCTCATGTCTTCCCATGATCCTCTAGGTAGTGAGATTGGACACCTAAAGGCAGAAAAAAAAATTGAGAATAGTTGCCTTCTGGTCAAGCACATCAGAGAACATGACACACAGAGCTGGTGGTGATGTTTCAGATATTTTTTATAGAACATATAGGCATGAGCATGCATGGAGTACAGCAGTCAGTGGCCCATAAGGTTGGCAAAACATAACTGACCTGTCCCACCTCTCTTGTGGTGCCCACTGGGTAACAGGTAACAGGTCGAGCTGGGCTAATGGAGTAGGGACTGAGACAGGTCCCATGGTTGTGGAAGAAGCACTGCACTCCTCCCTGCATTTTAGCTTTACTCTGGGTTTGTAGAAAATAGCTGCC
The DNA here is from genome assembly GCA_009760885.1 of Achatina immaculata. Lineage (NCBI taxonomy): Eukaryota > Metazoa > Mollusca > Gastropoda > Stylommatophora > Achatinidae > Lissachatina > Lissachatina immaculata. Next base: position 21,552,722 of record CM019710.1, read on the forward strand.
GTAATGTACTCACCATCTGACACAGTGCGTGTGTTTTAGTGGCTTCACTGCATCGGCTGCAAGGAACGTACTGCTCTCAGTTACATGGAGATAAATAAGAACACAGCAACAAATAACAACAGCAGGAAGATGAATAAGAGCACAACAACAACAGGGAGATGAACACAACAACAAATAACAACACCAGGGAGATAAATAAGAACACAACAACAAATAACAGCAGTTAGATAAATAATAATACAACAACAACAAATAACAACAGGGAGATGAACACAACAACAACAAATAACAACAGCAGGGAGATAAATAAGAACACAGCAACAACAGGGGGATGAACACAACAACAACAACAAATAGCAGGGAGATAAATAAGAACATAACAAATAACAACAGCAGGAAGATAAATAACAACACAACAAGAACAAATAATAACAGGGAAATGAACACAACAACAACAAATAACAACAGCTGGGAGATAAATAAGAACAGCAACAACAAATAACAACAATAATAAACAGACAATAGCAACAAACAGCAAACAACCAGGAGCAGCAGACAAGATAGCAGAGATGACTGTGCTAGAGTGGTGGGATTTTTATGGAGGGCAGAAAATAAGAGTTGGTCAAGACCCTATCCCACTCCTGTGATGTTCAGATAGCAGGATGATGGGCTTCTTCATCATGTATACTGGAGTAGGGCTTCTGGTAAAGCCCTGTCACAAAGCTCCTGGGAACACTGCTGGTCTACAGACCACTGTAATCCACTTCCCCTCTAATGTAGTGGTAATGCTTTAACATCATCATGGTGCCATTTGTAAAGAAACCATAAGAGAGATCAAAAGAAGAGGGTAAAATAATATGTTCACAGGAAAAACAGTTCCTATAATCGGTACTGTGACCAAAATCAGTCCCATGATTGGTGCAGTGACAGAATCAGTTTCTTAACTGGTGTTATGGCTGAGTTCAAAATTAGTGACATTGAAAAAAAAAAGTTTTTGAAATTTGATACTTTTGAAGAAAAGAAACAATTTTAAAATTTTAATAACTTTTTTAGTTAAGTAAAATCTACTTTGTCCAGATTTAAGTAAAATCTACTTTGTCCAGATTTAAGTAAAATCAACTTTGTCCAGATTTAAGTAAAATCTACTTTGTCCAGATTTAAGTAAAATCTACTTTGTCTAGATTTAAGTAAAATCTACTCTGTCCAGATTTGGCACTCAGCCATGGATGAACAGACGTTTTACTGTAAACAACTTGGAGCACCGTTACACAGCCCAGCAGCAAGCACTGAAAGAACAGCAGAATCAAATCAGGGAGCAGAAAAGATTGATAGAAGAACTACAGTACGAGCAGAGACAACAGGTTTTGAAGCAGCAGCTTCTGATTGGGGCAAATGGGCCAGTCCTGCCACCCCTGGCAGAATCTGAAGGTAAAGTAATGTGTGAGTATTTGTCCAGTCTGTGTAACGTAATGGGAGCTTTTCTTGTGAGAAGTTAACAAGGCATGCAGGTTTAGAGCATCAGAATAATGAAGAGGTTAGAATGTTCATTTCTCATGTCGTTGGTTGGTGGGTTCAAGTCTATCCTTGAGGTGTAGCAGTTAACCTAGCTGTAAAATTGGGTACCTGATTCCTTTTGAAGTTGGGAAAGGAAAGGTGGCCTGGTATGATACTGACTGTCCTTTAGTGTGCTGATCTGGAAAAGAATGGAACCACCATGCCACTGCCTCATCCCCACTAACATGAGAACAGTTTAACTCAACAACTACAAGCAGCAGTGGATGGACAGCTGGCTCAGCATCCCTGTATGCCTTCCAAAGCCCAACCACAACTGCAAGCAGCAGTGGATGGACAGCTGGCTCAGCATCCCTGTATGCCTTCCAAAGCCCAACCTCAGAGACCACATCAACAGCTTATGTTGTAGAGACCAGCACACGTTCTTCAAGTTGCGCACAGGACACATCACCCTGAATAAACACTTACACAGGGTGACCGCTGACCACACAAGGTACTGCATGCACTGCAACAGACAAGAAGAAGAAGAAACTGTTAAGCACCACCTACTGGACTGCAGTGCACTGAAAGATCTTCAGAAGAACCTGATACCAGCAGACTCTTCCATGAGTGACATTCTGCCTGGAGATACAGAGCAGCTGAAAAAGACTTGTACATTCCACTGTCTGGCACAAAGACTTGTACATTCCACTATCTGGCACAAAGACTTGTACATTCCACTATCTGGCACAAAGACTTGTACATTCCACTATCTGACACAAAGACTTGTACATTCCACTATCTGGCACAAAGACTTGTACATTCCACTATCTGACACAAAGACTTGTACATTCCACTATCTGACACACAGACTTGTACATTCTACTATCTGGCACAAAGACTTGTACATTCCGCTATCTGACACAGACTTGTACATTCCACTATCTGACACAAAGACTTGTACATTCCACTATCTGGCACAAAGACTTGTACATTCCACTATCTGACACAAAGACTTGTACATTCCACTATCTGGCACAAAGACTTGTACATTCCACTATCTGGCACAAAGACTTGTACATTCCACTATCTGGCACAAAGACTTGTACATTCCACTATCTGGCACAAAGACTTGTACATTCCACTATCTGACACAAAGACTTGTACATTCCACTATCTGGCACAAAGACTTGTACATTCCACTATCTGGCACAAAGACTTGTACATTCCACTATCTGGCACAAAGGAAAAAAGAGTGAAAACTCATAAATCTGGGGGTCGGAAAAGTAAAAAAAAAAAAAAAAACTAAAAAAACATCAAGTTTGTGAATAGATCAGTAAAAGTGCCAAATGCTTCAGGAATGTTGGGGTATGCGGCAGAGCATGCATGGGACTGCCCTGAATGTGATGATGCCAGATTATGATTTCTGAATACTTAGAAAAAGTGCAGAAGCTCTGTCTAGCTGTAAATGTACTTTGACTGGATGAAGGAATGTCGGTGCTAAAGCTACAGTGTCTCATGTGACCAGCGGTCAGACAACTTGTCTCTTGATATTATTTTTGTTAGTTTGTGTTTTCTGTCATCAAGATAGATTTTATTTCATTCATAAGACTGCAGAAAATTTTGACACTTAATTTACATTTTGCCATTTCTAATTTTAGTTCCACCACCTGGAAAACAGATTCCAAGGGGAGACAATGACAGAGCAAAAAACAAGGGAGACAATAGTGATAATCAGACTCTTGATTATTCAAACACTTCGGCAGATGTGACAAATACGAGGGTGACGGTTGAACATCCAACAAAAGATGGAGTTGAGGCAGAGAGGTATTATCATTTAACATGGTCCTTTTGTTGAATAGGCTGTTTAACATTTATTTCTGTCATGTTATCACTCTCCACTCTCTGTTCAATGCTGGAGCAGTGTGTATATATATATATATATATATATATATATATATATATATATAATTTCCTACTGGTATTGTTTATTTGTTTGTTCCGTGCCTGTACTTTTTTTCTTTCTGCTTGAGTTGAAATATGTTTAATTAGTTATAAGTTAGGAAGGCAAAGTTCCACAAGGGCCTTTTGGCTAAGATCAAAGTGTAGTTCTGCACTCTGTAGTATCTACACTTTGATCGTTAATTTGGAACAAACGAAATGCTTGAGGCTTGCCCTGCATATTGAATGCTGGGGGCATGGTCCACATCTCATTACGGGTGGACCCGGTTGGCAGCACCACCGGGTCATTGCCTGTTGTTTTCATTGTTTATAAAATAAAAAAAGAAATATGTTTAATAAAATTACAGATTATGAATTACTATCTCGTATACAAATAGATCTGATCTTGAGACATGGAGAACTGAGCAGAGTTCAGCAGCTAGCACCACAATAACATGTTCATCTGTTGCCAAACCACAAAATACTAGATACCTGCAAGTGCTTAAAAGTAAGTAAATCTATCTACACATTTGGCAATTTTTTTTGTTCTGTAATCTCGTAGATTATTTATTAAACCTTTATTATTCAGAGGGTTCTTTCCCTCCTTCCCCTTACATTTTCATGTGAAGTTTATTTTTGTGCTCATATTTTTTTTTGTGATGAGAAATGCATTTTTATTTTTATTTCATAGCACATTTTTTCTTTTCTTTCCCGTTTCCCCCAGGTTTTTTGTCCTGCAGAGAGCCTGATTTAAAGCTTCCTTTTAGTTTAAAAGTTTTTTTTTTTAAATTCTAAATTTGATAATAAGTTTGACATATTTTATTCTCAGTTGAGTTGCCATGTCCAGTCTCAGTGCACATGCATCTTTTATTTTCAGTTTTGGCTATAATTTCTTCCTCAGTGATACTGCCACTGCAGATTTACACAGGTTTTCTCTCCTTCAGTCAGTCATTTGCATGTCCCTTACATAACTTTGCCTCTCAGCTTTTCTTTAGGCTTCTCGGTTGTAAGCAAGATGCCCTGCTGCTGATGCGTCCATTCGCAGATCATGAACAATTTCTTGCAGCCATCTTTTCCTTTTTGTGTTGTGGACAGTAATACTGTGTCATCAGCATAAAGAGAGAAAACTTTAAAATATTTTGGACACATTAAACGTCATGATAATCTAGAGAAAACCATCTTGGAAGGGTACATAATGGGACAAAGAAAGAGAGGAAGACCAAGGCGAAGATGGCTGCAAGACATTGTTGATGATCTGCAGATGGATGCATCAGCAGCAGGCCATCTTGCTCACAACCGAGAGGCCTACAGGAGAGCTGTTAGGGAGGCAAAGTTCCACAAGGGACATGCAAATGAATGAATGAATCTTCTCCTTGGTCTTCCTCTCTTTCTTTTTCCCATTATGTACCCTTCCAAGACAGTCTTCTCTAAATTATCATGACGTTTAATATCTCCAAAATATTTAAGTTTTCTCTGTTTAAACCTTCTTTACTAGCCAGCCTTCTTCAGTATTAAGTTCTTGTAGTATGGATATATTTGTTCTTTTTTGTGTCTATGATATTTGAAGGACTCATCTGTAGCATTTACATTCAAAGGCATTTGTGTTTCTCAGCTGTTTTGTTAAGTGTCCAGGTCTCACAGGCATATTTTGCGATGGGAAAGATGCATGTGCTTAAAAATCTTATTTTTTTAGTTCTGTCTGTTCCTCTCCACATATTCTTTAGTTGTTTTACTTTCTGAAGAGCGATATATGTCCTCCTTTTAATTTCCCTCAGTGTATCTCCATTATTAGTTAGTAGTGATCCAAGATATTCAGAACTCTCCACTTCTTCCAGTTTTACTTCATTGATACATATTTCAGCTGCCTTATTTGTTTTGTCAGTTGTCATCAATTTAGTTTTCTTTGCATTAAGATAAAGGTTTTCCTCTTCACTGTTCTTGCAGACTGGTATAATTAGTTTTTCCATTCCTTTTTCATCAGCATATCTAATCTCGGGTATTTCATAACCTCCAATTGTTATGGCATCGTAATATTCTTTGTCTACATCTTCTCTAACATTCCTCATTATATTTACAGTATACAAGTTAAATAAGTAAGGTGACAGTATGCATCCCTGATGGACCCCTTGTTTTATGTCAAATCAAGTTGTTGTTTCACCATTTATTCTTACTGCTGCCTTTTGGTCTAGATACAACAGTGATGTTAATTGTATCAAATGTGTTGGAAATACCATTTTTTCCATTATTTCCCAAAGTTTCTAGTGTTGTACACAATCAAATGCTTTTGAATATTCTATAATAACAGTCACATTAAATTCTCTGCATTTCTCTATTATTAATCTTATCTTGAATACATGATCTCTTGTTTCTCTCCTTGCCTGAAACCAGCTTAGACCATATTGATTTCTCCTTCTATTTTCTTACGAAGTCTACCCATTATGATTTTTAATAAAATTTTACTGGCCTGACTAATCAGGGCAACATTTCTGTAGTTTGTGCATAATTTTAAGTTACTCTTTTTCGGCAGTGGTATGAATATAGTTCTCATCTCTCCTTATGGTTCAGTATTTCACCAGTTTCTTCATGGCTGATGGAAAAATCACTCATGGAGACATGCCAGCCATCTAACAGAAATGATACATACATAAAACAGAAAAACAGATATTGTTTTACTGTAATTATTATTCCTGTTATGTTTGTAGGTGAATTGAAGTAACAAAGACTTCATTCATATATGTCCATGGGTGAAGACGCTGTCTGCTTTGGCAATCGGTGACCTATAGTTGACATACTGGGGTCAAGGCTGGCAAACCACAGCTGACCAAGACCCAGTTTCACCTCTTTGTTGGTATCCCCAGTAACAGGTCTAGAGTGGCAAACTAGGCAGAGATCGCCATAGTCCCCACGGCGGTGGAGTCTGCTAAAGAAGTACTGCGCAGCTGCTGTTTTAGCTGCACCCCGGGACTGAAAAATAACCTTCCACATCAGCATGATGTTGTGCCTCAACATCTTCACAGCATCGGCTGTAAAGAACACCAGCTCACAGTTCCAGGGAGATAGAAGGCAAAACATTCTATCTCTCTCACATGCACATACACACATACACACACACAGACACACGCACACACAATCTCTCTCATAAGCACACACACATATTTTTTGTGTGTGCAGATTTTGAAGAGAGAGCTGCAGAAAGAGCAAGACTAAAAGCAGAGAGGGAAGAGAGAAGGAAAATACAGGAACTGGAAAAGCTGGTAAGTCAAGTTTTCTCAAGTATGAGTTTTTCCTGTTTGATGGTTTAATATCAAACCTCTTCTCAGATCACTTTGCAGTGGCTTATAATATCAGAGAAAACAAAATATTGTTAGAAGTTCATGAGTGTCATTAAAAGATTTCTGTAAATGAGTAAATTATGTAAATTAAGAACTTTGAGTTTTTGGCTCCTTTAAGAAAAGATAGTCATCCTTCTGTGGTCATATTAAATGACGTAAGATAGTTATCCTTCCTTGGTCATATTAAATGACGTAAGATAGTTATCCTTCCTTGGTCATATTAAATGACGTAAGATAGTTATCCTTCCTTGGTCATATTAAATGACGTAAGAAAGTTATCCTTCCTTGGTCATATTAAATGATGTAAGATAGTTATCCTTCCTTGGGCATATTAAATGACGTAAGATAGTTATCCTTCCTTGGGCATATTAAATGACGTAAGATAGTTATCCTTCCTTGGTCATATTAAATGATGTAAGATAGTTATCCTTCCTTGGTCATATTAAATGATGTAAGATAGTTATCCTTCCTTGGTCATATTAAATGATGTAAGATAGTTATCCTTCCTTGGTCATATTAAACGACGTAAGATAGTTATCCTTCCTTGGTCATATTAAATGACGTAAGATAGTTATCCTTCCTTGGGCATATTAAATGACTGTTGGCCTGAAGTGAACAGTAATGTAGGAAGGAGATCATCATCAGCATCACTGCCTTGGGAGCATAGGCCACAAATATAGGCTCTACAATTATCCCTGTTCTTGGATTTGTTCTCTACTTTCTTCCTTGTGTATCCCTTGTCTCTGAGCACTGTCGTAATTTCTCCTCTTCAAGTAGTCCTAGGCCTTACTCAGTTTCCGCTTCCTTGGGGGTTCCACATCAGTGCCTGTCTTGATATGCTGATATCAGGTTTTCTCAGCATTTGGCCAACCCACTTGTAGTTTCATAGACTCTTGCCCTGTGCTCTCCTAGACCTCCTTGTTCTTGATCTTGTTCTGCCATTTATTGTTTAAAATAAGGAGGAGATGGTTCCTGAAAAGTTAGAAACAATGGAAATGATTAGCTAAGGATATCACTAAGACTGTAAACACCATCATCACTGAAGTAAGCATCCTAGCTAGACAACAAGATGTTTTCAGATTGACTTTCAAGAGAACGATTTTTTGCCAAGTATGAATCATATTATTGAGTGAGATGGGCTAATAACTTTGTGGAAATTTGAAGTTTTTTTTTAAGATTAGATAATGTCAGTGACTAAATGTTTTACACATATTTGTAGTTTCGGTAATTTATGTAGACAATATGTCAACAAGTGAATGTGCCTTTTAGATGCAGTGAATCGCTTAGTCTTATATCAACACAATTAGCTGAGCCCTACTTGTGTAGATAGTAACATACACAGTGGAGAAAATGTCTAGGTAATGTTGTAAACAGAATCTACTGGAAGTAGCAGCGGAGATGTGGTTCTTAAAAAGAAAGATGAGAATACCATGGACAGCCAAGAAAACAGATGAATAAGCTCTACGTGAGGCTGGGCAAAAGAGAGAAATTATGGCAGAATTCAGAACACAACAGTCTAGATTTATAGGACATGTTTTGAGAAGAGGCAAACTGGAACACCTGGTGACAACAGGAAAATGGGAGGGGAAAAGGGGCAGAGAAACAAAGATACTTGATGCACTAAAAAAGTGGAACAGAGCATGGTCCAACACACATCTTACAGCAAGAGCAAAGGACAGATGGTTGTGGAAGTCAGTGATGAGCAACACCTGATTGGCAAGGATCACAGAGGGAGAATGTTGTAAATGGACAATGAATCAGGTTATGGAATGCTGAAAGTTTTGTGGCCCTGGGTGATATATATATATATATATATATATATATATATATATATATATATTTTTTTTTTTTTTAAGTCCATTGATTTTCACATTTATGTAAACTTTGTGTAATGAATCTAGTCACATTTCCAAATGTTGATCATGCAATACTTTAAGCAGGGAACATTATCTGAGTGTGCTGATTTCTTCTTTTATCTGACCAAAACATATTATAAAATTGCCTTAAAAAATCTTACCAGGCACAGGTACAGAAACAGGAGGAAGAAGCAGTGAGAGCTTTGGAGGCTGAGAAGAAGCTCAAAGCTGAGGCATACAGGCAGAAAAAACGACTGGAAAAACAGGTACAAAAGTTATCATTATCCATGGAGTGTAATCTAAATTTCTAGTTACGATGATCATTAACATGCTAAATATAGGTCCCCCTTGCCCTGCAGGTAGGTCAGGAATGATCAGAAATAAGGAAAACTTATCTAAAAAGTCAAAAGTATTGGATCAAGTGATACCTACCATGATGCCTTGCAATCAGTTGATGATGATGCTGGATCTTGGCCATTACTTACACATATCATGGCTTTTAGTTCTCTCTCTCTCCCTTCCCTTTATTTTAAACTTCTGCTTTTCTTTAAGGATAATATTCTTTTGTAGTTCTCTAGAGAATTTTGTCAAAGTCTTTTGCAGTTCTCAGTCTCTGATATCTTATTTTTATAATTCCACTGAGGTCCATGGGCTTCTCTCTTAGCCTTCCTCTGCCTGTTGGTTATAAAATACATGTATAAATCCAAGTCTCTTTTGTTTTTTCTCTCTGTATTTCTTTGTCTCTCTCTTCTTATATTTTTCATGTCCACTGTGTTGTTTCAAAATTTTCATTCCCCTTCTGTCTCTGCCAGCTGTTCTAAAGTATTTTGTTCTCGTGGGACATTTTTATTTCTTGGAAAATATCTCTTTTTTTTTTTTTTAAACATTTTTTGAGATACTATTTTGGTATTTCAGTTGTTGTGATGTTTTCATATCTATAAATAGACTTTTGCCAGCACGAATTCATCACACAGCAAGAGTGGAATATTATTTTCATTTTATTGCCCATTTTCATTTTTTTTCCCTACAAACAGAAAGAAGAAGAGAAGCGAAAAGAGTTATCTCGTCTTGAAGAATTGAACAAAATGGCTAATGAACATTATCTCAGATCCATTCTGAAATATCGAGGATTGCTTCCTTTCAAGAAGATCATTTCATTAGCCAAGAGGAACTGGGCAGTTGCTGTGAGGCACCGAGATCGAGAAGTTATGAGGTATAACAGGAGTATTGAACCGTGACTGGGATTATGATAGATCCAGGGGCAATATATGAGAGAAGTTATGATAATATAGGGATTATCACAAGTTTTGATATGGCAGAGATTATGAAATATGATGACAAGTTTTTTTTAAACAAATGATAGATGTCATGAAATTTTAGGTTGTAAGATACAGTGGGGATTGCAACATACATTTATCAGGAGTTATGAAGTGTTACAAGTTGTGAATTATGACAGAAACTGTGAAATATGACAGAGTTTATGAGCTGGTACCTGTAAGATTTCTTAAGAATTATGAAATATGCCAGAAATTATGTGATGCCACAGTTAATTAGGAAGGATCATTATCCTTGCACGTCCATAGATGCTCTGATCGTCTCTTTAGTATCTTCTTTAGTGTACAGTAATTGATGACATCCATTCTTTGTTGGTTAACCATCTGTTTGAAGCTCTTGATGAATCATTCATCTTTTGCACCATTGTTTCACCCCCCCCCCCCAATTTTTCCACTCAAAAGAAGAAAAACAACTTCATTCTTGACAGCAACACTGATTCATAGTTGTCACTGAAGTCCTTTACTTGACCAGCTTCTTTTATATCATGGATGATGTCTGCTCGATCAACTGCCTGCCTTTCCTATGTGGCAGCTGAGTCAGTTGATCTGCTCTTTCATTTTCCCTGACATCTGCATATCAGAAATAGATATTTATCAGAATGATAAATGAGTTGTGAGAGGGCATATTACATGAAACATGACATATGAGATGGCACAGATGATAGGACATGACATGATTATGAGATGGCACAGATGATAGGACATGACATGATTATGAGATGGCACAGATGATAGGACATGACATGATTATGAGATGGCACAGATGATAGGACATGACATGATTATGAGATGGCACAGATGATAGGACATGACAGGATTGTGAGATGGCACAGATGATAGGACATGACATGATTATGAGATGGCACAGATGATAGGACATGACAGGATTGTGAGATGGCACAGATGATAGGACATGACAAAGATTATGAGATTGCACTGGTTGTGTGAGATATGACATGGGTTAGGCTATGTGATATGACAAAGATTATGAGATTGCACTGGTTGTGTGAGATATGACATGGGTTAGGCTATGTGATATGACAAGGATTATGAGATTGCACTGGTTGTGTGAGATATGACATGGGTTGTGAAATAATAGATAAATGAGATACGGCATATGTTGTGCAATAAGACATGTATGTGATATATAGCATAGGGATTGAATTTATAGAAGATATTAAAAGGAATTTAGAACAAATTGCTCAATTATGTTTGGATAAAAGAGAATGACTGTGGTAAAACTGATTTCAGCAACAAAGGACCTTGTTAATTATATCTTGTATTTCCCCTGCTCTCCACACTATAGTGTAGTGGTATGACAGAAAAATAAAAACTAGAACCTCTGTTTTCTTTCACTTTGCATCATAATCAAAGCAGTAAACTTTAACACTCTGAAAGCCATTGGACTGTCACATTGTTTGCAGGCAGTGTCTTAGAGCTTGGAAGAAGTTTGCAGAGGAAAAAGCAATGGAGAAAAATAGTATGGCAGACCAAATGCATCAGTTTTTAGTGATAAAACATTCTTTTCAGAGGTGGAAAAATGTAAGTAGAAAAAAAAAAGATGTATTTTTTCCACTAATACTTGAACTTGCTCTTCCATACATTGTAACTGAACTCTGTATATCTGCTGCTTTAGACATGGATCTATGTTCATCACTGAGGGTTAATTTGATATATGTATTTTCTTCTGTTATAGATTTTTTTTTTCTCTTGCTCATTCATTTTGTTGATCACTTTTTCATCTCATCTCAGACTTCTTTGCCAGGTGTTTTTGTGAGATTCATAGTCTGGCCATTTCTGACATTTTTTTGGAAGTAAAAATGTGGTTTAGAATCAAATTTATTAACTGTCTGAGCGGTTTCATTTTGTCTAGGCCTTATTTGTTTTTATTTCATTGTAATTTGTTTGCCGGAGGCACACCGATATAAACCTTTCATTTATGTGACAAATGCAAAAAAAAAAAAAAAAAAGAGAGATAGTGAGAGATGCACAAGATGAGTTTTTGTTCATATGTAGAAGAGTTTTTGTTCATGTTATGTAGATGAGTTTTTGTTCGTATTGTGTAACTTCTTTTGAAAACCAGAAATATGCCACTTAAAATTTGCAGTTAATTCTTTCAAATACCACATGAAATTCTTGGAATTTCAAATTTTGTTACTTTCTGTTACAGCAGCTGTGGTAATAATAAAACATAAAACTCGATGCAGAGATCACTAGAGGTAGCAGAGATGTAGTTACTTAGAATAATGTTACGATTACCACAGACAGCTAAGATAGTAAACAGGAAAGTCTTGACAAAAGCAATTGTAGATAGGAGTGTAATTAAATCCATAAGAAAATCATATATATATTGAGAAGGGGAGGGCTTGAAAATATCATAACACCAGGAAAGATAAATGGGAAGAGAGGCAAGGGAAGACTAAGAGAAAAAAGTCCTGGACAGTCCAACACGATGGCACAATAAAGTCATAAACTGAGCGATGGAAAATATCAAGGACTGAGATATGTAGAGAAGCCTGAATACAAACACCTACCAGCATGGTATCTGATATTAAAGTCATGGTTACAAATATCATAAGACATTATAGGTTTGTTTCTATTACAGCTGCTGTAAATAATATTACTTGTACTTGTACGAACTCCCTGTAACTGTGAACTGTTGTTCTTTGCAGCCGATGCTGTAGAGGTAGTGAGGTACGGCATCATATCAGCTTGGGAGGGGGTTATGGCAGCTATTTTTTCAGTCCTGAAGTACAGCTAAAAAGCGGGGGGGGGGGGTGCAATGCTTCTTTAGCAGACTCCACCACCATGGGGACTATGGTGACCCCAGCCCCGTTAGCCAGGCTAGGCCTGTTACTGGGGGTACCACGGAAAAGTGGGACAGGGTCTTGGTCAGCTATGATTCGCTAACCCTGATGCTGGCATGTCAGCTATGGGTCACTGATTGCCTCATCGGACAGATGTCTTCACCCCCGTAATAATATTAAAACATTGTCATGGTTTGTCCATTCAGTTCAAATGTTATATGACATTCTAGTCATTTCTGCCATTTGTCTTTACTACAGTTTTTGTAGCATTAGTACAGTAAAAAGCTTGTGGTTCATTCATTCAGTACAAATACCATATGAGATTCCTAGAGAAGAGAGCTAAACGGCAGTACCAGGACAACCTAAGATGTAGATTCTTCCAGGCTTGGGTGGACTGGGTGGAAGTGGAGCGAGAAGAGACACTCAGGAAGGTGAAGGCTGCACATTCACATCATCTACGGTAAGAGTTATATTTGACTGTTATGCAAGGCTGTGGAATTAGAATCTTTCATCTAGATTCATCTCAAATATTTATGATCTCTCCATAAACCATATTCCACCTTCATCATGGCTGGAACGTTTCTGCCGACTCTTGACTCCAGCTCCACTTTCTGACTCCATTAAATTATTGCTTTTAGCTCTGAATCCTCAGTTTTTATGCTGTTCAATGTCAGCACCATCATAAATGGTATGTTTCTACCTACTGTTAACTACAGCCTCAGCCAGAACTGACTGACTCCACAGCCCTACTTGATCAGAATATGTAGCATTGTCTACCTAAATAAGCTTTTTTAGAATTTTTCTTGTGGAACTATCTTTAAAAGTCCACTTTTATTTTAGCATACATATTGCACTAAAGGAAGTTCAGAAATGTATTTATTTTGTAAAAACTGGAGTAATTCTCACACCATCCCCATGGCACTCGAGTGGCAAAACGATTAGTGCATTCATTTCTCATGGTGATGGTCTTGTAGTTTGATCCCTGTTGGAGGTGTCTTGGTCATCTCAGCTGTAAAAAACTTGTTTCTGATTGTGATGTGTATAGTTTTAGTTTTGTTATAATTCTGTTAGCAGTGACTTGTATAATTTATCATTGGCATTCCTCTAGCAGTGACAGCTTGTATAGTTGTAGTTTTGTTATAATTCCATCCATCATTAGTGACAGCATGTATAGTTACATTATTATTTTTTTAAGCAGTGACTGCAGGTAGGCTTACAGTATTATTATCATTCCTACAATAATGGCAGTGTATGTGGTTGCAGTATCATCATTTTTGTAATTCTGTTTTAGAAACCTGATCAGAAAAGTCTTCATGTCCTGGAGACATTTGCCAGACATGTTGAAGAGGGAAGAAGAGAGGAGGAAGAGAAAGACAGAGCTGAGGCAGAAGGTTACTGAGCTGATTCCAGACTTTGCTCCGGAGGAATCTGTGACCATTAACAACTCCGAAGATTTGAGCTGATGGGAGAGCTTAATTAGGTCATTTTAGGTTGATATAGTTTGTTGTGGTAGTGTTGGTGGGCAGTCACTTTTTCTGTTACTTTGATGTGAAAAGTTATGATGTGAGAAGTTTGAAGTTCATCATCATCAAGTTGCATACTAATTTGTGATGTGAGGTCAGTTTTTAACCAACAAATCTTATCTTTGCTGTTCATGTTGTTTTATCTTTCTGGAACTGCTAGCAGCATGTTCTTTGCAGCCAGTTCAGTGAAGATGTTGGTGCACACACAGTTGTGTCGACTGGGGAATGGGTTAAAGCAGCTCTTTTTTTAACAGACCCAGGGCGTAGGTCACAGCAGGAAGGGTAAATACTTCTTTAGCAGACTCCACAGCCATGGGGACTAATGATCCCTGCCTCTTTAGTCAAGCTATTGCAATAGATTGGTGCACCAATGAAAAATGTGGGACAGGATCTTGGTCAGCTATGGTTCAGTGGCCCTGGTGATTGCAACAGATTGGTGCACCAATGAAAAATGTGGGACAGGATCTTGGTCAGCTATGGTTCAGTGGCCCTGGTGATTGCAACAGATTGGTGCACCAATGAAAAATGTGGGACAGGATCTTGGTCAGCTATGGTTCAGTGGCCCTGGTGATTGCAACAGATTGGTGCACCAATGAAAAATGTGGGACAGGATCTTGGTCAGCTATGGTTCAGTGGCCCTGGTGATTGCAACAGATTGGTGCACCAATGAAAAATGTGGGACAGGATCTTGGTCAGCTATGGTTCAGTGGCCCTGGTGATTGCAACAGATTGGTGCACCAATGAAAAATGTGGGACAGGATCTTGGTCAGCTATGGTTCAGCAGCCCTGGTGCAATCTAATCAGCTGCAAGTCATCAACTGCCACGAAGGACTGCATCTTCATCCTCATCTTTGCTGTACAGCATATCAGATTGATCTTCTTTCTGTAGTGGTTTTTGTACTCTTTCTTTCTTCTCGTTATCATCTTTAGGTGTCCCGCCAGCAAAATGTTGGTAATCATACTTTCCTCATAGATCTCTTGATCTGTTCACATACCAATTGCATTTTGGTCACATTTTTTTTCTTCTGTATCCATTTACGTTAATGATAGCATTTGTGTTTTAGGGCAGTCTTTATTTATTCAACAGAATATGTTGATTTTATTTTGTGCATGATCTGTTTGGAGTTGCCTGTATGGACAATTGCAAAATATAACATTTTAAACTAAAAATGCTGAACGTTAGTGTGTGCATCACTGAAATATAAATACACAAAAAGACATTAGAAAAGAAAATTGGAGCCCTAGAAATGTGGTTATCCAGAAGAATGGGATGAGTTTCTTCATGGAAAAGAAGATCAAAACCTCTACTACCTGCCGGCGGACTATAATCTGATCGATAGGGAATGAAACTGGAAGGCAAACCTGGTCCCAAATATAGCCATACAAAGGACGGACATGTCATTCTGAGAAGTGCAGAAATCTCAGACTAACTGCAAATCAAGACACAATTCAACAGTGCAATTTTGAGGGTGAATGAAAGAAGTCTTTTGATAACACTTACCTCTTGACTGTTACTCGAGTGGTTCTCGCTTTCTTTCTTCAATGTTCTTCCCCATTCCCAGCATACCTCAGGCTTTGTCTGTACATATTTTTTTGTCTTTTCTGTATAATTTATGATAAGATTAATACGTCTTTAGAAATTATGAATTTTTGAAGATATGTGGCTTATCATTCATGTCTTTGCTTGTCTAAATTCAAACTTTATTTTAAACTTTGTCTATATCCAGAGTTGGGTGTCTGAGTGGCGAAGTGGTTAGTGCAATGGTCTCTCATGACGAAGGTCTGGGGTTCAGATCCAGCCGGCGGCACCCCAGTCACCCAGCTGTAGAAATGGGTACCCGACTTCTTCTGGAGTTGGGGAAGGAGAAGGTAGCCAGACGTGATATTGACCATATCACCCTCTAGTGTGCTGACAGGTCAAGGAAAATATGGGCACTAACACCATATCCCTATGTGCCTCTAAGGCATGACAGGGTTACCTATATCCAGAGTTCCATATATCAAACATTTTGCCCCTAATTCTGGTGAATTTTTTTTTTTTCTTCAGACAGTTAGAAAGAGGAACTATTCTGATGCAATAAGTTAAACTTGTCCCATAAACTGTGGTGCAATATTTTCCTCAGAATACAAATGTTTTTGGAGATTTCTTTTTTGCTTTGGAAGTTGAGCTTGTTTTGAGTGTATGTAAGGAACATGAAGACTTCATTTATCTTAACAGTTGTGTTGTAGTTTTACCATTGTCGTAAATTTGTTCATGAGGTTTAAGCATCAGTAATAACACAGATTGAAGGATTAAGTTTCATAAGTTTTTTAAACAGCACGTTACATCAGCCATCCTCAGAGTTTCCAGGTTTGGCCCTCCTTTCAGCTTTATCAGGGAGTGAAGACGCTGTCCAATGAATGAGGCAATGAGTGACCTATAGCTGATATGCTAGCATCAAGGTTAGCGAACCACAGCTGACCAAGACCCTGTCCCACCTCTTCATTGGTACCCATAGTAACAGGCCTAGCCTGGCTAACAGGGCAGGGATCACCATGATCCCCATGGTAGTGGAGTCTGCTAAAGAAGCATTGCATGCCCCCTGCTTTTTTAGCTGCACTCCGGGACTGAAAAAAAATAGTTGCCATAACCCACTCCCACGCCGATACGATGCTGTAGCTCAACACCTCTATCGCATCAGCTGCAAAGAACACCAGCTCGCAGTTACAGGGAGATAGAACAAGACAAGACAAGACAAGACAATTCAGGACAAGCTTTTTTCAACTTTCACGACCCCCTCCTGCCTTCTATAAACATACACGTACGCTAGTTTCTATTGTGTATCCCTCTAAAAAGCTCTCTCTCATCAATACTTTTTAATTAGAAAATCATTCCAGCATGGCTGTGCTGTACATAAGATGGATCTAAAATCCAAATTGGGATTTCTGTATTATTCAGATCATTAATTAAACATTTTTTTTTCATTTCTTGGTTGATTTGTTTTAAATAACTGTCCTCAGCAACTGTTACGAAAATTCCCATCTAATATTTTGAGAATACACTTTTTAGTATTGTAAGAAAAGTGATGGTGGCTTCATCGCTGGATATGAGATTATTGAACTTTGACCAGAAACATTTTATTTCATAATTGGAGTTTCTAAAAAAAATATCTGCCAGCTAAAACATGTCTGGTTTTAACATTATCAGTCCCAGAATGCAGCAAAATGGTGAAGACGTTGCCCTTTGTGAACCACAACACCTGCATGTGTAACAGTAGAACCTGGAATGTCCAAGTTTTCCTTGCCAGAAAAGCCAGTCTTGAAGAGGATGCAGTTTGATACAGTTGACACTTTTATAACAACTGACACTGAACTAGTTAAGTGTCCTCCTCAAAAGTTCTTAATTTTTCTTTAGTTTCTCAAAATTCCAATGTAATATCCTCATTTATGCATGCAAAAGCTGGAAAGAGATAACAAATTAAATTCTTATGAAAACAAATGCCTAAGGAAAATACTCGGTATAAAGTGGAACGAATTCAAGAACAATGCAGAGATCAGACAGATGAGCAAACAACAACCTTCTCATGGGTGATCAGAAAAAGGAGATGGACATATGTTGGTCTCGTGATGAGAAGAAGCAATCAGAGAATCTCAAATCAAGCTATCAAGTGGAACACAACAGGCTGAAGAAAAAGGTCGCCCATGTGAAACTCTAAAGAGGACATTGTTAAGAGAGGCCAAATTAGTAGTCATAAAATTCCCTGATGAGCACGGGAAGGATGTAAGAAAGGTCTCAAGATGCTGGATGTTTCTGATGAATCACACAATGAATTGTATACACCGTAGGGAGCACATTCAGATGGGTGGTGAACCCTTTATTTCTCCCCAACACTGCAGCAACACCATCTGTTGCACAAGCAACTGTGTTTTTAAATGGGATGAGTTTTAAGATAGGTTTGTCATTGACAGATATGGATGGTCCTTTTGTACCAGCTTTAATTCTCCTGTCTTTTCTTCTTCTTTGTATGCACAATGGCAATGATGCGTGGTACCCCGATGTTTGCGATGCACCTTTTGGCTGGGTACCACTGACTTCAGCACCTTTCCTTGCTAGGGCAGACCGTGGTCCTGCCATGAAGACAGTGGTGTAGGCTGACCTGGCCAAAACTTTGTTTTCCAGCCTCTGGTGGCTGTACTTAAGCCCCTTGCTGGCCAGGTGGCTTTCTGACAGTTCCACAAAGACATTTCAACTTTGGGATGATGAATCCGATGAGTGCTTCAGTGATATCCATTCCCCACCACCTATAGTCTGCTGGCTCTGTTTTATTTACATCATTCTGATAGCCATTGTTGTAAAGACCCATAGGCTTGTCATGTCCTGGATTCATTGGTTTCACACCAGATTTTCCTCATCCCTGCCAGAGATCATGTCCCCATCTGTCCATCAACCTGACATTTTACAAAAATAACAATTACAATTAGTGTCGATTGCTATAGGTTTCTGGGCTACAGAAGTAGGTCAGAGTTTTTAAGCAAAGAGATCTATGTTCCCTATCTCACATAGACTATGTTAAGATAAGTGTGCTCTTAACGCAGTTGTTCCCAGGGGAAATTCTCCTGTCAAAAATAATCTCTTCCATTAATTTATCTTTGAAGAATCCTACATATGTCACAAGAAAGACAGTGTCATTTTTATGTACACTAGATTCATCTTCTTGTAAGGGAAATCTTCTGGAATGTAGTAAAGCAGCTAAGGTGCTGTCTGTGTCCTGAACCATTACTTTCAAGTAAATGTAAATTCATAGACCACAAGTATGACCACCACTGGATTTTGTTGCCAACAGGAGAATATAAATATCACAAAACAAGTCAGTATTCTGTAGCCGTGTCATTGATTTTTCTTTCCGAGTCTCCTTTTTTTTTGTTTATTTCATCCCGCGGCCCCCTTTGAGCCCTTGGTGGCTCCCCTTTTGGTTTCTCTCAGCCTGTGGTTCCAGCTGAGAATGGCTGCTACAGTATGACTGGTCATTTCTTCAACACTGAACATATTCAACATGAAAATTTCAAAACTTGTGCCATAAGAGGCTATTCTTGTCAAAAGAGATGGAAATAAAAATGCATCAGTTTTGTAGTAGATATAAATACTGGATGTGTATGAGCGAAGATTCAGCGTGAAATAGTCATGTCACTCCTACATGAATGTTGACGGTGGAAGGATCTCCAAATGCAGAGATAAAACAAATCACAAACCATAACAAGACTGCTCCCAGTATTTTCTGAGAAATGTATCAAGTTTTCACATCCAGTTATACCGATGTTTCCAAACATTTCAAATGTTAAATTCTAATGTTAAACTATTGGAAATTTTCTGTCACATTGGTACAAGGCTTGTGGCCAGGATTTCCAGATCTTTACAGCTGACTAGTGAAATAATTTAGTCTGTGCCATTTAGTCAGCCCACTGAGAAGTCTGTGCCATTTAGTCAGCCCACTGAGAAGTCTATGCCATTTAGTCAGCCCACTGAGAAGTCTGTGCCATTTAGTCAGCCCACTGAGAAGTCTATGCCATTTAGTCAGCCCACTGAGAAGTCTGTGCCATTTAGTCAGCCCACTGAGAAGTCTATGCCATTTAGTCAGCCCACTGAGAAGTCTATGCCATTTAGTCAGCCCACTGAGAAGTCTATGCCATTTAGTCAGCCCACTGAGAAGTCTATGCCATTTAGTCAGCCCACTGAGAAGTCTGTGCCATTTAGTCAGCCCACTGAGAAGTCTATGCCATTTAGTCAGCCCACTGAGAAGTCTATGCCATTTAGTCAGCCCACTGAGAAGTCTATGCCATTTAGTCAGCCCACTGAGAAGTCTATGCCATTTAGTCAGCCCACTGAGAAGTCTATGCCATTTAGTCAGCCCACTGAGAAGTCTATGCCATTTAGTCAGCCCACTGAGAAGTCTGTGCCATTTAGTCAGCCCACTGAGAAGTCTATGCCATTTAGTCAGCCCACTGAGAAGTCTGTGCCATTTAGTCAGCCCACTGAGAAGTCTATGCCATTTAGTCAGCCCACTGAGAAGTCTATGCCATTTAGTCAGCCCACTGAGAAGTCTGTGCCATTTAGTCAGCCCACTGAGAAGTCTATGCCATTTAGTCAGCCCACTGAAAAGTTCATCTCTTGGCTTTTTTCTCCCTTTATTTCACCCTTCAGATGCCCAGTTATTACAGTAATGTCTGTTCTTTCATGTCATATTCAAGCAATTTTGCTTGTCTTCTTATTTGTCTGCTTTGTGAAATACCTTGTCTGTTTCATGATTTTAACTAGTCTCTTTTCTTTTCACAATACTCCCATTTATTTCTTTAGCACTGAAATTTTCCCATTATGACAATTCATTCAGACTGCCTCCATCTCTTTACCTGATCTGTCTGTTGTCGATGAGCGTAGACTTGTGTGATATTTATATCGTTAGGTTTACCATTTAATTTAACTAGCTATAAATGGTACTGCCCAGTGTCCTTTAACACCATTTGAAATTTTCTGTCATGTTTTTAAAGCGCTTGCAGTCAGATTTCCAAATCTTTTCTATGGGCGGGATTTCCAAATCTTTTCTATGGGCGGGATTTCCAAATCTTTTCTACTGCTTAGCAAAATACAATAAAGCAACATCACAACAAGAACAAAAAAATCATGAAATATACAGAAACCAAGCAAATTCAGCAGATCAGTATTAAACAAAAATCTTATGACAATAAAATGAATTTTTCTTTAATGTCCAGTGTAATCTTGTAGACTTCAATTCTTGAAACTGGTTTTAAAAGTGGAATAATACGTGTATGTAAATATATGTAGCAAAAACTCTTGAAACTTGAAAGATCTGGAATCAGTGCACATTTATACAGAGACACATTAAAGCAACATATAAAAATAAGATTAAAATATGAAATGGGTCACAGAAATGACTGTTCCTGAACAACATTAAATAACAGACTTTTGTTGACACAAAATAACAACTAAAGAACTCGGCACAGCCTCAGGCCATTTTGTCTGGAATGTAAAGTTCAGGATACTGAAAACATACAGGATCCTGGAAAATGCTGATGGGTACCGTTACTGTCTAGTAACATATATACAGCATTCATGAGACCATAAACCAGAAGGGGCCAAGAACTAGATTTCTTGGGTCAAGTCAAAGCTCTCCTGGAGGCCATCATGATACGACACTTGTACTAAACTACTCGTGTGTCACATCTTAATCAAGCTTGTGACAGCACACATTTAGCAGAGGGTGTGACTTAATGTCATGCACTTGGTCATGTGACTGAGCTGTTCAGATCTTGGCTGGATTTTTGTTAGGAGAGAAGACGGATGACCGAGCTACAGTGTGGACCTATGTTTCAAAAGAGAGGCTGCGTTTATCATTAGAATGTACTGAGAGATGGAATTTAACATAAATCTTCCTACATTCATCTTCCTAGGTTCTGTCTTTTCCTGCAATCACGTCTAACCACCAAGACTGTCCCATGTGCCACTGACTTTGCTTCTGTGATCCTTGAGACAAATCTCACTTAGGATAATTTTCAGAGCATCAGGGGGCTTGGGCCTTACTCTGTTGTGGGTCTCAGAGGTGGAAATGCATGACACTGCTGGTTTTCACTGCACTAGAGAGCTTCGAATTAGGCTTTCCTCAATGGAACCTCGACTTGTTTTGGGTAGGAAATCCACCGGGTGAGAGGAGGTTGACAAGACTAGGCTGCATTGGTCCAGTGTCTCCGCCTTCGGCATTTTAATGGCCACGGCTGCTACATTCGTGATGCAGCTTTGGTCAAGGAGACAGGGCCCTGCTATGAACCAGATATGTCCCCTTAGGCTAAGCTGGTTTAGATACTCAGCTGATCTCGAGAGCAGAAGCACCTTAAGGAAAACTTCACTGCGAGACCACAGGTCTCTCTGTCTGAAATTTGTCACTTGAGCTTTTCCTTTACCTATCATGCGGTGCTGATGCCAGACCGACTAATGAAATGAGACTGCGCGCACAGCAACCCTTAACTGCATCTACCTTTATTGGACAGGATGAATTTCACTCTATGCACAGCAGCTGAAGGATCTCACCTACTATGTGTGCCACGCGCTGCGCTCTATGCAGCTGACTAGAATATGTCATCCGTTTTTGTAGAGGTCATTCCTGTTGTTACAGAGTCAACATGGAGGTAACAATGTGCCTTGGTCACTGTAACTGTGTCACCACACCTGTCCACATATTCACTAGCATGGTTAGACACACGCAGTAGAGAAAAATGTCAAAGGAGGTAGAACAGTGTACATGTACAATAATCCTTTGCCCATCTAACGTGGCATTTGTGTTTTTTTTTTTAATCACTTGCATCGGTTATAAAGAACAAGAGTTCAGCTTCTGGGAAATCTGAGAAAAATGAACAATGTAGAATTTTTGCAAATTTAAGACAACAAAGGAGGATGAACTGTAGAGAGGAGTTCAGAATATCAAGAGGTTCAGCAGTTTGGCCAGTTACTATCAAAGCAACATATACCGAAGCAGGTATGCTAATGTCCATCCTCAGACTAGGCATGTCATCAACAACCTCTGCTGTGAATTGTTACATCAGAATGTTCATTAACTAGAAGCTAACATAAATCAAAGTCAATCTATTATGCAGAATGTTCAGCATCCACCTTCTGATATAAATAAAGTGAATATATCACAATAGAACATTTTATCACCAAAAAAGCTGTTTTAATCAACATGAAGTTACTAAACAGCTGGTTCCTGGCCGCCTCAGAATATCATCCATTTGCTCTTTTTCTTCAGCTTAACTCTCGTTGTCTGTAATTATTTTCCACTCTGTCTGGAATTAATTTTTTTCTGAATGTTTCAGCACAGGGTGTATTAGCTTTATGTGGAGTATGTTATGTAGCCAATAATTAAACATAAACATATGATTTACAAATTCAAGATAACTGAATGCAGAAAAACAAAATATGACAATTCTGTGTTAGCAGCATTCTATAAAAAAAAGTATCACTGATCACAGGCAATGTCTTTTCAAACAGTAAGATTTAAGGATGGTTTTCATTACAGTTATGGTTCTTGACATGGACAGCAGTGGTTTTTTAAAAATTAAAATTACTGCATTACTTAGTATTATATATATATAGTATTAAATAATGTAATATTATATTATTGTATAAAAATACTATATTATTTAATATAATAAAATACTATATATATATACAGAGAGAAAGTATATAATACTATATTATATATGCAAAAGTAAGGGTAGACCAAATGAGACATGGAGAAGAACAACGGAGAGGATGTTGGGCAACAGTGGAAAGAAAGGCAAAGGACAGGCGTTTGTGGAAAACCCTTGTGGAAGCCCCAAGTGTCCTAGGCACTTAAGGTTCAGAGAGAGAGAGAGAGAGAATACTATATAGAAAAATATACATAAAAGGAACAGCTGTTGAAGAAGTAAACCAATTTGCATATATCTTGGCAGCTACATAGACCAGGATGGTGACACCAGAAAAGAAGTTAGAATTAGAATTGCAAAAGCAGCACTGACCTTCAAGAATATTGAGAACATATGTCATTTGAAAGTTATAAGCACAAAGACCAAGCTAAGATTATTCAATTCAAATTTAATATCCACCCTCATTTATGCATGTGAAAGCTGGAAAACAACTAAAGAAATATATAACAAATTAAACTCTTTTGAAAACAAATGCCTAAGGAAAATACTCGGCATAAAGAGGAACAAATTCAAGAACAATGCAGAGATAAGACAGTTGAGTGAACAACAACCTGTCTCATGGGTGATCAGGAAAAGGAGATGGACATATGTCGGTCACGGAACAGAGAATCCCAAAACAAGCTGTCAAGTGAAACACAACAGGCCAAAGAAAAAGAAGTTGACCATGTGAAACTCTAAAGAGGACATTGTTAAGAGATGCCAGTTTAATGGGCATAACAGAAGATGAAGAAGAACTCTATGGTTCCATACATGAGTTACAAAAAAAAAACAGTGAAATTTATCCAAGAGACAGGACAGCAGATATAGAATGACAATGCGTACGAAGAAGAATGGGCATAACATCTCTTGATGCTCACAGAAAACAGGAAAACTTGGTGAACTACCATGTGATGTTTAATGGCACGGGAAAGATGTAAGAATACTTGATTACCAGCACTGGATGACATTTCACACAAAATACTGCTAACTTACGTAGCTAAGAGTTTATGAATCATATCTAAGAGAGGTTCACATAGTTTCTGATAGCCTACATCTGGGGTCAGGTGTAGAAAGTCATACATCACGTCACGAGTGATTAATCCATCACCAGACATGAACTCTTTTTCATCCAGGTTCAGGAAATGGGTCGAGGTCTCATTCTGCAGAACTTCTGCCAGGTGCTTGTTGATGGCTACATTTTTAACACGATATGGATTTGGTCTTTCACCTTTTGGTAACAGCCCCTGGTAGAGACATCAGTAGGAATACCAGATGTAACAAAAACATTTCACAAAAATGAAATATTCTGACAGCAGTACAACAGACATTCCTGTAATTTTTTTCTATGCTTTTAAGGCATACTGGTGATAAGGTGTTAGGCTCCTTATTTCCAAGAGCTTGAGCACATGATCTGGTCAGCACCATGCCTAACTGCATTTACCAACTGAGATTTCTCTAGTACCCATTTTTAGTGTCTGGGAAGACATCAGAAGCTTTTTGATGCGTACCAGAAAAAATCCCAATGCTGGGACCTGAACTCAGTGCTCCCCGGTACTCAAACTGAGCACCTAACCACTTGGCCAACCAGGCTACCAACCCTGCAGTAAATGATATAGCTACCAACCCTGCAATAAATGATATAGCTACCAACCATGCAGTAAGTGATATAGCTATCAACCCTGCAGTAAGTGATATAGCTATCAACCCTGTAGTAAATGATACACTATCTTCACTGCTATCATGTGTTACAGACATGCTGGACAGGTTTATGCCTAGGGGCTTCGAAGGGCATGGGACCCAACATCAAAGGCATGGGACCCAACATCAAAGGCATGGGATCCAACATCAATGGCATGGGACCCAACATCAAGGGCATGGGACCCAACATCAAAGGCATAAGACCCAATATCAAGGGCATGGGACCCAATATCAAAGGCATGGGACCTAACATCAAAGGAATGGGATCCAACATCAAAGGCATGGGACCCAACATCAAAGGAAAAAGAAATCTGCAAATACAGATTGTTTCACGTAACAATCATTTATTACTGCTGCATTAGCATGTTATGTTATCCAAAAGACAGTGACATATCAGCTATACAAAGTCAAATAGTAATATCAGAGATCACAACTAGAAGGGAATCAGGCCATGTATTAGGAGATGGATGGTGTATGTTGGAGAAGGTAGGGGCCCAGACAGTGGTTAACTCATCACTGGTTACAGCACATCTTAACTATCATCACTACAAAAGACTTAAATGCACATGGCAAAACTAGATGTCTGTGGAAGTTTCTACTAAATGGCTATCATTTCTATTACAGATGCTTCACAGAATAATCCATATTTAATTTTTGTGCTGACCTTTGTCCTTTTTCATTAATCTGTCCCATGCTGCTGAGACACAAAGTAAATCTGATGTTAGCACTTATATGTTCATGGGTCTGATCCATGCCACTGAAACATCTGACATGCTTCTTTACCTGCTCACACACCTGAAGGTGGTACTGACTCGGATCATTTAATCCATGAGCTCTAGGATCATTTAATCCATGAGCTCTAGGTGAATTTATCCATTTTGTTTTTCATCCAAGCTGATTCAGGTACAAGTCATAACCAAATCATAACTTATGTGTTTTTAAAAATCATACAATGTAGCAAAGTAGCCCTCAGCCATACAAGATTAATCTTTTTAGACAAAGGATACTGCAGTACAACCCTACACAAAGTGATGAAAAACTAAAATGGCAGCCACCATCATACTTTCTCCGGTCAAATTATGCTCAATTAACAAGTTCCGTAATGAAAAAAAAACCAATCACAATTCTTAACGTGCAATAACAAGAGAGGAATTACTGAATCTGAAAACCCCAGGAAAATTTCAATATAAAATAAAAACCTCAGGCATAAATGGCACAAGAAAAGAAATTAGAAATACCAGAAAGCACATAAAATAATGTTTGCCAATGCCTATAGAAATACCCCAACACCAATAAGCTTAACTCTTAACCTACCATGAGCCATTTACATGGCCTTTTGAACATTTTTTGTTTAAAAAAGTAACTATAATGAGATGGCTTTGTTCCAGTTGGGAGTTTGTAAATTTTAAATTACTATTACATGGGCACTAACACCATATCCCTATCTAACACATGACAGGATTATCTTTCCCTTTTTTTTTAACATGGTAAAAAAAGACACTGCACTGCTTCTCAGTAAAACATCATGACTGAGATATTTTATTACAAAAAGTGTCTGTGGGTCATGGGATGTTGTTTGGTATGTTAAGAGTTAAACATTGTTCTGATTATTTTGTAATTCATACCACAACAATAAGATTGGACGCTGGTTGTCTGTCTCTGATAGCTTTGACAATGGCCAGTATTCCCTCTGCAACCTGGTCAACTGTGTTATCATAATTGTTGGTGCCGACAAGCAGGACAATCACCTGCACAGAGAGAGGAAAAAAAGACATTGTACAGGTACAAATCAGAAGCAACAATCAGAGAACCTTAAGGGAAGCCATCAAATGGGAAATATCTGAAAAAAAGAAAAAGAGGCTGACCTCAAGAGACCCTAAGAGCACTGATAAAGAGAGGCTAAGACAGTAGGCATCACATCCCTTGAGACTGTGAGACTCACCGAGAATAGACTCACAGTGAGACACTCTGTGAGCCCTAGGTGACATCTGGTGGTCCAGGAAGGTTGTAAGATAGATGAAAAAAAAAGATTATGTCCCTTTACAATTGTATGCTGTAGGGATGTGAAGTGTTAGTGCCCTCACATTTCTAGGTTACAACATTGTGAGACAGGAAGTCCTTGCTGTCTTCAGTTTTCCTAGACAACCCCCCCCTAGTACTCACTTCCAGAGCGTTCTTTTGGCGAAAAAGCGCTCTCGAGTTCCGTGCGTGGGGAGACAGGCTTTCG
This sequence comes from Achatina immaculata, assembly GCA_009760885.1. Taxonomy (NCBI): domain Eukaryota; kingdom Metazoa; phylum Mollusca; class Gastropoda; order Stylommatophora; family Achatinidae; genus Lissachatina; species Lissachatina immaculata. The sequence goes on from CM019710.1 coordinate 21,580,144, forward strand.
CTCCCTTCCCGGACGGCGAGAGTTAAGGTGTTTCGATGCAGAAGCAAGTGGTTTGTCCGTCGAGCGAAGCATGTAAACGGCTAGCCAGCCAGGTTCGTGATAACGATGTAGTACGGTTTTGTCGACCGATGGTCTCGAAATTGGCCCATCTCTCGCAAAGAGTATCGGGTCTGCAGTATGTAACGTGTGTTGTTTTTGGGTAGCCAGGCTTTCTTCTCCGCTCGTTAGAGCAGAGAGAGCCGCCCCCGCCGGTTAAAGGAAATGAAACGCCGCCGGGGTCGAAAGGGATCCGCTCTGAGCAGAGCGCTGTCTCCCTTGCCCCGCGTCGGTCTGTCGGCAGATATCCGACAAAGGTTCGGTGAAGAAAGCTATCTGGTTGATCCTGCCAGTAGTCATATACTTGTCTCAAAGATTCGCTGTTGGCGAGATCTTCAGCTGCCGTGCGTGGAGCGGTGCTCTTCCCGGCCAATGAAGAAATTTGCAAATGAGGTTGCCGCGCAGCATCACTGCGGAAAAGGTGGTTGAAAGAATAAAGCGAAGCAAACAGTCAAATCATGGCACCTCTGGTCTGGAGGTCGGCCACGTCCTGCGTGCAGTCATATCGGGTGAAATGCATGAACCGGCTTGTCCCAGAGGTTAAGTCACTGCTGGCTTGACTTTTCAAATGCCGCGCGTGGAGTGAAGCTCCTCCCGGTTAAGGAAGTAAATGCGGAAATAAAGGTTGCTGTGCGGCGCTGATGGGAAAAGGTGGTGGAAAGTGAAGTTTAACCTGGTATGTCCAGTAGTATCGCTACGAGAGCTATACCACGGCACCTCTGCTCTAGAGGCCGCCTACGTCCGAAATACACCTACACTGGTGAAATATGCCTAAACCGGCGCACACCAGGGGTGGAACTCGATGGCTAGACATGTCATGCCACCTCCGCTCTAGAGGTCGGTAACGCCTGATAAACACCCATACTGGTGAATTTTGCCTAAACCGGCTCATACCAGGGGTGAATCTTGAAGGCTATGAATGTCACAGTACCTCTTCCCTAGAGGTCGGTCCCGTCCCAAACACGCCCATACTGGGAAATGCCTAAACCGGCTCAACCCAGGGGTAGAAATCACTAGTGGCGAGGATTCGTCCTCCTGGACAAAAGCTCCATCCTGGTCACAACTAGGAAGGGTAGCGGCCACGACCACAAAATGCTGAAGTCGGAGACACTGGACCAGGGAAGTCTAGATAGGCAACCACCTCTCACCCGGCGGGGATGTCTGCGTATCCTAATCATGCTGAGGTTTTCCGGTGAGAAAGTCCAACCCTGGACTGGATGGGCAACCACACCTCTCACCCGGCAGTGATACACGGGTATCTCAAAACACGTCGAGGTTTTCCGGTGAGAAAGTCCAACTCTGGCCTGGGTGGGCTAACGCCTCTCACCCAGCGGGGATGCACTGATATTCCAAACACGTCGAGGTCTTCCGGTGAGAAAGTCCAACCCTAGACCAAACTGGTGCAATGAAAACCACGGTGTCACGCAATCCCGCTTCCGAGACCCACCAAGAATACAGGCTAAGGCACTGTGATACTCTGAACCCCTTGTGGTCCTTTCGTGGAACTCGTGTGGTCTATTTTGGACCACACAGGGGACCACGGGACCTAACAAGGACCACATGCGTGAATTCAGTAGGTTCACAGTGCGGTTTTTGGTGGTAGAAGTGAACGAAGAAGAAGAAGAAGAAGACTTCCAGAGCCTGGGTTGACCCTGCTGCTGGCCAGTCTGAAAAAGAAATTCAACCTGAGGAAGGCAATCAAATCTGATTCCTCTGGTTGGCAGATGAGTGTACTAGCCACTACACCAACACAGCACTTAAGATAGATATGATATAGATAGGACTTCTTAGATATGCTCATGAGAAGACAAAAGTTAAAGAACACTATGACAAATGAAAAATTAAAGGCTAAAGAGGAGATGGTGGACATGAGAAAAACATTTCAGTGGACTGACCAAGTAACATGGAAAGAGAAAAGGATCTGAACCAATCAGAAACACCAAGGACTAGATCAGATCAAGAAGCACGACCATCAACACTATCTGCCAGAGTAGCTAATCAATGAATGAAGAGATAATATTGTCAAGAAATTTATTTTAAAATATTACAGTTTAAAATTACTTTCATGAATTCACTTTACTTCATGTATGTAAATGTCTTGTATAAAAGTTAAAAGTCATTACTGTGATCAGATATGTCAATTACTTTCATTTTGTCGACCGATGGTTTCGAAATTGGCTCATCTCTCGCAAAGAGTATCGGGTCTGCAGTATGTAATGTGCATTGGTTGTGGGTGCCGGGCTTTTTTCTTGTTCGTTAGAGCAGAGAGAGCTGGCTGCTTCCGGTTAAAGGATATAAAACGCTGCCGGGGTCGAAAGGGATCAGCTCTGAGCAGAGCGCTGTCTCCCTTGCCCCGTGTCAGTCTGTTGGCAGATATCCAGCTAAGGTTTGGTGAAGAAAGCTATCTGGTTGATCCTGCCAGTATGCTGCTGGCGAGATTCTTCAGCTGCTGTGCGTGGAGTGGGGCTCCTCCTGGCCAGTGAAGAAAGGTGCGATCATGGATTGCCATGCGGCACTGTGGAAAAGGTGAAAGAAAGGAGTAAGTGAAGTGGTCTCGAGGTCAGCCATGTCTCATATGAACTCATACCATGCGAATTGTCTGAACCGGCTTAACCCTGGGGTTAAGACACTGCTGGCGAGAATCTTCGGATGCTGAGCGTGGAGTGAAATATCTCAGAGCCAATGAAGAAAATGAGGAAAAAGCAATTAAGATTGCTGTGTGGCGTCGATGTGAAAAGATGATGGAAAGGATAAAGTGAAGCTTAATCGGTATGTATAGTAGTATAGCGGAGACAGCTACTCATACCACGGCACCTCTGCTCTAAAGCCTGGCCATGTCCGAAATACACACATACTGGTGAAATATGCCTAAACCGGCTTAAATCATGGGCGAAACTTGATGGCTGCGCATGTCACTGTACCTCCGCCATAGAGGTCGATCATATCCTAAACACACCCATATTGGGATAATAAGCCTAAACCAGCTCAACCCAGGGGTGGAAGTTACTAGTGGCGAGGATTTGTCCTCCTGGACAAAAGCTCCATCCTGGTCACAACTAGGAAGGGCAGCGGCCATGACCACAAAATGCTGAAGTCGGAGACACTGGACCAGGGCAGTCTAGATGGGCAACCACCTCTCACCCGGCGGGGATGTATGCGTATCCTAATCACACTGAGGTTTTCCAGTGAGAAAGTCCAATGCTGGACTGGACGGACAACCACCTCTCACCCGGCGGTGATACACGGGTATCTCAAAACATGTAGAGGTTTTCTGGTGAGAAAGTCCAACTCTAGCCTGGATGAGCTACAACCTCTCACCCAGCAGGGATATACTGATATCCAAAACACGTCGAGGTTTTCCGGAAAGAAAGTCCAACTCTAGACTCAACTGGTGCAGAGAAAGCCATGGTGTCACGCAATCCCACTTCTGAGACCCACCAAGAATACAGGCTCAAGCCCAGCGATACTCTGAACCATTTGTGGTCCTCTCGGGGATCTCATGTGGTCCTTTCGGGGACCACGGGATCTACTGAGAACCACAGGCATAAATTCAGTAGGATCATAGGGTGGTCTTGGTGGTAGAAGTGAACAAAGAAGAAGGAGATTGATTCCATCAACACTGACAGTAAAAAAACAAATATGATCCTGAAATATGTTCATGAAACCTAAAAAATCTGTTGGATTTTTTTTTCTTCTGTGTTCACTGTTTAAAGTAGAGGTTCTTGACCTATACAACCATTTAAGACAAAAGTATTATAGCACAGAAATAATATGCATAATCTAACTATATGTCTTTATCTTCTTCATCTTCAGCTTTCTGAGCCATAAAGGCTCATTGCTGCAGACAAAGTTCACCTCCAATCCTCTCTATTCTGTAGATATAGAACAGAGATGTCTATATCTACAGCAGAGAAATAGTGTGTATAATCTACCTATATGTCTATATATATAGCAGAGAAATAATGTGTATAATCTATCTATATGTCTATAGCAGAGAAACAATGTTTATACTATCTATCTCTCTATATGTCTATATCTGTCTAGGTGAATATCTTTGCTTAACTAACTGCTGCTACTGTTATATATTTCTATTTCAATAGTTTTGTACTTATCGCTGAAATACTAGAGTTACTGAAGTTAAGTTATATTCTTACACATCCTGAATAGAATATTCACTCTTCATACTAAATAACCCCCAGGAACTGTTTTATTCAAACGTAGCAAACAGCAGCACGAGACAAGCTCCTATACACATATAGTATTAGATGGAACAAGATGATGATGATCAACGATGATTTGCACAGATGAGTGGCATGTAATGTCTCTCAAAACTTGGAATGACATGAAGAATAATTCCGGCAGCTACACTTCTTCAACAGACAATCACTGGCATACGAATTATCAATCTACATCCTTACCACAGCTGAACTACATGAAGACACAGTATGATACTATGGTACTTCCTCTCATAACAGCATAACCCAAACTGTCCCAAAATCTCAAGAATTCTCTCCCACCCACTCAGACATGTGATGCACACAAAAAACAAAAGCGTGCAAAGTGAGAATGTTCATTACAGGGGAGATAATCTGACAATATGATTACTGGGAACTACAGGCCATAAACCTTTTAAATCCAAGCTTTCACTTATCTGATTAATTATCTATCTTTGCCCCCCCCCCCCCAAAAAAAAAACTGTTACAGCAGAAACAGCTTTATTAATTAACAAGCACATAACTGTAACATTTCAGTTTACACCTTAATCATGTAATAACATACAGGATGAAAAGATAGGAAAAAGAAGAGAATCAATGATATAGCACAAATAAAAGTAGAGAAAATAACATAAGAAAAAGGAAGCACTTAAGCTGTGACTTGCAAGAAGCTGCAACCGGGAGTGCATGTGGGGAAGTATTGTGAATGATTAAATGAAGACTTGTGAGGTGTGATGCCAGCCTGACTGGTTGGTGGTAAAATGGGGGGGGGGGGGGGGTGAAGAAAGGGGAGAGAGAGAGAGAGAGAGGTATACAATGGTTGTCAAGCCAAAGAAGAAAGCAGTGGAGTAGACAAAAGTGGCTGAGATAGAGGGTTTGTACAAGAGTACATGAAGATTCTGGAACATCGGGCAAGATCCAAGAAAAAATCTTAGCGTGATCTGGATTCTATTTACTGCTTTATTTTTGGTCTACAGCTGTTCTGAGATAGGAAAGGGGGGTAAGTCCACAACCAAGAAAAGGTTAAGAACCATTGTTCTAAAGGCCGCTGGTTCTACTGCGACATGGTATGCAGCTAAGCTGTGGTACCTGTGCCTTTTGGTCCAACACAACCATCTTTAGCAAGATGTAATTTTGGGACTGGGTTTGCCTTCCATTTCAGTCCCTATTCATTTGGCCAAACTACTGCCTGTTTCCAGCAGTGTCACAGGGAGGTAAAACAGTGTCTTGGCCAGTGTTTGTATGCTAATCCTGAGACAAGAAATCAGCTGAGTCACTCACCCTAAACATCCCTGGGAACAGCCGTGTTAAGAACACACTTATCTTAACATAGTCTTTGTGAGACAGGGAACATAGATCTGACTGTTTAAAAACGTGTACCTATTCCTGTAGCCCAGAAACCTGTAGCAATCAACACTAACTGTAATTGTTACTTTTGTAAAATGTAATGTCAGGATGGTGGATAGATAGGGACATGGAGACCACTGGTGGGGATGAGGAAAGTCTGATGTGAAACTGATGAATCCAGGACGTGACAAGTCTAAGGTCTTTATAGCAATGGCTATCAGAATTAGGTAAACAAAACAAATCCAACAGAGTATACAACCAAGTGGCGGGGAATGGATATCATTGAAGCACTCATCGGATTCCTCATCCCAAAGTTGGAGTGTCTCTGCTGAACTGTCTCAAAGCTGTTGGGCCTGGCGTGGAGAAGAGGCTTAAGTACAGCCACCAGAGGCTGGAAAACAAAGTTTTGGCCAGGCTGGCCTACACCACTGTCTTCATGGCAGTCTGAGCAAGACCACAGTCTGCCTTAGCAAAGAAAGGTGCTGAAGTTGGAGGTACCAGGCCAGAAGGTGCATCGCAAAAATCAGGGTACCACGCATTATCGCTAAAAAGTGTACGAAGAGGACTCATCCTGAACGTCATCACATTTTATAACTGACTTTTAATATGAAGACACAACAAATGACATAAAGGGAAGTAATTCAAATACATGCCTTAGGCTGAATCTGGTCCAGTTCTCCATTTACAATCCTCCAGAGAACATGCTCAGTTCTGTCCCCTCCAATACCAAAGTTGAGGCAATGAAGTGGCTTAAACTTATGTTCCCACACCTGGAATATATTTATAAAAACACATTAACTCTTTTTGCTCTCATTTCTCAGAACCAGGACTGTGTCAATGTTTATAGTTTTAGTTAATGTTCATAATACATTATGTGTGTATGGTTGAACTGTTGGACTTCATTTTTGTTTCTTTTACTTTCATTGTAAAACTTTGACTGATCTGTTCATTTTAGCTTTATAACATCTTACATTAACCCTAAAGAAACAGGCTTTTCAGCATTTTTATTACCCTAATGAACATGAACTTTGTTACAGGTACTGAACTCCGTATACAAAGTGCTGATACACCTTTATTATATACCATTTTGTTTGAAGCTGGATGCTGTTTGATATTCTAAAGCTTAAAATGACATTTTCCAATCTATGTGATTGTAAGCTCACAAAATGTGAATAAAGTACAGAATAAAATTGTAACAAAAATATTGACAGTACTCTTTCACATAGAAGTGAAAAAAAAAGTAATCCAATGTAAGAGAACATTGTTTTATTAAAAGATAATTATTTCTACATGACATACTCGTGGCCTAGTTAGATGAGTAGTTAGGAGCTCCTTCTACTAATCCGGTGGAACTGGGTTCAGTCCCAGCAGTGGGATTTTTTTCCGGTACACACCAAAATGGTTCCGGGGTTCACCCAGCCTCTAAAAATGGGTACCAGAGAAATCTGGGAAGGTAAAACGGCCAGGCGTGATACTGACCACATCACACTTTCATGTGCAAAGGTCAGGGAAAATACAGACCTAACACCATATTCCCCAATATGCCTTAATGGCATGGAACGTGAATTTTACCTTTACATAACATACTCAAATATGAAGTCAATCTGACCAATAATAATGAAATGACAAGGTTTTTATATTGTCAACACTCGGATGTCCAAGTTTCAAGAACCTATCTTACCTGTTGCCCATGTTTCATGAACCTATCACACCTGATGTCTAAGTTTCAAGAACCTATCTCACATATTATCCAAGATCTTCACCTAGCGTCAGATGCATGTAACTGAAGCGTGTTATTATAGAAAGATTAATCATACATCCTCAACTGTAGAAACATGTGTCTAAAGAGTTAACCAAATATCAGAACCAGCCTAGTTTAAAGCCAAACTGTACTCCCATACAGTGGAGAGAAAAAAAAAAAATTACATGATTTAAATAGCACTTATGATCTAATTAACCAATACTTGCTTCAGTCTCGGCCAAGTATGCTATCAGTGAGTCACCTATCAGAACAACCTGCGGTTTCTTCTCCTTTGCATCTTTTAGAAACCTCTTGTGCTGCAGAAGATTATTGCATGTGCTAGTTAATTAAAAATATAAACGAAAAACTTGTAAACACTAAAATCTTAAGTGTAAAATCAGCTTTTTTTAAAGACACGGATGAAAATGCCTCAAAATAAAACTCTCCATAATGTTACTGAATTAAAAAAAAAAAAGAAGATAATATTGTTGTCTGTAGAGTAACACAATATTAAACAGTCCTATGGGACCTTGGTTGTAAGTATGAATAGCTGTAACTCAGTCTGAAGTCATGTTATATGGCTCCATGAAAAGCTAAAGTCTGTGACGCTAGGAAAGAGAAAAATTACAGGCACTGGAGATGTTATTTATAGAAAGATGGCAGAAAGACAAAACAAGCCCTCAGAAACCCAGTCAGTTCTCATCACCTGGCAATCCCTGTAGCCCAGTGTCACATGGTTAGGATTGATCTGCATATTTTAATTGTTCTGACTGGTTTAAACTAGTCAAACCATAACTGCTCAACATATGTGTGTGTGTGGTGGGGGGGAGGGGTTAATAATCTGATCTCAGGAACTCTACAATCAACTCTGTTGTAAAAACTGACACAAGTGTTTTTTTTTTGGGGGGGGGGAATGGCCCATGAAAACAGTGAATATTTCCCCGCAGGGTGAGACATACTGAATACCTTTGGTCACACACAACCATCTGTGAGTGAAAATATATCAGATATCATATAAACAATCACTTTATGTCTGTTAATGTAGCATTCAAATTTAGGTTTATTTATAACTTTTAGTCATAGTATAAAAATAACTTTCTGGTCTCTATCTAAACTTAACTGTTGTTACAGAACACCAATGTGCTAAATGAAGCTGCAATTACATGTGGCTACAACATAATCACTGCCGTCAGTTTATTAAAATCACCGTTTGATGTCTGTGTAAAATGTGTAGTCTGTATGCTATTCGTCGATGGGTCACCTGACTTCTAGGTCCCTAGGCTAAACTTAGTAAGGGCCTTTGTTTTCCCTCCTCCCCAATCTATGTTGTCAATCTCCTAATGAATGGGTTTTTTTCCACTTCATATGTAATCTTTACTATTATTATAACAGTTTGTAGTACACGGACGAAACAACGGAAACGTCATTTTCAACCTTCTGACTTGCAAAATTTATTACTTCCTTCTTTAATCATTTTCATGTAAACAAAATTTACTCTGTACTTGCATATCTTTCCTATTTTTTTAACTCGACGCCGGACTCCCTATACTTCCGGGCCCCTAAGCTTAAGCCCATCCTGCCTGATATATAATCTGTCACTGATCGCACACACGAATCAGAAGATATGAAAATCAAACATTCCAAAGCTTTGTTTTTTACCTGACTCATCCACCTTTTATCTCTCTGCACTGGCCGTGGGTCTGCTGCAGGATTTGACATAGCTAACAGCTAAAGCACCATATGAAACAGTAACTATTTTATTTCACGAATAAAGTCGACCACTAGCATCGCGTATCTCTATCAAAACAGATGGTCGCTAACCGGAAGTCGTCGTCCATGTCTATGTGTTGCCAATTCGTGCATCGGTTAAATCGCTATTTTAATCTAATACGATCAAACCAACAATTAAGATACATCGTGCGACGATCATCACAGAACCAGGCATAAAAATTGGAGGATACAATATTAACAACCTTCGGTATGCTGACGACACAGTACTGATAGCTGAGAACCAACAACACCTGCAAAATCTCTTGGATATAGTCGCTAAAGAAAGTGAACAGAAAGGCCTTACTTTGAACATCAAAAAGACAGAGACTATGGTTATATCTAAGAAACAGAATCCACCAGCATGCAGTATTAAATTAAATGGAACCATTCTAAAGCAGGTGCAGAAATTCAAATACCTTGGAGCAGTAATAATTTCAGATGGGAAATGCAGAATAGAAATTAGGTACAGAATAGGCCAAGCAAAGACTGCATTTCAGAGAATTAGAAACATATTAGCCAACACATCCTTATCAATGAATGTTAGAAAACGAGCCCTAAAATGCTATATTTAACCTGTCTTGTTATATGGAAGTGAATCATGGACAATAGGCAGGTGTGCACAAAAATCAATGGAAGGACCAGAAATGTGGTTTATTAGGAGAATAAGAGAGAGACAATGTACTTTCATAGGACATGCAATGAGAAGAGGGGGGCATTGAAAATATTATAACAACAGGAAAAACAGAAGGAAGAAGACCAAGAGAAATGATACTGGACAGTCTGACGGGATGGTGTGAGAGAAGATCACCAACTGAGCTGATGGCCTGCATGAAGGATCGTGTACTCTGGAGAAGCATATTAGCCAATGCCAGTCGGCACGGCACCTGATGATGATGATGTGCAACGACTTACATCCACATATGGAATCGGTCACAGGTCAGTCTTATATGCACAGATCAGACACTAAGTACAATGAACCACTATAAAATGATACAAGACGAACAGACATGTTCTTGGCACTTTAAAATACTAACAGAATGTATACTAGCACAGTAAAAGTATGAAATTAATCACAAAATCTGAATCATGGCACTTTAATGTTTCTGTAATAACTGTTCAGTGACACATGAAAATGTATATACAAGCACATACATTTTGTACTCACTAAAGGATGATACAGTGTACTAGTTCATCTTCTCTTGTTTTGTCTAAATTAGTCACAAAATGAATCCTAACACATCAAACAGTCCTATGAAGCCTTGGCTGTCAGTATGACTGGCCAAGAAGTGTGAAGACACACTTACCTCTTATGTTATATCCTTCCCGTGCCGTTAAATGTCACATAGGGCTCGCAAGGTAGTTCACCAATTTTTCCTATCTTCGGTGAGTCTTTCAACCTCATCAAGGGATTTTATGCCTATTAATTTGGCCTGTCTTAACAGTGTCCTCTTCAGAGTTTCACATGGTCTGCTTCTTTTTCTTTGGCCTGTTGTGTTCCACTTGATAGCTTGTTTTGGGATTCTCTGACTGTTTCTTCTCATCATGTGACCGACATATGTCCATCTCCTTTTTCTGATCACCCATGAGACTGGTTGTTCAGTCATCTGTCTTATCTCTGCATTGTTCTTGAATTCGTTCCACTTGATACAGAGTATTTTCCTTAGGCATTTTTTTTTCAAAAGAGTCTCATTTCTTGTCTATTTCTTTAGTTGTTTTCCAAGAAGACACACTACTCAAGCTAAATGATAGAGCAGTTAGTGGCCTATAGCTGACTGCTTGCATCAAGTTAAGGCAAACCATAACCAGCCAAGACCCTATTCTACCTCCCAATGGTACCCCTGTAAACAGACAGCAGTCTGACCAACTGAATAGGGATCATAGTGGGAAGATGAACCCTACCCTAATAATGCACTGAGCCAAAGTCAGATATGATGGGCCAGTAGGTGCATGACTATAACAGCACAGATACCACCCTTATGAGGGCAGATGATGAAGAAGAAGAATGGCTGTAACTCACCTGGAAGTGGGAGCATGACTGAATATGACTCCTTGAATAGTTCAGCCATATGGTGGAGCCACTGGTCTTTGCCAAAAATCTGAATTACATGAGTGAAGTATGAACAGCTCTACTATAAGAATATCAGCCTCTGCTGATCAAAGACCGAGACGGACAGCAAGGTGGAAAGATCCACTGATAAAACTACTTATGAAGCAAAATGTATGGCATGCACGAATCACATCTTTGTCTTCTTTCAGATTATTATTGATTTTATTTTTGTCATGCACTGTGACTTTTTAGTATATTATATACCTCGTGATAATAAATGTCTGAATTACAAGCTGGGATGCCTTCTCCTCACACTTTTACAGCTGGGATGCCTTCTCCTAACAGTTTTATAGCTGGGTTGCCTTCTCATACTTTTACAGCTGGGCTGCCTCTAATCAAATCAATGACCAGAGCATTGCCCAGCAAAACTTGAAAAAATGTCTAGCCCAGAGTATTTATGCTCCTCATTTTTGTACCAGGCCAAGCTGGCATCAGAGGAAATGAACAGTTGGTTCAGAAATCACACAGAAAAGACAGGCAATGGGTTCAGCTAATGTTATAAATAAGTAAAAAAAGTAAAGATAGTCCCATAGCAAATGCCGTAGGGGGTGAAGCGTTAGAGACCTCATTATGCTGGGTCATCAGTGTATGAGGTAGGGTGACCAGTTCCTTTCCTCGCTGCCTTTACTTCCCAGATTTTCTCTGGTACCCATTTTACGAGGCTGGGTCGACCTCGGGGCCGTATTGGTCGGAAAAAAAATCCCGCTCAGCTGGGGATTCGAACCCTCGACCATTTGGTTGCTAGACGAGTGCTCTAACCACTACGCTAGCCGTTATAAATGCTAAAAAAAAAAAAAAAAAGCTAGTTGAACAAAAGACTTCACTGACAACTATGAATCTGTATCTTTGTGAAGAAAGGAGCTTGAAGTGAAACTGGGTGTGGTGTTCGTTTTTTCATTATTTCTTTTTTTCAAAGATCTGATGATTCATTCATTCATTCATTTGCATGTCCTTTGCGGAACTTTGCCTCCCAAACAGCACTCATGTAGGCCTCTTGGCTGTGAGCAAGATGGCCTGCACCGATGCATCCATTTGCAGATCAATGATGTCTTGCGGCCATCTTCGCCTTGGTCTTCCTCTCTTTCTTTTTCCCATTATGTACCCTTCCAAGACGGTCTTCTCTAGATTATCATGACGTTTAATGTGTCCAAAATATTTAAGTTTTCTCTCTTTAATCCTCTTTACTAGCCAGCCTTCTTCAATATTAAGTTCTTGTAGTATAGATATATTTGTTCTTTTTTGTGTCCATGATATTTGAAGAACTCTTCTGTAGCATTTACATTCAAAGGCATTTATGTGTTTCTCAGCTGTTTTGTTAAGTGTCCAGGTCCCACAGGCATATGTTGCGATGGGAAAGATGCATGCCCTTAAAAATCTTATTTTTGTGGTTCTGACTGCTCTTCTCCACAGATTCTTTAGTTGTTTTACTTTCTGAAAAGTGACAGAAGTCCTCCTTTTAATTTCCCTCATTGTATCTCCACTACTAGTTAGTTGTGATTCAAGATATTCAAAACTCTCCACTTCTTTCAGTTTGTCCTCATTGATACATATTTCAGCTGCCTTGTTTGTATTGTCAGTTGTCATTTGCATTAAGATAGAGGTTTTATTCTTTGCTGTTCTTATAGACTGACATAATTAGTTTTTCCATTCCTTTTTGTGTTATGGACAATAATACTGTGTCATCAGCATATCTAATCTCTGGTATTTCATAACCTCCAATTATTATGGCATTGTAATATTCTTTGTCTACATCTTCTCTAACATTCCTCATTCTGATGATACAGTACTTTTTTATGCATCTCAGTTTGTTAGTTAAAATACGATTGGCTAATGTAACCTAAAAAACACCTGGCAAAGGAATTTTATAGCAGAGATAAAAAAGATCAACTACACCTGGAGACAGGGAGAAGAAACATCCAAGGATAGAAATAAATGAAGAGCCCCTATTGATGGCCCAGGTAGCGGTAAACAAGGCGAGGAAGGGAAGGCTAATGTAAAGTGATTAACCATATTATATATAAGTCCCATATTTTAAAGACTTGTTCCTGAAACTGTATTAGTTTGGTTGGGATGCCTAAATGTCTTCTATTTTAAAATACATTCTATGTTGTCAGATATTCTTAACTTTGATTGCTGCATATTCAAAAATACCCAGAACTGGTAAAAAAAAACTGTATGCTTCTCCTTCCCTGTCTTAATTTTTTTAGCAGAACTGATTACTCAGAGAGAACAAATATAAATGCATTACCAGCTGCACAAATTAAAATGAGTTCAGCAGCAGAAGATTCCTATTATATTACACTATCTGTGGCCATGGCAGCTGCTTCTGAGATGAAGAACTTGGTTCAGAAATCACACAGAAAAGACAGGCAATGGGTTCAGCTAATGTTATAAATGCTAAAAAAAAAAAAAAAGCTGGTTGAACAAAAGACCCCACTGACAACTATGAATCTGTATCTTTGTGAAGAAAGGAGGAGCTTGAAGTGAAACTGGGTGTGATGAAACATAAACAGCCAATTAAAAGTGCCAGAAGGATGATAAGCCAACACAGGATGGACGTTATCAGTCACTACAGACTGATGGAGACTTTGGAGAAGAGACGGGGTCAGCTATGGACATATCTGGAGTACAGTCTTTTCTGACTCCTGCTCTTGTTAAACACATTACAGAGTATAAACCATTTCTCTACGCTGAACACAAACTTAGTCATAATGTGAACACCTGACTAAACCACCAAATAAATCATGTGAATTTGAAACATGGAATTTGATTTTTTTTTTTTTTTATGATTAAGAAAAATTCATAATAACTACAAGCTCACAAACTTTGTTTTATACCAGGCGCTAAATTGAGCAAAGAGAAGAATACTACCAAAACGTAGCGTCACCATCGACAGCACAGAACTGAAACAAGTTGATAGATTCAAGTACTTAGGAATAATAATAACAGCTGATGGGAAATGTCACAACGAAATAAAAAGCAGACGCGCTCAGGCCAAGTCAGCATTCCAGAAAATGAGAAACATCTTGTGCAGCAGATCCATATCAATGGAAACAAGATTCCGAGTACTTAAATGTTACATCGAGCCAATTTTGTTTTATCTGTCAAATAATGTTTGCTTCAAGGATACATATTTCTGCTGCTGTTATTAATAAAAAAAAAAATGAAAAGATATTTTGTCTCACCATGCATGCCCTGAAGAATGATATGGGTATCACAAAACATTAGCCATGTTTCTGACCCAGTTTCTCACATGTTTCTGAATGGCTTACATTCAAGTCTTCCAAATATTTACAGTAATCAACATGGGAAAAAAACATCTTGAAATACACAGAAACTAGGCAAATTCAGCAAATCAATACAAGGGAAGACTTCTCATGAAGACAATGCCAACACAATGTAATGCCAGTTTTTCCTATCCTGGATGTCCAGTATAATTTTCGAGGTATCTGGGAAACTGGTTTTAAAATTTGTAACAATAACCGTATAACACTCAGCCTCAGGTCAGTTATCTTGGAATGTAAAATTAAGAAAACTGAAAGCAAAAAAAAGTGTCACGGAGATTACTGATGGGTTCTAGTTCTGTCTGGTAAAAAAAAAAACAAAAACACACAGAATTAATGCAAAAAATGAGAACACATTGATTAAAAAGTACAAAACCAGCATGAATACTTCTTTTAAAATAATATGTGGGATCTGTATCCTTCTATGTTTAAAACACTACTCACAAAAAACAAAACAAAAAAAAACAACTTAAAAACAGGAGATTCTAATTCTTCTGCACTCAGTTTCACACGCTCAGCCATCTAGACAAGGAGATGAGCAGCCTCCATGAATCTCACTGTCAGGAGGCGGACTTCATGGATACCTCATAATTTTTAAATGAGAATGATCTTATCAGTTATACAGAGTACATTAACAAAAGGTGCTAGAATGGTACTGCTGTCCAATATATGACCAGTCTTCTGGATTCTGTTGTGTTTAATGCCATTGGTTTCACAATCCAGTAAACAAGAACAAGATAAACACCAACAAATTACTACACCCAGGAAACAGAAAAAATGAACTACATATGCCCCTGATCTTACATCCTTCATGTGCCATTAAACATCACACAGGGCTTGCATGGTAGTTCACCAAGTTTTCCTATTTTAGGTGAGCTCCTCTTTAGAGTTTCACATGGTTGACCTATTTTTCTTCAGCCTGTTGTGTTCCACTTGATAGCTTGTTTTGGGACTCTCCGACTGTTTCTTCTCACCACGTGACCGATATATATCCATCTCCTTTTTCTGATCACCCATGAGACAGGTTGTTGTTCACTCATCTGCCTTATCTCTGCGTTGTTCTTAATTCGTTCCACTTTATACAGAGTATTTTCCTTAGGCATTTGTTTTCAAGAGTCTAACCTGTTGTCTACTTCTTTAGTTGTTTTCCTGAGCTACTACATTAAAAAAAAAAAAAGAAGCAAGAAACAAGAAGAATGTAGATAAATATGGTAGCTAAAAATGTAAAACTAAGCGAAAGCATTTGCATACTGTACAGAAAACAGTTTTGTGAAAAAAAATATATTGCTGAAAAGCTGAAGTGATTCAAGATAATAATAACTACAAGTGTAAACTAGTGAGATTCAAGACTTCAAGAACAGACAGATGTTTATAATATGAAATTTAGTGGTAATATAATGAAGTGCTTACATCGTGGAATTTACTGTTGATGTAATGCAATGTTTACATCATGGAATTTAGTGTTGATATAATGCAGTGCTTATATCATTAAATTTACTGTTGATATAATGCAGTGATTACATCATGAAATTTACTGCTTATATAATGCAGTGATTACATCATGAAATTGACTGTGGATATAATGTAGTGATTACATCATGAAATTTACTGTTGATATAATGCAGTGATTACATCATGAAATTGACTGTTGATATAATGCAGTGATTACATCATGAAATTTTGTGCTGGTGAAATGCAGTGTTTACATCCTGAAATTTATTTCTGATGGAATGCAGTGCTTACATTCTAAATTTAATATTGGTGGAACAAAGTGCTTACATCCTAAATTTAATATTGTTGGAACACAGTGCTTACATAATGAAATGTAATATTGGCGGAACACAGTGTTTACATCCTGAAATTTAATACTGGTGGAACACAGTGCTTACAATCTGAAATTGAATATTGGTGGAATGCAGTGCTTACATTCTGAAATTGAATACTGGTGGAATGCAGTGCTTACATTCTGAAATTGAATACTGGTGGAATGCAGTGCTTTCATGATGAAATTTAATGTTGGTGAAACACAGTGATTACATGATGAAATTAACTGTTGGTGAAATACAGTACTGAAACAATGTGATTCAGTATTTACAGAATGCAATATTTAAATGATGAAATTTAGTGCTCATGAGACAGCAATCACACAATGAGATTCAGTGTTGATGTAACACAGCATTTAAACGATGAAAAAGTGTTGAAAGAATGCAAGGTTTAAAAGCAGGGTTTAGTGCCAGTAACATTTAAATAATGTGATTTGGTAATGATGGACTACAATGAGTTGAATCACAGAGTAAAGTATGGAAGGAAAACAAACCAATTACATGTTTATGGAAAACACTGGTAAAACAAACCAATTACATGTTGATGGAAAACACTGGTAAAACAAACCAATTACGTGTTGATGGAAAACACTGGTAAAACAAACCAATTACATGTTGATGGAAAACACTGGTAAAACAAACCAATTATATGTTGATGGAAAACACTGGTAAAACAAACTGATTACATATTGGAAAACACTGGTAAAATAAATTGATTACATATTGGAAAACACTGGTAAAACAAACCAATTATATGTTGATGGAAAACACTGGTAAAACAAACCAATTATATGTTGATGGAAAACACTGGTAAAACAAACTGATTACATATTGGAAAACATTGGTAAAACAAACTGATTACATATTGGAAAACATTGGTAAAACAAACCAATTACATGTTTATGGAAAACACTGGTAAAACAAACCAATTACATGTTGATGGAAAACATTGGTAAAACAAATTACACAAATAATTATATAAGATTAACAAAAACATTATTAACCTACCTCATAACAATTAAAATGCATTATTTTCAGTTTTGCATATAGCATGCATAACGATACATCTTACTGTATGTAATGACTTGATGCATAGAGACCAAAGTCCCTGCAAACATCAATATATGCACTAACTATCAGGGCATTAACAATCTTCTTGCATTGCCACTGGTCAGTGTTAAATACCGCAGTTGTCTATTTTTCACAAAAACAAAAAAAAAAACCCAGTAAAAAGTGATATTTTCACAGTAATTAGAAACTAACTGTGAATGATAAATCATCACAACTATATCGAGAGAACCCTCGAAACAGTCAAGTCTTATGTGAGAAAAGAGTCACTCTGAAACAATGAATCTCTTCTCATGTGATGAGATGTAAGATGACCAAGTGGACTATGCTGTCCTTTCATGGCTAGACAGCTGCTCAATTTACTGATGTCCATAGGTCATGCTACAGTCATTATCTTATTTTTTTTCCCTGCTGTAACATCTAAAGTGCTTTGTCTACTTTTTTTTCTTCTCTCACATCTAAGTGCTTTGTTTACTTTTTTTTCTTCTCTCACATCTAAGTGCTTTGTCTACTATTTTTCTTCTCTCACATCTAAGTGCTTTGTCTACTTTTTTTTTCTTCTCTCACATCTAAAGTGCTTTGTCTACTTTTGTCCTTCTCTCACAAAAATCTAAGTGCTTTGTCTACTTTTTTTCCTTCTCTCACAAAAATCTAAGTGCTTTGTCTACTTTTCTCCTTCTCTCACATCTAAAGTGCTTTGTCTACTTTTTTCCCCCTCTCTCACTAAAATCTAAGTGCGTTGCCTACTTTTTTCCTTCTATCACATCTAAAGTGCTTTGTCTAGTTCTTTCCTGGTTAACTTTACACACTGCTCTATTGCCTGCCATGTAAAAGATTAATAATCACCAGACAGGAAAATAAAAAACAAAGAATAATCATGTACTGGGAAAATAAACAAAAAAATTGTGTGTTTTTTCCTTTTTTTTGGTGGCTGAGCAGTTAGGTGCTCAGTCTAATAATCCTGTTTTACCTGTTTCAAGTTTCAGCAGTGGAGACTTTTTTCTGGTACCACCACTGCTAAAAAAAAAAAGGTCCTAGGATCCAGCCAGCCTATAAAAATGAGTACCAGAGAAATATAAGAAGGTAAATGGGGCCATGCATGATACTGACCATATCACACCTTCATAGGCCTTGGAAACACAGGCCTAACACCTTATCCCTAATCTGCCTTAGTGGCATGGGGAATGGAGATTTTACCTTTTTTTTAACCTTTTATTATGTATTTTTATCTCTTAGTCTACCATAAACAGTTTAATAATCAGCTTTTCAAAAATATACATTAAAATTTCAAAACTATAGGGCAAAATAGCAAAGAAAAAAAAATATGAGAACAGAACAGAGGACAGAAGATTATCAAAAGATATAATGGTATGTCTAACATATCAAGGTTCCTCAAAGTGGCTGATACTGGACCCCCCCCCCCCCACTTCCCCCAGAGTCTATGGGATTATCCTCAAGATCAATAAATGGCTGGGGATGTTAGAATATAATGGAACAGATGCTGCTACAGATAACATGAAACTACTGTATCCGCAAATCAAACTTTCAGATCCACACTAAATACAATCTGTAACATGAGAATAAGCACTAGGCATATGCTTACATAAAAATATTACATTACACATTTACAGTATCCAGACCCTTACACAGCTATTGTAAATTTGTGACATTAAAATACTAAACAGGCATTTTATTATACTGGAACATTCAGCACTCTCAACCTATAGTAATCAGAGTTTTGTTTCCCTTGATAAGACATTCTGCCAAAATATTGATTTGTTCTTCATTTTTTATTACCCTGAGATATTTTCAATGCCTTTAATGTTATTTCTTCCTTTCTCTCCTCTTCTTATATCCTCTACTTAAAATTACATCATATACTTTCATCTCACTTTGCTCCACTAGTATCAGTTTGAACAGTCACAAGTACTTTCATCTGTGCACGTCAGGAATGGTACAGCAGTTAAAGTGATAGATTCTCAGGTAGTGGTTAGAGTCACGTGATAGATTATCAACACACAGGTACAGCAGTTAGATTGATAGATTATCAGTACAAAAGTACAGCAGTTAGAGTGATAGATTATCCGTAAAAAGGTACAACAGTTAGAGTGATAGATTATCAGTACAAAGGTACGGCAGTTAGAGTGACAGATCATCAGTACAAAGGTACAGCAGTTAGAGTGATGTATCATCAGTACAAAGGTACAGCAGTTAGAGTGACAGATCATCAGTACAAAGGTACAGCAGTTAAAGTGACAGATCATCAGTACAAAGGTACAGCAGTTAGGAGCTCTTGAGGTTCTTGGAACCCAGTTCCCGTAACTTTTAACAACTTCATGAAAATACATTTGTAACACTTTAAGAACATCATCTCTTGAAGTAGAGCCTCTAATACGTAATGTTTCTAACATCCTTAGCCCTAATTACATATAATTGGTATTTTTTTCTGCCTATGTCTCTGCCTCCCATGATATATTCAAATGACTTAAAAAAAAAACATTACAAATAAAATAACTTTAGTCATATGGTTTTGTTCCATAGCTGGGGGTTTAAACTATCATAAATGTTAAAAACAGGCACCGCATCATTTCTCTGTATAACACTTCACCTGTGATGTTTGATAACAAAAAATGTTCATGTTTCTTGGATTTTGTTTGGTAGACCAGGAGCCAAATTCTAGATTGCGGAAAAGTACTACAATATGAATGTTATGTGCTTGAGGACTTGAAGATGTGCTGATTATCTAGCTCAGCTCAAGGTAGGACCAGCCATTAAACTTCCCCAAAGGGACAACCATGACAGCCAAGCCCACTAACAATATGTCATAAAACAGCCGTTTTGTTACAAGTGCTGTTATTACCAGTTATCTTGGCTTATCAAAAACACTAACTATTGAAGAAACATTGTCAGCAACTTACAATTCCCTGCAGGACTGACCCCCTTGTGAACACAGCTTCTATATTTTTATTACACGGGCTGTGACACCACCAGATCAGTATTACTCTGTGTACATCTTGTGCTTTCTTCACAGGAAAAAGTTGCCTGTAAAGGTTCTCCAGTGTGGTCTATCCTTTGCTCTCACAGTGCAACCAGGCAGCCTGATTCTCGTTTTCCACCCACCCGTCGTCGCTCGTGCCCATGCTCTTCCTTTCAGCTTTACCCTCAAGAACAGTTTTTATTATTGTATTATGCTTCTTGATATAGGAAATGTTCTCAACTGAAATTACAATAAAGTGTTCCTTAGTTACCAACTTAATCCCCAGCACTGGATGACGTTTCATAAGAAGTACTGCTGACTTTGATAAATGTACCCAGCAGGTTCTGAATCTCCTCTAAAAGTGGTTCGCACAGTTTCTGATAGCCAATGTCTGGGGTCAGGTGCAGAAAATCATACATCACATCACGTGCGATCACATCGTCACCAGACTGGAAATCTTTGTCATCTAGTTTCAGGAAGGTGGTCAGGGGTGTGTCTTGGAGTTCTTCTGCCAGGCGCTTGTTGATGATTGAATGTTTCACACGCAGTGGATTTGGCCTTTCACCTCTAGGCAACAGTCCCTGGTAGAAAATGATAGGAATACTAGCAGCTTTCAGGGAAATTAAATATACCAACAACAGTACAACAGGCAGTCCTGTAACAAATGATGTTATGTTTTCTTTGTTAGTCTATGCTCCTGCACATTTGTATTGTATTTCAATAAAGGTACCCCTATTATATCATGAGAGGCACATGGGGGATATGGTGTTAGTGCTAATACTTTCTTAACCTCTTGGCACACCAGAGGGTGATATGGTCAGCAGCACACAGAGTATGATATGGTCAGCAGCACATCTAGCCACCTTTCTTTCCCCAGCTCCAGAAGAAACCAGGTAACCATTTTTAAATCTGGGCAACCGAGGCGCCTCTGGCTGGATCTGAACCACTGACCTTCGCCACAAGACCAGTGCACTAACCTCTTCACCACTCACACAAGTTCTTCATGGAAAATCTTATGTCACTATCTTCAAGTCTCAAGTCCTTAAACGCAGGTAGGTTCTAGATAGGTTATCTCATGTCAAAAGTCAATTAAAAAAAAAAATAACAGTTGGTTTCGGTTATCAAACCAGAAGCATCAAACATACTGCAGCACATACAAGAGGTGGATATACTATTCCGTCTGGTAGCCAGAGACCCACAGCTGACATGCCAGTGTCAGAGTTGGCAAACTATAGCCGGCCAGGACCCTGCCCCAACTCTCTGTCGGTACACACAGTAACAGGCCTAGCCTGGCTAATGAACACAAGTGCTTGTGAGTTGTTAGAATGGTTAGAGATTTGAAGAAATCAAATTTAAAAGAAATATAAGCAATACACAGTCCTTCATGGCAAAATCTCAAGTCAGTCACTACCATCAAGTCTCCATTTGTCATAAGCAGCTCAAAAAGCAGATTCTCAAGTCAAGACTCCAGTCCTCACAAGCAATTCAAAAGCAGACTCAAGTCAAGTCTACAGTCCTCACAAGCAATTCAAAAGCAGATTCTCAAATCAAGTTCCAAATCTATGACTTGAAATGTTAAAACCGTTTCTGCCATCAAATCAGAAATAGTAAAACTGTTGTGATTTGTTAAAGGGAAGAAACCAAATTAAAATAAACAGTATACAAGTTAAATAAGTAGGGTGACAATATGCACCCCTGATGGACCCCTTGTTTTATGTCAAACCAAGTTGTTGTTTCATCATTTATTCTTACTGGCTTGTTGGTCTACATACAGCTGTGATGTTAATTGTATCAAATGTGTTGGGAATCCCATTTTTTTCCAAAGTTTCTGGTGTTGTACACAATCAAATGCCTTAGAGTAGTCTATAAAAGATAAATATAGATTCACATTAAACTCTCCGAATTTCTCTATTATTAATCTTATATTGAATACATGATCTCTTGATCCTCTTCCTGCCTGAAACCACCTTGGACCATATTGATTTCTCCTTCTATTTTCTTATGAAGTCTACCCATTATGATTTTTAACAGAATTTTACTGACATGATAATCAGGGCAACAGTTCTGTAGTTTGTGCATAATTTCAGGTTACCCTTTTTTGGCAGTGGTATGAATACAGTTCTTTTCCATTCTTTTGGCCAAATACCTGAATGTCATATTTTTTTACACAGTGCATGATAGATTGTTGCACATTCCTTTCCTCCTACTTTAATAAGTTCAGCTGTTATCTCATCATATCCTGGTGATTTACCATTTTTCAGATTCCTTATTGCCCATAAAACTTCTATTGTTGGTTCGGGTTCTTTCTCCTCCAGTAATAATTCACACTGTTGATTTCTGCTTTCACAGTCTGTTGTTTCATACATTCCTCTGCAATATTCCCTCCATCTTTCTAGAATTTCCTCTGTCTCTATCAAGGTATTCCCCATCTCATCACAAATTACATTTAGCTTAGCTATGACATTTCTTGTCAATGTCTTCATTTATTTAAACATTTCACTATCTCTTCCACACTTCTTCTGATGTCCTTCTATTCTTTCACAACAATCTTGTATGTATTGCTTTTTTGTCTTCTCTTATGTTTCTTCGTACTTCTTTTGTTAACGATTTATATTCCTCTTTGTTGTTGTTGTTTGTCATTTTCCATTACGTCTTCATTTCTCTAAGTTGTTTTATCAGTTCTAGTGTGCCTGCTGTAATCCATCCATTCTTTCTTTACTGGAACCATGTCTTTAGCTGCTGTTATTAAGATATCTCTGGTCTGCATAGACAATTCATCCAGTGTCATCTCCTCCTGTACAGCCACCAGGATTTTGAAACGGTTCTTCACTTCTATATCATATTGTTCTGGTATTTTTGTAAGATCAAAGCGGAGTGGTCTTGATCCCATAACTCTTTTTTATCTCTATCTTCATGTCTGCTATTAATAACTCATGGTCCGTGTTACAATCAGCACCTGGTAATGTTTTTGCTGATGTTATACTTGATCTCCACCTTCTATGCACTAAAATGTAATCTATTTGATTCTTGGTTTTCCCATCAGGTGATGTCCATGTGTAAAGTCTTCTTGGATGTTGTTTAAAAAGTGTGTTAGTGATCATTAGCTCATTTTCCATGCAAAACGCCATTAGATTGTCACCTGCCTCATTCCTATGTCCTATACTAAATTTCCCTACAACACGTCCTTCATCTTCTGCTCTTTCTGTACCAATCTTTGCATTAAAATCCCCCATTATTAATACAATATAATTTTTCCATACTTGGTCTATTGTCATTTGCAGTGTGTTATAAAAGTCTTCTACTTCCTCTTCCTCTGCTGCTGATGTAGGTGCATATATATGGATGATTGTTACATTTCTAGGAATGCCCTTACGTCTGATGTGAGGATTATATCACTTACTTGACTGTAACCTAGTAATGCTTTTGATGTTGATTTGTCCAAGTAAAAACCCACTCCATTCTTTCCTCCTA
Organism: Achatina immaculata; assembly: GCA_009760885.1. Classification (NCBI taxonomy): domain Eukaryota; kingdom Metazoa; phylum Mollusca; class Gastropoda; order Stylommatophora; family Achatinidae; genus Lissachatina; species Lissachatina immaculata. Next base: position 21,604,042 of record CM019710.1, read on the forward strand.
ATTCTCCACCAGAGTGTATAAAGATATAATCATTCTTGCCTTTGAAGTGTCCTGATCCTTTCCATCATGTCTGCAGATTCCCAAAATGTGTATCCCCATTCTTTTCATCTCATCACTTATTATTTGATACTTTCCCTCACAGATATTTCTCACATTCCATGTTCCTACTCTTATTTTTCTTGTTAGTTTGATGGAGGGGTTTTCCTTAGTAACACCATCAGGATTTTGTTCGTCATCACAATTACTAATGTCTCACACTCTTCCCCAGTGCTAAAATTAGATCTATCTGGCCTGGGGGACTCGCCACCAGATCTTCTTCCTATCTGACCTTCCATGTTGCTGTTTGGGTTTCTTGGTATTTTTCCAGAAGATAGTTTACTATTGCTTTTCTTCCAGACAGTGATCGTACTAGTCGGTGATTGTAGCCATTGTCCCTACATTGAGATCATCTGCCTACCATCATAGAATGGTGACCATAACCAATATTATCTGTCAGCTGCTCTCCCATTCCATCCACCTCCTGCTCCCATGGCTTCACGTTACCTTGATCGCGAGGCTATATGGGTACTCCACCTTGCCCAAGGGTGTCCTGTAGACTGACGGAGGTAAGGAGGCGTCTTACTTCTCCTATGATAGCCTGGACAATGGCCAGTATTCCCTCAGTAACCTGGTCAGCAGTGTCACCATGGTTGTTGGTGCCAACAAGTAATACAATCACCTACACACAAGAAAAACACGAATCAAACAGTTTATCTTTGGAATGATACTATAAATAAAAATCAGCTTAGGCACATATTTCATGAAGCCGATCTTACAAGGAGAAAGAGAGAGCAGGTTGGGGTGGTGGTGCCTCAGGTTGAAGGAGAAAGACAGAAAATGATTGCGAGATTGAGATCCATCCTGTGCCGCTAAACGTCACATAAGACTCGCATGGTAGCTTGCCAAGATTTCCTGTTTTCACAGCTTTTCAACCTCATCAAGGGATGTTATTCCCACTAAACTGGTCTCTCTTAACAATGTCCTCTTTAGAGTTCCACGTGGCCAACCTCTTTTTCTTTGGCCTGTTGTATTCCACTTGACAGCTTGTTTTGGGATTCTCTGGTTATTTCTTCTCAGCACATGATCGACATATGTCCATCTTATTTTTCTGATCACCCATGAGACAGGTTGTTGTTTGCTCATCTGTCTTATGTATGTGTTGTTCTTGAATTTGTTCCACTTTATACCAAGTATTTTCCTTAGGTATTTGTTATCAAAATTGGGTATTTACAATTGGATAATTAGTAAGGTAACCGGCCCAATTTTCCAAAAAAAAAAAAAAAGGAAAAAAAAAGATTGATACACGATGGGTAAAAAATGTATATATAATATTCTAGGCTGAATACCATTTAGACTAAGGTAACAGTAAAGTTCCCATTTGTATGCTATAAAGGCATACTGGGAATACGGTGTTAGGCCTGTATTTCCATGACCTCTGGCACATGAAAGTGTGATGTGGTCAGTATCATGCAAGGCTGTGTTTACCTTCCCAGATTTCTCTGGGACCAATTTTCAGAGGCTGGGTGGACCCCGGGGCTTTTTTAATAATAACATAATCCCAGAACTTAAACTTCTTTAATGATTTAACAAATCATTAATGAACTAAAATATCACATTAAACAACCACATATCTTACAGCAGAGGCAGACAATGTCAATGAGGAATTAAATTTAACTCATACATTGTTTAAAAAACTATAACTTTAAATAATGTGACCTTTATTTGTAACATCACCTGAGGACTTGTTACCATCACTGACAGGAAGCAGTCAAATTGTAAAAGTTAATTTAAAAAAATTTTTAAAACAACTAAAGAATCTGTGGAGAGGAGCAGACAGAACTACAAAAATAAGATTTTTAAGGGCATGCATCTTTCCCCATCGCAACATATGCCTGTGAGACCTGTACACTTAACAAAACAGTTCAGAAACACACAAATGCCTTTGAATGTAAATGCTACAGAAGAGTTCTCCAAATATCGTGGACACAAAAAAGAACAAATATATCTATACTACAAGAGCTTAATATTGAAGAAGGCTGGCTAGTAAAGAGGATTAAAGAGAGAAAACTTAAATATTTTGGACACATTAAACATCAGGATAATTTAGAGAAGACTGTATTGGAAGGATACATAATGGGAAAAAGAAAAAGAGGAAGACCAAAACGAAGATGGCTGCAAGACATTGTTGATGATCTGCAAATGGATGCAGCAGCAGCAGGCCATCTTGCTCACAACTGAGAGGCCCACATGAGTGCTGTTTGGGAGGCAAAGTTCCGCAAGGGACATGCAAATGAATGAATGAATGAACTCTAAATCATCTTTTATTTTATAGAAATATGCGTTTTAGAAGAAATTTTTGAAAAGTAAATCTTAAATTCCCCCGTGTGGTACCCGGGATCTGCAAAGAATAGGACCACTGTACCCTACCATGCATGATCGTAAAAGGCGACTAAGGAGGGTTCAGCATAGGGCCAGCAACCCTATCTGGTAAAAAAACTATCAGACTGCTACAGAAACGGAAGCAAGGGAAAAAGCAAATGCAGGTGGAAGGAGAAATGCGTATCAGGAAACTGAGCCCATGAAGGTTGTGGATGAAAGAAAGCCACTGGAAGTCCCCAGCCTGACTGCAGACCTCCTGGAACCTAAACATAAGATGCAAATAGGCAGCTGGAATGTAAGAACACTAAACCAGACTGGAAAACTAGCACAAACCATCAAGGAAATGCACAGATACAAACTAGACATACTAGGAATACAAGAAGCAAGATGGACAGGACAAGGCAGAAGGAAATTAACAACACAGCACACAGAAGATACAATAATATGATTAGGTAAAGAAGATCTTCATGAAGGAGGAGTAGCATTGATTATAACAAAAGAAGCATCAAGAGCATTGCTGAAATGGACCCCAATAAATGAGAGATTATTATATGCACGGTTCAACTCAAGATTCACGAAGCTGTCTATTATAGTTTGTTATGCACCAACAGAAGCAACTGAAGTGGAATTAAAAGAAGATTTTTACAACAGCCTCCAAGCAACAGTAGAAACAATACCCACGCATGATATGCTACTCATCTTGGGTGACTTCAATGCAAAAGTAGGTGAAGGAAATGAAGATAGAAGAAGAATCATGGGAAGAGAAGGAATTGGAGAAATAAATGAAAATGGAGAAAGACTGTGCACTTTCTGTGAAGAAAACATGATGACCATCGGAGGGACAATTTTCCAACACAAAAACATCCATAAGGTGACTTGGAGGTCACCAGATAAAACCACAGAAAACCAAATCGATCACATACTAATAAACAACAAGTGGAAATGGTCACTACAAGATGTATGAGCAAGGAAAGGAGCAGATGTAGGAAGTGATCACAACCTTCTGGTAGCAAAAATAAAACTAAAATTAAGGAAAGCCAAAATCGGAGAACACAGAAAGATACATTTTGATACAAGCAAACTGATAGACCAGCAAACAAGAAATGAATTCTCAAGAGTACTTAAGAACCGCTTCAGTGTCCTACAAGACGAAGTAGAAATGTCCATATCAGAGTTCAATAAAACACTACAGGAAACAGCAAAAGAGGTGCTTGGATATCGGAAAAGGAGAAAAGAGGAATGGATAAGCGAGACCACATGGGAAAAGATAGAGCAAAGAAAAGAAATCAAGAAAAAATTACTGAACACCAAATCACAACGGCTTAAAGAACGAGTTTTAAGTAATTATGCACAAAAAGACAAAGAAGTGAAGGAATCATGCCGTCAAAATAAACGTCAATATTATGACAATTTAGCAGAAACAGCAGAGAAAGCAGCATATACAAATGACATGAAAACCATATATAAAATCACAAAGCAGATGACAGGTAACTTCAACACAAGATGTGAAAGTGCAGTAAGAACACAAAATGGACAACTGGTCAGTGGAGAAAGAGAAAAAATTGAAAGATGGAGGGAACACTTTAACACCCTACTAAACAGAACACAAGCAGCACAAACAATAGACATACCTGAAGCAAAAACGGAACTAAACATCAATACAGGACCAATAACAATAAATGAAGTAAAAGAGGCGATAAAGAAGCTAAAATCAGACAGGGCACCAGGTGAAGATGAAGTGACTGTGGAGATGTTGAAAGCAGAAGAAACAGAAACACCAAAACAACTTTGCCGGATATTACAACAAATTTGGGATTTAGAAAAAGCCCCAGAGGAGTGGAAAACTGGTCTTATAGTAAAACTACCAAAGAAGGGTGACCTCAGAGATTGCGGGAACTGGAGAGGCATTACCCTACTGCCTCTCACCAGTAAAGTATTTTGCAGAATAATCATCAACAGAATTGTACCAACACTTGAGGAAAAACTTCGGAAAGAGCAGGCAGGATTTGGGAAAGGAAGATCATGCATAGACCACATATCTGTGACAAATATTAGAACAGGCAAATGAGTGGCATAGCACAACATATGCATTATTCATAGATTTTGAGAAAGCCTTTGACAGTGTCAACAAAGATGCACTGTGGAAAATCCTAAGATGGCATGGCCTCCCCTATAAAATAGTTAATGTAATCAAAGCCCTATACGAGGGTTTTCAGTGCAAAGTTATCTGTGGAGAACATACCTCCAGCAGCTTTAGGGTACAAACAGGAGTGAAACAGGGATGTGTACTATCACAAACATTATTTATCTTGGCAGTAGACTGGTTAATGAAGGAGGCAACATCAGACAAATGTAGAGGATTACAATGGACCCTTGACACAGTGCTGGAGGACCTTGACTTTGCGGACGACATTTGTCTATTATCAGGCAGTCACAAAGATATGCAAGATAAAATAAACAAGCTAACTCAGAATGCAAACAACATAGGACTAAAGATCAACGTAGGAAAGACAAAGTTAATGAAGCAAAATGTGAACAACAGAAATGTACTCAGAGTAGAAAACAAGTTAGTGGAGGAGGTAAACGAATTTGTATACCTTGGCAGCAGAGTAGTAGAAAATGGAGACAGCACAGAGGACATCAACAGCAGACTTACTAGAGCAAACCAGGCTTTTGCAATGCTGCAGAATATATGGAAATCAAAAAAACTAAGCATAAATATGAAAATCAGGATATTTAAGAGTAATGTTCTAAGTGTACTACTCTATGGAAGCGAATGCTGGAAAATCACCAAAACCATAGAAAACAAGTTGAATTCTTTCCAGACTAAATGTTTACGAAGAATTAGAAAAATATTTTGGCCAAACACTATAAGAAATAACATCTTATTAGCAGAAATGCAGATGAAACCACTGACAACAATTATTGAGGAAAGACGCTGGCGATGGTTGGGACATGTGCTCCGAATGACTGACAACTCACTACCAAAAATAGCACTAAGATGGACACCACAGGGGAGCAGAAGTAAGGGTAGACCAAAAGAGACATATAGAGGGCTCACCTGGGCAAGAGCAGAAAAAAAAGCGAAGGACAAGCATTTATGGAAAACCCTTGCGGAAGCCCCATGTGCCCTGGGCACTTAAGGTTCAGAGAGAGAGAGAGAGAAATCTTAAATTCTCTTTCTCTTTTTTTATAGGAACATGTGCCTGAGATTAAATTTCACCCACTGAAATACCGTTCCATCAGAGAGATGGGTCTTAGGAGGTGGAAGCAATGGAATCAGTTATTTGTGGGTGGAATTAAAGGTCACGGGATCAGCTGGTTGCGAGTTGAGTTATAGGTTATGGAGTTAGTTATTTATGGGTGGAGTTACAGGTTATGGAGTCAGTTATTTGTGGGTGGAATTACAGATTATGCAGTTGGTTATTTGTAGGTGGAATTACAGATTATGGAGTCAGTTATTTGTGGGTTAAGTTATAGGTTATGGAGTCAGCTATTTTTATTTTTTGGTGGAATCAAGCTGCTGATGAATAATTCTTGCCCAAACTTTTGTCTCCTGCTCATATTAATGGCAATTACATTTTAGTGAATACAGAAATGATATTGTAAACTTTATGAGCAAACAATCATATTTAAAGTTTACTTTTAGTAATTTGGTTTACCCTAGTCGAGTGCCACCGACAATAAGAAATAAATGTGTTCAGAAAAACGTGCTGATGTACGTATCACCTTGTCAGTACCTCATGAACTCTCATGAATGTCAATATTAGATCTTACAACTGAATTTCAAATGCAAGGATCTAAATGACATAAAGGGAAGTAATTCAAATACATGCCTTAGGCTGAATCTGATCCAGTTCACCATTCACAATCCTCCAGAGAACATGCTCAGTTCTGTCCCCTCCAATACCAAAGTTGAGGCAATGGAGTGGCTCAAACATTTGTTTCCACAACTGGAATATGTTAATACAAACAAGTCAGTCACTTCATTATTGTTACCCATGGGCCAGTGGTGCATGAATTTACACAATTTTAGCCACATTTGGTTAATATTGTGTTCTTTACACTAAAGAAAACTGGCTGAATTCTTGGAACTTCTGCTATTAAATTCCCAAGACCAACAGAGATGATCATGGACAGTTTAACATGATGACATGATAGAAAGCCACAACTCAAGTGAGCTGATGGGAAATATCAAGGATGAAGATCTGTGGAGAAGACTGGTCTCCGAAGTCTGAATGCAAAACATTTCAATGATGATGATGAATTTCAACATGAACTTTGCTTATAATGTTCTAAGAGTAAAAGTATGGCCAAAATATTACCCCTCCCCCTTCCCCACTTCAGAGCAAAGCTTCAGTATAATTAACTGAGAGGACTGGTATTTGTTGTAGCCTTTTATATAAGTGGTTTTGTTTACATTCACTAACAAACTTCACTGCATTACTTCAGCCTGACTGCCAGGTTCAGGTCAAAGCCTTCCCTATGTTAAGACTGCTTACTTGCTCCACCCCTGGATCTAATAAGTCACTCAAAGCCCATTTCCTATCCCACCTGTTAGCAAAGTTTCGAGATCTTCACAATGGTACCATATAATTTTGTAATTACAGGACCACCACAAACTGACCAATCAAAAACACCTTCTGCCCAGAAAAATGTGTCTAAAGGGACAGAAGCAACATAATTTAAAAATAAAATTCTGTTTCAAACAAACATGGAACTGAAAAGACTATAAAGCACATGATGTGAATAACCTGACACTTGCCACAGACTGGGACAGGTTAGCTATCAGTGAGTCACCTATCAGAACAACCTCAGGCTCCTTTTCCTTCGCATCATGCAGAAAGGCCATGTGCTGTGGGAGATTGTTTTAATAACCATTTGTACAAGCAGTAGCCATATGTACTAGCAATAACAATATGTACTAGCAATAACCAAATGTACTGGCTAATTAAAACAAACAAACAAGTATCACTTTTTTTTTTTTCCCAGTATCATGTTAAAAATATTCAGAAACAAGGCTGTGCATAAATTTGCTGGAAATTTCATTTCATTTCTCTGACCCAGCAGCCATCTGAACTCACACTCTTTGGCTCAAAGTATCTCCTGGTCTTCTTTAACTGCACTGAGCTTGTACATAATGTGCTCTCAATATCTGGAGGTTCAAGCAGGCATTCCTGGCATAAAATCTTTTGAGTGCTGGGCATTCTATGAGATGGTGTGTGACTGTTTCTTGATTATTATGACATAGTGGGCATTCTATGAGATGGTGTGTGACTGTTTCTTGATTATTATGACATAGTGGACATTCTATGAGATGGTGTGTGACTGTTTCTTGATTATTACCACATAGTGGGCATTCTATGAGATGGTGTGTGACTGTTTCTTGATTATTATCACATAGTGGACATTCTATGAGATGGTGTGACTGTTTCTTGATTATTATCACATAGTGGACATTCTATGAGATGGTGTGACTGTTTCTTGTTTATTATCACATAGTGGGCATTCTATGAGATGGTGTGACTGTTTCTTGTTTATTATCACATAGTGGGCATTCTATGAGATGGTGTGTGACTGTTTCTTGATTATTATCACATAGTGGACATTCTATGAGATGGTGTGTGACTGTTTCTTGATTATTATCACATAGTGGACATTCTATGAGATGGTGTGTGACTGTTTCTTGATTATTATCACATAGTGGACATTTGGGTGCTTTGTTGGGCTTTATCCAGTGTCACAGTGTGTTCAAGGGGGAGTGCCTTGTCCTTGGTTGGAAGAGTTTGCTGGAAAAAGATGCCATGATCATAGAGTTTATGTTCTTCTGCAACATACAGGAAAAAAGCAATGAAATAATTACAGACAACAGAGATATACTTTGAAGAAAGATAGCAAAGATACGTTCTAACAGAAACTGTAGAGGACTAAATTAATATTATCAGCATGAAATAAAAACTAAAGAAAAACTATTAAAATGATTTTCGGTAATGAAGAGCTATCACTACAAACTAATAATGGAGATACAATGAGGGAAATTAAAAGGAGGACATCTATCGCTCTTCAGAAAGTAAAATAACTAAAGAATCTGTGGAGAGGAACAGACAGAACTATAAAAATAAGATTTTTAAGGGCATGAATCTTTCCCATCGCAACATATGCCTGTGAGACCTGGACACTTAACAAACAGCTGAGAAACACATAAATGTCTTTGAATGTAAATGCTACAGAAGAGTTCTTCAAATATGGACACAAAAAAAAGAACAAATATATCTATACTACAAGAACTGAATACTGAAGAAGGCTGGCTAGTAAAGAGGATTAAAGAGAGAAAACTTATAAATATTTTGGACACATTAAATGTCATGATAATCTAGAGAAGACCATCTTGGAAGGGTACATAATAGAAAAAAGAAAGAAAGGAAGACCAAGGCGAAGATGGCTGCAAGACATCGTTGATGATCTGCAAATGGATGCATCAGCAGCAACCGAGAGGCCTACAGGAGTGCTGTTAGGGAGGCAAAGATCTGCAAGGGACATGCAAATGAATGAATGAATGAAGAGCTAGACTGTGAGAGAAAAAAAAACTGACTGGAATTCTCATGTAACAACAGAGGAAAAGACAGCTAGAAATCTAAACAGTCATTCTTGGTGTTTGGGGTTGGGGTGAAGGGAAGAATTATGGGACTGGAGACCAGTTACCATTTCCTTCTGTTTAATTTGCTCTAAGAATATGTACTTCATACACCAGTGTTTCACAGGAAAATTGGTTCAGCCTGCAGGGTGAGACATACCGGATAACTCTGCATACATAGTCATCAATGAAAGCTGGGACAATTGGCTATGAAAAAAAAAAAAATCACTTCTCACAGAATGCAGAACTGTAAGAGAGTCCACAGCACATTTTTTTTAAAATGGAAGTGTGAAGAAATACCTTGGAAAGGATATATCTGAGGATCATGAGTGCCCGTGGCTATTTATGAAACAATGCAAAACAATGTTTATATACAGTTACAACTAAGTATATAGATATGTATATGAACTAACTGTAATAACACTGTGATAACTAAAAGTATACTTTGCTATCAAATAAAACTGATCCCACCTCTATTAACTCTGACACATGATGATGATGTATTACCTTCGCTTTATGCATATTTTATGGTCACACACACATACTTCATCTTGTTTAGTACCACTTGTTGACACTGATGCAATGGTTGCTAACTTAAGTTATAAACATACATGGCTACAATATAATCGCTCTTTTTTGTCTGACGATCATTATTTTATTCTCGAGATATGCACGTAAATTTAGAAGTAATATATCAGCTTGATTTGAAAACGAATTCCTGTAATGGATTTATAATTTTAAAATCAAACATTACCAGACTCATCCACCTTCCGTCCCCTTGTACATCTTGCACTGGCTGTGGTTCCGCTGCAGGATTTGACATAGCTAAAGAACAGTGTGGAGCATGTACAGTTTTAGTCGAAGATTATGCAGACTTTCAGTCCAATCTCTCCCTTCGACGCAGCAAACAGTGGCAACACTAACCGGAAGTCATTCCATATTCAGATGCTGCCAACTCGTGTATCGGTGAAATCGTTATTTTAATAAAGCCGATCGTCTTCGCGTGTAAGTAATAATTAATTACAGTCTCTAAATTTACCAAATGAATGATGTCTTGCCTGTTGTTTTCTTATGGATTTAATTGAGTTATTTTCTGCTTTTGTTTTTCTTATTTAAACATTCCCTTTTTGCATCTTAGCTGTCCATGGTAAACATTTTTTTTTTTTCATCTAAGAAACCACATCCCCATTGCTTCTAGTGATCTTTGCATCAATCTGTTGAATGTTAGTGGCTCACTTCCATAGAGTAGGAAAAGCTCAATGTAGCATTTTAGAATTCTCTTTCATCTGAAGACCTCCTTTAAAACAAGGAAAGCTGAACAATGCTGTGGCTGGACCACACTCTCATTGGACCTAGTCACCAAAATAAGAGATGTAACTGAAAAACCGCGTACCAACAACGAACAAAGAAGTGCAGTAATGGGAGTCGAAGCAAGCAGACAACAAGAGTTGTTTGCCCAGCATTGTTCTAGTATGAGACCTGAATGAAGTAGTAAAAAGATTAACACTCTCACGCAGTTGTATCACTTGTTAAAGTAATAAAAATAGAGAGAAGGGCTCAGTTTTACAGAAAGATAGAGTGAGGAAAACAGGCTTGAATGAAAGCGGCAGAATACAGAAAGATAGAGTGAGGAAAATAGGCTTGAATGAAAGTGGCAGAAAATAAGATGATCACACATAAATGAAGGACATACAACAATCTAATATTTTGGAAATGTCATTTTCAGTGGCCACATTTAAAAAAAAGGGTAAAAGCACAAAAAAGGTGTAAAATTAAACACTTGACTCAAATTTTGACACAAAATTTTAATGAGAGGACTAAGTTTATAGCTTTACTTACAAATGTGCCAATACTTGTTGTACTTCTCTACAGAGTGAATCTTCTTCAAAACAGCAACATTTCCACTAAAATAATTTTTAAAATTTTAAATTTGTATTAATATGTGGCAATTAAAGATGAGATTAAAGGACAGTATGGGAAGCACGTTTTAAAACTGGATATTCAGGCATCCCAACTAAAGGAACAATCTACAAAACTATAATAAGACCAGCCGTCATGTATGGATAAGAAACATGGAGTGTACAACAAAGAAGGATGAACAACAATTGCAGATCTTTGAGAACAAGATCCTAAGAAGAATCTTGGGGCCCACAAAGGATACCAACAGTGGAGAATGGAGAGCTAGAAAGAACACTGAAGTGAACAGCTTATTTAAATCTTAATGAATTATAAATGTCTTGAAACTGAACAGACTATGATGGCTGGGGCATGTAGAAAAAATGGAAGAGAACAGACAAACGAAAATGATGCATGCACAAGAGATGAGGGAAACAAGACCATGGGGTAACCCAAGACAGAGATGGAAAGACAACATAGAAGAGGATATAAAAGAAACTGGTATCACCAACTGCAGAGTGAAGATTAGGAATAGAGAGGGATGGAGATGAATCTGCAGCAATAAGCCTTAATGGCCCAGAAAGCTGAAGAAGAAGAAGAAGAAGAACTAAAGTAATATATTCCTGGGACAAATTCTTAATAAGGGGCTGTCCCCTATAATATAGGATGGTGTTAATTTTGCTTTACAACATACAGCATAGTCAGAGCAGAGAAATCTTCCATATAAATTACATCAGTGAGAAAGTCTAAAGAGTCCTTTCTTCATAACACACTGCTGTCTTAGTTTCTGTATCCCAACACTCAGCATTGAAAGAAAGCAATGTAACTTGGGCTATTTTATGCTCTCAAGTTCCGTCTTTATACAGTGTAGCAAATTCTTAGCCAGCATTGTTCACAGAAGCAATTCTCATACACAAAAATAAGAAAACACAAAAACAGGCTCTGAATATAAGCTACAAAATTAGCTTATGAATATCTATGTTACTAGACTTGGCAGGAAGATCTGATCTGAAGCAGAAGCTATAGAGCTGTCTTGAAATTCTGGAGAAAACTGGACTTCATCCTAGTGGTATGGCTTCAGATTTAACCACACCCACACACACACGCACACACACATGCTGTCGAAAATGCTGATATTCTTGATTCTACTGGGAGTGCCACATCTCTGCCACTTTCACTGCTTCAGGATTTTTTTTTTTTGAGGAGTCCAGGCATTAAGAAAAGATTACTGCGTTAAACAAAATGCATGTAAGCAAGAAGGCTTCTGTTTGAATCCTGTACTTGGGCTCAGAGATGCCAGCCAAAATTCTTTGGACTAAAAACAGCATCAGCTGGAGAGAACATCCTGCTAGCAATTCCAGAAAGACAGAACAAGATCTAGAAGAATCTATCAGTTATCTTACATCCTCTTATATCCTTCCCATGCTGTTAAACATTACATAGGGCTCGCATGGTAGTTCACCAAGTTTTACCAGTTATAGCTTTATTTAAATGAATGTAATAGATCTATGTAATGGTACTTCAGACATCTTGAGGTAGTTGGCATTAGCTGCTGCAGATTTCACCAAGCATCATCTTGCTGATCAGCTTCTCTCATGGCAGATTCTTCCATTACTTGATTTCCATAATCTGCCACAGTAAAAACAAGTGGTGTTTGTGCTTCAAGGTCCAGTCTCCTTGTGTCTTTTGTCTTTAAATTTGATTTCATTTCATTCTCACAAGATCCTTCTCCATTGGTCAGACAGACAGAATACTTCTTACTCTTTCTTTCTACCATTAGTGCTAAATAATTTACCAGTTTTCCCCTATTACATCTTTGCCTTTCTAAAGGTGTTAAATATATCTGTAGCTTGCATAGCCACCAATTTAGTGATCAGCATTGTCAGCAAGACAGATGTCGCCATGCTAATGTTTTGTTTCCACAAGATGGTAGGTAAATTTTCCCTCATAGCCTCGAGGGCAAAATAGTTATATTAGACATTATAGCTCTTCTTAGATCATAAAGTATGTGAAACAGAATCATCATCATTATTATCAGAGATGGATTAACCATTTGGCTGAACAAGATTAAGCTTTGGGCCCTGAAATCCAAGGGGCCTAGAGTAAAGGGAAAAAACCCTGCAAATAAGATTCTTGCTTCAAGTGACAATCCTTTTTTTGCTTCACTAGCATGTTATGTTGTCCAAAAGGCAATTATGTATCAGTTGTGCTTGATCTGTGTAATATAAAGCCATATAGTAATAGCATATATCACAACTAGAGGGGAATCAGGCTATGTTATCAAATAGCAAAAAAGTGTTCAGAAGTGACAATGACTCTTACTAATTTCAGATAAGGGGGGGGCCTAGGTGATGGTTATCATTGATTATTGTCATTGTCATCAAATTCGTCATAATCATGTGCTGTATCACAAATGGATGATGACTGCAGGAGATTTCAAACTTACTCTGTTCCTACACTGGTTCATATATCAAAGCTATGCTCTATGCGCCTCTTGGTTTTGTCAGCTTATTTATGCTTAACGTCTTGACCTATATTTTTTTCTATCTGGTATATTTATGTCTTTTAATATGTCCCAAATATTTTAGTCATGTGGCTTTTATTCTACCTTGTTCAACACAGAAATAGTGGTAAAATGGATCACACGAATCATAATAGCCAAAGCATCTCTTTCCAGCCTACTTCATCTCTTTTGGCTTCTTTATCTCCATCAAGTTTTACACCAAAACCAGTCATGCTGAGGTTAAAAGGCATTTCAGATTTTCCAGTATACACTGACTGTCAATTCAGTTAAATTTATAAAAAACAAAATAACAGCCTAAATACCTGTATTGTCTTCTGATTGATGTTTCCAAAGACTGCACATTTGATTCCTATGTCTGATTAGCTATTATAAAGTATTCATTTTACAAAAGAGTATACACACAGTGACCATCTAAGGAAAGATAATTTTTCATTCAATAAATTTTGCCCCCTCTTTCAATCTGCTTCTGGTGATATTTTCTGACCTCAGATTATTTCTTCCATAGAAATTAAGAATTTAAGAATTTTGAGTAACATTTTGTATTCCATCCACTTTTAGCTACTACTATTCCACATTTTTACATCTTACATTCTTCCCGTGCCATTAAACATCATATAGGTCTCATATAGTCATTTGCCAATTTTTCCTGTTTTCGGTGCATTTTCCAACCTCATCAAGGGATGTTATGCTCACTAAACTGGCTTCTCTTAACTTATGCTCATAACTTTTGAATTCCATATGTTCTCAAGACTCTTGAAGGACAATGCTGCTTTTGCAATTCAAACTGTAGCTTCCTTCATTGTGTCACCATCCTGGGCTATGTAGCTGCCAAGGTATGCAAATTGGTGGACTTCTTCAAAAGCTGTTCCTTCTATGTATATTTTTCCTTCTTGATTATAAGAAGTTTCATTATTTTTGTTTTGTCTTTGTTGATTTCAAGACCTATTTTTTTAGCCAGGGAAGACAGGGAATCTCTTTTTTCCTGCATCGATTTCACATTGTCACTGATAAGAGTTATGTCATCTGCAAAATCAAGATTTTCTATTTGGGTCCCATGTACCTAATCAATGCCGGTTTTGTTTGTACAGCATCTTTTCATTATAAAGTCTATGGCAATTCCAAAAAGCAAGGGAGATAATATACATCCTTGTTTCACGCCTGTTTCAATCTGAAACCATTCCACTTTACACATTGGATTATCAAAAGAATGATCTTTTGTGAAAATAGTCAACTTTTCTTACCCCAGTCTTGGCTTACAAAGTTCAGGTTTCATAGATTTTGTCCATGATGAGAATTTTCATAGCTGTAATTTATCTTGGAGTGGTTAGGAGTGGAAGGTGGTGAAATAAAGAGAATTACAATGAATATCACAAATATTTTTTCACTTTATTTAAAATATATTCACTCTTCAAGTATATGTGCAACTCTCTCTATATATATTTATGCACATGTGAACCGAAGCCTAAGTGAATATTTTTATTATTTTCAGCAAAATCAGCACAGAACTTGAAGTCAAGTAGCTTCTTCTTCTTATACCCTTCCTGTGCCGTTAGATGTCACAAAGGGCTTGCAAGGTAGACTGCCAGTTTTTCCAGTTTTCGGCAAGCTTTTCAACTTCATCAAGGGACTTTATGCCTATTAATCTGGGCTCTCTTAACAGAGAGTGGTCAGCTTCTTTTTCTTCAGCCTGTTGTGTTCCAGATAATTAGAACTCCTTAAGGTGCCTTGGAGAGTTCTAATTATATTTATTTCCAGAATAAAAGAGGCATGGCATCTTGTTATTTGATTTTTTTAGCTGCTTTTTTGTGTGTGTTTATTTGTTTTTATTTTAAAATATTCTTGTATTAGTATAAACAGTAAGTGAAACGATGTCATTAATAATTTTGCCCAAAGACAAAAAGTTATGTTAAATGAATATACAAATATGCTCAACATTTATTGTAGATTTATGTTGAAAAATACAATTAAAAAATAGTGATAGATGTATGTTAGAAGATACATATATATACAAATATGCTCAATATTGATGAAAGTTTTATGTTCGAAAAAAAAAAATGCTGATATCTTAGATATGAAACTTACACCTTGGTCTTTCTCTCTTTCTTTTTCCCATTATGTACCCTTTCAAGACAGTCTTCTCTAGATTATCATGATGTTTAATGTGTCCAAAATATTTAAATTTTCTCTCTTTTTCCTGTTTACTAGCCAGCCTTCTTCATATTAAGTTCTTGTAGTATGGATATGATGGCTGTAAGACATCGTTGATGATCTGCAAATGGATGCATCAGCAGCAGGCCATCTTGCTCACAACTGAGAGGCTTACAGGAGTGCTGTTAGGGAGGCAAAGTTCCACATGGGACATGCAAATGAATGAATGAATGGTGTACATTTTAATTATTTTTTTTTCTGCATCAACTTTGTTGTCAGAACAAAGACATTATACGGAAAGTATGTAAAATAAAATCGGTCACATACAGAGAACATGTTGAAAAAATTTCTTATGAGATTTGAGGTGAGCTGCTATGAAAAAAAACAATGCCACTATGGGAGTTTTGGTGAAGAACAAATTCAAAGCAATGGTGTCCTAAGTTCTATATTTGATGTAGTTAACAACAACAATAATAATAATAAGTTATAGACTACTCAAAGCCATTTGATTGTGTATAACACCTGAAATTGTGGGAAATAATGGAAAAAAAATGGGATTTCCAACACATTTGATACAATTAACATCACTGTTGTATCTAGACCAACAATCAGCAGTAAGAATAAACGGTGAAACAACAACTTGACCTGACATAAAACTAGGGTTCTGTTAGGGGTGCATATTGTCGCCTTACTTATTTAACTTGTATACTGAAAATATAATGAGAAATGTTAGAGAAGATGTAGACAAAGAATATTACAATGCCATAACAATTGGAGGTTATGAAATACCAGAGATTAGATATGCTGATGACAGAGTTTTACTGTACACAACACAAAAAGGAATGGAAAAAGTAATTATGTCAGTCTGTAAGAACAGCGAAGAGCAAAACCTCTATCTTAATGTGAAGAAAACTAAATTGATAACAACTGATAAAACAAACAGGACAGCTGATGTATGTATCAATGAGGAAAAACTGGAAGAAGTGGAGAGTTTTGAATATCTTGGATCACTACTAACTAATAATGGAGATACAATGAGGGAAGTTAAAAGGAGGACATATATTGCTCTTCAGAAAGTAAAACAAATAAAGAATCTGTGGAGAGAAGCAGACTGAACCACAAAAATAAGATTTTTAAGGGCATGCATCTTTCCCATTGCAACATATGTCTGTGAGACCTGGACATTTAACAAAACAGCTGAGAAACACATAAATGCCTTTGAATGTAAATGGTACAGAAGAGTTCTTCAAATACCATGGACACAAAAAAGAACAAATATATCCATACTACAAGAACTTAATACTGAAGAAGGCTGGCTAGTAAAGAGGATTAAAGAGAGAAAACTTAAATATTTTGGACACATTAAACATCATGATAATCTATAGAAGATCGTCTTGGAAGGGTACATAATGGGAAAAATAAAGAGAGGAAGACCAAGGCGAAGATGGCTGCAAGACATCGTTGATGATCTATAAATGGATGCATCAGCAGTAGGGCATTTTGCTCACAATCGAGAAGCCTACAGGAGTGCTGTTAGGGAGCCAAAGTTCCGCAAGGGACATGCAAATGAATGAGTGAACAATAATGATTTGGATGAAACAATAAACATTTTTATACTCAACCTGGAAGTACCGTGTGAAAATTTTTTTAAAACTTAACTTTTTTTTCAAAAACTGACACATGGCTTCAAACACGAAAATATACATAACAACTGTGATCAACAAACTTGTTATGAAGATTAAAGTGATATGCAATGAGTTTTACAATGCCACGTTGGAAGTTTTGGTGATAACAAGTTCGTACACTGTGTCTAAGTGACTCAAACAATGGGATTTTCAGTAAGGACAGGGATTGGTTGTCGCCAGAGGTTGTCACACATTTTCATGGGGTACATGTTGACTTGTTCATTTTCGTTGATTATGTGGCTGTTATTGGGTGCTATCTCTTCTTCCTGTTTTTGACCAGCTTAAAGCTGTTGTCGGTGAATTTTGAAGCTGGTTTGCAACTGTCGGAGGCTTGTTCTTGAAGATCCACATTGGTTGTAAGTGGTTTTTCTTTGTCCCCTTTGTCTACAATCTGCTGCATGTGTTGCTCTTTGGTATTTTCTCTTGGCACTGGTTTGTTTTTATTTTTATTTTTTTTTTTATTTTGGGCATTTGCTAGCCCAGTGAGAGCCAGTGCCACATGTCAGGCAGAGTGTCTTTCTACCTTGTAATGTAACTGCGATTTTTAGCTCCTTGGTGCTGCTAGAGTTGGATATGACCGTAAAGTGTGGCACCTTCACTTTGGACCTGCATAGAAAGGTCCATTTATTGTCAGCTTTTTCCACTTGGGAGATTTCAGTCTCCTCATTGCCCATCAAGAACTCGACAAGGTGTCTGGCCCTTTTCATCTTGGTTGTTTGGGGGGCAGCCAGTGCAGCATCCCTTTGATGTGCTCCTTGTCCAGGTGCTCGATTGTCAATTTAGCATCCTCGAGTTTAAATGTTTTGCAGTGTAGCAAACTATAATGGGTGATGTAGGCTGCCTGTTTTAGTGTGATAAACCACCTCGCTCTAGTTTCGTATCTGCTGAGAGTGGCCAAGCCATTTGCCTCAAGCCCTACCAGTCCAGCTGACCTGCTATACAGGTATGAATATGATACTCCTGATGTATTCTAACCACTGACTGACCACCTTCCATGTCCTCCTCCTCGCTGAAAATAAATCTTGAACTTTCCATCATTTGTAAAAGGAAAGAAATGCACACCACTCAAATGAAGAACGGAAATGGTCCTCACTGGGCATCATCGGGCATGATTACTTCAGAAATGATACCTAAAAGTATGAGCCTCCAAGTGTTCAAAAGAAAACTCATTATTCAGAAGAAGAACATGAATGCTCTGGTTTGTTTGAATGTGTGTTCCTTGTTCTACACTGCCTAACTTGTTTCTTAAACCACTGATATTAAAACTTAAGAATCTAGTAGAACAAGCCATGTTAAAGAGGAAAAAAGGAACTGTAAATCTACACTAATACAGTACATACCACATGTCGAAGCACAAATGATAAAATGTATCCTAATATGAAATCACAGAAACCACAGATTAACAAGTGTTAACTAAAATGTCCATGT
Organism: Achatina immaculata; assembly: GCA_009760885.1. Classification (NCBI taxonomy): domain Eukaryota; kingdom Metazoa; phylum Mollusca; class Gastropoda; order Stylommatophora; family Achatinidae; genus Lissachatina; species Lissachatina immaculata. Next base: position 21,622,775 of record CM019710.1, read on the forward strand.
GAAAGAATCACTTTAAATATGACCAGGCATTCCAGTGTCTGATGTGTGTAGAAGCTGCTCCTTGTCCATCACAGGACTTGACAGCGATTGTAGAGCTTCTAACATCTTGTCTACAGTTGTTGTGTACCATGGAGCCATGGTCATGGAGTTTTGTGTGACGCTCAACACATTCTGTGCATGTGAATCTCTGTTTTCTAAAGCTTTTTTTTTATTTTTTGTCTTGGAAAGGCCTGGTGCCCTTCAATCTTTTGTTGCCATGTCTGACTTCTGTGAAGCCATCACTGTCCACCTGATACTGGTTTTGTAGGTTGTTCGCTGCCTCCTTTGCTGAGGCATTGTCCACGTTTTGTGTCAGCTGCTGGGAGGGAGGCATTTCCTGCACAGGGTCAGTGCTGGGAGCTGTTACGGTCTCCTTGGTGTTCTTGGTCATGACTGCTGTCGTCTGGTTGACTGTGCTGTTCTGTCTTTTCTTGGGACACTGGCTTACCCAGTGAGTGTCCTGGCCATATATGGTGCAGGGTGTGTGTCATCCAGGCAGTGTGACCAGCAGGCATAGAACTCTGCCTCCCATTTCAGTCAGTTTCAGGTTTACATGGCACAATATCTGTTTTTTACCTGGGACAGAAAGGTGCACTTGTCTGTTCCTCATGACTGATTTTGAAACACTTCTGCTTCTCATCACCGGTGTTGTCCATGATGATTTGACATATTCCTTCCACCATGACATCTGGGATGTAATGAAGAGTTCCTTTTGTCTTCTCCCCTTCGGGGTGGTCGACATCAATGGTCAGTTTTGGGTTACTGCAGTGAAAGCAGAAACCCCTTAGTTGGCTGTAGTGTGTAATATGCGCTGATGTCATCAGAGTGGTGTACCATTGATGATTATTGCATAGGTGGTACAAGACCGCAACACCATTTGTTCCGATCACTGCCAGTCCAACTAGCATTTCCATCACCAATGGATAGGTAGCTTTCGGTGTGTCCGGTCCTGACACATTGAGAACAAGAGTTCCTGGTTTGTGTAGTTCTCTGGTGGGGATGTACTTTGTACATCAAAGTTGATTTCAGCAACAGCCATCGTTTTCACAAAAACATGAGTTCACAGGTTCTTCTTGAAAAAAGCTTGATTGTGGCTTGATGTACTGATCAGAGAATGGCATATGTGGAGATCCAACAAAGTATGAGGGATATCTTACATTTTTCCAGTGCCATTAAACATCACATAGGGCTCACATGGTAGTTTCCAAAGTTTTCCTGTTTTTGGCAAGCTTTTCAACCTCATCAAGGGATCTTATGCCTACTAATTTGGCCTCTCTTAATAATGTTGACCTCTTTTTCTTCAGCCTGTTGTGTTCCACTCGATAGCTTATGAGGGATATGCAACAGATAAACAGCATATTTTAATGTGATATTCTTTCCAGTGTTCAGTTAATCAAGTAAAAACTTCAAAATCTGACAATGTTTGTGCACACTGAGTATTTCCATGTATAGAAGAATAGGACAGTGCTGTAGAGCCTGTCCTGTCTGTCATATTAATATCAGCACCGGCATTTAAAAGTTTGTACAGACATATGTAATTATCTCCCTTAGATTTTGCCGCTAATATTAGTGGTGTCTGGCCATCGTTGTTTGACGTGTTAACATGTTTTAGACCATCACCCTCAAGTAAAGCTTGTACACAGTTAACATTTCCAGCCTCAACAGCATGTGCTAGAGCTGTGTAACCTGCAGTGTCTTTCATATTAATATCAGAACCAGATTCAAGTAGTTTCTGCAGGCACAGAATATTATCTCCCTTAGATCTAGCAGCTAACATTAGCAGTGACTGATCGTTATCGTTTAAGAAGTTGATGTGTTTGTGACTGCCAGATTCCAGTAAGATCTGTACACAGTTAACATTTCCACACTTAGCAGCAAAAGTTAGTGCTGTATTATTAAACCTGTCTGTCATGTTTATATCAGCACCAGCATCCAGAAGTTTCTGCAGGCACAGAACATTGTCTTCCACAGATCTGGCAGCAAACATCAGTGCTGTCTGACCATCATGATTTGAGATGTTGACAAGTTTATGATCACTAGCTTCTAGCAATGTCTGTACACAGTTAACATTTCCACTTGCAGCAGCATAAAATAATGCTGTAGCACCTGAGTTACATCCCATTTCAATAACTGCACCAGCACTGAGAACTTTTCTCAGACACTGAACATTGTCCCCCACAGCTGTGGCAGCCAACATTAGTGGTGTGAGACCATCATTGTTTGAGATGTTGACATGCCTTTGACTCCCAGCCTCTAGTAAAGCTTGTACACAGTCAACATTTCCAGCCTCTGCAGCATGGGCTAGAGCTGTACAACCTGCAGTGTCTCTCATATTAATATCAGAACCAGCTTTGAGTAGTTTCTGAAGACACAGAACATTGTCTCCTTTGGACATTGCAGCAAACATCAGTGGCGTCTCACCACTACTGTTTGAGATATTGATATGCTTATGACAGCCAGATTCCAGTAATATCTGTACACAGTTAACATTTCCACATAAAACAGCATAAAATAAGGCTGTATTACCTGAATTGCTTTTTGCATCAGTAAAAGCACCAGCATTGAGAAGTTTCTTTAGGCACTGAAAATTGTCTGTTTCAGATTTAGCAGCTGACATTAGTGGTGTGCGACCATTATTGTTCGAGATATTGATGTGGTTTAGACTCCCAGCCTCTAGTAAAGCTTGTACACAGTTAACACTTCCAGCCTCTGCAGCATGGGCTAGAGCTGTACAACCTGCAGTGTCTCTCATATTAATATCAGAACCAGCTTTGAGTAGTTTCTGAAGACATAGAACATTGTCTCCTTTGGACATTGCAGCAAACATCAGTGGTGTCTCACCTCTACTGTTTGAGATATTGACATGCTTATGACAGCCAGATTCCAGTAATGTCTGTACACAGTTAACACTTCCATATAAAGCAGCATAAGATAGTGCTGTAGAACCTGATTTGTTTTTTGCATCAGTAACAGCACCAGCACTGAGAAGTTTCTTTAGGCATTGAATATTGCCACATTTAGCAGCTAACATTAATGGTGTGAGACCATCGTTGTTTGAGATGTTGACATGCCTGTGACTCCCAGCCTCTAGTAAAGCTTGTACACAGTTAACATTTCCAGCCTCTGCAGCATGGGCTAGAGCTGTACAACCTGCAGCGTCTCTCATATTAATATCAGAACCAGCTTTGAGTAGTTTCTGCAGGCACAGAACACTACTTTCCCTAGACCCAGCAGCTAACATTAGTGGTGTATGACCGGTTATATCTGAGTTGTTGACATATTTCTTTTCACCAGCTTCAAGTAAAATCTGAACACAGTCAGAGCTCCCACGAGCAGCAGCATAACTGAGTGCTGTACGTTTGATCTTGTCTGTCACATTTATGTCAGCACCATGTTGTAGAAGCCAAATTACGCATTCAAGATTGCCATCTCCAGCAGCAATCATTAAAGCAGTTTGTCCTAGACTAAGTGGATGGTTGATTTTAACACCCTCCTTCATCATTTCTTCTAAAGCTTTGTACTGTCCACATTCTGTAAAACGTTTCATCAATATCTCCATTATAGAAACACTGGGTGTGTAACTCCGAAGTACTTTGACTAAAAATTCTGTCATGGATGGAAACAGTATGTTGATTTTGTGACAATATAATGAGAAGTTTGTGTTAAAACTTGTTGTTAAAACTTGTATTGAGCACATTAACATATATATTGTCTATCAGTAACTAGAATTATCACTTATGTTATTATGCAAATGCCCCAAAATTCATAGAAAAGAAGAGAGAATAATAAATCTAAAGGTGACCTTATAGAGTCCACAATGCCTGTCTCATAAAATATACTCTCAGAACCCATGGAGTACCCATTTAGCTGTGGTAGGAATTCAGAACTCAAAGAAGGATGAAGGCACATATAACAAGATGAGATGTGATGGTTCTGTCCTGTCCTGACCAATAGCCAGCAGTGCACCATTATACAAGTCAAGATAAGATATAAGACAATCTCTGTCCTGAACCAGTGCATAACATGATGAATATTCAAGTTGTTTTGGACAATAAGGACCTGCTGGAGCTTGTAGACAGGAAATAAAACAAGATCAACTTCCTACAAGCAATGGAGAAGCAGGTTTGGGAACAACTGGATGTACTGTTGTGAGGGAAATGGGAAAACAAATGAGAGGAAAAACCTGGGAGCATAATCTAGAGTCACCTGAAAACATAATGCACCTTCATCAATGCATAAAGTTCGATATGAAGTTCACAACAGGACATACTGACTGAATGAGATGAGAAAACAAAGAAAGAAAGAACCATTAGCTATCAGAAGAACCAAGTCCAGAATTTGTTCACGAAAACAAGTGAAGAAGAAAGGAAGGACTGAGACAGATTTGGCAACATCTTAGATCTCAGCAGAAGATTGGTGGGGTGGGGTAGTTGGGAAGGGAGGGGGGGGGGGTAGGGAATGAAAACAAAGTAGCCAGAGGACGGTTCTTCAAAGATCCATTTAAGTTCATTGAACAGCTACTTGAGTAACCTAAATCAGAAATCCTAAAAACAATCCAAGATGTATTAGAAATTCACTTATGTAAGACATACTCTAATAGAAGTCAAAGCATGCGCCTTGTACATATGGAGGGATGTATGTGGCCATGTGCACAAAGAAGTGAGTTCAAATTAACATCACAAAGTCTACAGCAGGTGTTGAATGTCATATAGAAAATCAGCCACTTACCCAAATGGTGTTCCATACATAATTTACAAAAGATTTCTTGTGCTAAAAAGAAGCTCCACAAATTACTGAATGGACAAAAGGATGTTTTAGCACAGAACAATCCTGACAGTGGTCCATTTTATGGATCGTTGCCTGTCCCAAGTCAGGAAAAAGGGGGAGGGTTGGCTTAAGGCCAGCAACCTTATCCTATAAAAAGAACTTTGCTACAGAAACGCCAAAAAGAGACTCAGAGAGAGATAAATCCTGACATAATATACATTTTTAATGAGCAAACTTCCACTGATATAATCAGTCAGTTCAGCCAAATCTCCCTTGTGAAAACTGAAGTGAAGAATTCTATATTCCCAGGATGCTTAGAACATGATTCATTGATTGGAAGGCTATCCAACAGGCAAAAAGTGGAAAGAAAGATCTAATGGTGATGTGGTGAGATCCAGCAAATGCCTCCAGCTCAGTACCACATTTTATTTGAAATGTATCACATGCTAGAAATGATTATTAAAAGTCTGAAATTGTGCTTCACTAACTGAAACTCAGTGAAATTCACAATGTCAGATTACATGATGAATTACACTGAATTAGAGTTGGTTGTACGATCTACAATTCTGTTTGTAATAGTTATGCCAGTAATCCTTAAAGCTGCAGAAGGCACAGAAGAAGTCCTCACCTGTGAACTAGATGTTGTATGCCACCACCGAAAGCATTCATGGACAACAGGACCGTATCAATGACAAATGAGCTGGAACCACAAATAGTAATTCTTCATCTTGTGCCACATGAACTTCAGACTAAATAAATCCAGGAGTCTATCATCAGGAAATGAAAAATTATAGAAACTGAATTTAAAAAATTAAGAAATCGAATACACAGTGGCTAAACCAACAAAGTCTAGCAACTGGAGAAGAGCCAGTGAAATGTCTGATATTGCTTCAGTGAAGTTCAGTGAGTGAAATGACAGAAGATGAACTAAACATCCCAAAAAGACAGATCCCAAGCACAAGGACAGTTACAGTTACATTAACCTCCTCAGTTGTGTGCAAAAGATACTGCGATAAAGAAGAGATTCGTGTGGCACTTGGAATCCAATGACATCATCACAAGAGAGCAATCAGCCTATAGGAAAATTTGGAACACTGAAGACAAAGTAATCTATTTAGCACATTCAATGGAAAATGCATTCCAAGAATGGAAAAAAAAAGTGGCTGCAACATTATTGGACCTGCACAAGGCCTTTGATAAAATGTGGAAAGATAGTCTCCATAAAATGCTGAATGTAGGGATAAATGGACCAATATTTAGATGAACCAAAAATGTTCTCTAACACACAACAGTGAGAGTCAAGCTTGATGGCAGCCTAAGCTACGTAGTGAATATCACAGGAGCTCCTCAAGAAGGTGTCATCTCCCCAATTCTCATGATATACATAAATGACATTGTCAACAATCTAACAAGACATGCAACAGTGCCCTCCATGCTGATGATTATGTCATACTGAATGAACCTGAATCAATCACATCTGCCACTAGAAGAATACAAGAAGAACACTGCCAAAATGGTCTAAATATTAGTAAGTCACTACAGGTCTAAGACTATGACCCTATTTACAAAAAAGAAAAATTAAAACTGACAGTTAACAATGGAAAACCACAGGAGGACTCACCCACATACCTTGATGTCAAACTTGACCCACACATCCAAGAGACAGAAAACAGAGCCACCAGGCATGTGACTCTCATGAAAAAAACTGGCTGGAACTAACTGGGAAGCCAAATTCAAAATCATGAAACAAGTGTACATAGGAAACATCTGATCCGTGGTGGAATATGGAGCAGTCACTTTAGCTGGTGCCACCAAAAGCAATACCAACAAGTTAAAGCTTGTGAAAAAATATAGGCATGTGCATCATTACAGGAGGTCTTAAAACAACTCCCATCTCTGTATCACTACCAGAATCTCCTCCCTTAGATCAGAGACATAATGAGAAAGTTTTCCGCCGTACCAAGCTGCAAAGAATGCAATCTCATCCAGCACGTCAGAAGTTTCACAAGAGAACCAAAAATAGTCTGAAAAAAAAAAGGGTAGTCTGAAAAGGGGCAGCTTCAACCATATATCCAGGCAGCTAGCAAGATCCATAGCAGAAATACTCCCAAATACCCCACACAACTATGAAGCCTTACAAAATGCAGAAATATGAAATGCCCAAACCAGAACATAGTTCTTTAAAAACAAGTATCAAGAATAATCAATAAAGGGAGCCAGCCAGATGTCAGTCTGTGATCCCTTGTTCTAAAGATGCTAGACCACATCCTCAGACGCAGCTACCAGAAATGGAGGCAGCAGAATATACATTCACTATCCAAAATGGGTACACTGCCAGTTCTTTGGGCACCAACTATCAAGCTGAGCTCACTACTCTTTTTGAAGCTGTCAAACTAATTAGCACCATGATCTCCCTTACCTATAGCAAGTCTTTCATACAAAGTCTGCTGTTGCCCAAGGGCACCTAGAATGACATAATGCAAATACAGTGCACAGTCTCTCAGGAAAAGGCAGCTATAGTTCAGTGGATTCCATCACACTGTGGTCGTTTGTGAAATGAAGAAGCTGACAGACCTGGCAAATCTGGTAGTGGGCAGCCACAATATCAACATCCTGTCTAATACAGTAAAGCCAAAACTATAATCAAGCATTAGCAGTCATGGACTGACCAGCACAACCCACCATCTAACAACCAGATGCCACAACTCTCACATCAAGAAAAAACCATCACCTTCATATTATGCCAGGGCACTGCCAACTGCAAGCACACCCATGTCATCTTGGCCTGCCACCACTGACTGCACACATGAAACGGGCACCCAGACTGGAGAACTCATCCTGCAGCTCTGCTCCCTCTACAAAGAAGCCCAAACCCAGCTCTGGCCGCAGGGAGCTACACTGGGAGACAAACCTGGAGGTGCAGATCATGACCTCAAAAAAAAAAAAACAAAACTGCAATTTATCTGGACAATAAATATTGATATCCGAGGCTAGAACCATGGAATGCAGAAGATCTTACAAAATTACAAAGCAGCAAAACAGATACAAATAATCTGAAATATTAATTTCCCATTTTGGAATTGTGTATTCTATTACAATGCTACACACTGGGAATTTTTGTGTCGAAGATAAAACACTGAGTTACTGTACAGAATACACTGTTTTAAAAAAAAAACACATCATGCACTTTCCAAAATCTATCATAGCTCACCTAATTCTGCTTTCAGTTTCTGAACCAGTTCATCTTGATCTTGTTTGTTTCTCTCTGCCACAACTTTCTCTTCTAAAACCTTTTCTGTTGATGAAATTTTGTGAAAAATATGCATTTTTGAATTAGTTATTTTTGTGAAGTTACTATCAGAAAATGGTGAATCATTATGACTGGAGAAAGGCATTGATAAAAACCAGAAGTCAGGTAGTATGGATGCATTATCACATTGGTTGCTCATCTGACCATGCATGTAATGTCTAAAGATATGAAGATCTAATGGGTGTAACAAATATCTTGTCAGCAGTAGTAGTAGTAGTTAGCAGTAGTAGTAGTAGTTAGTAGAAGTAGTTAGTAGTAGTAGCAGTAGTAGTAGTAGTTAGTAGTAGTAGCAGTAGTAGTAGTAGTTAGTAGAAGTAGTTATTAGTAGCAGTAGTAGTAGTAGTTAGTAGAAGTAGTTAGTAGTAGTAGTAGTAGTAGTTAGTAGTAGTAGTAGTAGTAGTAGTAGTAGTAGTAGTAGTAGTAGTAGTTAGTAGTAGTAGTAGTAGTAGAAGTAGTTAGTAGTAGTAGTAGTAGTAGTAGTAGAAGTAGTTAGTAGTAGTAGTAGTAGTAGTAGTAGTAGTAGTAGTAGTAGTAGAAGTAGTTAGTAGTAGTAGCAGTAGTAGTAGTAGTAGTAGTAGTAGTAGTAGTAGTAGTAGTAGTAGTAGTAGTAGTAGTAGTAGTAGATTTTGCAAAAGCAACATACAAAGAACTAGACAATAAAGTAAAAAAACTCAGCTGGAAGAGACAAAAGAGAATATGTGGACAATATGGCAAAAGAAGCGGAGAAAGCAGCAAAAACAGGAGACAGCAAAACTTTATACAAAAGAGGCTAACAGGTACTATTACACCCAAAAAATATCAGTCTTTAGGAAAACTGGCACCTTATTAACATCAAGTAAAGACTAAAAATAAAGATAGGCTGAACATTTCCAAGAAATACATGAGCAACCACATACAAAGGAATTGATAGACTTTGAAACCAACTTACTAATCCTATAATTAAATGTCAACCTAGATGAAATTACACTGAATGAAATTGAAACACTAGTTCTTCTTCTTCTTCATATGCACACTGGCGATGATGCATGGTACCCTAATTTTTTAAATACACTTTTTGTCTGGGTACCTCTGACTTCAGCACCTTTCCTTGCTAGGGAAGATTGTGGTCTTGCTCGGACTGCCATGAAGACAGTGGTGTAGGCTGGCCTGGCCAAAACTTTGTTTTCCAGCCTCTGGTGACTGTACTTAAGCCCCTTCTCCACGTCAGATCCAGTGTGCAGTGCTGGCTAGCCAGATGGCTTTGAGACAGTTCCACAGAGACACTCTGACTTTGGGCTGAGGAATCTGATGAGTGCTTCAATGATATCCATTCCCTGCCACCTATAATCTGCTGGCTCTGTTTTGTTTACATCATTCTGATAGCCATTGTTGTAAAGACCCACAGGCTTGTCATGTCCTGGATTCATTGGTTTCACACCAGATTTTCCTCATCCCTGCTGACAATCTCCATGTCCCCATCCATCCACCAACCTGACATTACATTTTACAAAAATAACAATTACAATTAGTGTTGATTGCTACAGGTTTCTGGGATACAGAAGTAGGTCAGAGTTTTTAAGCAAACAGATGTTCCTTGTTTCACAAAGACTATGTTAAGATAAGTATGTTCTTAACACAGTTGTTCCTAGGGGTGAAACAGCAGTGAATCTAATGGCTAACAACAAAGCTGCAGGTGAAGATGAAATAACAGCTGAAATGTTAAAAGATGTTAACCGTTACAACGTGAGCCAACTACAGAGAATGTTTAATAAAGTTTGGAAAGAAGAAAAAGTCCCATCTAAATGGAAAAAAGAAATCATTGATAAAATACCAAAAAAAGGCAACCTTAGTGACTGCAATAACTGAAGAGAAGTAACCTCACTATCAATTGTGTAAAAAGTATTTTGCAAAGTCATTCTGAATAGACTTAAAGATATAGTGGATACTGCAATGAGAGAAGAACAAGCAGGATTTCGAAAATGGAGAAACTATCTCGACCAGATCCATACTCTAAACATTATACTTGAAGTACATATTGAAAAGCAAAAAACCATTAATCATGAACTTCACAGACTTTAAAGAAGGCACTTGATAGCATACACAGAGATTCACTGTGGAGAATTTAAGAATATATGGAATACTATCTAAAATTGTCAACAACATTGAGCATCTCTACAATGGGTATGTTTGTGCAGTCAAGACAGAAGAAGGGATGAGTGAATGGTTCCAATCTGAAACAGGCATGAAACAAGGATGTATACTGTCTCTTTTGCTTTTTGGAAATGCCATAGACTTCATAATGAGAAAATGTTGCAGAGGTAAAATTGACACTGATTGAGTACATGAGACCCATCTAGAAGATCTTGATTTTGTTGATGACATAACTTTTATCAGTGACAATGTCAATTCTATGCAATAAAAAAAACCAGATACCCTGTCTTCACTGGTTAGTAAAATAGGATGTGAAAGTAACAAGGACAAAATAAAAATAATGAAACTTCCCATTAATCAAGAAGGAAAAATATATGTAGAAAGACCAGCCGTTGAAGAAGTAAACCATTTTGCACACCTCAGCAGCCACACAGACCAGAATGGTGACACCAGAAAGGAAGTTAGCATTGCAAAAGCAGCATTGACCTTCAAGAATCTTGACAACATATGGCATTCAAAAGTTATAATCACAAAAACCAACTTAAGATTATTCAATTCAAATGTAATATACATTTATCTACGTGAAAGCTGGAAAACAACTAAAGAAATAGACAACAAATTAAACTCTTTTGAAAACAAATGCCTCAGAAAAATACTCAGTATAAAGTGGAACCACAAAAATAAGATTTTTAAGGGCATGCATCTTTCCCATAGCAACATATGCCTGTGAGACCTGGACACTTAACAAAACAGCTGAGAAACACATAAATGCCTTTGAATGTAAATGCTACAGAAGAGTTCTCCAAATATCGTGGACACAAAAAAGAACAAATATATCTATACTACAAGAGCTTAATACTGAAGAAGGCTGGCTAGTGAAGAGGATTAAAGAGAGAAAACTGAAATATTTTGGACACATTAAACGTCATGATAATTTAGAGAAGACCGTATTGGAAGGATACATTAATGGGAAAAAGAAAAAGAGGAAGACCAAGACGAAGATGGCTGCAAGACATCGTTGACGATCTGGAAATGGATGCAACAGCAGCAGGCCATCTTGCTCACAACCGAGAGGCCTACAGGAATGCTGTTTGGGAGGCAAAGTTCCGCAAGGGACATGCAAATGAATGAATGAATAAAGTGGAATGAATTCAAGAACAACACAGAGATCAGACAGATGAGCAAACAACAACCTGCCTCACTGGTGATCAGAAAAAGAAGATGGACATATTTCAGTCATGTGTTGAGATGAAACAATTGAAGAATCCCAAAACAAGATATCAAGTGGAAGGCAACAGGCTGAAGAAAAAAGGTCAACCACATGAAACTCTAAAGAGGACATTGTTAAGAGAGGCCATTTCAGTTGGCATAAAATCCCTTGATGAGGTTGAAAGGTCACCAAAAACAGGAAAAATTGGCGAACTACCATGTGAGTCCTCTGTGATGTTTAATAGTACAGAAAGGATATAAGATGTAAGAATTTCATCGCTTACTTTGAAAATGTTGGCTTTGCATAATAGGCCACAATAACTTAAAAGTTACAAGATCTAGTTTCCCTGAACTCCTGCTTTATGGCTTAAGGTTTTGTTCCTCATTTTCTCCTCAAATGATGCATATTCCTTTCAAAGAATATATTTACAGGGTTATTCATAATTCTGTGAAACATTTTAAAAATTCACAACAGATAAACTACGTAACAGATCATGATAATTCTTAAGCCGAGAGAGAGAAACTCTTCAAGTTTTTTTTTTTTTTACATAAAGCCCACACACAGAGCTCCCATGGTTTGCCACTAGGGGGCAGCAGTAGCAAATATGGTGTTTATAAATGTGAGAAGAAATTCAGACGCACATCTTTGCCATTTTCACTGAGATACCGAGGCAGTTGAAATTTGTAAGGCTTACACTTTAATCTCTTATGAAGAATTTACCAGACTGTTGTTTGCAAGACTCCTAGCTGTAAACTTGCATGTGTAGTGGACTTGTGGGGGTTTTTCTGGTAAGCTTCTCTAACACAATTCACAGCTTCTTCGTTTGGTCCTGGATATCCCCACCAAGGAGCTGCGCATAGACAGCCTTCATCCCAGAATTTCGCATATCAATTTCTTGATACTTTTGAAAACAGGTGCCGCTTTCTGGAATTCCACTCAAAATCATCACTGCACAGTTACAATAGACACGGTTCTTGTGTATTCCAAAACAGACTGCTCATGTTTTTGAAACGCCATATTTGCTACTGCTGCCTCTTAGCAGCAAACCACAGGAGCTCTGCACATGGTCTTTAATTAAAAAAAAAAACAAAACTTGATGAGTTTCTCTCTCTATTGGCATAAGAATTATCATGATCCATTACATAGTTTATTTTTTGCAAATTTTTAAAATGTTTCATAGACTTATAAATAACTTGTATAATAATTACAACAGTGAGAACTTATACAATTTCAATTGTCACATCTAATACTGGTCCCCCGTGGCAGAACGGCTTAAATGCACTCCAAGGTGCCACTTGGAAGATTGTGGTTGTATCCCGGAATGGGAAAAAAATAAAAAACAACTCACAGATCTCTGGGAGTCATAACCCCTTAGAGTGTCAGGAGTTTAGTAGGGCTGAAACACTTGTCTGATATAATAATAATGATACTCTACTAAATCTCACCCAAGTACAGCTGGGCACTAAAAATTATTACAGGATCAAAGGGTGAGGGTTCAACTGTAATTCATGGTCTGCGGTTTGAAAGTCAGTATATATAGATGGTTAAATTTAAAATAAAAGTAATACCAGATCTCATTCACTCATTCATTTGCATGTCCCTTGCAGAACTTTGCCTCCCAAACAGCACTCCTGTAGGCCTCTTGGTTGTGAGCAAGATGGCCTGCTGCTGATACATCCAAATATAGTAGGTCTGGTATTTGACTTTCCATGTTGCTGTTTGGGTTTCTTGGTATATAATCTTCTGGAAATATACCAAGAAACCCAAACAGCAACATGGAAAGTCAAATACCAGACCTACTACAGTAATTATATCTTTATAGCTGATTATTCAGATTGGGCGTCTTCTGTATTAGAAAAAACTGTGACAATAATGTCCCATAATGAATATGCTCAACAAGAAATCATGCATTACTGTTAAGTCTTCTGTCTCCTAGCAGCTGTAAACATTTCTTGTTGAATGCCAAGTGCAGTGATGATTCTGAAGCACCTGTGCTGTGTTAGGTGGGCAATGCATGTAGCAGCTTTCTTTGACACAACTTTGACTGGACCCCAAAGCAGTCTAAGTTCTTGCAGTACTAAAGTTTCGATCATATCATGTGCATTCTAAAACTTAATAACTTACTTAATTTTGCTTTTATTTTCTGGATTCGTTTTTCTTGGTCTTCTTTATCCTTCTCTGCCAAAGCTTTCTCTTCTAAAATTTCCTTTTCTGGGGAAAAATTGTAAACAACAAAAAAAATTTTATTTGTGTTTATTGGAATCTTTTATCTCTCTCTCTCTCTCTGAACCTTAAGTGCCCAGGGCACATTGGGCTTCCGCAAGGGTTTTCCACAAATGCCTGTCCTTCACCTTTTTTTCTGCTCTTGCCCAGGTGAGCCCTCTATTGCTCAACATCCTTTCTGTTGTTCTTCTCCATGTCTCTTTATAAATACCTTTTAAATACCTTTTTTAAAATATCTTTTATAAATACCTTAAATGGTAAGAAAGCAAAATTTGCTCCAGCCAGAGAAACCATTATGTCTGGTCAAGGAAAGAAATTAGAAAAAGTAATGGTACTAAACATGTAATGATAACTTTCAGAAAAAGTGATGGTACTAATGATGTAATGATATTTGTCATCTTAAAATTAGTTTTGAAGCAGATGTAGTTACTTGTTGATTTTGTTTAGCATCACTTTGCTGAATAGCTCCTTTCATGGTTGATTCTATCAGTACTGAATAAATACATACCCTGCTCTGTCTAGCCAATTGCTATAGAGAAAATGCTTTGCCTATATCACACTTTTTACCTCCTGGCTCTGTCAGTAGAGTGCAGAGGAAGAACAAGCTTCATACATCTGAAGCTCTAAAGGGTTCTACAAGGTGGGTCGGCTGAAGAACCTCACCACCAACTGCCCTAAGCTTCCTTCCTTTAATAATAGTAACAATAATCTTCTCATCTTAGACAAGTTCTGAAATGTGATTGTTCTTTTCTCTACATATCAAGGGAATCAAAATTCTCTGCCCACCTGAATGATGACTTTTGTGAGTTCTCACTTGTCAGGAACAGTCACTCACTCTTCTGTTGGAATGTCATTTATGTCACATGTCACTTGTCACGATCCAAGACATCCCATGTTTGTTGCTCCCCCCCCCCCTTCATTTGCATGTAGAACTGTATGAGGTAATGATTTGTCCTGTTTGCAATGCTGAGGTAGGCCTTCACGTGCAAATCTAATCTAATCTAACCTAATCTAAGTGCCATGCCACATAGCATAGGTGATCATTTCTCTCCACAATTCCCTGTCTTTTGCATTGATTATGAGATCCAACTGTGACTTTCTTCCTAGCCACACTGACAGCCCATCCAGTAACTTCTCTCTCTGTCTCTTCTTCCCTCAGTTTTTCCACTTGTCACAGTGTGTTCTAATTTGTCTGCCTCTGATCTTTGTTATAATTTGCTTTTTAACTCCAGCCTTTCTTAAGACCTCTTCATTGATTTTCTTGGCTGTCAATGGTACCTTCAACATCCTTCTTATAAACCACATTTCACTGGCCTCCATTTCTTGTTGTACTATCTTATTCATGGGCCATGCTTCACACCCATAAAACAGAACTGGGTTGATGTAACATTTAAGTACTCAGAATCTTGTTTCCATTGATACGGATCTGTTGTACAAGATGTGTCTCATTGTCTGGAATGCTGACTTTGCCTGAGCACATCTGCTTTTTATTTCATTGCGACATTTTCCATCAGTTGTTATAATCATTCCTAGGTACTTGAATCTATCGACCTGTTTCAGATTTGTGCCATCGATGGTAATGCTACATTTTGGTGGTATTCTTTTCTTTGAGATGGCCATCAATTCAGTCTTCTTTTTGTTCATTCTGAGACTTTTATTTTTACTTTCACGAACCACGATGTCGAGAAGAGCCTGTAGCTTGCACATGCACATGCTTGTGTGGTTTTCTAGTACTGTCCCAGTAAGTATCTCATGGCCACAGTTAGTGTGTCCCTGGTGCATCCCAGGACTGCTCTTATGGCCTCATTCTGAAATCTTTCCAGCTTCGGTATCTGGGTCAGAAACAGTGTTAGGAGGCTGAGGTTGTGACGAGCCTGTAGTCCAAACTTGACAAAGCCTTTGACTGCATCAGCAAGAAGAATGTAGACTGCTGAAAACCAGCCCCAGTCAGCACCTTGACAGCATAATCTCTTTCTTTGCTTTCCCCACTGTCCACTAAATTTAAATAGCAGCTATCAACATTCTGATCAACATTTCAGTAATCTACACTAACAAATACAATTCTGGTATCTGTACTTCTAACATACCTTTAGCCTCAAGTCTATCCTTTTTTTCCTCTAAAATCTTCTTGGTTTCTTCTGCAGAGAAGATGAAGCTTGATAATAATTTGAAGGCAAAAGGAATAATGCCATAAGTTTCTAATTTAAGCATGTTATTTACAAACCTAAACTCTAAGACATCTCCAGGCAATATAAATAAAATTTATGTTTATTTAATTGGGTCAGAACTGATCCAAGACTAAATAAACAAGAACAATGCAGAGATAAGACAGATGAGAAAAAAGAACCTATCTCATGGGTGACCAGAAAAAGAAGATGGACATATGTCAGTCATGTGCTGAGAAGAAACAACCAGAGGATCCCAAAACAAGCTATCAAGTGGAACACAACAGGCCGAAGAAAAAGAAGTCCACTACATGAAACATTGTTAAGAGAGGCTAGCTCAGTGGGCATAACATCCCTTGATGAGACTGAAAAACTCGCTGAAGACAGGAAATCTTGGCAAACTACCATGTGACATTTAGCGGCATGGGGAGGATGTAAGATGTAAGATGAAATAAACAAAACCAACATAAATACAAGATAACAGCATTCATAATGAAAGTCTGTCACAAATTTCCTTTTTAAATTTAGAAAAACATCTTCAGTTAAAACATTTAATAATATAAAACAAGCTTTGTATTGTGTATCTGATGATTCCATAATTTTGTTTCTGACTCCGATCTGCACAGAATAACAATATAAATCAGGCTGATAATCTTTTGCAAATGAAGTCACTCTCTGTCCTGTAACCTAGATTCACTTATAAATATACCTTTATTTTCAAATATTCATAAGTACAACAGTACAGGCATTTGGTTCCAAGCCTTTCTGCAGATGTTTGAAACTGTATAAAATACTGGACCTTCTGTAATATACAATTTTAAATACACAAGGATGTGTACTATCTACAGAACTTTTTTCTCTAGCGAGAATTTTCTAAGAACAATCATCACAGAACCAGGCTAAAAATTGGAGGATACAATATTAACAACCTTCGGTATGTTGATGACACGGTACTGATAGCTGAGAACCAACAAGACCTGCAAAATCTCTTGGATAAAGTCGCCAAAGAAAGTGAACAGAAAGGCCTTACTTTGAACATCAAAAAGACAGAGACTATGGTTATTTCTAAGAAGCAGAATCCACCAACATGCAGTATAAAATTAAAAGGAACTATTCTAAAGCATCAGCAGCAGGCCATCTTGCTCTCAACCGAGAGGCCTACAGGAGTGCTTTTAGGGAGGCAAAGTTCTGCAAGGGACATGGAAATGAATGAATGAATGAATGAATGAATTCTAAAGCAGGTGCAGAGATTCAAATACCTTGGAGCAGTAATAACTTCAGATGGGAAATGCACAACAGAAATTAGGAACAGAATAGGCCAAGCAAAGACTGCATTTTAGAGAATGAGAAACATATTAGCCAATACATCTTATCAATGAATGTTAGAAAACGAGTCCTAAAATGCTATATTGAACCTATCTTGCATGTAAATGAATCATGGACAATAGGCAGGTCTGCACAAAAATCATTGGAAGCAGAAGAAATGTGGTTTATTAGAAGAATGTTGCGAATCCCCTGGACAGCAAAATAACTAATGAAGAATATATGAGAAGAGCTGGAGAGACAAAAAATCTTGTCAAAAAAATAAGAGAGAGACAATGTACTTTCATAGGACACGCAATGAGAAGTGGGGGCATTGAAAATATTATAACAACAGGAAAAATAGAAGGAAGAAGATCAAGAGGATGACCAAGAGAAATGATACTGGACAGTCTGACGGGATGGTGTGAGAGGAAATCACCAACTGAGCTGATGGCCTGCATGAAGGATCGTGTACTCTGGAGAAGTATAATATCCAATACCAGTTGGCACGCACCTGATGATGATGATGATGATAATGATGATGATGCCTATGCATACTTCTGTTACAGTTTAACTTAATAATTATGCACCTAATGAAATCCCTTTGGCTTGACATAATTGCCAGTATCACTACTTTTGCAATTTGAGACCATGCTAAGCCATATAAACTATACAAAAGCACTGTGCAGTAGTCATGACACCCCAAGTGGTGAATATTGTTTACATCATAGAAGTTTTACTGTAACTGTGTGTGAGTGGGAGGCTTTGAAAAGCTGAAGGGTGAAATTTATGAATTAAAACTGATCAGTTTCTAATGTCTGGAGTTTTTTTACTTTTTTTTTCACACCACAGATAACTGACGGCATGATTGATGAAACCATGGTTATGAATAGATGGGTAAAGCTACCGTAATTGTGGAATAATAAATCTTTTCCCAGTTTTATAGTATCCTCAGAAATATGATTTTAACATTCTTCTGTGTTTGTTCAATCTTGGAGACTTTAGTACAAGTGTTTCTCTCAAATGAAATAGTTGATGTCAAATGCATTTATCTTCTAATATATTAAAAACTTGTTTCATGCAAATATATCAAAATTTCTTGTTTTCATCAATGTAACAATCATCAATTTTTGTTCTCATTGTTTGTCTTCTGTTTCATAATGATGAATAAATGATGACATTCCCTCAGCTTTTCTAGATCATACCTTTATGCTGTGTACTGATCTTCCATATGAAAGCTATTATTACATCTGTGAAAATGTACATTACAAAAAATTAAAAGATTGATCAGTTTATTTTGTGACTTTTGTAAATTTTTTCACATCTCAACATAGTGAATTGCACATATCACAAAATGTATATTACTTTGTGAAGAATACTTATCATCATCATCATCAGGTGCCGTGCCGACTGGCGTTGGCTATTATGCTTCTCCAGAGTACACGATCCTTCATGCAGGCCATCAGCTCAGTTGGTGATCTCCTCTCACACCATCCCGTCAGACTGTCCAGTATCATTTCTTTTGGTCTTCCTCTTGATCTTCTTCCTTCTATTTTTCCTGTTGTTATAATATTGTCAATGCCTCCTCTTCTCATTGCATGTCCTATGAAAGTACATTGTCTCTCTCTTATGTTTTTTTACAAGGTTTTTTTGTCTCTCCAGCTCTTCTCCTACATTCTTCATTAGTTATTTTTGCTGTCCAGGGGATTCGCAACATTCTTCTAATAAACCACATTTCTTCTGCTTCCAATGATTTTTGTGCAGACTTGCCTATTGTCCATGATTCACTTCCTTATAGGTTCAATATAGCATTTTAGGACTCATTTTCTAACATTCATTGATAAGAATACTTATATATAGATTTAATCATGAAATTATTTTTTCAGGAAAATATTTTTGGGGACTCAACTCATTCAAATACATTATAACTTCTATTTCATTTACAGAGATTTCATTTATGAGTCTTCCTCCAGGAAAATAACTTTGTCTTAACTCACTGCCTGCCATAGTCGATATCGTGATAACTTCTTGTTAGTCTAGTGACTGCCATGTTCATTATAGCGGTTTTATTTTGTTGCAACGTAAAACTATTGTAAAACTTTTTATTGTACACAATTTATCTGCACATGTCTGGTGATCTTTCACAGTTCAGTCCAAAGTGTGGCTAACAACCAAGCAAAATAGATATTTCACCTGAGAAATTTCGGAGGCATAAGGACATGTCCTATGACCCGACCACTGTTTCTGAATGTACCCCAAGTACATCTAGACCTATTAAATGGACTAGAGATGTAGTTAGATGGTTATTTCAGACATTATTTTAGTGAGAATGTCACCAAACCACTAGATCAGATGAAAATTTAAGTAGATCTGGAAATTGTCGATGGTAAACATTGTACATCTAGGCATCGTCGATGGTAAGCACTACACAATTGTCATCTAAAATCATCAAAATACCTCTTTTTTTCCTAAGAAAACTCTTCATTTATGAAATCTTCTTACATTTACAACTATTTTCATGCATAATATGTATACTTTTAAAGTGGAAATACTTTGTACGTTCACTTTTACAACTATACCCCCTATACATATCAAGACCCGCACTTTTTGTGAGGCATGGACAGGAACGTCCGCGTTTTTTTCTGCAGCACGGGAAGAGTTAAGAAATCGCTGTCTGTATTTATGTTTTCTGACCTATTCTTTTTCTTTGTATTGTAACTGTTTCTTTCTGTAAAAATATACAGATATAAGATATACTCTGAGGCAAAGCATCACAAATTTTCTATAGTTTAAACGCTGGCATGATGAAGTCTTATGCTGTCCAACTCACCTAATTCTGTTTTCAGCCTCTCGGTTAAAACATCCTTCTCTGCTAAAGCTTTCACCATTATACTGATATTAGTGTCAGTCTGTACTTCATCTGAATGTAAGAAAAGAAAATGAAAGAACCTCTGCTAAATAACAGTAAAAATATTATAACATGACTGTTTTTATACTAAATTAGAAACTAATTCAGCTTCCATCAATCTATCTATCTATATGTTGCTCTGCTGACTGGCATTGGCTATCATACTTTCCCACAACTCCCTGCCCCGAGTGCTGATTATAAGCTGTGGTGGTGTTATTTGTCTGTGCCACCTAGTTAATCCAACCAGCATTTTCTCTCTCTGTCCACCTCAATCTCTTCTGCCTTCTATCTTTCCTGCTGTCACAATGTATTCTAGCTTGCCTCACTATAGAATGTGTCCTAAGAATTTGGATAGTCTTTTTTTTACTTTTGTTATTGTCTTGTCTTGTCTCTCCAGCCTCCCTCAGACCCTCCTTGTTTGATTTCTTTGCTGTCCATGATATTTGTAGCATTTTTCTAAGGAACCACATTCCAGTGGCTTCCAGTTGGCATTGTACTTTATTAGTGACTGACCATAGCTTGCATCAGTAAAATAAAATTGGCTTGATTTAGCATTGGAGCACTTTTTTCCTCATTCCCAAAGATAGTGATTTATTACATAGAATGGGAAGTTACTGTTGTACTTCCCTTGTAAAATCATGCTAATACACAATTCAGCTTCTGCATTCATCTTTTTTCCCTGAATAAACTCCATACACAACTAATTATATCTCTGATCTTTGCATATGATTTCTTACACTATAAACTTCACATCTTTTGTGTTCCTGATTGTACTTCTTTTTTCAGGTTCTTTAGAAAAAAAAAACAAACAAACATTAATCTTGAAACTCAATGATTTAAAAAAGGTATCAGATAGCATACACAGTAATTCATTGTGGAAAATTTTAAGACTATGTAGAATACTATCTAAAATTCTCATCATCATTAAGGATCTCTACAATGGATATGTTTGTACAGCCAAAACAGAAAAAAGAATGAGCAAGTGGTTCCAGATTGAAACAGGCATGAAATAAGGATGTATGCTATCTCTCTTACTTTTTGGAATTGCCATAGACTTTATAATGAAAAGATGTTGCACAGGTAAAACAGGCAATGAATGGGTACATGAGACCCAACTAGAAGATCTTGATTTTCTTGATGACATAACTCTTATCAGTGACAATGTGAATTCTTTTCAAGAAAAAACAGATACCCTGTCTTCAATGACTAGTAAAGACTTAAATTAACAAGGAAAAAACAAAAAAATAATGAAACTTCCCATTAATCAAGAAGGAAAAATATACATAGAAGGAACAGCTGTTGAAGAAGTAAACCAATTTGCATACCTTGGCAGTTACATAGACCAGATAGTGATACTAGAAAATAAATTAGAATTAGAACTGAAAAAGCAGCATTGACCTTCAAGAATCTTGACAACATATGGTATTCAAAAGTTATAAGCACAAAAACAAAGATAAGACTATTCAATTCAAATGTAATATCAACCCTTGTTTATGCATGTGAAAGCTTGAAAACAACTAAAGAAATAGACAAGAAATTAGATTCGTTTGAAAACAAATGCCTCAGGAAAATATTTGGTATAAAGTGGAACAAATTCAAGAACAATGCAGAGATAAGACAGATGAGCATGGGTGATCAGAAAAAGGAGATGACCATATATCAGTCAAGTGATGAGAAGAAACAGTTACAGAATCCCAGAACAAGCTATCATGTGGAACACAAAAGGCTAGAGAAAAAGAGGTCAACCACGTGAAACTCTAAAGAGGACATTATTAAGAGAGGCCAAATTAGTAGGGCATACAATGCCTTGATTATGTTGAATAGCTCACTAAAACAGGAAAACTTGGTGAACTAACATGTAAGCCCTATGTGATGTTTAACGACATGGAAAGGATGTAAAATCTGTTTTTTTTTGCTTTTACAAAATCTGTTGAAGCTGCTCTCCTTATGTATCCCATCCTCTGACATCTGAAGTCATTAAAATCATGCACTCACATGAACTAAATAAATGCACGAACATACCCACATACCTATTGCATGGAGTATCATTTCTGCCACATGTTCTTGATTGACTTCTTTGTCTCTGAGAACTTGCATTAAACATGGAAGCCAGTTTTTGTATAAAGGAAGTAGTTCCAACAGCTTTGCAGCCCCAGCAGCCATTCCATTATTGTTTGTCACTGCTTCTATAAGTTGCTGTTAAGACAGAAACAAAGTATTTTGTTTTACACTACAGCAGAACAGTTTAATGTGTCTTTTGAACATAACTTGCCTCAGGTGCAGATTGTAGGTTATGGTTAGCGTAGTTCTTATTTCACTTTTACTGTGATGTTCAAATTTATAACAATTGTTTCTTTTCAAATTTGATTTATTGGAAACATTTATTACTAATAAATTAGGACAATGAGCATAAATAATTAATAGGTTGTAAATCATCATTGTAAGGAGTAACCTTACTATCTTCTTTTATCTTATATCTTATATCCTTCCCGTGTCGTTAAACGTTACATAGGGCTCGCAAAGTAGTTCGCCAATTTTTCCTGTCTTCGGTGAGTCTTTCAACCTCATCAAAGGATTTTATGCCTGTTAATTTGGCCTATCTTAACAATGTCCTTTTCAGAGTTTCACGCAGTCTGCCTCTTTTTCTTCGTCCTGTTGTGTTCCACTTGATGGCTTGTTTTGGGATTCTTTGATCATTTCTTCTCATCAAGTGGCCAACATATGTCCATCTCCTTTTCCTGATCACCCATGAGACTGGTTGTTGTTCAGTCATCTGTCTTATCTCTGCATTGTTCTTGAAATCGTTCCACTTGATGCCGAGTATTTTCCTTAGGCATTTGTTTTCAAAAGAGTCTAATTTCTTGTCTATTTCTTTAGTTGTTTTCCAGCTTTCGCATACATAAATGAGGGCGGATATTAGAAATGAATAGTCTTAACTTGGTTTTTGTGCTTATAACTTTTGAATTCCATATGTTCTCAAGATTCTTGAAGATTGATGGTGCTTTTGCAATTCTGATCCTAACTTCCTTTCTAGTGTCACCATCCTGGTCTATGTAACTGCCAAGGTATGCTAACAACCTTATCCTGGGACCTATCTAGAGGCGACTCCAGATGGGAAAAAAAGATATCGTTATGGAAACTCGCAGAGAAACCAACCGAGCATCAGGGATGCCAACTCCAAGGAGCTCATTTGTCGGCCCCAAACCTTACTATCAGTCATGTAAAAAGTATTTTGCAAAGTTATTCTGAATAGAATTCAAGATATAATGGATGCTGCAATGAGAGAAGAATAAGCAGGAATTCAAAAAGGGAGAAGCTGTCTTGACCAGATCTTTACTCTAAGAATAATACTTGAAGAACATACTGAAAAGCAAAAATCATTAATCCTGAACTTCATAGACTTTAAAAAGGCATTTAACAGCATACACAGAGATTCCCTTTGGAGCATTTTAAGAATATATTGAATACCATCTAAAATTGTAAAACAACATTTAGGGTCTGTTTATATGTTTGTGTAGTCAACACAGAAAAAGGAATGAGTGAATGGTTCCAGATTGAAAAGGGTATGAAACAAGGATGTATATTATCTCCAATGCTTTTTGGAATTGCCATAAACTTTATAATGAAAAAAAATGCTGCACAGGTAAAATGGGTATTGACTGGGTACATGAAACCCAACTTGAAGATCTTGATTTTGCAGATGACATAACTCTTATCAATGACAATGTGAAATCAATGCAAGAAAAAACAGACACCATGTCTTCAATGGCTAGTAAAATAGGACTTGAAATTAACAAGGAGAAAACAAAAATAATGAAACTTCTCATTAACCATGACAGAAAAATATACCTTTAAGGAACAGCTGTTGAAGAAGTAAACCAATTTGCATATCTCGGCAGCTACATAGACCAGGATGGTGACACCATAAGGGAAGTTAGAATTTGAATTACAAAAGCAGCATTGACCTTCAAGAAACTTGAAAACATATGGCATTCTAAAGCTATAAACACAAAAACCAAGATACAATTATTTAATTCAGAGGTAATATCCACCCTCAATTATGCATGTGAAATCTGGAAAACAACTAAAGAAATAGACAAGAAATTAGACTCTTTTGAAAACAAATGCCTAAGGAAAATACTAATTATAAAATGGAACGAATTCAAGAACAATGCAGAGATAAGACATATGAGCAAACAACAACCTGTCTCATGGGTGATCAGAAAAAAAAAAAATGGACATGTCGGTCATGTGCTGAGAAGAAACAACCAGAGAATCCCAAAACAAGCTATCAAGTGGAACACAAAAAGCCAAAAAAAAAAAGAGGTTGACCACGTGAAACTCTAAAGAGGACATTGTTAAGAGAGGTCAGTTTAGTAGGAATAACATCCCTTGGTGAGGTTGAAAAGCTTGCTGAAAAGAGGAAATCTTGGCAAGCTATCATGCGGGCCCTATGTGATGTTTAGCAGCAAGGGAAGGATGTAAAATATAAGAATCTTCACATTCACAAATTTATTAAATCAAGTTGGTATTGTTAGCAAAATACTCTACGCATTAAAAAAAGATGTGTAAACTTATAGGTCTTACTATGTCTTTTTTAACAAGAACATTTGGATTGTATTTCCAAAAAATATGCAAAGCATTTCTTGGATTAATGTAACCCTCAAAAATGGGATGAATTTTCCTTTGTACAACTTCCTCATAGCGAATGTGTTCCTCAGTTGAGTTTTCTGTAATAAAATTGGATAAAAGTTCATATGTTGGTCACAACAATTCATGCACACATATAGGTTCTTCTTCTACTATAACTGTCACCAGTCTTCTCCTACCCCAGAAGTACTAATTAATCTGTCAATGTCTCCATAAGAAAAATAATGTATTTGTGATTCATTCATCATCTCATGTGCCGTGCCGACTGGCGCTGGCTATTATGCTTCTCCAGAGTATCCGATCCTTCATGCAGGCCATCAGCTCAGTTGGTGATCTCCTCTCACACCATCCCGTCAGACTGTCCAGTATCATTTCTCTTGGTCTTCCTCTTGATCTTCTTCCTTCTATTTTTCCTGTTGTTATAATATTTTCAATGCCCCCTCTTCTCATTGCATGTCCTATGAAAGTACACTGTCTCTCTCTTATCTTTTTGACAAGGTTTTTGTGTCTCTCCAGCTCTTCTCCTACATTCTTCATTAGTTATTTTTGCTGTCCAGGGGATTCGCAACATTCTTCTAATAAACCACATTTCTGCTGCTTCCAATGATTTTTGTGCAGACTTGCCTATTGTCCATGATTCACTTCCATATAACAAGATAGGTGATTCATTACTTATATCTTATGAAGTGAAATATTAATGTCTCCACCAAGACAGCAAGATTATAGAATAATGAAACATGAATTTCTTCTTTTAAATGAATTCTAACACTAATTTCAGATAGGTCTGTCCCAAACAAGTGACAGATACAAACAAAATTTAAATGACTAAATATCACTCTCACAGCAGCTGCAGTATATATTATTTCATGATGTTTGTTATATCTACTCACGTTTACTTCCATCTGCTTCATCCTTGTGTTCAGTCATCTTGTGATGCAGTTTCTTCTATACGTAATCTGCTAGTAAGTATTAAACAGCATTCTTCACTGATTTAAAAAGAAATTATTAAATTTTGGCTTTGCTGAAATCCGCCACAGACAAAAATGACAGCAATAGGGCACAAGTTATTCTATTCTATTCTCTTCTTTTGTTATTTCTTTCCTCTTTATCTCTTTCTTTTTCTTTCATTCTTTTTCTTTATCTCTTTATTTTTCTTTCTTCCTTTTGGTTGTTCATAGTCAAAATTCATACCTGGTTCTTTATAAATATTTAAAACATTTTTATCATTTTAAAAATATTCTATTAAAGAAATGTTTGCATGTTATTGTTAAAAGTAAAATAGACTTGTCTTTCTCCAAACTAATAGCAAAAGACTGGCAGATTAACACACAGCAATGCTCAATATATTTTCTCCTATCTTTTGGAACTGTTCATGACAACAACAAAAAAAAAGAGATAAGTATCCACAAATAGGCTCATATCGTGACTAAAGGGTTGACATGGATTTCAGCTAAGCTCAGTAATGAATCTAAAGAGGAAACCGATATTTTGTGATATGTTTGTCAGCATAACCATAGAATAATGGAGAGTGAAAAAGGAAAAAAAAAGTGTGATTATGCCAATGAAAAAGGAAAACAAAGTGTGATTATGCCATTAGTGAAAAATTATGTTGTTAAAAGTTGCTTCCACCTTTGAAGACAACCATATATTAGATGTACATTTAGTCGAGCATCATCTTTCTGGTAGTATCATGGCTGAGTTTAAAAATGTTCATTATAGGCCAAATTTGCTAGATCTAGTTTCCTTGCGCTCATTCTTCTGCCTTCAACTTTTATCCTAGGTTCCCCTTCGAGTGATGCCTCTTCCTTGCACACAATAATAATAATAATAATCGTGTCGGACTGGTTATGGCGACTATTTTTTCAGTATCTGTGATAGAACTAAAAAAAAAGCAGAGGGCGTGGAATATGTCTTTAGCAGACTCCACTACCACGGGACTATGGCGACCCCTGGCCTGTTAACCATGGCCAGAACTGTTACTGGGAGTGCTAACAGTGGGTCTTGGTCAGCCATGATCAGCCAACCCGGATGCTGTCATGTCAGGCTAAAGGTCCTGACTGCTATAATGGACAGCTTCTTCTAACCCCTATATACTACATTTAATGCAATATTTTTTAACATTTAATATCACACTTACAGACTGTCGAAGTGAAGTTTACAGATCCACGAGAGAACACAACATACCGATGACAGGTCCGTGCTTTTGACATACTCCCCTCACGGATTTCCGTTATGAATACACACAAACACATTAACTTTACTGTAAGAGATAACGAATAAAAACCTGGTCAGTCATTCATTTGCATGTCCCTTGGGGAACTTTACTTCACTAACAGTTCTCCTGTAGGATGGAACTTTACCTCACTAACAGTTCTCATGTATTACTTTCGGTTGTAAGCAAGATCCCTTGCAGCTGATGCATCCATTTGCAGATTATCAACGATGTCTTGCAGCCATCTTCGCCTTGGTTTTCTCTCTTTTTCCCATTATGTACCCTTCCAAGACTTCTTCTCTAGTTTATCATGACGTTTAATGTGTCCAAAATATTTAATTAAGTTTTCTCTGTTTAATCCTCTTTACTAGTCAACCTTCTTCAATATTAGGCTCTTGTAGTATAGATATATTTGTTCTTTTTTGTGTCCACAATATTTGAAGAACTCTTCTGTAGCATTTACATTCAAAGGCATTTATGTGTTTCTCAGCTGTTTTGTTAAGTGTCCAGGTCTCACAGGCATATGCTGCGATGGGAAAGATGCATGCCCTTAAAAATCTCATTTTTGTAGTTCTGTCTGCTCCTCACCACAGCTTCTTTAGTTGTTTTACTTTTTGAAGAGCGATAGATGTCCTCATTATATCTCCATTATTAGTTAGTAGTGATCCAAGATATTCAAAACTCTCCACTTCTTCCAATTTTTCCTCACATAAAATCTGGATGAGCCTAAATCTTGCTTTTAAAAAAAGATGTATTCCATAGTTACTCCCAATCCATCCATCCATCCATCCATCTGTTTGTATAAATCTCTCTCTCTCTCTCTCTCTCTCTCTCTCAACCTACTGAACGACATGATTCAGTGTGCTAGTTATTTTAACATCCTTGTTCAGACTAGGCCTGAGATTTGCTTACACCAAGCGCTACCTATTCTGAAGTAGTCATATGATAACAACCAATCAATCAAGAGTTCTAGTTTTTGTGGTTCATGTTTGGTATAACAAATAACACTGTGTCATCTGAAAGATTAACATAAGAAATAAAGTTCGAAGATTGAACTTATTAACTTGTGAAAAGTATATAGGTGTGTGTGTGTGTGTGTGAAAGAGAGAGAGAGAGAGAGAGAGAGAGAGAGAGAGAGAGAGAGATGTAATAAGACTGAGAACAGGAGGTTTGAGATAAATAAACCAAAATACATGTATAACAGAAAACGGTGCAGACGGACGCCTGAACTTCGATTGATCGAAAGTGGATTTAGGTGAAACATTAATCAATCCCATAACGAATAAGACTACAGGTTTTAACCTGACAGCTAACAGTTGTGCTTATCAGATTACAATGCATCAGCATAGTAACGTAGTGTGTTCATTTGTTCTATTGTGATGACCTTGTGATTAGAAACAGTGTATCGGAAAGTCCCCAGACTGGTCCTTAAAAAAAGGGGTGTCTTATTTAACTTTGTTCGACATTCTATTCGGAACAGTTCCCTTGGGAACGTACACAAGAGTCTCAGTGCCTCTTCAAAGTCTGAAAAGCACTGCTGTTCCATTTTCCTGAAGGCCGTCCACTTCGTCCTGCATTCCGTTTGGATTTCACCTACGGTGCCAAAGCAGCGTCCATTCAGCTTCTATTTCATGTTGAGGAACCAGAGGAAGTCACAGTTGGCTTGGTTGCACAGAGGGTGTGGGATGACGGCTTTGTTATTTTCTATCAAAACACTGGATACTAGATAAGACCTAGCTCGGCTGCTAGTCCCAGAGAGCTGCTTCATTAGACTCGGGACATGATCATAAGTGTCCAGGATTCGATGCCTTTTAGAGTTTTTGCTGATATAATTCCAATACTGTGTTGGTTGCAAATTGCTATTTCTGCTTGCATGTAGGTCATAGAGGCGTAGGTAGTATGTACTTGGAAATGTATGAGGTGAGTTTTCTGGGGTGATTCTTTGAGTTACTGCTTGAAGGATTGATCGTGTTTGTCCATTTTGATGTCTTCTTCTGCTGCAGGTTGATTAGCTTTTCCGTTGCCATCAACTCCAGAATGCCGTCATGTTTTGGATTTGCGATTTGGAGATTATGCCTAAAAACTTTCATCTGTTGGTACGGTGTTATATTTTTCAGTGCTAGGCTTTACTTTACTTTACTTTACTTTACTTTACTTTACTCTTCCTCTTTTACCGTGAGGCGTCACAAAAGGAGATGCAGTTGACGTTTTGGGCCATATGTGTGGCCTCGGTGATGTTCATGCCGTAATTCGTAAGTGTTTCTATAATTGCATTTCGTTTTATTTCCTTTCTTGAATCTGCAGCAAGAGAAAAGCTACCACCTGCTTGCTAGGTCTGTCGCAAGGAGCCTCTTTAGCCGTTTTCAGGTGAACCTGGTTGGCCTTCATGGTTACAGTAGCGGTCCTGAGAGATAAACCCGAACTATACTCGGCCCAACCCAGCAATCGTAATAAGCTTTGAGAATCTGTAATGATTGTAGTGCAGTGTGATTTCTGGGGTCATTAACCATTTCAGGGCTTTCATGGTGGCTTCAGTTTATATCCGCATGCTGGAGCACGTGCTGTATGTTCCGGCCATGAGCTTGATTATTTTTGTCTTTGAAGTCTGCTGCAAAACCTCATCAACTTTTTGTTCCTCCACATACCGGTCCGGGTGTCTGAGTGACGTAGTGGTTAGTGCACTGGTCTCTCATGGCGAAGGTCGGGGGTTCGAATCTGAAGAAGCGATGAGTGAATGGTTCCAGATTGAAACAGGCGTGAAACAAGGATGTATACTGTCTCCTTTACTTTTTGGGATTACAGTAGACTTCATAATGAAAAAATGCTGCACAGGTAACACAGGTATTGACTGGGTACATGAGACCCAAATAGAAGATCTTGATTTTGCAGATGACATAACTCTTATCAGTAATAATGTGAATTCCATGCAAGAAAAAACAGATAGCCTGTCTTCACTGGGTAACAAAATAGGACTTGAAATTAACAAGGACAAAACAAAAATAATGAAAATTCATCTCAATCAAAATGGAAAAATACACATAGAAGGGACAGATATTGAAGAAGTCAACCAATTTGCATACCTTGGCAGCTACATAGACCAGGATGGTGACACTAGAAAGGAAGTTAGGATCAGAATTGCAAAAACACCATCAATCTTCAAGAATCTTGAGAACATATGGAATTCAAAAGTTATAAGCACAAAAACCAAGTTAAGACTATTCAATTCAAATGTAATATCCACCCTCATTTATGCATGCGAAAGCTGGAAAACAACTAAAGAAATAGACAAGAAATTAGACTCTTCTGAAAACAAATGCCTAAGGAAAATACTCGGCATCAAGTGGAATGAATTCAAGAACAATGCAGAGATAAGACAGATGACTGAACAACAACAAGTCTCATGGGTGATCAGGAAAAGGAGATGGACATATGTTGGTCACTTGATGAGAAGAAATGATCAGAGAATCCCAAAACAAGCTATCAAGTGGAACACAACAGGCTGAAGAAAAAGAGGCAGACCGCGTGAAACTCTGAAGAGGACATTATTAAGAGAGGCCAAATTAACAGGCATAAAATCCTTTGATGCGGTTGAAAGACTCGCCGAAGACAGGAAAAATTGGTGAACTACTTTGCGAGCCCTATGTAACGTTTAACTGCACGGGAATGATATAAGATAAGATAAGATTGGTCATAAGGTACTGTTCTATTATTATCATTTTGAAATTTGATATATTTGATGGCGTTTTTACAAATATTACAGAGCTATTTTTTTATTAAAACGTTTAATCGCGATTAATGGCAAGATTAAAGCTTTTAATAGCAAACTAATTGCATATAAATCAAGATTTTACATATTTCTCTCCAGCCTAGAAAGAGATATATACTGTTAAAAAAAAAGAAACGCAACACTACTGTAGTCGTAATGGGCACCAAATTTCAAACTTGTATCAAAATTTTATTTTATAGAATTAATGTTTCAGTCTTGACATGAAGAAATTTTAAGACTTTAACAATGAAATGATGTTCATTAGATTTGGTTTGGACTTTCATTCTTTGCGACTGAGGCCTCCGTTTCAGTAAGGTGTATGGCGTCCTCTGGCCTGTATCAGAGAACGACATCTCCTTGACATGGATCCGATTAGCCGTTGGATCTGTTGTTGTGGGATGGCTGCCCACTTCCCTCAGTGCAAGAGACAACTGTCGGAGATTGGTTGGTGCCATGTCTCTCTAGCGAACTTGTCTGTTGAGTTCATCCCATAAGTGTTGTATTGGGTTCATGTCTGATGACATGGATGGTCACAGAATGGTCTGGACGTTGTTGTCAGAGAGGAACTGGTGGTAAGTTGTGCCACATGAGGTCGAGCGTTATCCTGCTGAAAAATCTACGGTGGTGCAGCCAGAAGTGGAAGGACGAGAGAACGAAGAATTTCAGCGACGTATCGTTGGGCATTCAGGCATCCTTCAGTTTGCACCAGGTCACTTCTTCCCATGAGGTTGATCATCCCCCAAACCAGTACACCTCCACCACTATATGGAGGAGCCTCATCAACGCAGTTCTGAGCGTAGTGCTCCTGGACTCTGCTGTAAATTCTTCTCCGTCTATCGTGTTGCCAGAGCAGAAAGAATGATTCATCACTAAACCACCACTGTTGGCGAGATTCTTCAGCTGCCGTGTGTGGAGCGGTGCTCCTCCCGGCCAATGAAGAAAGGTGCAAATGGGGTTGCCGCGCAGCATCACTGCGGAAAAGGTGGTAGAAAGGATAAAGCGAAGCAAACAGTCAAATCACGGCACTTCTGGTCTGGAGGTCGGCCAAGTCCTGAGTGCAGTCATATCGGGTGAAATGCATGAACCGGCGTGTCCCAGAGCTTAAGACACTGCTGGCGAGACTCTTCGAATGCCGCGCGTGGAGTGAAGCTCCTCCCGGTCAAGGAAGAAACTGCGGAAAAGAAATAAAGGTGCTGTGCGGTGCCGATGTGAAAAGGTGGTGGAAAGGATAAAGTGAAGTTTATGTATGTCCAGCAGTATCGCTGCGAGAGCTATACATACCACGGCACCTCTGCTCTAGAGGCCGGCCACGTCCGAAATACACCTACACTGGTGAAATATGCCTAAACCGGCACACACCAGGGGTGGAACTTGATGGCTAGACATGTCATGCCACTTCCGCTCTAGAGGTCGGTCACGCCTGATATACACCCATACTGGTGAATTTTGCCTAAACCGGCTCACACCAGGGGTGAATATTGAAGGCTATGCATGTCACAGTACCTCTGCTCTAGAGGTCGGTCACGTCTCAAACACGCCCATACTGGGATAATATGCCTAAACTGGCTCAACCCAGGGGTGGAAGTCACTAGTGGCGAGGATTCGTCCTCCTGGACAGAAGCTCCATCCTGGTCACAACTAGGAAGGGTAGTGGCCACGACCACAAAATGCTGAAGTCGGAGACACTGGACCAGGGCAGTCTAGATAGGCAACCACCTCTCACCTGGCGGGGATATTTGCATATCCTAATCACGCTGAGGTTTTCCGGTGAGAAAGTCCAACTCTGGACTGGATGGGCAACCACCTCTCACCCGGCTGTGATACACGGGTATCTCAAAACACGTCGAGGTTTTCCGGTGAGAAGGTCCAACTCTGGCCTGGGTGGGCTACCGCCTTTCATCCAGCGGGGATGCACTGATATCCTAAACACGTCGAGGTCTTCCGGTGAGAAAGTCCAACCCTAGAATAAACTGGTGCAACGAAAACCACGGTGTCACGCAATCCCGCGTCAGAGACCCACCAAGAATACAGGCTAAAGCCCTGTGATACTCTGAACCCCTTGTGGTCCTCTCGTGGATCTCATGTGGTCCTTTGGGGGACCACATAGGAGACCACGGGACCTAACGAGGACCACAGGCGTAAATTCAGTAGGATCACAGTGCAGTTTTGGTGGTAGAAGCGAACGAAGAAGAAGAAGAATCACTAAACCAAACCTTTTTCCAATCATTCACGACTGTCCATTTACGATGCTGGTTCGCCCACTGTAGTCGGTTCTGGTGATGCTGGTCCCTAAGAACATGTAGGGTCTTCTAGCCTAAAGATCAGCGTCGTGCAGCCAGTTCCTCACCGTTTGATCGACGAGCTACTGTCATTGTCTGGACTGTTGAGGAAGCAGATGCGAATCGATTCCTAGGGTGATGCAGCGGCATGAAGCGGTCTTCGCAGGAGCTGTGACTATAGGTCTTCCACTGCGCGGCCGGTCTGCAACTGAGCCAGTTTCTTTAAATCGTCTCCAAAGGCGACTGATGGTGCTTCTAACCACATTCAATTGTCTGGCTATTACACTTTGTGACTGTCCAGTCTGTAAACGTCCAATGATGACAAGTCGTTGTTCTGTAGTGAGATGAACCATACTTGAGCACTGAATTTTCAAATGATTTGATTTGAAAAGCGTCAATCTTTTATAGGCATTCAATAACATGATCAGTGAGTTTAGTGTTCAGTAAGTTTTCTCGGGATTCTCGTGAACCTGTCATGAGTTATTGTCAAAACTGCTGTTTTGACTAGTGTCGCTTTTCTGTGCTCATGAATCATCTGCTGAGTATAATTCAGGTCAGCACGTGAAGTTTCCATACTACAAGAACTTAATATTGAAGAAGCCTGCATAGTAAAGAGTATTAAATAGAGAAAACTTAAATATTTTGGACACATTAAACGTCATGATAATCTAGAGAAGACCGTCTTGGAAGGGTACATAATGGGAAAAAGAAAGAGAGGAAGACTAAGGCGAAGATGGCTGCAAGACGTCGTTGATGATCTGCAAATGGATGCATCTGCAGCAGGCCATCTTGCTCGTAACCAATAGGCCTACAGGAGTGCTGTTAGGGAGGCAAAGTTCCGCAAGGGACATGGAAATAAATGAATGAATGAATGACGTGAAATTGATGTCCAAGTGAACGTTTCAGGCAACGCGTCCATGTCTGATCAGCAAACTTGAGTTTAAATCGCAACATCGTATTTGTTTGTTTCTTTTTGTTTTGTTTTTTTTTATTAAAAAAAATTTTTTTAAATTTTGAACAGTTTAGTTCTTTCTATTGTACAGCAGTTTTAGTAATCGCTCGCCTGCACATGTTAAATCATTCCAGTTAATTTATACTAATTAGTTGCCAGGTAAAAGTATCCATCCCCCCTCCTTTTTTTTTTTTTTGAGCCACACCATATCTTATCTTCTTATATCTTATATCCTTCCCGTGCCGTTAGACGTCACATAGGGCTCGCAAAGTAGTTCGCCAATTTTTCCTGTCCTCGGCAAGTCTTTCAACCTCAACAAAGGATTTTATGCCTGTTAACTTGGCCTCTCTTAATAATGTCCTCTTCAGAGTTTCACGCGGTCTGCCCCTTTTTCTTCGGCCTGTTGTGTTCCACTTGATAGCTTGTTTTGGGATTCTCTGCTCATTTCTTCTCATCAAGTGGCCAACATATGTCCATCTCCACACCATAATACAATAATAATGAATACTGTCTTAAGACGATATCAAGACTAAAAATAGTTTATTCTCCGTCTTTTAAATTATTTATTCAGCCAAATGGTTAAGCGGATCCGTTTTTTGTTCAAAATCTGATCGTTTCAATGGATACTTTAAAAAAAAAAAACATGTCCTGATATAGAAAACAAGCCTTCATATGAGACAGGAAGGGCTGGGGGTGTTGACTGTTTTCTAGCTAACTTATCCACGACAGAGTATTTTTCCTCCTGTAGCTTCCATCAGACGTTGCAGATGTTGCTCAAGTATGAATCAACGACGACTATTTTCATAGAGAAGGAGAGAGATATCAGTAACCTCATCTTCATAGTCGATGACAGTTCATGGATTCACATTTTCTGTGGGGGGGGGGGGGAGGGTAATTTTTTGATGTTTGTTGATCATTAATGATTAGCGGGGTAGAGGTATCCCTTATAAAAGGAGAAGTAAGACGATCCCCTATAAAAGGAGAAGTAAGACGACTCATTACCTCCGTTAGTCCACGGGACACCCTTGGGCAAGGTGGAGTACCTGTATAGCCCCCCAATCAGGGTGACGTGAAGCCATGGGAGCAGGTGGTGGATGGAATGGGAGAGCAGCCGACAGATAATGTTGGTTATGGTCAACATTCTATGATGGTAGGCAGATGATCTCATTGTAGGGACACTGACTACGATAACTGACTAGTACAGTCACTGGCCGGAAGGAAAGCAATGGTAGACTACCTTCTGTAAACATACCAAGGAACCCTAATAGCAATATGGAAGGTCAGATAGGAAAAAGATCTGGTGGTGAGTCCCCCAGGCTAGATAGATCTAATTTTAACACTGGGGAAGAGTGTGAGACAGAGGTCGGTACTAGTAATTGTGATGACGGACAAAATCCTGACGGTGTTACAAAGAAAAACACCTGCATCAAACTACAAAGAAAAATAAGAGTAGGAGCATGGAATGTGAGAAGTATGTATGAGGGGAAGTATAATATATAATATAATATAATAAGTGACGAGATGAAAAGAACGGGGATACACATTTTGGGAATCTGCGAACATCGATGGAAAGGATCAGGACACTTCAAGTGCGAGAATGATGGTATCTATATATTCAGGTGGAGAAGTAGGAGAGAATAGAATGGCTTTTTACTTGGGTAAATTAACATCAAAGGCATTACTAGGTTACAATCCAATAAGTGAGAGAATCTTCACTATCAGACGTAAGGGCAGTCCTAGAAATGTAACACTTATACAGATATATGCACCTACATCAGCAGCAAAGAAAGTGGAAGTAGAAGACTTCTATAACACACTTTAAATGACGATAGACCATGTACGAAAAAAAATAATAAAGCAAAGATTGCTACAGAAAGAGCAGAAGATGAAGGACATGCTGTAGGGAAATTTAGTATAGGACACAGAAATGAGGCAGGTGACAATCTAGTGGTGTTTTTGCATGGAAAATGAGCTAATGGTCGCTAACACACTTTTTAGACAACATCCAGGAAGACTTTGCACATGGACATCAGCTTATTGGAAAACCAAGAATCAGATAGATTACATTTTAATGCAAAGAAGGTGGAGATCAAGTATAACATCAGCAAAAACTACCAGGTGCCGATTGTGACATGGACCATGAGTTATTAATAGCAGACATGAAGACAAAGATAAAAAAGAGTTATGGGATCAAGACCACTCCGCTTTGACCTTACAAATACACCAGAACAATACGGTATAGAAGTGAAGAACCGTTTCGAGATAGTGATGGCTGTACAGGAGGAGATGACACTAAATGAACCGGCTACGTAGGCCAGAGATATCTTAATAACAGCAGCTAAAGATATGGTTCCAGTAAAGAAAACACACACGAATGAATGGATTACACCAGACACACTAGAACTAATAAAACAATGCAGAGAAATGAATGCGAAATGGATAGTGATAAATTACAGCAGGGATAAATATAAATCTTTAACAAAAGAAGTAAGAAGAAACATAAGAAAAGACAAAAAAAAAAAACAAAACAATACATACAAGGTTGCTGTGAAAGAATAGAAGAATATCAAAAGTATGGAAGAGATAGTGAACTGTTTAAAGAAATGAAGACATTGACAAGAAATGTCACACCTAAGCTAAATGTGATTTGTGACTAGATGGGGAATACCTTGACAGAGACAGAGGAAATTCTAGAAAGAAGGAAGGAACATTGCAGGAGAATGTAGGATACAACTGACTGTGAAAGCAGAAATCAACAGTGTGAATTATTATTGGAGGAGAAAGAACCCGAACCGACAGTTGAAGAAGTGTTATGGACAATAAAGAATCTGAAAAATGGTAAATCACCAGGATGTGATGAGATAGCAGCTGAATTTATTAAAGCAGGAGGAAAGGAATGTACAACAATCTATCATGCGCTATGTAAAAAGATATGACATTCAGGCATTTGGCCAAAAGAATGGAAAAGAACTGAACTCATACCATTTCCGAAGAAGGGTAAACTGAAATTATGCACAAACTACAGAACTGTTGATTAGTCATGCCAGTAAAATTCTGTTAAAAATCAAAATGGGTAGACTTCATTAGAAAATAGAAGAAGAAGTCAATATGGTCCTAGCTGATTTCAGGCAAAGAAGAGGATCAAGAGATCATATATTCAAAATAAGATTAATAACAGAGAAATGCAGAGAATTCAATGTGAATCTATATGTATCTTTTATAGACTATTTAAAGGCATTTGATTGTGTACAACACCAGAAACTTTGGGAAATAATGAAAAGAATGGGATTTCCAACACATTTGATACAATTAACATCACTGCAGTTTCTAGAGTAGTAGAAAATGGAGACAGCACAGAGGACATCAACAGCAGACTTACTAGAGCAAACCAGGCTTTTGCAATGCTACAGAATATATGGAAATCAAATAAACTAAGCATAAATATGAAAATCAGGATATTTAAGAGTAATGTTCTAAGTGTACTACTCTATGGAAGTGAATGCTGGAAAATCACCAAAACCATAGAAAACAAGTTGAATTCTTTCCAGACTAAATGTTTACGTAGAATTAAAAAAATATTTTGGCCAAACACCATAAGAAATAACATCTTATTGGCAGAAATGCAGATGAAACCACTGACAACAATTATTGAGGAAAGACGCTGGCGATGGTTGGGACATGTGCTCCGAATGACTGACAACTCACTACCAAAAATAGCACTAAGATGGACACCACAGGGGAGCAGAAGTAAGGGTAGACCAAAAGAGACATGGAGAAGAACAACAGAAAGGATGTTGAGCAATAGAGGGCTCACCTGGGCAAGAGCAGAAAAAAAGGCGAAAGACAGGCATTTGTGGAAAACCCTTGCGGAAGCCCCATGTGCCCTGGGCACTTAAAGTTCAGAGAGAGAGAGAGAGAGAGTTTCTAGACCAACAGACAGCAGTAAGAATAAATGGTGAAACAACAACTTGGTTTGATATAAAACAAGGGGTCCGTCAGGGGGTGCATACTGTCGCCTTACTTATTTACCTTGTATGCTGAAAATATAATGAAGAGTGTTAGAGAAGATGTAGACAAAGAATAATTCATTCATTCATTCATTTATTTGCATGTCCCATGTGGAACTTTGCCTCTCTAACAGCACTGCTGTAGGCCTCTCGGTTGTAAGCAAGATGGCCTGCTGCTGATGCATCAATTTGCAGATCATCAACGCTGTCTTGCAGCCATCTTCGCCTTGGTCTTCCTCTCTTTCTTTTTCCCATTATATACCCTTCCAAGACGGTTTTCTCTAGATTATCATGACGTTTAATGTGTGCAGAATATTTAAGTTTTCTCTGTTTAATACTCTTTACTAGCTAGCCTTCTTCAATATTAAGTTCTTGTAGTATGGATATATTTGTTCTTTTTTGTATCCATGGTATTTGAAGAACTCTTCTATAACATTTACATTCAAAGGCATTTATGTGTTTCTCAGCTGTTTTGTTAAGTGTCCAGGTCTCACATGCATATGTTGCGATTGGAGAAATGCATGCCCTTAAAAATCTTATTTTTGTAGTTCTGTCTGTTCCTCTCCACAGCTTCTTTAGAATCTTGGAACGGTACATAATGGGAAAAAGAAAGAGAGGAAGACCAAGGCGAAGATGGCTGCAAGATATCGTTGATGATCTGCAAATGGATGCATCAGCAGCAGGACATCTTGCTTACAACCGAGATTCCTACAGGAGAGCTGTTAGGGAGGCAAAGTTCTGCAATGGACATACGAACGACTGACTGACTGTTGATCATTATCAAGTTGGTCAGAATTTTCCAAGAACATCGATTCTTTTGTCCTCTCACAAACATTTTAGATTTTGAAATGTGGGCCCAAGGCAGTCGGAAATTCTCAGCCATGAGCGGCCGAGGGTCAGTTTACATCGTGCAAGATTGGTTAAAAAAAAAAAAAAACCTCACTCGTGAAATTACAACGCTGACAGTCATCTTCAGGCACTCCCATTCTGACTTCAAGATGACAGATGTTGGAAGAATCATTGAGCAAGAAGCAACATTCTGCCCCCCCCCCCCCCTCCTTCCCCACCATCCTCAAAAGTAATTCTGTAGCGTAGTAGAGACAAGAATCTAGAATTTTTTTGGTGCCAGAATAAGTTTGGTGGTAGAGCGAGGCTGCTTTTATAACCCTGCTGAGAGTTTTCAGCACACCTTCTTTTGTTGTTAACCATTTGTTTGATCATCTGCAGGGATGAGTTCCAGTATGTTGGAAGATCCTGAAGCAACATCTTATGTTTGCTGATACAGTAACAACTGATGAGTTTTCAACTCAATGCTGTTTCCAGGACTGTGTTTAAAAGTGTCTCACAGCTTTGCGACATTTAGCAAAGAGGCCTTCAAGTTGAGACTGTAACTGCTTTCATAAGAGACAGCTGAAGATTGTGAGCTGCACAGGACATCTTTAAAAATAGCAACATTCCCAAAGCAGCTGACACATTATGTGCATTCCTCGTGCCAAAAATTGTCACTTTCTCATACATTCTTCAAGATCCCACCACTGATTAAAATTATTTTGCACATTTTTCATAAAAGTGCCGTTCTTTAATACAGAGGACGAGCAACCGACTGACAGAAAAAGAATAAAACAATCTTTGGCAATGAAACGACCAGTAATGATGAAATAATTATCATTAGCCACGAACGACCAACAGTTTCAGTAACAAATACAACTCATGCCATAATCTGCCTCATTCTCTTTCCCCCATTCTCTCTCTCTCTCTCTCTCTCTCTTTCTCTCTCTCTCTCTTGCTAGCTCGATTGATAATGACTGACTTGGAAGGGAAAGTATGAGACTGATATCCTCCAGCGACACAAGTATTTCTGTCTCCATCATCGATAGTAACCCATTTAGCTATGGCGTTAGTGATATTATTGTAGCAAATAAAAGGGATGGCGACTGCAGTAAAACTGGTTCAAATAATA
The DNA here is from genome assembly GCA_009760885.1 of Achatina immaculata. Classification (NCBI taxonomy): domain Eukaryota; kingdom Metazoa; phylum Mollusca; class Gastropoda; order Stylommatophora; family Achatinidae; genus Lissachatina; species Lissachatina immaculata. The sequence continues at coordinate 21,662,655 of CM019710.1, forward strand.
AAGGTAAATAGAGGTGTATAGTGCAGTTTTACAAAACTGCAGAAGGAGTGAGTAAGTGAGAAAAAAAAACGAATAGAAGGCATGAGAGTAAGATGAGAATATATAAATGAAAAACATACAATTTCTTTGTACAACTGCACCATACACCTCTGTTAACTTTTATATTATTGTAGCAACCTATCTAGCGATGGCGTTAGTGGTATTATTATAACAACACATCTAGCGATGGCGTTAGTGGTATTATTGTAGCAACACATCTAGCGATGGCGTTAGTGATATTATAGCAACCTATCTAGCGATGGAGTTAGAGGTATTATTTTATTTGCGTTGATTCATTGGTCTTGCCATCTCCTGAAGTTCAGCCAAAATAATCTTTATGCCAACCAGTTCCGTGTTAACTGACGATGAGGCCGATGCCGTTGGCTTATAACAAGCGATAAAAGGATGCTTTGATCACAGGTGATAATTCAGCAATGAATTATCACGATATTTAAAATCTTTGTTGCCTACAGCATTACTAATTTTAAAGAGAAACTTTCCTTTCAAAACTGTTTATTTATTTACTTTACTTTTGATTCACTTTTTTATCTGAAAGATAACACACATCAGAACCTGTTACAACACATGCAGTGTATAATTCCTATAATAGACACCCTCATTCAGTCATTCATAAACCTTTCATCAGTCCAAACATAGCAATAATGTGTGTAAGCAATGTTTAGGCCTACTCTTAATCCGTCCTCTTACATTAGCGAGCGTTTCTGTAGGTGGTATTTTATATTAGCCCATACTTAAGATGTAATATGACTGACCTGGATAACTAATCTACAGTTCTGCTGTCACATGTTAGTATTTACTTGTTACGGGTGACTGTGCAATATGTCCAGGGATTGCTGTTCTGAGGCAAAAGGTGTTTAGACATTCACTATTCTGTGCAAATATCTTTACAAGCTCCCGATAACAGACTTTCCCATTTTTCGTATCTACCGGGTGTACACTACACTGTATCCTTTGGTCTTCTGGTTTCCGATCTCCAAGATGAGGATTGAACTTTGCTCATACAGTGGCTATAAAATCTACCCATGCCTTGGCAAGCGCCTGGTTAAGGCAGATGAGAGGGCATTCAACTTTCTGAACCACAAGTGTGGACGCTCTCACACAATGAAACCCAGTCCCAGGGATATCAACAGGACAGTGCTGTACCACAGAAAGCACAAAAATGGTCAGACAAAGAAGACTGCTAAGCATAAGACAAGCCGTTCTTTACAAGCCCTGCTCAAAAGTTCCAGGGAGGCATTACCAGAGCAACCTTGAGTGAGTTTGGCAAAGAAGAACCAGAAACCAGAGGTCAGAAAGGCCCAGCGTGAACAGGCTATCAGAGCCTACAAGGAGAACAGAAAGGTCCAGCGTGAACAGGCTATCAGAACCTACAAGGAGAACAGAAAGGTCCAGCGTGAACAGGCTATCAGAACCTACAAGGAGAACAGAAAGGTCCAGCGTGAACAGGTTATCAGAGCCTACAAGGAGAACAGAAAGGTTCAGCGTGAACAGGCTATCAGAACCTACAAGGAGAACAGAAAGGTCCAGCGTGAACAGGCTATTAGAGACTACAAGGAGAACAGAAAGGTCCAGCGTGAACAGGTTATCAGAGACTACAAGGAGAACAGAAAGGTCCAGCGTGAACAGGCTATCAGAACCTACAAGGAGAACAGAAAGGTCCAGCGTGAACAGGCTATCAGAGCCTACACTGAGAAGGCACAGTGTGAACAGGCTATCAGAACCTACAAGGAGAACAGAAAGGTCCAGCGTGAACAGGCTATCAGAGCCTACACTGAGAAGGCACAGTGTGAGCAGGCTATCAGAGCCTACACTGAGAAGGCACAGTGTGAACAGGCTATCAGAGCCTACACTGAGAAGGCACAGCGTGAACAGGCTATCAGAGCCTACACTGAGAAGGCACAGTGTGAACAGGCTATCAGAACCTACAAGGAGAACAGAAAGGTCCAGCGTGAACAGGCTATCAGAGCCTACACTGAGAAGGCACAGTGTGAACAGGCTATCAGAACCTACAAGGAGAACAGAAAGGTCCAGCGTGAACAGGTTATCAGAGCCTACAAGGAGAACAGAAAGGTTCAGCGTGAACAGGCTATCAGAACCTACAAGGAGAACAGAAAGGTCCAGCGTGAACAGGCTATCAGAGCCTACACTGAGAAGGCACAGTGTGAACAGGCTATCAGAGCCTACACGGTGAAATTTAAAGTAAAGGAGGCTCAGAAGAAGGCTACCAAGCCTGTGCTTGTGAAACAGTAGAAGCAACAGAAAGCTGCCTAGCAGGTCATAGCCAAGATACCTCGTGTTGGAGGGAAACGATAAAGTATGAACTAATAAAGTCTGCCTTTTACTTTAAAAAAGTATACTTTGGTAATAAAAGTACACGGATACATTAAGAACAGAATAGGCCAAGCAAAGACTGCATTTTAGAGAATGAAAATGTGAACGAAGAAGAAGAAGAGAATGAGATACATATTATGCAAAACATCCTTATTAATGAATGTTAGAAAACGAGTCCTGAAGTGTTATATTTAACCTATCTTATTATATGGAAGTGAACCATGGACAATAGGCAGGTCTGCACAAAAATCATTGGAAGCAGCAGAAATGTAGTAGAAGAATGTTGCGAATCTCCTGGACAGCAAAAATAACGAATGGGCAATGTATGAAAAGAGCTGGAGAGACAAAAAATATTGTAAAAAAAAAATAAGAGAGAGAGAGACAATGTACTTTCATAGGATATGCAATAAGAAGAGGGGCATTGAACATATTATAACACTAGGAAAAACAGAAGGAATAAGAGGCAGGGGGAGACCAAGAGAAATGATACTGGACAATCTGACTAGATGGTGTGAAAGGAGATCACCAACTGAGCTGATGGCTCATTGATGCAGATAAAGTTCACCTCCATTTCTCTCTATTCCTAATCTATCCCCAGTTAGTAACACCAATCTCTTTTATATCCTCTTCTATGTTGTCTTTTCATCACTGTCTTGGTTTATCCCTTCGTCTTGTTTCCCTCATTTCTTGTGCATACATCATTTTCATTTGCCTGTTCTCTTCCAGTCTTTCTACATGGCCCAGCCAGCGTAGTCTGTTCAGTTTCAAGACATTTATAATTCATTGGGATTTAAATAAGCTGTTCAGTTCAGTGTTCTTTCTAGCTCTCCATTCTCTACTGTTGGCATCCTTCGTGGGTCCAAATATTCTTCTTAAGATCTTGTTCTCAAGGATCTGCAGTTGTTTTTCATCTTTCTTTGTTGAACTCCATGTTTCTGATCCATACATGATGGTTGGTCTTTCTATAGTTTGGTAGATTGTTACCATGTGCTATAGGGACCTGGGCATATGCCAGGGAAGAAATAATAGGACCACTGGCAGCATTACGTATCCTTCAGTATTGGAAGGATACATAATGGGAAAAAGAAAAAGAGGAAGACCAAAATGAAGATGGCTGCAAGACATCGTTGACGATCTGCAAATGGATGCAGCAGCAGCAGGCCATCTTGCTCACAACCGAGAGGCCAACAGGAGTGCTGTTTGGGAGGCAAAGTTCCGCAAGGGACATGCAAATGAATGAATGAATGAATGGCAGCAGCAAGAGTAAATGATAAAGCAACTTGGTTTGACATAAAACAAATGGTCCATCAGGTTTGCATACTGTTACCTTACTTATTTAACTTGTATACTGAAAATATAATGAAGCATGTTAGAGATGATGTGAACAAAGCATATTATGATGCCATAAAAATTGGAGGTTATGAAATACCAGAGATTAGATATACTGATGACAGTATTACTGTCCACAACAAAAAAAAGGAATGGAAAAACTAATTATGTCAGTCCGTAAGAACAGTGAATAGCAAAACCTTTATCTTAATGAGAAGAAAACTAAATTGATGACAAATGACAAAATAAATAAGGCAGCTAAAATATATATCAATGAGGAAAAATTGAAAGAAGTGGAGAGGTTTGAATATATCGAATCATTACTAACTAATAATGGAGATACAATGAGGGAAATTAAAAGGAGGACATCTATCACTTTTCAAAGAATAAAACAACTGAAGAAGCTGTGGAGAGAAACAGACAGAAGTACAAAAAATCAAATTTTTAAGATCATGCACCTTTCTCATTGCAACATATGCCTCTGAGACCTGGACGCTTTACAAAACAGCTGAGAATCACATAAATGCCTTTGAATGTAAATGCTATAGAAGAGTCCTTCGAATATCATGAGAACAAAAAAAAAGAACAAATATATCCATACTATAAGAACTTAAAAACTGAAGAATGTTGGCTAGTAAAGAAGATTAAACAGAGAAAACTTAAATATTTTGGACATATTAAATGTCATGATAATTTAGAGAAGACAGTTTTGGAAGGGTACATAATGGGAAAAAGAAAGAGGAAGACCAAGGCGAAAATGGCTGCAAGACATCATTGAAAAACTGCAAATGGAAGCATCAGCAGTAGAGCATTTTGCTTACTATCAAGAGGCCTACATGAGAGCTGTTAGGGAGGCAAAGCTCCACAAGGGCCATGCAAATGACTGTTCTAAGTATACTACTCTACGGAAGTGAATGCTGAAAAATCACCAAAAACTATAGAAAACGAGCTGAATTCTTTCCAGACTACACATTTACAAAGAATTAAAAGAATATTTTAGCCAATCACCATAAGAAATAACATCTTGCTGGCAGAAATGCAGACGAAGCCACTGACAGCAATTATTGAGGAAAGACTTTGGCAATGATTTGGGCATGTGTTCCAGATGACTGATGATTCACTACCAAAAAATAGCACTAAGATGGACACCACAGGGGAACAGAAGTAAGGGTTGACCAAAGGAGACATGGAGAAGAAAAACAGAGATGACGATGAGCAATAGAAGGCTCACCTGGGCAAGAAGAGATAAAAAAGGCAAAGGACAGGCAGTTTGAAAACCCTTGTGAAATGTGTGCCTTGGGCACTTAGGGTTCAGAGAGAGAGAGAGAGATAGAGAGATAGGGAGAGAGAGAGGAGAGAGAGAGAGGAGAGAGAGAGAGGAGAGAGAGAGAGGAGAGAGAGAGAGAGAGGGAGATATTGTTACTTTGGCATTTTGGGACAGGATTTTGGACTTTAACAGGTGTTGCAAGGCAAAGCTAATTTTAGTCCCTATCTGTAATCTGCTTTTAATTTCCTTGCTTACTATGCTACTTCTGTTGAAGGTTGTGCCTAGATATTTGTATGTTTCTGATTTCCTAATAATCATATCTCCAACATTATATAATCTGAATCATTCTACCTCTGGTCTCTTGATATCTTCATGTACTATGTCTTATCTTTGTTAATGGTCAAGCCCACTTTTAGTGCTACATCTCTCAGGTGTATGCAGGTGTTGATGACTTCTTGCATATTTTCCCTCACCAGGTCGATGTCATCAGTGTATCCTAGTATTTTAGCTTGCTCTTTTGTATTGCTTTCTTCTTTCACTTTTCTGATATCTTTTCTAGTACTAGGTTGAATAGTAATGTAGATAATGTATCACTTTGTTTTAAACCAGTTCTTATATAAAAGGGTTCTGACTTTCTTCCTTTAGATTTTACTATATTTTGTGTATCCTTCACAGATATTCTGGTCAAACTGATTATACTATTTCAAGTATAAGATACAAAAACAACACGAGAGATAAAAATATGAAAATTAGATGAAAAATTACACAAAAAAAACATAAATAAGCTAAGAATGCCTCACACCCAAAATCAAATCAAGTTGTTTATTTGAAAAAGTATTAATTTGCTTAATAAAATCAGAAAATACAAATATTTATAATTTCAAGTTACTCTCACATTTAACTTAAATGAAAATCTATTAAACAGTTAGCACTGACTGAAACTGTATTGTCAGATATTTTCATCTTAATTAAATGCTGTGTCACTCTTATAACATACACAAGAGTACACAGATAAATATGCCTAATTAATATTTAATTTTACAAACTCTATGTAAACTATGTAAACTAAAACATAAAAAAAACACAGTAAAGCTTCACAAAAAAGGTAATTCAGACATAATTAACTTACTTCACAAAGGTACTTTAAACATAATTAATTACTTCACAAAAAGGTAATTTAAACATAATTAACTTCACACATATTACATGAATTTATATATGTATACAACATATAAGAAAACATGAGTAAATAATATAAATATTATTTTAATAATATATATTTTAAATATTATACATATTTTAGAGTAAAAAAGAAAAAAAACAACATGTTAAAAATAGAATTCAGACTATCATCATACACACAGAATTCAGCTTGTAATAAAAGAAATCTGTGGAATATCAGATGCTTATACTCGACATTAACGTTGAAAGAAAAAAAACAACCTTCCTAGCAATGTTAGTTTTACACTATATTATAGTGCAAGAGCAAGGGCATTGAGAAGCCTTTCAGAAACAGCAGAAAAGGGCTCATGCTGGCTGTGGAGTATGCGAAACAAGATTTGGGAAAATAAGTAATTTCGTTTGCCACAACCAATACCAGTCCTCCGTGGTTGGATCGCTAAAGATGCACTTCAAAAAAGTGCAGTGGCAACTGGAAGATCATTGGTTCAATCCCGGGACTGAAAAAAAAAAAGCAACAACTCACAAGACCTCTGGGAGTCATGACCCAGAAGGGCCCACCCCCCTTAGAGTGTCAGGAGTTTAAAGGGCCGAAACACTTATCTGAGGGGGGGGGGGGTACTTCCTCTGATGATCTGAAGGAGTTGTGTTGTTGTTCCGCTCTCTATGGTAGAGAGTTTCCTGCATATATAGTTGTTAAATAAAGAAGATTGTTTTTTTCCCCTTTAACTGGCCTTTTATCCAGCTACAAAATGTAGAGTAAGATTCATCTATTGTTTCTATGATAGAGACTGTTACTCCTTGTAGTTTGTAACTTACTAGAGGTTAAGAGGTCTATGATAGAGACTGTTACTACTTGTAGTTTGTAACTTACTAGAGGTTAAGAGGTCTATGATAGAGACTGTTACTCCTTGTAGTTTGTAACTTACTAGAGGTTAAGAGGTCTATGATAGTGACTCTTACTATTTGTAGTTTGTGACAGACTAGAGGTTAAGGGCTCTATGATAGTGACTCTTACTATTTGTAGTTTGTGACTCACTAGAGGCTAAGGGCTCTATGATAGTGACTCTTACTATTTGTAGTTTGTGACTCACTAGAGGCTAAGGGCTCTATGATAGTGACTCTTACTATTTGTAGTTTGTGACTCACTAGAGGCTAAGGGCTCTATGATAGTGACTCTTACTACTTGCAGTTTGTAACTCACCACAGGATAATTAGTCTATGATAGCAGCTCTTACCACTTGTAGTTTGTAACTCATCAGAGGCTAAGGGATCTATGACAGCAATTTTTACTACTTGTAGTTTGTAACTCATCAGAGGCTAAGGGATCTATGATAGCAATTTTTACTACTTGTAGTTTGTAACTCATCAGAGGCTAAGGGATCTATGATAGCAATTTTTACTACTTGTAGTTTGTAACTCATCAGAGGCTAAGGGATCTATGATAGCAATTTTTACTACTTGTAGTTTGTAATTCATCAGAGGCTAAGGGATCTATGATAGCAATTTTTACTACTTGTAGTTTGTAACTCATCAGAGGCTAAGGGATCTATGATAGCAATTTTTACTACTTGTAGTTTGTGACTCAACAGCAATAAAAAGGGTCTATGATAGTGACTCTTACTATTTGTATTTTGCAGCTCACTAGAAGATATGGGGTCTATGATAGCGACTCTTCTATATGTAGTGTGTGACTCACTAGAGGCTAAAGGTTCTATGATACTGACTCTTCCTACTTGTAGTTTGTAACTCACCAGACGCTAAGGGTTCTATGATAGCGACTGTTACTACTTGTAGTCTGTAACTCACCGCAGGATAAGGGATCTATGATAGCGACTCTTACTACTTGTTGTTTGTAACTCACCAGGTGGTGGAGGTGTACTGGTTGGGGGATGATCAGCTTCATGGGAAGAGGTGATTTGGTGCAAATTGAAAGATGCCTGAATGCCCAGTGATACATCGCTGAAACTCTTCACCCTCACATCCTTTCACTTCTGGCTGTACCAGGGCCAATTTTTCAGCAGGATAACGCTTGACCTCATGTGGCACAACTCACCACCCAGTTCTTCACTGACAACGACGTCCAGACCATTCCATGGCCATCCATGTCATCAGACATGAACACAACAGAAAACTTATGGGATGAACTCAACAGACAAGTCCGCCAGTGAGATGTGGCACCAACCAATCTCCGACAGTTGTCTCTTGCACTGGGCAGTATCCCACAACAACAGATCCAACGGCTAATCAGATCCATGTCAAGGAGATGTCGTTCTCTGATACAGGCCAAAGGAGGCCATACACTTTACTGAAACAGAGGCCTCAGTCGCAAAGAATAAAAGTCCAAACCAAATTTACTGAACATCATTTCATTGTTAAAGTCTTAAAGTTTCTTCATGCCAAGAGTGAAACATTAATTCCGCAAAATAAAATTTTGATACAAGTTTGAAATTTGGTGTTAATTATGACTACAGTAGTGTTGCATTTCTTTGTTTGAACAGTATAATCATTTAACATAGAATTGTTTTTCCACTAAATATTTCTCTTGCAGATCTTGTTGTTTCAGGACATTTGTGTTTACCAGATGGATTTTCCTTTCTCTGGCAGGTTTGGACAAACGAGAGGCCTACAGGAGAGCTTTTAGGGATGCAACGTTCTGCATGGGACATGCAAATGAATGAATGAAATAATGAATGACAGGTTTGGACTTCAGCTTTGCATGGTAGTCCTATCTTTTATTACTTTCTCTGTGAACTGGAGTGAACCATCAGTTTGTTTGACCTACAACAAATCTGCAAAAAGAAAAAAAAATCTTTTCCTGAGGATAATGGATGCAAATATACAAGCAAAACATTGTAACTATTTCAGGTTATAAAGTCTTATCATGAAGACACTGGATGTAAATATACAAGCAAAACATCATAAAGATTTTAAGTTATATAAATTTCAGGATAAAAAAAAAATTATCTGCAAAATTTCACTTATAAGACATAATTAAATGACAGACTCCAATATTTGCTTTATTTTCTTGACTTGTATCAGTCATATAAATAATTTAACAGTATAGCATATCAGTAGCAACATAAAGAATGATGCAGTAAGACTTAATTAAAATTTAAGACAATTACAACACTTTATAGTCACCTTATGTGATTCTTGAAAAAAGCTTTTGCTGAAATAATGGATTGTTGTTGTAAATTTAACACTTGCAGCTCAAGTTAAGGCAAGTACACATCTTAGATTTCTAAATTCTTTGGCATAGGAGAGTGCTGTATATCATCTTATGTCCCTCATATTTATATCAGCACCTGCACTTAGCAGTACCTGTGGACACTGGACATTGTCGCCTACAGATTTAGCAACTAGCATCAATGGTGTCATGCCATGTTTGTTTGGGATATTGACATGTTCTTGACTACCACTCTCAAGTAAAGCTTGTACACATTCAACATTTCCAGCTTTTGCAGCATATGCTAGAGCTGTATAACCTTCTTTATCTCTCACATTGACATCAGAGTCAGAATTCAGAAGTTTCTTTAGACACAGAACATTGTCTCCTTTAGATTCAGCAGCTAACATTAATGGTCTCTGACCACTGCTGTTTTGAAAATTGATGTGTTTATGGCTGCCAGCATCTAACAAAATCTGAACACATTCAGCATTTCCACCTTCAGCAGCATATGCTAGAGCTGTAAAACCAAACTCATCTCTCAAATTGACATCAGAACCAACATTCAGAAGATTTTTAAGACACAGAACATTGCCTGGATAAAATCTAGCAGCTAACATTAATGGCGTCTTACCATTGTTATTTTGAAGGTTAATGTGTTAATAGCTGCCAGCATCTAACAAAATCTGAACACATTCAGCATTTCCACCTTTAGCAGCATATGCTAGAGCTGTATAACCTTCATTATCTCTCAAATTGACATCAGAACCAGAATTCAGAAGTTTTTTTAGACACAGAACATTGTCTCCTTTAGATTCAGCAGCTAACATTAATGGTGTCTTACCATTTTTATTTTGAAAGTTGATGTGTTTATGGCTGCCAGCATCTAACAAAATCTGAACACATTCAACATTTCCACCTTCAGCAGCATATATTAGGGCTGTATAACCTTCTTTATCTCTCAAACTGATATCAGAACCAGAATTCAGAAGTTTTTTTAGACACAGAACATTGTCTCCTTTAGATTCAGCAGCTAACATTAATGGTGTCTTACCATTGCTATTTTGAAGGTTGATGTGTTTATGGCTGCCAGCATCTAATAAAATGTGAACACATTCAACATTTCCACCTTCAGCAGCATATGCTAGAGCTGTATAACCTTCTTTATCTCTCACATTAATATCAGAACCAAAATTCAGAAGTTTTTTTAGACATAGAACATTGCCTCCATAGATTCTAGCAGCTAACATTAATGGTGTCTGACCATTTTTATTTTGAAAATTGATGTGTTTATGGCTGCCAGCATCTAACAAAATCTGAACACATTCAACATTTCCATCTTCAGCAGCATATGCTAGAGCTGTATAACCTTCATTATCTCTCAAATTGACATCAGAACCAGAATTCAGAAGTTTGTTTAGACATAGAACATTGTCTCCTTTAGATTCAGCAGTTAACATTAGTGGTGTCTCACCATTTTTATTTTGAAGGTTGATGTGTTTATGGCTGCCAGCATCTAACAAAATCTGAACACATTCAACATTTCCATCTTTAGCAGCATATGCTAGAGCTGTATAACCTTCATTATCTTTCAAATTGACATCAGAACCAGAATCCAAAAGTTTCTTTAGACATAAAACATTCCCTCCATAAATTCTAGCAGTTAGCATTAATGGTGTCTTACCATTTTTATTTTGAAAATTGATGTGTTTATGACTGCCAGCATCTAATAAAATCTGAACACATTCAACATTTCCACTTGCAGCAGCATATGCTAGAGCTGTATAACCTCTATTATCTCTCAAATTGACACCAGAACCAGAATTTAGAAGTTTCTTTAGACACAGAACATTGTCTCCTTTAGATTCAGCAGTTAACATTAATGGTGTCTGGCCATTTTTATTTTGAAGGTTGATGTGCTTATGACTGCCAGCCTCAAGTAAAGCTTGTACACAGTCAGAATTTCCTGTAGCAGCAGCATGACTGAGTGCTGTATCTCCAGTCCTGTCTGCCATGTTAATGTCAGCACTATGATCAAGAAGCCAACTTACATATTCAAGAGCACCAAATCTAGCAGCAAACATTAATGGAGTTTTTCCATTAATGTTAGTTTTGTTGACATCAGCACCTTTCTTTATCAGTTCTATCACAGCATGAAACTGGTTACAAGCAGCAAATTGTAGCATCAGTAACTCCCTCCCTGAACTGTTTGTCATGTCTCGTATTAGCCCCGTAACTAAGGTTTCTGTATTTGGTAAAAAAAAAGAAAAAAAAATTTTGTTAGTAATCACATAATAATAACCATAGCTTCATTCTACATACTGGATAAAATTTATGTTATATCATAAAAGAAATCATACATAACAAGTATTGTGCTTTTTGTCATTATTACAGTCTTCTTTATTGTTTGCTCAGGTATCAACTCCATCCTCTCTCACAAATGTGGCAGTTCATATCAAGTTTTCAACATCACCATAGATCTTCTCTTGTAGGAAACTGGGGTCTGGTCCTTTGCCTGAGTGAGTTGTGTAGTTGGCAACTCTGGAGGATATGATGTGGTGTCTGTTATTGTGTGCTACAGGCACATAGGTCTGTTCTGCCAATTTTCAGCTTCTGGTCTAGATGGTGTTTCAGCCTGCAATGTCCTGTTCTCAGTCAAAAGATTATCACTTGGTTATTTCTTGAGAGTTTATAACATTCATCATCTATTTTTGCTGTGGGGTTTTGTTTTGTTCATTTGTCTTTATATCTGGCTTTTAGTCTGTCTTTTCTTTGTTCAAATGTTGTGCTTAAAATGATAACTTTTCTCAGTCAGAGAATTGGTTCCATTTGGTCGCTCTATGGACTGGAATCTGTATGCTGAGCAACTGAAATGGCGCACGATTTTCTGTGCAACCAATACCCAGAACTCATCAAAAAGAAGAGGGTACTTCTCTGGCATGACAATGTGCCAGCATACACTGCCAGAGTGGTCCGTGGACAGCTCACAGAATTGGAGGAAATCAAGGTCTTCTTCTTCTTATTCTTCTTTTTCTTCTTCTTCTTCTTCTTCTTCTTCTGTATGCTGAAGCAAACTGCAGCTAAAAAGCAGGAAGTTCAATACTTCTTTAACAGACTTGACTGCCATGATGACTATGGTGATCCCAACATATTTTGAACCTTGAACCTTGAGTTATTAGTTGTTAAGATAACTGTACCTTATCCATTTTTAGAAAGTTAAAACATACTGTAAGAATTAGAAAAATATTTTGGCCAAACACCATAAGAAATAACATCTTATTAGCAGAAATGCAGATGAAACCACTGACAACAATTATTGAGGAAAGACGATGGCGATGGTTGGGACATGTGCTCCGAATGACTGACAACTCACTACCAAAAATAGCACTAAGATGGACACCACAGGGGAGCAGAAGTAAGGGTAGACCAAAAGAGACATGGAGAAGAACAACAGAAAGGATGTTGAGCAATAGAGGGCTCACCTGGGCAAGAGCAGAAAAAAAGGCGAAGGACAGGCATTTGTGGAAAACCCTTGCAGAAGCCCCATGTGCCCTGGGCACTTAAGGTTCAGAGAGAGAGAGAGAGAAAACATACTGTGGAAACCAATATATTTACAGCCTAATATAACTATTCTGGAATGTAAGAACAATGGCAGCACCATCAAAAACTGTGCAGGCAATCTGAGAAATGAATAAATACCACCTAGACATACTGGGCATCAGTGAAATGTGATGGCCAGAAGCAGGGAAAAGAACAGCAGAAACCATAAGTTAATTCTACATTCAGGCAGAGGTGATGGGAAATATCAAGAAGGAGTGGGTATAGTTATGTCAAATATAGCAGCAAATAGCTTTATAGAGTGATAACAAGTGAAAAGTCATATAATAAGAGCATAATACAAACTAAGAATGACAATCATACAATGTTATACACTCATAAACGATGCAGATGATGAAATAAAAAATAATTTCTATCACCAACTACAACAACTCATTAACAAAGACCTTAAACATGACATCCATATTGTCATGGGAGACTTCTTCGCCAAAGTAGGAAAAGATAACACTAATATCAAAAAAGTAATGGGGAAAGAAGGAATTAATAAGATAAATTAGAAAGGAGAAAGATTAATTGAACTATGCCTAACAGAGAGCATGGTCATTGGAGGAACCATATTTCTACACAAAGAGCTACATAAAACAACATGGATATCTCCAGATGATAGAACCAGAAACCAGATAGATCACTTTTGTATTAGAAAGCAATTCAGAACATCTCTGATAGATGTAAGAGCATATAGAGGTGCAGATGTCAACAGTGATCACAACCTGTGTATAGAGAAAATAAGACTAAAATTGAAAAGCTAACACAACAAAGATAAACAGCCACTGGCTACAAGAAGAAAATACTAACAGTAATTTCAGTCTGGGAACTTACTAATCATTTCACAACACTCAGTGAGGTAGAGGAGATGGATATAGATGAATTAAGGAATACTTACAGTACAGCCATAATCACAACAGCAAAAGTAAGTGCTGGACTGCATAAACAAAAAGAAAAGCATGGATATCAGAAAACATGGAAATACATACATGAAAGATGAGCAGCCAAATTAGCTATGTTCAGTGTAAAGTCAGATCTTCGATAAGATTTGGCAGAAGCAACTTACAAAGAACTAGACAATAAAGTAAAAGTTCAGCAAGAAGGGATAAAAGATACATATATGGCAAAGTAGAGAAAGCAGCAAAAACAGGAGACAGCAAAACTCTATATAACATACAAAAGACGCTAACAGGTACTATTACATCTAAAGAAAGACCAATCCTTATCAAAACTGGCACTCTATTAACATAAAGTAAAGACCAAAAGCAAAGATGGGCTGAACATTTCTAAGAATACTTAATTGATCACACCCAAAAGAATTGATAAAGCTTGAAACTGACTTAGCAGTCCCACAACTAAATGTCAACCTAGATGAAATTACATTGAAAGAAATTGAAACAGCAGTGAATCTAATGGCTAACACAGGTGAATATGAAATAACAGTTAAAAACTGTTAACAGTGACAACATGAACCAACTACAGTGAAAAGTCTGGAAAGAAGAAAAGATCCATTCTAAATGGAAAAAAGAAATCATTGTTAAAATACAAAAAAGGCAACATTAGTGACTGCAATAATTGGAGAGTAGTAACCTTACTATCAGTTGTGTCAAAAGTGTTTTGCAAAGTCATTCTGAACAGACTTAAGATATAGTGGATATTTCAATGAGAGAAGAACAAGCATGATTCCAAAAATTGAGAAGCTGTCTCGACAAGATCTTTACTCTAAGAATAATACTTGAAGAACATATTGAAAAGCAAAAACCATTAATCCTGAACTTCATAGACTTTAAAAAAGTCATTTGATAGCATACAAAGGGATTAACTTTGGAGAATTTTAAGTCTGTATAGAATACCATCTAAAATTGTTAACATCATTAAGGATCTCTACAACGGATATGTTTGTGCAGTGAAGACAGAAAAAGGAATGAGCGAATGGTTCCAGATTGAAACAGGCATGAAACAAGGATGTATATTATCTCCCTTGCTTTTTGGAATTGCCATAGACTTCATAATGAAAAATTGCTGCATGGGTAAAAAGGCTACTGATTGGGTATTTGGGATCCAGATAGAATATCTTGATTTTGCTGATGACATAACTCTTATCAGTGATGATGCGAATTCGATGCAATAAAATATAGATACACTGTCATCATTGGCTAGTAAAATAGGACTTGTAATTAAAAGAAATAAAAAATAATGACAATTCCCATTAGTCAAGAAGGAAAAATATATGTAGAAGGAACAGCTGTAAACCAGTTTTGCATTACTTGGCAGCTACATAGATCAGGATGGTGCCAAGAGAAACAAAGTTAGAATTCGAATTGCAAAAGCAGCATTGACCTTCAAGAATCTTGAGAACATATGGCATTCAAAAGTTATAAGCACAAAAACCAAGTTAAGATTATTCAATTCAAGTGTAATATCCACTCTCATTTATGCATGTGAAAGCTAGAAAACAACTAAAGAATTAGACAAGAAATTAGACCCTTTTGAAAACAAATGCCTCAGAAAAATACTTGGTATAAAGAGGAATGAATCCAAGAACAACACAGAGATAAAATAGATGAGCAAACAACAACCTGTCTCATGGGTGATCAGAAAAAGAAGATGGACATATGTCGGTCATGTGATGAGAAGAAACAGCCTGAGAATCCCAAAACAAACTATCAAATGGAGCACAACAGGCCAAAGAAAAAGAGGTTGACCACGTGAAACTCTAAAGAGGACATTGTTAAGAGAGGTCAAATTAGTAGGCATAAAATGCCTTGATCCGGTTGAAAAGCTTGCCAAAAACAGGAAAACTTGGTGAACTTCCATGCAAGCCCTATGTGACATTTAACAGCACAGGAAGGATATAACTTACATCTTAAAACACTTAACTGTAACTTAAGTTACTGAAGTTACTGTAACTTCAAGTTACAGCTAAGTGCTCTATTCATTTTACATCATTTTTTCTTCTTCTTAATATTTTTTTTTAAACATAGCATTCATGTAAATTTATACTTTGTCTCCTCTCTCTATTTCTTCATCCTGTGTGTGTTTGTATGATTAAGGCTCATGCTGAAATATCACAACTGTGGACTCGTTAAGTAATAAAGTTGTATCTACTATTTTCCTAGTTTATACATTTTGGTGTCACGGCTTTACTGCAGTGGCTCCATGTATAGTTATATACTTATATACTGATTATTGTGTGTTATCATCTGGGAATATTCATGCTATTTTATGTATTATCTATTTGTGTGAGAATACTGCTCCTCTCATGGCTGTGCTTTCTGTTAGACATAATTTAATCTTTCTCCATTCTTATATATATATATATATATATATACATTACTGATCTATGCCAGTCAGGTGTTAGTCATCATTAATTTCCACAACCATCTATTCTGTGCTCGTTCTATGTATTTGGGATCATTCTATATTCCACCTTTCCATCAAGTATCTTGTTTCTTTGTTTTCCTCTGTCCCTTTTCCCTCCAGTTTTCTTCTTGTCGCTAGATATTCCAGTATGCCTCTTCTTACGTCATGTCCTACGAATCTGAACTGACGTGTTCTGAAATTTGAAATCATTTCTCTCTTTTTACCCAGTCTCCATTAGAATCTCATTTGTTTTCTTGGCTGCCCATGGTATTCTCATCATATTTCTTATGAACCACATCTCCACTGCTTCCTGTAGACTTTGAATGCTCTTTGTTACCATCCATGTTTCGCATCCATATAATAATACAGGTTTGATGTAACACTGAATAATTCTCTTTCTTGTATTCATCGACAGAGTTTGTTTTTCATTTTCATAAATGCTGACTTGGCCTGGGCTATTCTGCTTTTTTTTTGTTTTTTTTGTATATATATATATATATATATATATATATATATATTGTACTACAAAAAGAACAAATATATCTATACTACAAGAGCTTAATATTGAAGAAGGCTGGCTAGTGAAGAGGATTAAAGAGAGAAAACTTAAATATTTTGGACACATTAAACGTCAAGATAATTTAGAGAAGACCGTATTGGAAGGATACATAATGGGAAAAAGGAAAAGAGGAAGACCAAGACGAAGATGGCTGCAAGACATCGTTGACGATCTGGAAATGGATGCAACAGCAGCAGGCCATCTTGCTCACAACCGAGAGGCCTACAGGAGTGCTGTTTGGGAGGCAAAGTTCTGCAAGGGATATGCAAATGAATGAATGACTACAAAAAGGGAATTAAACAGCCACTTTGGCAGAGTCCCATACTAGAGAAGAGGCTTAACTAGCTGCCCAATGCCACCCCACTCGCATCATGTTAGGAACTGGATTCCCTGCATGCAGACATTCAGTCCTTCAGCATGCCAAGAAACTTTGGACTTGGGTTACATTCACTTACAATTATAGGATAACAATGCAGTGACAGACCCAGAAAAAGCCAGCATCCTGTGGTGCTCATTAAATAACAGAATTGTAGTATCTGAGATGGGAGCTTAAATTAAGTTAAGGTTATTCAATTCAAATGTGATATCCACCCTCACTTATGCATGTGAAAGCTGGAAAACAACTAAAGAAATAGACAAGGAACTAGACTCTTTTGAAAACAAATGCCTAAGGAAACTACTAGGTATAAAGTGGAACGAATTCAAGAAAAATGCAGAGACAAGACAGATGAGCAAACAACAACCTGTCTCATGGGTAATCAGAAAAAGAAGATGGTATCTAGGGATCACATTTGATCGCTCATTGTCCTTTGCACTCCATGTGAATGTTGCAATACAAAGAGCCAGGAAAGCATTGGAAGTGGTTAAGTTAATGGCTGCAGTGGGCTTTCCACAGAGCACTCTATTCTTGCTGATGCATGCACTGGTGGTACTGACATCATTGGAATATGGTCTTGGCCTGCTCACCCTGTCCAGTGCACAGTTGGGTAAACTAGAGCATGCCCAGAATGAGGCAATGAGAGTGGTCTTGGGTTGCACGAGGGATACTCCAGTGGTGGCCATGATTTGCTGAGTGTGAGGTAAAGGCATATATCAGGGTTGCTGGCATGAAGGATCATCCTCTCCATAAGCAGCTGGGGTTGACAACGTGAAGATGCATCAAACAAGGCAGATCCTGGATGGATGAGGTGGAGGATACAGTAAAGTCAATTTGCAATCTGGTTACGGACCTCAGCTAACGAAAAGTTATTATACAGAAGGGCCATGAATGTCAAGACTGGGCATAAGGAGTAGTTCAAGATCTAATCCAGCATCACTGTGAGTCTTCCGACACAGTACTACATACAGATGTTTTAGTGACTTGGAACAGCAGAAGTGGTTAGGATTTTGTTGCCTACAGAAATGGAAGAGTAGTGTCACAGGGTTTGAGAGAATCTAACTTTTTAGCTTAAAGTCAGAATCTTGTCAATTAAAATAAAAATTTATTTGGTACTTTGTAGGTTATATACTCACAAATATATAAAACAATATTGTTAAATTCAAATCAGATCAATGTCCAATGGTAAAATACTAGTCTGTCTAGTGACCTGGGTTTGATTCTCAGAAGATGAGTTCTTTTTTTCCTTTCATTTCTTTATTTTTACCTGACAATTGTCTTCCTCAGTTATGAATCAACCTTCAAAGCATGTACATTTTATTGTATGAAAGAAACATTTCTTGAAAAGTGGAATCTTCCCATCTACTCTGCTGTAGCTCTTATGCTTTTTTTTCCATTTATGAGTATATTCAGTTTGCTGTTACAGAGACCTACGACCATATAACATGGTCTCTGTGTAATATTTTCATATTTGGCTTCCATGAAAATGTCAGGTTGTATTATTTTGATGCACAGCCATCATATCATATGTGGAGTACAGTGGCTGGTTTAAGATTCTCAGAGAGTATAAGTACCACCACTGAGCTGGAACTAATGGAGTGCACTAGACTGTTACTAGGAGCACCACAAAGAGTTGGGTCAGGGTATGGTCAGTTCTGATTCACTGGTTGTGATCCTAACAGCATGATCTACTCAAAGGACATGAGAAGAAAATCATCAAGTTATCTTATAATCAGTTCCATGCACACTTGAAGTCTTTCAAAGATAGAAGAAGATTTCTGACCAAATATCATAAGAAATGATATCCTGTTAAGAGAAACAGACTTGATACCATTGCTGACAGTAAATGAAAATAGGAGGTGGTGATGAGTTGGCCACATGATGAGAATAACAGACAAATCCTTACCCTGGATTGCTTTGAATTAGACTCTACATACTAAAAGAAGTTTAGGATGAAAGAAAGGGACTTGGAGATGCACAGTAGAGAAAATACTGGTAAACATAAGACTTACATACAAGACGGCCAAAAAAGATAGCAGAGAAAAGTGGAAATTTCTTGCTTCATAAAGCCCCCATATGTGGACACTGAATGGACAAGACAAGAGAAAGAGTACATGCATGTGTACAGAGAGAGAGAGAGAGAGAGAGAGAGAGAGAGAGTGAGAGAGGTAGCTTACACCATCTATTGTCTTTATTTCCATCGACCTGTCAGCATTTGAGAGGATGTGATGAGCATCATCCTTGATGCTTTTCCTTCCAATGCTTCAGTAGTAGCCAGGTACTCATTTTCACAGCTGCATGAGGGAATAGAGAGTAATCTTCACAATAAAATATGAGTTATTAACACAAAACTGTGTTGTTTTATGAAATAGTCAATCAATTAATCATTTGCATGTCCCTTGCGAAACTTTGCCTCCATAACTGCTCTCCTGTATGCCTCTCAGTTGTAAGCAAGATTCCTGGCTGCTGCTACATCCATTTGCAGATTATCAATGATGTCTTGCAGCCTTCTTCGCCTCGGTCTTCCTCTCTTTCTTTTACCATTATGTACCCTTCCAAGAGGTCTTCTCTAGATTATCATGACGTTTAATGTGTCCAAAATATTTAAGTTTTCTATGTTTACTTCTCTTTACTAGCCAGCCTTTTTCAATATTAAGTTCTTGTAGTATGGATATATTTGTTCTTTTTATTGTGTTCATGTTATTTGAAGAACTCTTCTGTAGCATTTACTTTCAAAGGCATTTACGTGTTTCTCAGCTGTTTCTTCCTTTGCTTTTGGTCACTGTAGCGAAGTTTCCGGTTTTCCAATTTGTCATGTGTGGTCTATTTAGCGACGCTTGGTTTGTTTTATTAGATTTGACATATTTTGTCAGCGTTTCTGGTGACACTTTTCAAAATGGTGAAAGAGTGCTTAGTTACGAGCGATGCCGAGCAAGAAAAAGGAAGAGAAACATAAAAAATTTTCAGTTTTTGATGATGTAGATAGGGGTATGGATCCCACTGCTCTTGAATGTATCCCAAATAGATCTAGACATTAATATGAAGAGGACTGGAGAAGTAGTTAGGAGGTTATTTCAGACATTAATTTAGCGAGAATGCAACACAGAATCACAATACGAGATTGACAAGTAGATAAAGACATCTTAGATGGTAAGTAGTGCATATCTAGACCTAGCCGATGGTGACCTGGGCACAATCATTGTCTAAAATCACCATATTACTTCTTTTTTTACCTAAAAAAAAACTCTGCATTTATGAAATCTTCATACATTTAGTTATATTTTGAACCATAGTAACTACACGGAAGTACATGGAAATAATGTTTCCATTCCATTTTACAACTATACCCCCTATACAGATCAAGATCCGCGCTTTTTGTATGGCATGGACAGGAACGTCCGTATTTTTTTCTGTGGCACGGGAAGAGTTAACTCCAGGTCTCACAGGCATATGCTGCAATGGGAAAGATGCAAGCCCTTAAAAATCTTATTTTTGTAGTCCTGTCTGTCCTTTTCCACATCTTGTCATCAATGTAGTTTTTTTTCGCATTAAGATAGAAGTTTTGCTTTTCACTATTTTTACGGACTATATAATTAGTCAATAATAATGAAATAGTAGTAATGATTAAAATGTACACATGGCAGCATTTTATAACATACCAAATTCAGTCTTAAGATTCTGGATCAGTATGTCTTGGTCTTGATTATGTTTCTCTGCCAGAACTTTCTGCTCTAAAATCTTTGCCTCTGTAAATGAAGTTGCAGAACATTTTATTCAGGGTTTCTATAATCAGTCATAGCTGCATTACAAATGAGAATAAAGAGATTCTATCACAAAAGTTTTTGCTATATGAATCTGTTAAAAATAAAAGAGGCTTAGACTCACAAAAACCCCATCAGTGGTCCATTTTATGGATCATTGCCTGTCCCAAGTCAGGAAAAAGGGGGAGGGTTGGCTTAAGGCCAGCAACCTTATCCTATAAAAAGAACTTTGCTACAGAAATGCCAAAAAGAGACTCAAGAGATATTTCGGCCCTGGGGGAGGACGGACCTCCAGTTGGAGGAAGCATGAAGCCGGACAGTGAAAGCCAGGGAAACCAGGAAGCTGTCAGACTGACAACCGCCATCTCCACCAGGACCACCATTATTATAGGATCATGGAACGTTAGAACTATGTTTGAAGCAGGGAAATCAATGCAGGTTGCAGCGGAAATGAGGAAATACAACATCACCATCCTGGGAATCAGCGAAACAAGATGGACTGGAACTGGGCAAACAAGGATTAGCACGGGAGAGCTTTTGTTGTACTCAGGACACGAGGAGGACACCGCACCACACACGTATGGGGTGGCCCTGATGCTGTCTAAGACAGCTCAGGGAGTGCTAATTGGATGGGAGGCGCATGGCCCATGGATTATTATAGCCACTTTCAAAACCCAAAAGAGAAGGATAAATATGGATGTCATTCAGTGTTATGCACCAACAAATGAAAGCAGCGATGGTACTAAGGAGGAATTCTATGAGAGATTGCTGGGTATTGTGCAGAGTCGTCCAGAGCGGAACATGGTTATCGCCATGGGTGATTTTAATGCCAAAATCGGAAGTGACAACAGGGGATACGAAGATATCACGGGGCAGCAAGGATTGGGTGCAATGAATGACAACGGAGAGAGATTTGTTGACTTTTGTGCCACAAGCAATTTGGTCATTGGAGGGAGTTTCTTCCATCATAAAAGGATACACAAGGTTACATGGGTTTCTCCGGATCAGGTAACAGAGAATCAGATCGACCATATATGCATTGGGAAGAAATACAGAAAATCTCTTCAGGATGTGAGGGGCAAAAGAGGAGCCGATGTTGCATCAGACCACCATCTAATTGTGGCCAGATTGAAGTTAAAACTAAAGAGGACTGGGATAGGAGTAAACAGTAGACAACGCCAGAGATACAACACCACAGTTCTAAAAGATAGAACTAAGCAGGAAGAATTCAAGATTGCACTCGCCAGTAAGTTTCAGATTCTACAAGATCTACCAGAAGAAGAGTCAATTGATAAGAGATGGCAAGGAGTGAAAGAAGCATTTACCTCATCATGTCAAGAAGTGCTTGGCCCCAGGATGCTGTGCCACAAGGAGTGGATCTCTGCAGAATCCATAAGGAGAATAGAGGAGAGAAAGAAGAAAAAAGCAGCACTCAACAACAGCCGCACAAGAGCCAGTAAAATTATTGTACAAGATGAGTATAGGGAAGCATGTAGGAAAACAAAGAGGAGCATCAGGACAGACAAAAGGAACTACATAGAAACACTGGCAACAGAGGCAGAAGGAGCTGCACGGCAGGGAAACATACAGGATCTATACTACACAATTAAGAAGATGACTGGAAATTATAGTGTGCCGATGAGGCCAGTGAAAGACAAGAACGGAAAAACAATACCCAATGATTGGGGACAGAGAGACAGATGGATGCAGCACTTTGAAGAATTGTTAAATAGACCAGCCCCTCATAACCCACCGAATATTGAACCAGCCGATAGAGATCTACGAATAGATTGTGGTATACCAACAAGGGAAGAGATTCGTAAAGCCATAAAACAGCTGAAGCATGGCAAGGCAGCAGGACCTGATAACATCCCGACAGAAGCACTGAAAACAGATATTGAGACAAGCATAGACATTCTTCACCCCCTCTTCAGGAAGATCTGGGAAGAGGAGCAAGTGCCTACAGAGTGGAAAGAAGGTTACCTTGTCAAGATACCAAAGAAAGGGGACTTGAGCTCCTGCTCCAACTACAGAGGTATTACACTGCTATCAATACCAGGAAAGGTACTCAACCGAGTTCTTCTAAATAGGATAAAGGACGCGGTAGATCCACAACTCAGGGACCAACAAGCAGGATTCCAGAAGAACAGATCCTGTACAGATCAAATAACAACATTACGTATCATCGTAGAACAATCACTGGAGTGGAACTCACCCCTCTATGTCAATTTTATTGACTATGAAAAGGCTTTCGACAGCGTCGACAGACAGACCCTATGGAAGCTGTTGAGACAGTACGGAGTACCGGAGAAGATTACCACCATCATTAAAAACTCCTATGAAGGGATGACATGTAGGGTAATCCATGGACAACAACTAACAGATGCCTTTCAAGTTAACACCGGAGTGAGACAGGGATGCCTGCTGTCACCATTTCTATTTATCCTGGCCATAGACTGGATTATGAGAAAATCAACAGAAAATAGGAGAAATGGTATTCAGTGGATGCTCTGGACTCAACTTGATGACCTAGACTTTGCTGACGACCTGGCACTTCTCTCCCAGACTAAGCAACAGATGCAAGAGAAAACCATATTAGTGGCAGAAAATTCCTCAAGACTAGGCCTTACCATCCATAAGGGCAAGAGTAAAGTTCTTAGAGTAAATGAGGTCAACGAGATGCCCATTATATTGGAAGGAGAGGAACTGGAAGAGGTGGAAAAGTTTACTTATCTGGGAAGTGTGATAGACAAGCAGGGAGGAACAGAAGCTGATGTAAAAGCAAGAATGGGCAAGGCAAGAGTAAAATTCCATCAGATGAAGAAAATATGGGGAACTTCAGCCTTGTCAATTAAATTGAAGATCAGAGTATTTAACACCATGATAAAGCCCATTCTGCTATACGGTTCAGAAACTTGGAGAACTACTGTTACGATCATGAAACGATTTCAGACATTTATTAACACATGCCTTAGAAGGATTCTTCAAATACGATGGCCAGATACCATAAGTAACCAAGAACTGCAGCAGCGAACAGGCCAACAACCAGTGGAAGACGACATCCTAAGAAGAAGATGGGAATGGATCGGACACACCCTACGGAAATCCACATCCAGCACTACAATGCAAGCCCTAACATGGAACCCACAGGGTAAAAGGAGGAGAGGGAGACCAAGGAACTCCTGGTGCCGAAGTCTGGACACGGACATCAAAATAATGAACCAGACATGGAGACAGTTGGAAAGAGTGGCCCAGGACCGAACTGCCTGGCGAGCTCTTGTTGGCGGCCTATGCTCCACGAGGGGTCAGAGGCATAGATAGAGATAGACTCACAAACCAGACATCACAGATACACTATATTGATTTACATAAAAATGGATAAGCACAACTTAAAAAGTGAATAACATAATTTTGAGAGCTTCAGCAGTATAAATTAATTCTCAGAAGAACATCAACAACTAAATCAACCACTATTTATACATTACTACATTTATAAATCAAACATACCTTCATCAGCATGCCTGTCTTTTTCTTTCATTAAAATCATTTTGATTTCTTCTGTAAACAAGAGAGAAAGAAGGAAATGATTATCACATTAATGATAATAGATTTGCATATTGTTCAATTCAATTCAAGAGACATGCCGCGTGGCGTAGGCAATCATTTCTTTCCACACTTCCCTGTCTTTTGCATTGATTATGAGATCTGCCAGTGACTTTCTTCCTAGCCACACTGACAGCCCATCCAGTAACTTTTCTCTCTGTCTTCCTCTGTCCCTTCTTCCTTCAATTTTTCCAGTTGCCACAATGTGTTCCAATTTTCCTCTTCCCAGGAAATGTCCTATAAATCTCGCTTGTCTGCCTCTGATCTTTGCTGTAATTTGCTTTTTAATTCCAGCCTCTCTTAAGATTTCTTCACTGGTTTTCTTGGCTGTCCATGGTACCTTCAACATCCTTCTTATAAACCACATCTCCATGGCCTCCATTTCTCACTGTACTCTCTTATTCATGGACCATGCTTCACATCCATAAAACAAAACTGGCTCAATGTAATATTTAAGTACTCGGAATCTTGTTTCCATTGATACAGATCTGTTGCACAAGATGTGTCTCATTGTCTGGAATGCTGACTTGGCCTGAGCACATCTGCTTTTTATTTCGTTGTGACATTTCCCATCAGTTGTTATAATCATTCCTAAGTACTTGAATCTATCAACTTGTTTCAGATTTGTGCCATCGATGGTAACGCTACATTTTGGTGCTATTCATTTCTTTGAGATGACCATCACTTCAGTCTTCTTTTTGTTCAGGCTGAGACCTTTATTTTTACTTTCACGAACCATGATGTCTAGAAGAGCCTTTAGCTTCCCTTCACTTTTAGCAATCAGAACTGTGTTGTCTGCATATCTTAAGTTGTTAAGATTGTACCCGCCAACTGATATTCTTGGCATATTCTCTATTTCTCATTATGTTTTCACTCTATAAGGAGAAGAGGTCAGGAGGTAAAACACATCCTTGTCTCACTCTCAGTTGTATGTCTTGGAATGCTCCTATTTGGTTCTCAACCCTCATTGGTGCTGATTGCTGCCAATATATGTTTTTAATAAGTTTCAGATCTTTCCCATCTATGTTGATGTCTTCCAGCATTCTTATAATTTCTGTATGTCTTACTTTATCAAATTCTTTACAGTAGTCTATGAAGCATAAGTATAGGTTCATCTTTACTTCTATTGATCTCTCCATCAATGTTCTTATTTGTTCTTCAGCGATTTCTGGTTTTATTTTGCTTCTGACTCTTCTCATAACAATACGAAGCAGGATTTTGGTAACATGGCTCATAAGAATAATGGTTTGATGGTCTTCACATTCAAAGGCACCTTGTATATTGTTCAGTTTTACAAAAAGATAGAAAGAGAAAGGAAGGTGGGCAGAAACAAGAATGTCAGAAAGCAAGATGAAGACATATAATTGAAGGACATAAAATGATCCAATATTTTGACAAAAGCTTTTTTCAAAGATCACATACAAAAACAACACAAAAACGTCAAAAATTGATGAAAAATATAGACTTAGCTGTTAGGCCTCCTCCTAGTAAGAAAGCAAAAATGCTCCCAGATAGACAAAGTAGAGCAGAAAGTGAAAACCAATGATTGGCTGAGAAATTTTGTAAAGGGGTTATCACAAAACATGCCATAAAGTAAACAACATGGCATTATGCCACAAATAGTCATAGCTTGCCATCATCAGATGCCTATAATTTCTACACATCATATACATGTTTAAGAAAACTTTGAGACATGACAGGAAAACCAAAACTGAGGTTTGTAAGAAATCTTGGATGGAAAACTTTTAATAATTATTTCATATTTTCTCATAAAAAAATATTTGCCAAAGAGGCAGCTCTGTCTCAGATTAAAATAGTTGTTTGCAGGTCACCTGGAACAAGGATAGTAAGATATGCTATAAGTGTATAATATAGCAAATGGAAATACATCCTCAGTCATCAGTTGGGGAAGAAGTGTATAAATATAAAAACACCAGATAAATGCACATGAATGAATAATCCAGCTTCAAGTGTGCATTTAGGGCTTATAAAATTAAGAAGGCTACAAATGATGAGAAACAAATAAAGGCAGAGACCACTACTGAGCAGTATTCTACACAGATAATGAGAAAGCACTATTATGTGACATTCAGAGATAATTTTCATTAATTAACCTTTAAATTCTACATTTTTTTTACATTTGTTTCTTCTCAGTATCTTTTTCTTGTTGTAGTTATTTGAAAAAGATGAGAGTTGAAA
The DNA here is from genome assembly GCA_009760885.1 of Achatina immaculata. Taxonomy (NCBI): domain Eukaryota; kingdom Metazoa; phylum Mollusca; class Gastropoda; order Stylommatophora; family Achatinidae; genus Lissachatina; species Lissachatina immaculata. The sequence goes on from CM019710.1 coordinate 21,689,454, forward strand.
TATATTATTTTTTTTTCTTTTGTTTATTTTCACAAATTTAATATTTAAACTTATATAAACATCATAGCTGCATTGAGTTTTGTTTTATCTTAATAAAAATAATTTGCTTAATATTAAAGTAAGTAAGTAAAGAGTAAAGTAAATAAAAAATAAAGAGGGACAAAAAAGTGCATATGTATAAACATTTTATCTATAGTTTATATTGACAGCATTCATCATACAACTCACCCAATTCTACTGTCAGTCTCTCAATTAAAACATCCTTCTCTGCTAAAACTTTCACTGTTACATCAACATTAGGATCAGAGTGGACTTCATCTGATTGTAAAGATACAGCGAGTCTATATCAATATCATAATAATAAATATAAAATATCCAAGTTTATGCTGACAAAAAATGTTGAAATGAGCTGGTAAACTTCTGCCATGAAGCTTTACAAGATCTCAAAACAAGACACAGTGAGAGATATCACTTTTTAAATGAACTCACATTGTGTGTAAATAATAGTTCAACATCTATTACAAAAGAGAATGATATATGAGTAACAAATAACCAACAAGATTCTTAGGATTTTCATTCTTAAATTAATTTCCATGCACTGCAAGAAGAAATTTTAATAAGAAATTTTGGTAGAAAGAAACTAAGAGGAAGTTTCTCTATAACTTAAAAATATGAGTTGGGTTAGAAATGTGCTACTTTTCATTTTATTTAGACTTCATCTAAATAGCTCTCTTAGCACTGATTCACATAGATGTTCAAGATCTACGAAGAACACCAGTGCTGTTTTTGAGTGAAAGAGTTAATATAGAACAAACAGTGAGATTGCTCACTATCATGAGATTGCTCACAATCTTATATTATATTGATTAATCCTGAATTTTTCTTTTTTTTCTGTGCAAAAAAAGTGAGGCTAATTTATTTTTCTTTACTGAAAAGTAAGAGCCTAACTTTTGCTGATGAACTTACATCTTATATCCTTCTCGTCCCGTTAAACATCACATAGGGCTCACAAAGCTGTTTGCTAAGTTTTCCTACTCTTGGCAAGTCTTTCAACTTCATCAGGGGATGTTATGTCCATTAAATTGGCTTCCCTTAACAATGTCCTCGTTAGAGTTTCACATGGTAGACCTCTTTTTCTTCAGCCTGTAGGCTCCACTTGATAGCTTGTTTTGGTATTCTCTGATTGTTTCCTCTCGTCACATGGCCTACATATGTCCATATTCTTTTTTCTGATCACCAATCAGACCGGTTATTGTTTGCTCATCTGTCTAATCTCTGTGTTGATCTTAAATTCATTCCACTTTATACCAAGTATTTTCCTGAGGTATTTGTTTTCAACAGAGTCTAATTTCTTATCTATTTCTTTAGTTGATTTCCAGCTTTTGCATGCATAAATGAGGGTGGATATCACATTTGAATTGAATAATCTTAACTTGACAGAATTGGTGTCCTTGATGTTTGGTTACAATTGTTACGAGATTCCATAACAGTAGGGTTTTTCCCCATCTAGAATCGCCTCTAGATGGGCCCCAGGATGAAGTTGTTGGCCTCACGCTCAACTCCCATTTTACAATGTGTGGCAACACAGAAGACTCATACACAAGTATGCTGGTGAGAGCATTAAAAAGCTCCCACCATCTTGTATGTCACACAGAAGCTGATGAACTACACACTAAAATTCATTACTGCGTCAGTGAAACTGATCTGAAAAATATCTGAAAACTATTTATATATTATTTTTTTTTTACGGTTGTCTGATGTAACACTCATATTAGAAATTCTCTCTTCCTCTCTCTCTCTCTCTCTCCCTCTCTGTCTCTGTCTCTAGTGTTTATTTGCAAAACTGTCATTGTGACAACTAAAAAGAAAAATAAGAGTAGGAACATGGAATGTAAGAAGTATGTATGAGGGAAAGTATCAAATAATAAGTGATGAGATGTAAAGAACAGGGAATAACATTTTGGGAATCTGCGAACATTGAATGAAAAGATCATGACACTTCAAGTGTGAGAATAATAATATCTTTATATACGCTAGTGGATGATTAGGACGAAAGATTGGAGTGGCTTTTTACTTGGACAAATCAACATCAAAAGCATTACTAGGTTACAATCCAGTAAGTGATAGAATCTTCACTATCAGACTTAAGGGAATTTCTAGAAATGTAACAATCATCTAGATATATGCACCTACATCAGCAGTAGAAGAAGAGGAAGTAGAAGACTTTTATAACACTCTGCAAATGACGATAGACCATATATGGAAAAATGATATTGTATTAATAATGGGGGATTTTAATGCAAAGATTGGTACAAAAAGAGCAGAAGATGAAGGATATGTTGTGTGGAAATTTAGCATAGGACATAGAAATGAGTCAGGTGACAATCTAATGGCATTTTGCATGGAAAATGAGCTAATGATCGCTAATACACTTTTTAAACAAGATCCAAGAAGACTTTACACATGGACGTCACCTGACGGGAAAAACAAGAATCAAAAATATTACATTTTAGTGCAAAGAAGATGGAGATCAAATATAACATCAGCAAAAATTTTACGGGGTGCTGATTGTGAGACGAACTATGAGTTATTAGTAGAAGACATAAAGATAAAGATAAAAAGACAGTTATGGGATCAAGACCACTACGCTTTGATCTTACAAAAATACCAGAACAGTACAGTATAGAAGTGAAGAATCATTTCAAAATCCTGATGGCTGTACAGGAAGAGATTAACTGGCTATGCAGGCCAAAGATATCTTAATAACAACAGCTAAAGACATAGTTCCAGTAAAGAAAACACAAAAGAATGGATGGATTACAGCAGGCACACTAGAACTGATAAAACAACGTATAGTAATGAAGATGCAATGGAAAGTGACAAACAACAACAAAAAGGAATATAAATCTTTAACGAAAGAAGTACGAAGAAACATAAGAAAAGACAAAAAACAATACATACAAGATTGTTGTGAAAGAATAGAAGGACACTGATGAGAAATGTCACACCTAAGCTAAATGTAATTTATGATGAGATGGGGAATACCTTGACAGAGATAGAGGAAATTCTAGGAAGATGGAAGGAATATTGCAGAGGAATGTATTAAACAACCGACTGTGAAAGCACAAATCACCAGTATGAATTACTATTGGTGGAGAAAGAATCCAAACTGACAACAGAAAAAGTTTTATGGGCAATAAAGTATCTGAAAAATGGTAAATCACCAGGATGTGATGAGATAACAGCTGAACTTTTTAAAGCAGGAGGAAAGGAATGTGCAACAATCTATCATGAACTATGTAAAAAGATATGGCATTCAGGAATTTGGCCAAAAGAATGGAAAAGAACTGTATTCATACCACTGCCAAAAAAAGGGTAACCTGAAGTTATGCACAAACTACAGAACTGTTGTCCTGATTAGTCATGCCAGTAAAATTCTGTTAAAAATCATAATGGATAGACTTTGTAAGAAAACAGAAGAAGAAGTCACCATGGTCCAAGCTAGTTTCAGGCAAGGAAGAGGATCAAGAGATCATATATTCAGTATAAGAGTAATAAGAGAGAAATGCAGAGAGTTTAATGTGAATCTATATTTATCATTTATTGATTACTCAAAGGCATTTGACTGTGTACAACACCAGAAACGATGGGAAATAATGGAAAAAATGGGATGTCCAACACATTTGACACAATTAATATCACTACTGTATTTAGACCAACAAGCAGCAGTAAAAATAAATGGTGAAACAACAACTTGGTTTGACATAAAACAAGGGGTCCATCAGGGGTACATATTGTCACCTTATTTATTTAACTTGTATACTGAAAATATAATGAGGAATGTTAGAGAAGATGTAGACAACATTACGATGCCATAACAATTGGACATAATGAAATACCAGAGATTAGATATGCTGATGACACAGTATTACTGTCCACAACACAAAAAGGACTGGAAAAACTAATTATGTCAGTCCATAAGAACAGCGAAGAACAGAACCTCTACCTTAATGCAAAGAAAACTAAATTGATGACAACTGACAAAACAAACAAGGCAGCTGAAATATGTATCAATGAGGAAAAACTGGAAGAAGTGGAGAGTTTTGAATATTTTGGATCACTACTAACTAATAATGGAGATACAGTGAGGGAAATTAAAAGGAGGACATCTATTGCTCTTCAGAAAGTAAAACAAATAAAGAATCTGTGGAGAGGAACAGACAGAACTACAAAAATTAGATTTTTAAGGGTATACTTCTTTCCCATCGCAATGTATGCCTGTAAGACCTGGACATTTAACAAAACAACTGAAAAATACATAAATGCCTTTGAATGTAAATGCTACAGAAGAGTTCTGCAAATATCATGGACACAAAAAAGAACAAATATATCCATACTACAAGAACTTAATATTGAAGAAGGCTGGCTAGTAAAGAGGATTAAACAAAGAAAACTTAAATATTTTGAACACATTAAATGTCATGATAATCTAGAGAAGACTGTCTTGGAAGGGTACATAATGGAAAAAAGAAAGAGAAGAAGACCAAGGTGAAGATGGTTGCAAGACATCGTTGATGATCTGCAAATGGATGCATCAGCAGCAGGCCTTCTTGCTCAAAACTGAGAGGCCTACAGGAGTGCTGTTAGGGAGGTAAAGTTTCTCTCTGGACATGCAAATGAATGAATGAATGTCATTGTGACTTGGTGTTTATATAAGACTAGCGTCTATTCAATGCATTTGTTTATTCTCAAAATCTCCAATATAGTTCTGTAGCATCGGTATGAGCAATACCATACATCTTTGTATAGAAAGACAGTGAAAATGTACTGACCCAGCCTTTATTTCAGACATGCTTTTGTCTGAAACATGACTCTGTAGCCTGGTGTTTAATTGAGGCATCTACCCAACCATCCACCTGCCCACCCACCCATCAATTCATCCACCCTTACACCCACCCATTCACCCACCCACCCATCCATCCATCCATCCATCCATCCATCCATCCATCCATCCATCCATCCATCCATCCATCCATAGCCTGCCTTCAGAAACTTTATAAGAAACATATAACAGATTTCTTGTATTTAAAGATATCAAAGTAAATTCAGGCCTTGTATGCCATGGAAGCAGCTAGAGGATATAGTACTGGTGTCCTTCACCTGTCAGCACACTAGAGGATGATGTGGTCAGCATTATACCTGGCTGTCTCGCCTTACTCAGCTCCAGTAAATGCCAGGTACCCATTTCTACAGTTGGGTGGCTGGGTCACTTTTGGCTGGATTTAAACCACTCACTTTTGCCACTCAAATGCCATAAATAAATTAAAGCAGCATTTAATGACATAAACAGTTAACGGAAGTTTTAAAAAAAATGGTGCACTGCTAAAGTCTGTAGATGTGGGAACAAAGATTGAAAGATTCATCACAGACCAGAGTAATTTTTTTATCTTCATTTTGGTTCATAAATTTTGCATGTATTTCTGTTTCATTCATTCAAATGACTTATCTATTAGTGAACATTGTTTTCATGATAGTCAAGGTAGATAGAGTTATATGGTGTAGTTTTACAAAGTGGCAGAGGGAGTGAGTAAAGTGAGAAAAAAATCGAATAGAAAGTATGAGAATGTATAAATGAAAAACATACAACATTCAATATTTTGACGTGAGCCTTTTTCTAGGGTTACATGCACAAAAGAGACAAAAAACAAATAACTAAACAAAGAACTTATCTTAATATGGCCTCCTCCAGAAGCAGGAATCAGAGAAATTCGTGTCCACTAGAAGATGCACAGAGACCATGCGGGGCCACACAAAAGATAAGCCGATAGAGGCAATTGTAAAGAATAGGCGGAGAGAGAGGAGGAAAACAGGTGGTTGGGGGGGGGGCAATAGAAACATGATAGCCACTAGAGGAGGGGGTGTCAGGAGGGGGTTGAAAGGGGAAGTGGAGAGATAATGAATAAAGAACATAAACACCTGCAGGGGGAAAATGTGAAAGTGATGAATAAGACAAGACCCTATAAACACCAATATGTTGCCAGAGAAGAAAAGAGGGTGGCAATAGGGAGGGGTAGCTATGAGAAAGTAAAGTATAAAAAGGGGGGGGGGTGGGGGGTGGAAAACTAAAGAAGTTACAGAAAGCTGAAGACAATGTTAATTCCAGCTGGGTGGAGACAGCCAGCCTGGAAAATAAGCCGATGTTTCATGATAGTCAGTCTATTACCAGCTACAACAACTTATCAACAAAGTACCTAAACACAACATCTTAATTGTCATGGGAGACTCCAATGCCAAGGTAGGAAAAGATAACACCGACATAAAAAAAGTAATGGGAAAAGAAGGAATTGATACAACAAATCAAAATGGAGAAAGAGTAATTGAAATATGCCTAACAGAGGGCATGGTAATCAAAGGAATAATATTTACATGCAAAGAAATACATAAAACAACATGGATATCTCCAGATGATAGAACCAGAAACCAGATAGATCATTTTTGTATTAGAAAACAATTCAGAACGTCTCTGATAGATGTAAGAGCATATAGGGGTGCAGATGTCAACAGTGATCACAACCTGTGTATAAGGAAGATAAGACATAAACTGAAAAGCCAACACAAGAAATCAATACTCAGAAAGATAAACTGTCACAGCCTACAAGAAGAAAATACCAACAATAATTTCAATCTGGAACTTACCAAGCATTTCACAGCACTCAACGAGGTAGAAGAGACAGATACAGATGAATTATGGAATTCATACAGCACAGCCATAATCATGGCAGCAAAAGCAAATGCTGGATTGTAATCAACAAGTAGAAAAGCATGGATATCAGATAACACATTGAAATACATACATGAAAGAAAAGCAGCCAAATTAGCCATGTTGAATGTAAAGACATATGTTGGAAAAGTTTTGGTAAAATAAACATACAAAGAACTAGACAATAAAGTAAAAAGTTCAGCTAGAAGAGGGAAAAGAGGATATATGGACAATATGGCAAAAGAAGAAGAAAATGCAGCAAAAACAAGAGACAGCAAAAACAAGCGACAGCAAAACTCTATATAATATACAGAAGAAGCTAACAGGTGCTATTACCTCCAGAGAAAGACCAGTATTTAGCAAAACAGGCAACCTATTAACATCAATTAAAGACCAAAAGCAAAGATGGGCTGAACACTTCCAAGAAATACTTAATCGACCATACCCAAATGAACTAATGAACCTTGAAAGTGATTTACCAGTCCCATAACTAAATGTCAACTTAGATGAATGAAATTGAAACAGCAGTGAATCTAATGGCTAACAGCACAGCTGCAGGTGAAGATGAAATAACAGCTGAAATGTTAAAAGCTATTAACAGTGACAACATGAGCCAACTACAATGAATGTTTAATAAAATTTGGAAAGAAGAAAAAGTCCCTTCTAAATGGAAAAAGGGTATAATTGTTAAAATACCCAAAAAAGGCAACATCAGTGACTGCAACAACTGGAGGGGTGTAACCTTACTATCAGTTGTGTCAAAAGTGTTTTGTAAAGTCATTCTGAATAGAATTAAGGATGTAGTGGATACTGCAGTAAGACAAGAACAGGGAGGATTTAAAAAAAAAGGAGAAGCTGTCTGGACAAAAGCTTTACTCTAAGAATAGTACTTGAAGAACATATTGAAAAGCAAAAACCATTAATCCTGAACTTCATAGACATTAAAAAAGCATTTGACAGCATACACAAATTCACTGTGGAGAATTTTAAGTCTGTATGGAATACCATCTAATATTGTCAACATCATTAGAGATCTCTACAATGGATATGTTTGTGCAGTCAAGACAGAAGAAGAAATGAGCAAATGGTTTCAGATTAAAACAGGTGTAAAACAAGGATGTATGTTATCTCCCTTGTTTTTCGAGAATTGCTATAGACTTTATAATGAAAAGATGCTGTGCAAATAAAACTGGCATTGCTTGGGTAAATGGAACCCAAACAGAAGATTTTGATTTTGCAGATTTTGAAGATTTTGATAACTCTTATCAGTGACAATGTGAAATCGATGCAGGAAAAAACAGATTCCCTGTCTTCCTTGGCTGGCACAATAGGTCTTGAATTTAACAAAGACAATACAAAATTATGAAACTTTTCATTATCAAGAAGGAAAAATATATGTAGAAAGAACAGCTGTTGATGAAGTAAACCAATTTGCATACCTTGGCAGCTACATAGACCAGGATGGTGACAACAGGAAGGAAATTAGAATTAGAATTGCAAAAGCAGCATTGTCCTTCAAAATTCTTGAGAACATATGGAATTCAAAAGTTATAATCACAAAAACCAAGTTAAGATTATTCAATTCAAATGTGATATCCACTCTCATTTATGCATGTGAAAGCTGTAAATCAACTAAAGAAATAGATAAGAAATTAGACTCTTTTGAAAACAAATGCCTCAGGAAAATACTTGGTATAATGTGGAGTGAATTTAAGAACAACACAGAGATAAGACAGATGAGCAAGCAACAACTTGTCTCATGGGTGATCAGAAAAAGAAGATGGACATGTATAGGCCATGTGATGAGAAGAAATAATCAGAGAATACCAAAACAAGCTATTAAGTCACCACTACAGGCCGAAGAAAAAGAGGTCGACCACGTAAAACTCTAAAGAGGGCATTGTTAAGAGAAGCCAGTTTAGTGGGCATAACATCCCTTGATGAAGTTGAAAGACTTGCTGAGAATAGGAAAATTTAGCAAACAACTGTGCGAGCCCTATGTGATGTTTAATGGCATGGGAAGGATGTAAGATGTAAGTCTATTAGTGAACCTTGCTCTCATGATAGTCAGTCTATTAGTGAATATTGCTCTCATAGTAGTCAGTCTATTAGTGATCATTGCACTCATGATAGTCAGTCTAATAGTGAACATTGCTCTCATAATAGTCAGTCTATTAGTGAATATTGCTCTCATGATAATCAATATTGAAGAAGGCTGGCTAGTAAAGAGGAATAAAGAGAGAAAACTTAAATATTTTGGACACATTAAACGACATGACAATCTAGAGAAGACCATCTTGGTAGGGTACATAATGGGAAAAAGAAAGAGAGGAAGACCAAGGTGAAGATGGCTGCAAGACATTGTTGATGATCTGCAAATGAATGCATCAGCAGCAGGCCATCTTGCTCACAACCGAGAGGCCTACAGGAGTGCTGTTTGGGATGCAAAGTTCCACAAGAGACATGCAAATGAATGAATGAATGAATGAATGAATGAATGAATGAATGATAATCAATATATTATAGCTCTCATGATAATCAATGTGTTAGTGAACATTGCCCTGAAGATGGTTAGTCTGAAAAAGTCTTATTATTGGTCAGGAAGCCTGCTCCAGAAATGTTGTGTTTGGCATCAGTACATTTCTCTACAATAATGAGACATGGCTCATCTCTGCCAACCCCTTTCATCTACACAGACTATTCTTAGTTTTTAAGTGGTGCCATGTATAAATCTTTCAGACATGCAAACTTCAGACAGTGATGGCTACTTTGGCCTAGCAAAGTAAGTCAAAATGAAAGATGCTCACATATCATTAAAGATATTCTTTCTGGAAAACTGTAATGTGATGCAATAATATCTTAATGCTAAAATTTAGTATTCAAAGAATGTGTAAATGAGGTATAGAATTGCTAGACACATCTTTAAAATACAGGCCTGTCTCATATAATATAGGATGGTTGATCACTTTAACCAAACCTCAAGCTATCTTTCTCTCTCTAAGAGATGTGTATGATAATACAGGCACTGGAGTAATATGTCAGGAGCTAGGAATACAAATCATTCACTTCTACATCATTAATAAAAACTTGTATTTTTTGTATAAACAGTCTTTTACTGAAACTCTTATGTTTTCCCTTTTCCCTTCACGATAATTTTTTTACTGAAAAATCATAACATCATATCTTATATCTTATATCCTTCCCGTGCCGTTAAACGTCACATAGGGCTCGCAAAGTAGTTCGCCAATTTTTCCTGTCTTCAGCGAGTCTTTCAACCTCATCAAAGGATTCTATGCCTGTTAACTTGGCCTCTCTTAATAATGTCCTCTTCAGAGTTTCACGCGGTCTGCCCCTTTTTCTTCGGCCTGTTGTGTTCCACTTGATAGCTTGTTTTGGGATTCTCTGATCATTTCTTCTCATCAAGTGACCAACATATGTCCATCTCCTTTTCCTGATCACTCATGAGACTGGTTGTTGTTCAGTCATCTGTCTTATCTCTGCATTGTTCTTGAATTCATTCCACTTGATGCCGAGTATTTTCCTTAGGCATTTGTTTTCAAAAGAGTCTAATTTCTTTTCTATTTCTTTAGTTGTTTTCCAGCTTTCACATGCATAAATGAGGGTGGATATTACATTTGAATTGAATAGTCTTAACTTGGTTTTTGTGCTTATAACTTTTGAATTCCATATGTTCTCAAGATTCTTGAAGATTGATGCTGCTTTTGCAATTCTGATCCTAACTTCCTTTCTAGTGTCACCATCCTGGTCTATGTAGCTGCCAAGGTATGCAAATTGATTGACTTCTTCAATATCTGTCCCTTCTATGTGTATTTTTCCATTTTGATTGATGGGAATTTTCATTATTTTTGTTTTGTCTTTGTTAATTTCAAGTCCTATTTTGCTAGCCAGTGAAGACAGGCTATCTGTTTTTTCTTGCATGAAATTCGCATTATTACTGATAAGAGTTATGTCATCAGCAAAATCAAGATCTTCTAGTTGGGTCCCATGTACCCAGTCAATACCTGTATTACCTGTGCAGCATTTTTTCATTATGAAGTCTATTGTAATCCCAAAAAGTAAAGTCCATCATATGGACTAAGAAAAACAAGCCTACTTACCTAGAACATGAGTTATCATTTTTGCCAAATGTGTTTGATTAACATCCTTATCTTTGAGAACTTGTATCAGACATGGAACCCAGTTTTCATATTTGCAAAGCAGTTCTAGCAGTTTTCCTGCCCCAGCTGTCATTCCCTCACGCTCTGTCACTGCTTGTACACGTTCCTGTTTAATGTTAAAATTTAGAACAAACAGAATTAATGAAAATTTGAAATACATTAAAAATAAAAAAACTTGAACTCATTTTATAGCTTTTTTTTTTTGCCATAAAATTCTAACTTTTATATGCATTCTGCCTTTGACATATTTTTATAACCATCTTCTATAGTGCTCATTAAAAAAAAAAAGCAGCAACAAAGAAAATATAGTACACAGTTATTCAGATATTTTGATTAGAGAATGTACTTAACCTTCTGCATGATTTTACCAGTTCAATTAACTAAATGTCTCACTAAAGGAAACAAAAATGTGTTTATTTGAAGGCCTTACTATGTCTTGTCTGACCAGAACATTTTGGTCATACTTCCAGAAAATGTTTAAAACATTGCTTGGAATAACATGATTCACAAACATGCCATGAATTTTCCTTTGAATAACTTCATCATAGCAGGGATGCTCCATCTTGGAAATTTCTGAAATTGTAGAACATTTTATGATTTGCTTGAAATTTATTATATTAATCATCATGTGTATATGAATTATTTATAATTATTATCATATAAACATGGGTGATCAACATTTTATATCATTGAAAGCTCAAACACACAAAACAGTAATTCTTATACTTTCATATTCACTTACAGCTCCCACACACAACATTGTATTTTTCATTACATGCATAGGGAGTACACTTCTCATTACTGTAGAGAAATGTACTGATGTGAGCTACATCAGTATATACACAATATGTCACAATGTGTATATATTATCAACATGTGAAATACATCAATAAATAAACATATTTTATTAAGTCTTTTTATAATAAAAAAGATACTTGTCATTTTAAAAAACACTTTTGATTAAAGCACATCACCTTTTTTGTGGACATTTCTGTCTCTTTGCTCTGCAGCTCTTGACATGGCTGATTCTACAAATATTTGACTGGCCACATCAAACATGGGAATGGAAAATGAGGTTGTGCTGGTGGCCATGGAATGGCTAGTTGTTCATGATGTGCTTAATGGTGTCACTGTGACGAATTCACAGAGTATGCTTCGTAAGATTTAGAAAAGAACTGTTTTGAAAAGAATGGGTTCATCTGTCAAGCCAGTCAGCTGTGACAGGCCTAACTTGGTTTTACTGTCCAGGGTATGCAGGAATATATGGCAATGATGTGGCAGATAGACAGGCTAAAATAAATGTAGACGGACAATGGACAAGTGTGACATTGCTAAAGCTATATTGGACAGATTGCAGTAAAAAAAGTAAAACAACTGAACAAGTTGTGGAGAGGAACAGACAGAACTACAAAAATATGCTTTTTAATGGCATGCATTGTTCCAATCGCAACATATGTTGATGGACACTTAACAAAACAGCTGAGAAACACATAAATGTCTTTGAATGTAAATACTATAGAAGAGTCCTTCAGATATCATGGACACAAAAAAGAACAAATATATCCATACTACAAGAATTTAATATTGAAGAAGGTTGGCTAGTAAAGAGAAGTAATAGAGAAAACATAAACATTTTTGACACATTAAATGTCATGAGAATGTAGAGAAGACCATCTTGGAAGGGTAAATAATGGGAAAAAGAAAGAGAGGAAGACCAATTCAAAGATGGCTGCAAGATATTGTTGATAATCTGCAAATGGATGCATCAGCAGCAGCCTATCTTGATTACAATCGAGAGGCCTACACGAGAGCTGTTAGGGAGGTAAAACTTCGCAAGGGACATGCAAATGGACTGATTGACTGACATAAATGCACTGGACCCCAAGTCTGAATTTTGAAAATTTGAAATTAAGTTGTTGATTGTTATGTTTATCAAATTTTTTAGAAATGTTAATAATAGGTGTGTTTGAAAGAATAAAGATCTTCCTGGGAACAAATGTGTTAAGAACACTCTTATCTTAACATAGTCTATGTGAAACAGAACATCAGATGTGATTGCTTAAAAAGCTGTGACCTGCTCCTGTAGCTCAGAAACCTGTAGCATCCAACACTACTTCTTATTGTTATAAATAATGTCACCCTCTTATAAGGCAGAATATTTAGGAATCAGAAATTTCTATAAAAGAAAAAGGGAACATAGAACTGAGAAATCTGTTTGTAGCATCCTGTATGTTATAGGAATGTCAGATAACTCAGACAAAATGCCCTATCCTACATCTTACATCCTTCTCGTGTCATTAAACGTCTCATAGAGCTCGAATATTTGTTTGCCAAATTTCTTATTCTCAGCGAGTCTTTCAACTTCATCAAGGGATGTTATGCCCATTAAACTGGCTTCTCTTAACAATGAACTCTTTAGATTTTCATGTGGTCAACCTCTTTTTCTTCGGCCTGTTGTGTTCCACTTGATAGCTTGTTTTGGTATTCTCTGATCATTTCTTCTCTTCATATTGCCTACATATGTCCATCTTCTTTTTCTGATCACCCATGAGACAGGTTGTTTTTTTCTCATCTGTCTTATCTCTGTGTTGTTCTTAAATTCGCTCCAGATTATACCAAGTATTTTCCTGAGGCAATTGTTTTCAAAAGAGTCTAATTTCTTATCTATTTCTTTAGTTGATTTATAGCTTTTGCATGCATAAATGAGAGTGGATATCACATTTGAATTGAACAATCTTAACTTGGTTTTTGTGATTATAATTTTTGAATTCCATATGTTCTCAAGATTTTTGAAGGACAATGCTGCTTTTGTAGTTTGAATTCTATCTTCCTACCTGTTGTCACCATCCTGGTCTATGTAGCTGCCAAGGTATGCAAATTGGTTTACTTCATCAACAACTGTTTCTTCTATGTATATTTTTCCTTCTTGATTAATGAAAAGTTTCATAATTTTTGTATTGTCTTTGTTAATTTCAAGACCTATTTTGCCATCCAAATGTCAGAGTGTCTCTACGGAACTGTCTCAAAGCCATATGGCCAGCCATCATTGAACGCTGGATCTGATGTGGAGAAGGGGCCTAAGTACAGCCACCAGAGGCTGGAAAACAAAGTTTTGGCCAGGTCAACCTACACCACTGTCTTCATGGCAATCCGAGCAAGACTACAGTCTGCCCTAGCAAAGAAAGGTGCTGAAGTCGGAGGTACCCAGCCAAAAGGCACATCGCAAAAATCAGGGTACATCGCATTATTGCTAATGAAATATCTCTATCTGCAGTTTTTAAACATGGTGCTAGCCCTGTGAAGACTAACCAGGCAGGTGTAGTTCCAGGCACTCTGCCTCGAAAGGGTCCACCCAGTGCTATTGGAAACCCACTCAGTTCGTCTTGTGGAGCCAGGAGACATGAGAGTAGAGCTACTGGCCAAAAAATACAACAGCAGAAAACTGCCTAAAAGCAAGAACTTAAACTAATGCAATGGAATGCTGAGAGTGTCAGTAGTGTTAGAGATGGCTATAGCAAAAAGGTGGAACGAGAGAACATACTCTTTGCAGAGCAGGTAAGTATATGCTGCATACAGGAGACACATCTAACCAAAGATGCTGCCTTTAAAATCAGAGGCTACTAGTGTTTAGATCAGTCCGACAGGACAGAAGAAAAGGAGAAGTAATCACACTTGTTAAGAATAACATCAGCACATGTCAGGTGGGAGTGTACATGGAAGGAGCCGAATACCAGATGATTAATCTAAAAACCAGTAATATAGACTTCCACCTCCTTAACTATTACTGTCCTAATGATCACCCACTGGCTCTAGAAACTTCTTTCTTCTTCTTCTTCTTCTTCGTTCGCACTGTCTGTCTATATCTGCAGTCCTGTCTCTTGGATAAATTTCACTGTTTTTTGTAACTCATGTATGGAACCGTAGAGCTTATCTTCTTTAGTGGTTTCACTGGGCCAGTAATTATTTCTCAGTGTCTCGTAGTTGATGCAGTTCTGGAAGATATGTTCCACGGTTTGGGGCACCTGGGCACATGTACATAGATTAGTAGTACCAACCTTAAACTTTGTATACATATGACTTCGGAGTCGGCTGTGTCCTGTTCGGAGACGGAAGATGGTGACTTGTTCCTTTCTGTTTAGCATGTGATAGTCATCATGTGGTGGTGTTTGTGGCTTCCTGTAGGTTTTTATCATGCTTTTCTTCTGATTATAGGTGACTGGTATGTCTGGTTGCTCCATTTCAGTGCCCTCTTTGGCCAGATGGTCAGCTTTCTCATTGCCTGGTATCCCACAGTGGGAGGGAATCCATTGCAAAGTGACTCCATGTTGTAAGCCAATTTTTGACAAGGCATCCTTAAGGTCTGGTAGTTTGTTGCACTGAAGAGCCTCCAGTACTGATCTTGCATCTGTGAGAATTACTACAGGACATGTATCAATTCTGGAGTCTGATAGTTTTTCAACTGCAGCAATAATTGCCCTAACTTCTGCATCAAAGTTGTTGCAGTATTTTCCAGTGGGTATGGAAATCTTGTCAATGGTGTTGTTTGGATATTCAATATATGCTCCTGCCCCACCATTCTTTATGGCATTATGTGCAGATCCATCTGTATACACACGTATCCAGGTGTCACATGGATATTTGTCATCTAGAACACTAAGTGTGGCTGTTGATCTTACAAGACTGCTCTGCATCTCACCATTCTGCACACCTTTCACTTCAGTCTGAATAGTTATTTGTGTATAATCTGCTTCTTTCCATGGTGTATGCTCTGGTACAGATGATAATGGAGTGACTACAGTTGGAAGGTCAGGTATCAGCTTACGCATACGCTTGGCCTGATGAATGAAGCTGCTTCTTTTAAGCCGTCCTAATGCCAAGTTATTGAATCTCTCCTTCAGGGGATGGCTTACAGAGCTAAGGAATTTTTCTCCCATGGTCATGACCTTTGTGTCTCTACGTTCCTTTAGCGGCTGAACACCAACTATTTTCTGCATTTCTACTATTGGTGTGGACCTCATGGCACCTGTGATAATCCGTAGTGACTGATTTTGAACCTTGTCTAGATTATGCAGCGTAGTGTTTGATGCTGTGCACCAAGATGTTGAGCCATATTCTAAATGTGGTAGAATACTTTGCTGATATACATTCTTGAGGATTCTTTCACTAGCTCCCCATGTAGTCCCACTCAATTTTCTTAATATGGCTAGTTTTCTTCTGGCTTTTGCTTCTGCACTGTTGATGTGTTGCTTCCAGGTCAGTTTTGAGTCAAGAGTCACTCCTAAGTAAGTGGGTTGGTTGTCCATCCTTAAGGGTATTTCATTTACAAAGATCTTACCTGCTTTCT